>CM076847.1:27173284-27773284 GCA_039519185.1 Astragalus membranaceus
GGCGCCCTAGGCGGGCTGCCACAACCAAAAATGGATTTTCAGCCACAAATCATGATGATCACGCATGCATCACTAATCAAACACGAATTTACACACAATCAAGGGCGTGAAATAGATCTAGGGTTCTCTAACTTACAACCTATCATGAACATCTATTATATAGAAAGATAGAACTCCCCTAACCTTGGATTCGAAGAGTAGAAGCCCTAGAGACAGTCACCACCAGAACCTCAGCAACAAAATCACGTCCCTTGGCTCCTTGGACTTCGCGACCTTCCTCTCTTCTCCTCCTCCCTACGGCACTCTTCCTTTCTCTTTTCTCTATTTCTCAATTTCGCAAATGCCTAACAAAACCCTGGCTCCACATGACCTAGCTAATTCGCATACTACATGGATCATGGGCTTGGGCTTTTCACTTAAGCCCAAGTTCATTCAAGTGGCGCCTCCTTTTCCTAATACCACCAACATAAAATCAATATAATTTTAATTAATTAAATTATACCCAATAAATTAAATAAATTCCTAAATACTTAATTAAATAAATTAATTAAATATTTAGGGTGTTACAACTCTCCCCCACTTAGAATATTTCGTCCTCGAAATTTACCTGATCAAACAACTCTGGGTAGGACTCCCGCATCTTGCTTTCCAGCTCCCATGTCATACTCTCGCCGGCAGCTCCTAGCCAAACCACTTTGACTAATGCAATCTCTTTGCCTCTAAGCGCTTTCACTTCCCGATCCTCAATCCGTACGGGCATCGTCTCCACAGTGAGATTATCCCCCTTCCACATCATCCATATGGATCACATGAGATGGATCCGAAACATACTTCCGAAGTTGCGACACATGAAACACGTCGTGCAAATTCGAAAGATTCGGCGGTAAAGCCACCCTATAAGCCACATTTCCGATTCTCTCAGAAATCTGATAAGGACCAACAAAGCGAGGAGTGAGCTTCTTCGATTTCAACGCTCGGCCAACACCGGTAATAGGAGAAACCCTCAAGAACACATGCTCACCCTCCTGAAACTCTAAATCTTTCCTCCGCTTGTCATGATAACTCTTCTGACGACTCTGCGAAGCCTTCATCTTTTCACGGATCATCTTGATTTTCTCTGTAGTCTCCCGGACAATCTCCGGTCCCAACACTACACTCTCTCCCGACTCATACCAACACAATGGCGTCCTACACTTTCGACCGTACAATGCTTCAAACGGTGCCATCCCGATACTGGAATGGTAACTGTTGTTATAGGTAAACTCAATCAATGAAAGGTAGGAATCCCATGAACCCCGTTGTTCCAATACACAAGCCCTCAACAAATCTTCTAACGACTGAATTGTCCTCTCCGACTGACCATCTGTCTGAGGATGATACGCCGAACTCATTTTTAACTTTGAACCCAATTCCTTCTGCAAACCCGTCCAAAACTCAGAAGTGAACCTCAGATCCCTATCTGACACAATACTCTTCGGAACACCGTGCAACTTCACGATTTCTTTGACATGAACCTCTGCCAACCTCGCCACCGGATAAGTGATATTAATAGGAACAAAGTGAGCAGACTTCGTTAACCTATCAACGATCACCCAAATAGCGTCATGACCCCTAACTGTATTCGGCAATCCAGTCACAAAGTCCATCGCAATGCTATCCCACCTCCACTCTGGAACTTCCAACGGTTGCATCAACCCCGCAGGCCTCTGATGCTCAACCTTCGATTTCTGACAGGTCAAACAGGCATACACAAACTGTGCCACATCCCTCTTCATACCATACCACCAAAACATCTTTTTCAGATCTTGATACATTTTCGTCGCTCTAGGATGGATACTCAACTTGCTACGGTGACCCTCCTCTAAAATTGCCTTTCTCATCTCCGCATCATCCGGAACACAGATCCTACCCCGGAACCTCAACACACCACGGGAATCTAATTTGAAATCTTCATCTTCAGATTGACCAACCCCATTAATTAAATCTACTAACTTGACATCTGACTTCTGAGCCTCTCTGATGCTGCCCAGGAGGTCAATATCGATCTTTAACATTCCCAGCTTGACACTGCGAGGTGTCATTTTACAAACCAAACTCAAATCTCTGAATTCCTCAATCAACTCTAATTCTTTCACCATCATTGCCGACATATGCAAAGACTTCCGGCTTAAAGCATCAGCCACGACATTAGCTTTGCCGGGATGATAATTCAAACCAAAGTCATAATCCTTCAAGAGCTCCAACCACCGACGCTGTCTCATATTCAACTCTTTCTGATCGAACAGATACTTTAGACTCTTATGATCACTGAACACTTCAAACCTCGAACCATAAAGGTAGTGCCTCCAAATCTTAAGCACAAATACCACAGCAGCCAATTCCAAATCATGCGTAGGGTAATTTTTCTCATGAACCCGCAATTGCCTCGACGCATACGCAACGACTTTCCCATCTTGCATCAGCACACCACCAAGACCCATCTTCGAAGCGTCACAATATACAACAAATGGTTCCTCCGGATTAGGCAACGTCAAGACAGGCGACGTTGTCAATCTCTTTTTCAGTTCCATAAAACTTTCCTCACACCGAGCATCCCAAACGAAAACCTTACCCTTACAAGTCAACTGAGTCAACGGAAGGGCCAACTTGGAAAAACCCTCGATGAACCTCCTGTAGTACCCAGCCAAACCCAAAAAGCTTCTAATCTCTGTTGCGGACTTCGGAGCCTCCCACTCCAACACTGCTTCCACTTTTGCCGGATCAACCGCAATACCATTACCAAAAATCACGTGCCCAAGGAAACTCACCTCTTTCAGCCAGAACTCACACTTTGATAACTTAGCATACAACTTTTTCTCTTTCAGAACTCTCAATACTGTCTTCAGGTGCTCAGCATGCTCTTCCTCCGACTTAGAATAAACTAGAATGTCATCTATGAAGATCACCACAAACCGATCTAGGTAATTATGGAAAATACGATTCATATATTCCATAAATACACCAGGAGCATTGGTCACACCGAACGGCATCACTGAATATTCATAATGCCCATACCTTGTCCTGAATGCTGTCTTCTGAACATCCTCATCCTTCACTTTAATCTGATGATATCCGGACCTCAAATCAATTTTGCTGAAAACACGGGCACCCACTAACTGATCCATCAAATCGTCGATCCTCGGAAGCGGATACTTGTTCTTGATAGTCACCTTATTCAACTGACGATAGTCCACACATAACCTCATGCTCCCATCTTTCTTCTTCACTAACAATACCGGAGCTCCCCACGGTGATACACTCGGTCTCACAAACTTTTTCTCAAGCAATTCTTCAAGTTGCGTCTTCAACTCAGACAATTCAGACGCCGACAACCTGTACGGTGCCATTGACACAGGCCTCGTACCAGGTACAAGATCAATCGAAAACTCAACTTCCCTCTCCGGCGGCACACCGGGAATTTCGTAAGGAAAAACCTCAGGAAACTCGCGTACCACTTGCAGTTCAATAACAGCCTGACTCTCAGCAGACAACGATGCCATCAACGAAAATAGCTGAACTCCTTCTTTCCTCAATTTCTTCAACTGTTCAGCAGATACCAAAACAGAGTCTTCTTCCCCGAAACTAACCGACTTGCTACGACAGTTGATATGAACGTGGTTATTCTCTAACCAGTCCATGCCCAAGATTACATCCAGACCTCTCAACGGCAAGCAAACAAAATTCACAACAAAGTCCCTGCCGAAGATCGACACGGGACACTGAGAACACACCTGGGAAGTAATCACCGACCCCTTTGCAGGAGTATCGACAACCATATCCCCACACATGGCAGATAAAACAAGACCCAATCTTTTACAACAATCAACAGATATAAAGCAATGGGTAGCACCAGTATCAATAAGAGATTCCAGAGAAGTACCATTAATAAAACACGTACCTCTAATCAGACCATCCTTCTCATCAGGCTCCTCTCCTGCCAATGCGAACACCTTCCCACTAGACCTTTCCTTCTTCGGTTTTGTACATTTTGTACTGATATGCCCAGACTCACCACAGTTGAAGCAAACCACATCCTTGACCTTACACTCGGCCGCCATATGACCCTTTTTACCACAACGATAGCAAACTCTCTCATCAGACCTGCATGTAGTACTCTTGTGGCCAGGTTTGCCACACTTATAACAGACAATGCTAGCAGGAGCATCTCCCCCACTAGAATTCTTACCTCCAGCAGCCTTCTGATAACTCTTACCTGCAGGAACCTCATACGGCTTGCTTCGACTCTGAAACTTACCCCTTTTCTCAGACGTAGCTTTGTAATGAGCAGTACTGTCCTCCTCAAAGATTCTACAACTGTCAACCAGATCAGCGAACACACGAATCTTCTGATAACCAATGGCCTTTTTGATATCAGGCCTCAACCCATTCTCGAACTTGATGCATTTTGAGAACTCAGCTGTAGCCTCACTGTAGTGTGGATAGAATTTTGCCAGTTCCACAAACTTCGCCGCATACGCAGTCACCGACATACCACCGTGCTTCAGTTCCAGGAACTCTATCTCTTTCTTCCTTCGGACGTCTTCAGGAAAATATTTTCTCAGAAATTCCCTGCTGAATACCTCCCAAGTAATCTCTTCCTGCACAGCCTCCAACATCTGCCTAGTAGCCAACCACCAGTCGTCGGCCTCCTCGGCTAACATGTGGGTACCAAAACGGACCTTCTGCTCAACAGTGCAGTCCATCACCCTGAATATCGTCTCGATCTCCTTCAACCAAGCCATAGCACCATCTGGCTCATATTTGCCCTTAAAGGTGGGCGGATTCTCTCTCTGGAAAGTAGTCAGACTCCGGAAACCAGCGTTCTCTCCAGCATTATGCTGATTCTGCACAGCCTGAGCCATAGCTTGCAATGCAGCAGCAAGAGCAGCGTCGTTTCTCCCAGCCATTTCAAATTATCACTGCAGCACAAACCAAGAATTTAGTACTAATCTATTGTCATAAGACACTATGACAGGACGGCATTGGCCGGACAGACCGAACTGCTCTGATACCACTAATGTAACACCCCTTTTCTACCCGTTAATTTAATTGGAAAAATATCAGAGTTTCCAAAAATTCGTTTCGCACGAGGAATGTTACACATACTTCAATAAAATAATGCTTCTCAATAAAACAGCTCAAACACAAAAATCCTGCATCACGCAGCACGTCACTAAGAGGAGAGCCTCAAAAACACAGTTATCATCGCAAATAAACTTAACGTCAATAAAAACCAACTACGCAGCGGAATAACAAAATAAAACAGAATCGTCAACAAAAACATAACAGCTGAAATCATTCATAAACATCAAGTTCATCCCCCCCCCCCCCTGAGTGCTACGTATCAGAGCGTGACGACTCGACTCGAAGTAGTGAAGGTACCTAGTCCTTCACTCGTGATCACCTGCACGTTACCGCATAGGGGTAACATTCAAACAGAAGGGTGAGTCCAATTCAATCCATATAATAAATCACATGATAAGCAATAAGTCAAGTCACAGCTCTAAAATAATCACATCACAATCATCAATTACATCACCACAATAACACATCACTATGTCATGTAGGCATATGAAATGCAACCCACCCGCGGGCATATGCATGAGGTACCTTTTCACAAACGTCGCTTAGCCTTTATGGCCTCATCGTCACTTAGCCTTTTGGGCCTCAAAAACGTCACTGGGTTTATGCATATGGGAGGCATGAGACACTACGACATGCACCACGCACAAACACACAATCACGGTCAACTATGTGACCCGTCACTTACCAATTTGCCAAATAAGAGGCACAGCACCTGTCAATTCACAATTTACACACAACAACGTCACTTAGCCTTTTGGGCCTTATCATCACTTAGCCTTTTGGGCCTCAACGTCACTTATTTTCATCGTCACTTATTCATAAACATCATCAACTCAAACAATAGCCACGGAGGGCAAAAACGTCATTTACTAGCCACTAAGGGCATCATCGTCATTTACACATCAATATCAACAACATTGGCCACTAAGGGCAAAAAGGTCATTTAACTAGCCACTCGGGGCATCATCGTCAAAATCATCACTTTTGACACTAAAACGTTAAAACCACTGGTTATACACAAAAGGGGATTTTTAAAGATACCAACACGACTTTTCAATGTCACAGCAACGACCACCGGGAACAGCCACTTGGGGCGCCCCAGCAACCTTCAGAAATAATAAGTTTTTATTTTTTTTAAAAATGGGACACACGGATAGGCAAATGAAAAAGCTTCCCAACACTTTTTTTGAAACGTTTAAAACGGATGCCCGAGTCAAAAGGTACGTCAAAAACAGGATAGGGGGAAAAATGAGACAAATTCGACAGCTTCTGTCTCAACAAATTCGACAGCTTCTGCCTCAACAAATTCGACAGTTTCTGTCTCAGCACTTCGACAGCTTCTGTCTCAGCACTTCGACAGCTTCTGTCTCAGCACTTCGACAGACAGCAACACAAAAACTGGCGCAGGCAGCAACATTGGCGCACATAAGCAACACCCACCGAGACAACCCCAAAATGACACGTGCAAAAATAAAACCACTCGAGCCAAAATGCTTAAAATTGAATTTGGTCACATGAATACAAAATATGGCACGGTAAAATGTTCCCAGAAATTGAAATTGCACCCACAATCCCATTTACGCACACATAAGCAACACACTTGCAGCAACAGTTTCAGCAACACAACATCAAACATATGGCGCCCTAGGCGCCCATGCCACAACCAAAAATGGATTTTCAGCCACAAATCATGATGATCACGCATGCATCACTAATCAAACACGAATTTACACACAATCAAGGGCGTGAAATAGATCTAGGGTTCTCTAACTTACAACCTATCATGAACATCTATTATATAGAAAGATAGAACTCCCCTAACCTTGGATTCGAAGAGTAGAAGCCCTAGAGACAGTCACCACCAGAACCTCAGCAACAAAATCACGTCCCTTGGCTCCTTGGACTTCGCGACCTTCCTCTCTTCTCCTCCTCCCTACGGCACTCTTCCTTTCTCTTTTCTCTATTTCTCAATTTCGCAAATGCCTAACAAAACCCTGGCTCTACATGACCTAGCTAATTCGCATACTACATGGATCATGGGCTTGGGCTTTTCACTTAAGCCCAAGTTCATTCAAGTGGCGCCTCCTTTTCCTAATACCACCAACATAAAATCAATATAATTTAATTAATTAAATTATACCCAATAAATTAAATAAATTCCTAAATACTTAATTAAATAAATTAATTAAATATTTAGGGTGTTACACCCTGTGCCTGGGCGCCATCCGTGGGTGTGTTGCGTTTGGTGTTGGTGTTGCAGGAAATGGCGCCCTGTGCCTGGGCGCCGTGCTTGTCCATGTTGCCTGGAGTTCTGTTTCTGTTTTTGGCGCCCATTGCATGGGCACCGTGTCTGGTGTGTGTGTCCTGTGTGCCAGTGTGCTGTGCGTGTGTTCCTGTGTTTGGCGCCCTGGGTGTGGGCGCCGTGTGCCAAGTTGTTGTGTTGCTGTTTTTGGCGCCCTGGGTGTGGGCGCTGTGTGCCAGGGTGTGTGGGTGTGTGGCTATGCGTGGGTGTGTGTGTTGCTGTGTCTTGGCGCAGGGGCGCCTTGGCGCCCTGTGCCTGGGCGCCAGAATCCTGTTGTCTGCCTGCTGGGCGCCAGTTTCTGCATTGTGTTGCCTGTGGGCGCCATGGGCGCCAAATCCTGTGTCTGGTTGCGTTTTGTGTTGCCTGGGCGCCAAGGGCGCCAGTTCTTGTTGCTGGCCAGTTTCCAGCGTGTTCCCTGCTAGGCGCCCAGTGCCTGGGCGCCATTTTCAGGATGTTGCTCAAATGTTCCCCGGTTTTGTTTTTGACATATCTTTTGACTCGGGTGTCCGTTTTAAGTGTTTCGAAGTGCGTTGTGAAGCTTATTCAGTTTCCTGCTGATATATTCTACTTTAAGGTAAAAATTATTATTTTTCTGATAGTCTCTGGGCGCCTCAAGTGGCTATCCCCGATGGTCGTTGTTGTTGGCATTGTAAAACTATTTCGGTGTTTAAAATCCCTTTTGGTGTCCTTTTTGGTGTTGTGAACTGAAGTAAAACTTTTTGGTGTAATCGGTAATCTTAGTGTCCCGATGTCAATAACGATGTGTTGATGGTTTTGACGACAATGCCCCTAGTGGCTATTATTTTGATTGACGATGGTATTGATGATAGGCATGGCAACGGGGCGGGTCGAGGCGGGTTTGACAATCCCCGTCCCCGCCCCTACCTCTATCGGGGTCGGGTTTTGCATCCCCCAATCCCATCCCAAACGGGGACGAGTTCCCCGCGGGTACCCGTTTCCGCCACAATTTATAGGAAAAATACAAAAAATATATTTATAATAATTAATAAAATAAAATAATAATAATTATACAATGATAAAATAAAGTTAAAAGTATTAAAATAGATTTTTCTATATGAAATAGATCAAAATTAAAAATAAACAAAATTTATGAAACAAAATGAATGAGTAAATATCCATCTAATAAAATAAAATAATTAATCTATGTCTTGTCGACGGGTTCGGGGCAGGGACGGGGTGGGTATCGACATCCCCGAACCCAACCCCGTCCCCAGTCAAAGCGGGTTTTCCCCGTCAAACTCGGGGCGGGGTCGGGTGGGTACCCGCGGGTTCGGGTTATGTTGCCATGCCTAATTGATGATGAATAAAAGTTGCGGCCTTATAAGTGACGATGATGCCGTAAAGGCTACTAGCGATGATGATATTAATTATGGTGAATGTTAGTGGCAATGATATGTGTGACGATAACCTGACAGGTGATGTACCTTTTATTGGCAAATTGGTAAGTGATAGGTCACTAAGTTGATTGTGATTGTATGTGACTGTCTCCGGTGTATATCATGGTGCTTCATACATCTCATGTGCATAAACAAGTGACGATGACACCATAAAGGCTATTTAGTGACGATGATGCCATAAAGGCTATTTAGTGACGATGATGACAGGTACCACATGCATACGCCCGTTGTAGTGGGTTGCATCCCATACATGTTCACGACATTGTGATGACTTGCAGTGATGACTGATTTGATGCTGCGATGTGGTTTATATAGCTTTGTAACTCTAGCTCAATACTTATCATATGCACTATTATACTGTTAGATGAACTCAACCCTTCTGTTTGAATGTTACCCCTATGCGGTAACGTGCAGGTGATCTCGAGTGAAGGCTTAGGCACCTTCGTTAGCTGAGTCGGGTCGTCTGCTCTGATACGTAGCACTCAGTGGGGAGGGAATGAACCTTAGTTCTTTTGATTATTTGACTGTTGTAGTTGATGTTTTTATGACTTTCCGCTGCGTAGATGCTGAGTTTTTACTATGTTGATTGAATTGCGCGTTTTGAGCTCACGCCAGTGGTGATGTGCTATGTATCGCATTATTATTGACGATGAACTATTTTATATTGGTGCATGATGTGGTGTGGATTTATGTGTGACATCCCGTGTGGTGAAAAAAATGATTTATTCTGAAAAAAAAAAAGAGACTCTGATTTTTAGTAAATACATTACCGGGTAGAAAAGGGGTGTTACACCAATCCCTCTCATGCAAACCATCGAGCACAAGGCGCCCATGAGGGCGCCACTCCCCCATTTGCAACTCGCCCATCACAAGGCGCACTCGAGGGCGCCACCCTCCTTTTTTACTCTAGAGAGTGAAAATGACAGAACACGGTTGTTACAAAGGCAGTGTCCCGCGTAACCTCACAGAACCGGCAAACCGACAAAAATCCTTCAAGCCAAGACCATCCTTCGGAATAATCTCGACTTGGGGGGCAGCTGTTCTGGAGTCAACCAGGGGGTCCTATTAGCAAAACCAGGAGGTGCATTCAGCAATTGGAACGGATTAGCCCAATCAATCCAGCCCATGTCCACCTCACACGCGCCCAACATGCTTGGACGGTCAAGATCGACTCTACCAATCCAACGATCCACGAAGGGGCACGATTTCCTATAAATACAAGCATACTTTGCCCTAAGAAAGGTTGAATCTCTAATCCTTAGTACCTTCACTCTTATATTCTATATACTGACTTGAGCGTCGGAGTGGCTTGCAGGTACCCCCCCGGGCGCTCATTGACCTCCCGTCAGGACAGCAAATGACCTGACCTCCCGTCAGGACAGCAAGTGACCTGACCTCCCGCCAGGACAGCAAGAGACCTACCAACAGCAGACGATCAGAAAGCTGCTCGGTACAGAACACTACCAAAATAAATCCAATCGAAAAATTACATTATACTAAGATACATTATACAGAAATTACAAAAAAGAGGGGGCGCTCCCCAGCTTCCTGTTGAGCAGAGAAGATACCAACGTAAGAAAAGAAATTGCTATAGCACACCAGCATTTTTGCACTTCCAAAATCACATAGCTTAACTTGGTCTGACCTTTGTGTAGCCTCACATAGACATGGGGTTGTTAACAATTTGGCAAGTGTACCAATTGTCGCAAGTAATATAATTTATCGGTAAGAACCGGTCGATCCACAGGGATTGCGCGTTGACAACAATAGCAAATTTGTAAATTCGTAGATTGTAGATAGGTGATTAATCGAGTATTTTGGTGACAGAATACGAACGTGAATTAATAATGCAAGAAAAACGACTAGGGATCGAATCCTCTCACCTCGCCTATCACATGAACCTCAGCCAATTCAAGTTGATTATTCAATTTCTAGATTCAATTCACCAATTTAGGTCAAGGGCAATTCCTTGTCTCAAGACCCCTATTACCCTAAGAGTTACCCTAATTCCTTAGGTGAGTCATGCCAAAGGGTAACGCATTAAGATTAAGAATTAACAAGAATTCACATAAGTTATCACATATTCCTATGGTGATTACTAGCATGTGATCTAAATACCCAATTTCCAGCTACTAATTCATATCCCTATGCAATCACTAGCCTAGATCATCGCAATTATCATATGTAATTGAAAAGCGTTAAGAACATAGGTAATTAGACAAGCAAATCGAATAACAACTGAATTAACTAAATCAATGGTTCACATGATAGGTTTGGGAGATTCATCTCTCCCTAATCTAAAGAATTAGTTACAAATCATCCTAAGGGTGGAAACCAACATAGAATAGAAAACAAACATAAAGGAAGACATTTAGAACCTTTAATCCCTTGTTCCCAAGTGGTGAGAAGGCTCCAAATTCGCACCTCCAGCTGCTCCAAATCGTAGCTCCAATCCCCAAAACGAAGTGTCTTTCAAAACTTTCCTGAAACTGCTTTAAAACCCTAATTTTCGCGAACCATCGCGACGCGGCCCGTGTCCGTCGCGTCGCGATAAATGACAGAAACTTCTGGCCTCGCAAAACAGCTCCAGGTCGCGTCGCGAATCCCTCCTGGTCGCGACGCGAGAAATGACAGAAACTTCTGGCCTCGCAAAACAGCTCCAGGTCGCGTCGCGAATCCCTCCTGGTCGCGACGCGAGAAATGACAGAAAGTTTTGGCTTGAAAAGACTCCTCCAAATCGCGTCGCGAACCCTCCTGGTCGCGACGCGAAGAATGACAGAAAGTTCTGATTACCAAAATTCCTCTAGATTGCTGCATTTCCGGGCAAGTGTCTGGTTCGCCGAAAGATGCCACAACCAATTAAGAGGTCTTCAAGTCCCATTTAGCTCCAAAAGTGAAGGAATAACTTACAATTGAACTTCCTACTACAATGATCTAAAACTAACTAAATCCCAAATAATGACTGTTATACAATAAAAACCCTGCACAATTGGTCCTAAAAATGCCTAACTTACATCATATGACTGGGAGTCAACACAACCCCAAACTTAAACTTTTGCTTGTCCTCAAGCAAACAATCAATTCAGACGGTGGCTGTTTTTCTATTTAGCTGTTACATATAATACATCAACCTTAAGACACATCAGCACATCAATTATCATCATCAATCTAATACAGTGGCATGACAACTGAATTGGAAATACCGAATCATAGGCAGGCAGCATTCTCAAGTTTTCTCTGTACGCACATCTCACCAGTGTTTCACTCTTGAGGTGTTTTGGGTATTCACTCAATTCACAGTACCTGCATCATCGTTTCATAGGCTTGACAGAGTTCTATATCATCTTAAACAAATGAAATGCATACACACATTTTGAGGACTTTAAGGGTTATAGCGGGGCTTAGGTAAGGGTGGATACATTTGGATAAGTAGGTTACACTTGGAGTTAGGCCTACCTCTCTTTTTGTCAATTTCACGCAATATTCACCCATTTTCCCCACAGAGGACGAGCAAAACAAGAGAAGGAAATTATTTATTTATTTTTCTCTTCTTTTTTTTTTTTTGATATGTATATATATACATATATATGTGTATTTTTTCTTCTTTTTCTTTCTTTGTTTTCTTGTTCCTTCTCTTGTATACCACCCCAAACTTAGTACGTTGCTATTCCACGAGCAACCCCAAACTTAAGACTTTCCCCACTCTCACAGCTTTTGTTACCTAACTCCAAGTTAAGAATTAACGAGGCTATGATTGTCAGAGAAGCAACATACAATTTTTAACAACAGGCTCAGAGGGGCTAGCAGAGGATAAACATTAATAGGTTGGCTTGAAAGGCTCAGGGGTGCCAAAAGAATTGCCTCAGTGTGTATGAAAATCAAATGCAAAAATAATTAAGCACAATGTCAAGTTCTGCAGACTAATGCAAGCAAGGAATACACACACAATATATATAAGACGTGTTTAGGCTCAAACCTCACAGTTGGGATCATAGAGATGGAACTTGAGAGATGCTGCTCACAGATGATAACGAACTTCCGCAACTTTTGTCATGATCCCTGCTATTACTTGATGATAAAACTTGAAGTGCGAGCGTCAAAAGGGGAATGCAAACATGCGACCCTAAATGCCACAGGTCATCACTATTGAAGCTGCTTTAACAAAACAAAACAAAATATAGGGCAGTGTTTCCCCACTATCACAGAGTAAGTTATAATCAGTAGTACAGACCAATGTGCGAAATAAAGTCAAAATAGGGCGAAATACAACCAACAGTGCAAAATAAAATGTCTGAAATAAACACGAAAATGATAAATGAGTCTCCTGCTTAAGGAAATGAAAAGTGGCGCTCACCAGTGGGTTGCCTCCCACCAAGCGCTTCTTTTACGTCACTAGCTTGACGCTTTTTGTCACTCTTATGGGTCTCTCAGCATGAGCACCATTTGAGGCTCTTCCAATCCGTCACCCATATAATGCTTGAGCCTTTGTCCGTTGACCTTGAAAGATCTCTGGGACTTTGGCTCCTCCACCTCTATTGCTCCATACGGTGTTACTTCCTTGACAACAAATGGTCCTGACCACTTGGATTTCAATTTCCCCGGAAATAACTTGAGCCTTGAATTGAACAACAAGACTTGTTGTCCAGGGTGAAATTCTCTTCTTGCAATATGTTTGTCATGGTACACCTTCATTTTTTCCTTGTAGATCTTGTTGTTCTCATATGCATTCAAACGCATCTCCTCTAATCCTTGAAGCTGAAGTGTTCTCTTTTCCCCACTTGATCCAGGATCAAAATTCAAGAATTTCAACGCCCAATATGCTCTGTGTTCCAGCTCAACTGGCAAATGACAAGGTTTGCCATAAACCAATTGGTAGGGGGACATGCCTAATGGTGTCTTATAAGCTGTCCTGTATGCCCACAAGGTATCGTCTACCTTCATTGCCCAATCTTTCCTTGCGTTTCCCACCGTCTTTTCTAATATCCTCTTGATTTCTCTGTTGGATACCTCCACTTGGCCATTACACTGAGGGTGATACGGTGTCGACACTTTATGCTTGACGTTATACTTGGATAACACATTGTTAAGCTGAGTGTTACAAAAGTGACTACCCCCATCACTGATTAAAACTCTCGGAACCCCAAATCTTGAGAAGATGTTTTTCTTAACAAATTTGACCACCGTTTGGGAGTCATTTTTAGAAGTGGCAATTGCTTCCACCCATTTAGAAACATAATCCACCGCCACCAAAATATATTGACAAGAATTCGATGGTGGAAATGGTCCCATGAAGTCAATGCCCCAGCAATCAAATACTTCCACTTCAAGTATAGGGTTCAACGGCATCTCCCCTCTACGTGAAATATTACCTGTCCTCTGGCACCTGTCACGGTTTTTAACATGATTGTGCGCATCTTTGAAAATGGACGGCCAATAAAATCCAGATTGAAACACTTTTGCCGCCGTGCGTTCCCCATTGTAGTGTCCTCCACATGGAGAGTCATGACAATGCCATAGAATCTTTTGACTTTCGCTACCGTACACACATCTCCGAAGGATTCCATCCACCCCAACTTTAAAGAGAAAGGGGTCATCCCACAGGTAGTGTTGGGCATCACGGAGGAACTTCTTCTTTTGTTGCCAAGTAAGGTCTTGAGGGACCGTTCCACCTGCCTTGTAATTTGCTATGTCGGCAAACCACGGTCTCTCTGCAACTGCAAACAGTTTTTCATCGGGGAACTCTTCAAGAATTTCTTTTTCCCGTGCGGTCACTTCCTTATTATCCAACCGGGACAGATGATCTGCTACCACATTCTCGCTCCCCTTCTTATCCTTTATCTCCAAGTCGAATTCCTGCAAAAGCAAAATCCATCTAAGGAGTCGAGGCTTAGACTCGCCCTTGGTTAGCAAATACTTTATCGCAGCATGGTCAGTGAACACAATTATTTTCGACCCTACCAGATAGGAACGAAATTTTTCCAATGCAAATACTATAGCTAGCAATTCCTTTTCCGTTGTTGCATAATTTACCTGATTTTCATTTAAAACCTTGCTAGCATAATATATGGCATGAAAAAACTTCTCCGATCTCTGCCCCAACACTGCTCCCACTGCATAATCGCTCGCGTCGCACATTAATTCAAAGGGAATGTCCCAATTGGGGGCGACAATGACCGGGGCAGAAATCAGTTTTTCCTTTAATACATTGAAAGCATGCAGGCATTCGGCATCAAAGACAAATTCATTTTCTTTAACAAGTAGATTGCACAGAGGTTTTGTAATCTTGGAGAAGTCCTTTATGAAACGTCGATAAAATCCGGCGTGTCCTAAAAAACTTCTCACCCCCTTTACATTCATAGGAGGGGGTAACCTTTCTATGATTTCTATTTTGGCTTGATCAACCTCAATGCCTTTTGACGAGATTTTATGGCCCAGAACAATTCCTTCTTGAACCATAAAATGGCACTTTTCCCAATTCAAGACTAAATTGGTTTCAATGCATCTTTTTGATACTGCATTTAGGTTAGCCAAGCAAGAATCATAGCATGAACCAAAAACAGAAAAATCGTCCATAAATACCTCAATAGCATTTTCCATCATATCAGAAAAGATAGAAAGCATGCACCTTTGAAAAGTTGCCGGAGCGTTGCACAGACCGAAGGGCATCCTCCGATAGGCGAAAACACCAAATGGGCATGTGAAGGCCGTTTTCTCCTGATCTTCTGGTTCTACTGCTATTTGATTGTATCCGGAGTACCCATCCAGGAAGCAATAAAAGGCCTGACCGGCCAACCTTTCAAGCATTTGGTCCATGAATGGCAACGGGAAATGGTCCTTTCGAGTGGCTTGATTCAGTCTCCTATAATCGATACACATTCTCCACCCGGTGACTGTGCGAGTAGGGATCAACTCATTCCTCTCATTTTTAATAACGGTCATACCTCCCTTTTTGGGCACCACATGGACCGGGCTCACCCAAGAGCTGTCTGAGATTGGGTAGATCATTCCGGCATCTAAGAGTTTTAACACTTCTTTCCTCACCACATCTTTCATTGTGGGATTTAACCGCCGCTGAGGTTGGATCACTGGCTTGAACTCTTCCTCGAGCTTAATCTTGTGCATGCAAAAAGCTGGGCTAATCCCCTTCAGATCGGAGATAGTCCAACCAAGTGCATTTCTATTTGATCTCAAGACTCTCATTAGCTTTTCTTCTTCCAGCTTAGTTAAAGAACTACTGATGATGGCTGGGTATTGGTCATCGCTCCCAAGAAATACATATTTTAAATGAGAGGGGAGTTGTTTCAATTCGGGAGTTCCCTTGTCTGTGCCTTCCCCCCTATTCAGCTCTTCTTTTCTCTTGAAAACCTTTTCTACCTGAGAAGCTTCAAACTGGCGAACGCAGTCCCCTATTTCACTTCCCAAGTTTTCGTCCACGCCCTCAATCGAATTCACAATTACCTTCTCAAGAGGAGGAGAGGGTAAATTGTGTCTAAAAGCTTCTCTCACTGAATCTTCAATCACGTCCACCTTAAAACATTTTTCTTGGTCATTCGGGTGGCGCATAGCTTCAAAAACATTAAAGATCACTTCCTCATCTTGGAATCTTAGCCGTAGCTGTCCTTGTTGAACATCTACGAGGGCCCTCCCCGTGGCCAAAAATGGTCTACCAAGGAGAAGTGGAACCTCTGCATCTTCTTCCATCTCAAGAATCACAAAATCAACAGGAAATAAAAACTTGTCAACTCTTACCAGAGCATCTTCCAAGATCCCGTAGGGTTGTCTGATTGATTTATCGGCAAGCTGCAGACTCATCCTAGTGGGTTTCACCTCACCTCCACCTAGCTTTTTGAACATAGACAAGGGCATCAGGTTGATGCTTGCTCCCAAATCACAAAGGGCCTTACCTATAGTCAAGTTCCCAATGGTGCAGGGGATGGTGAAACTCCCAGGGTCTTTCAACTTGGGAGGAAGTTTCCTTTGAATAATGGCACTACATTCTTCGGTCAGAGTCACCATATCGTCCTCTTTGAACTTCCTCTTTTTACTCAACAACTCCTTCATGAACTTCGCGTAAATAGGCATTTGTTCCAAGGCCTCTGCAAAAGGAATACTAATTTGGAGACTGGAGAAGATCTCCATGAACTTTGAAAACTGCTCATCCTTCGGATTCTTCTTACTCCGCTGAGGGTATGGCAACTTAATGTAGGAAGGCATTTCCTTAGGCTTCTCGTCCACCTGCAAATTTTCATTAAACAAAGAATATTTTTGGTTAGACTTCACCACTCCCTCATTTTGTTTACTCAACTCATTTTCGACTTCTTCCTTCCGCACTTCACTTTCACTACCGTCCCCTTCAGAGTTGTGCTTGGTCGCTTCAACCGGTTTAAGTTGCTTGCCATTCCTCAATGAAATAGCCCCGCAACTTTCTTCCTTATGGCTCTCCATGCCTAGTATGACTTGTTCTTGAGATTTCACTGTGGTCTGAGTCGTTTGCATAAGTTGAGAGAGTACATCATGCAGTTGCGTCCCCTGGTCGTGGAGTTGTTTTACCTGGGTAATGGTTTGATTCCGGGACCTACTCTCCAATGCAGCTGCCACTTGTTTGGTGAGGGATTCGATTTGAAGGGACATTAGCTTTTGTTGGGCTAACACCGCGCTATTAGAATCCAGCTCCAAAATTTTTCTTTTCTGTACAGCTATATCCTCATTCGGCATTCTATAGTCATTTGAGGTCACATCGTCTATCAATCGTGTTGCCTCTTCCCAGGTTTTGTGACCCAAAGAACCTCCTGCTGAGGTGTCTAGCATCATCCTGGTTGGAGGTTTTAATCCATGATAGAAAGTTTGTACCTGCACAAAATCATCAATACCATGCCCAGGACACTTTCTTAATAACAGTTTGAATCTCTCTCAGGAATCGTACAAGGACTCTTCATCCTCTTGTGCGAAGTTGAAGATTTCTGTTCTTTTTTCAATAAACTTCGAAATTGGGAAGAACCTTGATAGGAACTTATCTTCAAGTTCACTCCAGGCATTGATAGTCCCTGGTGGAAGAGTATTTAACCAATCCTTTGCCCTGCCTGTTAAAGTGAAAGGAAACAATCGCAACTGCTTGGAGTTCTCGTCTACTCCCTCAGGATAGGTGGTTCCACAAATTTCATGGAAGTAGGACAAGTGTTGATTTGGGTCTTCAGTATCTGCCCCAGAAAACGGCTTTGACCTTAATGCCGAGAGGACGGACGACTTGATATTAAAAGTAGCCGCCCACACTGGTTGGAAGGTGTGAGTATGTGTGCCTTGAGTTCTTCTCCCAAAATCATTGAGAGTGCGTCTGCCCAGTGGATTCTCAGCCATTACTTCAACCGAACGTACCTGTGCCCCTGTATAAACAGTTCTTTGGGAACACCAAGCAGACGTCAACAGATTCAAGAAACCAACAAGTAGCAAAATTAAGTAACTAAAAACAAACAAAACAAAAAATCTAGAATTAACGTGTTTGCCTTGTCGACAACAAAGTCAACAATCCCCAGCAACGGCGCCAAAAACTTGTTAACAATTTGGCAAGTGTACCAATTGTCGCAAGTAATATAATTTATCGGTAAGAACCGGTCGATCCACAGGGATTGCGCGTTGACAACAATAGCAAATTTGTAAATTCGTAGATTGTAGATAGGTGATTAATCGAGTATTTTGGTGACAGAATACGAACGTGAATTAATAATGCAAGAAAAACGACTAGGGATCGAATCCTCTCACCTCGCCTATCACATGAACCTCAGCCAATTCAAGTTGATTATTCAATTTCTAGATTCAATTCACCAATTTAGGTCAAGGGCAATTCCTTGTCTCAAGACCCCTATTACCCTAAGAGTTACCCTAATTCCTTAGGTGAGTCATGCCAGAGGGTAACGCATTAAGATTAAGAATTAACAAGAATTCACATAAGCTATCACATAGTCCTATGGTGATTACTAGCATGTGATCTAAATACCCAATTTCCAGCTACTAATTCATATCCCTATGCAATCACTAGCCTAGATCATCGCAATTATCATATGTAATTGAAAAGCGTTAAGAACATAGGTAATTAGACAAGCAAATCGAATAACAACTGAATTAACTAAATCAATGGTTCACATGATAGGTTTGGGAGATTCATCTCTCCCTAATCTAAAGAATTAGTTACAAATCATCCTAAGGGTGGAAACCAACATAGAATAGAAAACAAACATAAAGGAAGACATTTAGAACCTTCAATCCCTTGTTCCCAAGTGGTGAGAAGGCTCCAAATTCGCACCTCCAGCTGCTCCAAATCGTAGCTCCAATCCCCAAAACGAAGTGTCTTTCAAAACTTTCCTGAAACTGCTTTAAAACCCTAATTTTCGCGAACCATCGCGACGCGGCCCGTGTCCGTCGCGTCGCGATAAATGACAGAAACTTCTGGCCTCGCAAAACAGCTCCAGGTCGCGTCGCGAATCCCTCCTGGTCGCGACGCGAGAAATGACAGAAACTTCTGGCCTCGCAAAACAGCTCCAGGTCGCGTCGCGAATCCCTCCTGGTCGCGACGCTAGAAATGACAGAAAGTTTTGGCTTGAAAAGACTCCTCCAAATCGCGTCGCGAACCCTCCTGGTCGCGACGCGAAGAATGACAGAAAGTTCTGATTACCAAAATTCCTCTAGATTGCTGCATTTCCGGGCAAGTGTCTGGTTCGCCAAAAGATGCCACAACCAATTAAGAGGTCTTCAAGTCCCATTTAGCTCCAAAAGTGAAGGAATAACTTACAATTGAACTTCCTACTACAATGATCTAAAACTAACTAAATCCCAAATAATGACTGTTATACAATAAAAACCCTGCACAATTGGTCCTAAAAATGCCTAACTTACATCATATGACTGGGAGTCAACAGGGGTGAAGACATTTTATCAACATGGAACCTACGAAACACAGATTTTATCATTAAACAACAACAATCCAACAAGAGCAAATAGAACAAATATGTAAGCACCATTAATTTATTTGTAAAGTAGAAATTTCATCACCCACTTTATGTACATATTAGAGCTTAAAATTGCCAGAAAAATACGAAACATTAAAAGAAAAAACTAATGCTGAAACCCATACCAGATGAGAATCCAACGCAAGCACTTTGTGATGGTTCCTCTTACTAACCTTCAAAAAATAATATGAAAATGAAGAAGATGCAAAGCCAAATTAATAAAATAATATCAAAAGAACAACAAAAAAGGTGAAGGATTCCAACTCACCTTCTTACGGGGGAGAAATAAATAGAGGTAGGGAGAACGAACGACGGCGCTACAACAACAAACTAACACGATGGAACAATGGTGGAACGACGACGTGAGGACGTGAGGAGAGAGCTTGAGCTTGAGTTTGAGTTTGAGCTTGAGCAGAGAGCGAAAAAAAGAAAGAAAGGGTTTCTGAGAAGTCTGAACGTTAGAGAGAAAGAAAGGAACGCGAGGGAAATGAAATAAAGTACTAGTAATAGGCAGCGTTCTCCCTAAAAAGCGCTGCCCATCGCCCCATCCTCGTTCTCCTACAGGCAGCATTTTCTAAAAAGCGTTGCCCATCACCCCAACGCGTTCCCCTATAGGCAGCGTTTCCTAAAAAGTGCTGCCCATCGCCCTAACGCGTTCTCCTATAGGCAGCGCTTACAGCAGGAGCGCTGCCCATTGCCCCTGCGCGTTTTAAGCAAATGTAGCACTTACATCAAGAGCGCTGCCCAATATGGCGCCCTTTTTCTCAAGATCTGGCGTAGTGAATTGCACTTGTCCCTACTGAAGAGAAGCCGTATTAGTGACATTCGCCAAAAACTTTCCCCCAGTGTTAGTGGCAAAAGTACGAGGCTGACAAATTACAAGAGTAGGATTTACCCGATGAGAGAACACCTGCTGAGGCCCAAACATGCTCCCACTTGGTCGACACTGTTGCATGTTCCCAGTTTGAGTGTAGGAAGATGCCTGCTGAGGTCCAACCGGGTTGGTATATGGTGAGGTCTGATGCGTGCCTCCCAGAGAGTTAGGTTGTCCTCCCAGTGATTGGCCGGGGAAAGCGGGGTTTATGATGCTATTAGCTTGCGTAGCACGCCTATGTTCCAATTCCTTGGCTTGTTGCACCTCGTTGTGCACCATAGGTTTTACTATGCCATTGTTGGGACACTTGGTACATTATGTCATGTATCCCCATGTCAATTTGTTGCCGAATGAATGACGTGGTCATGACCAAGGGATCCTCATCTTGGTGAGGTAGTTCATTCGAATCAGCAGTAACCGTTAAGGTGGTGTTCCCCGAGACACTTACTGGCCCTGTGGTCTTAGCCTTGGAGGCAGTTCCTTTTTTGACGATGAAGGTGGCTCCATACTTAGTTTTCTGTCGAAGCGCAAGTGCATACGCCAACAATAATCCAATCCAGGTGAATCAAACGTGATAGTTTGTTCACCCGTGCCTGTCCCACCGGGCGTGCCAATTTTTGTTGTCGTTAAACGCTTAGATCCTAGCCGTGGATTCAACCAGAGGTTTGGACAGTCTTTGATTCCTCTGTTTTTCAAGCGATTGCGTTGAAGAGGGAACTCTGCTCCCCAATTGTGGGTTTCCTAACTCCTCCATGTTGCACCCCGAAAAATCCCGGCTTGGGTTTCCCGATGTACAACGTGGAAAAAGTTGGAGCCGCCACCAATATTTTAATTTTAAGACCAAAACATTGAAAAAAGGTCTTTTGGACAAGGCGGATGGTCTTTGAAAACTAGAGATATAGGTTCGGGGGTCGATTACGTGCGAGGAAGGTGTTAGCACCGCGCACGTCCTTTCTACCGAAAGGGAACCTCTAATTAAATGTGTGGTTTTAACACTTGATTTGAAAAATACCTAGATTTGCCTATTTATTTCTTGGGAAAACTTAACAAAAATTTTATTTTGGGGGGAAAAAGGGTTTTTAGAAAAAAGTGCTTGACGGGACATGGCCCGCTCCTACGTATCTCCCGGTGCGATGGAGAATTCAAAGCTACGTAGTTCTTGGTTCTTTTTTGAAAAGTTTTTGTTTTTTTAGTTTTTGAAATAGGGCGAGTGTTAGCAAATGATTAAACTAGCAGAGGCTATGATGAATCACTGCTAAATGCTCAAAAAGAGTTGTACCGCTAGTCAAACGAACAAAGGTTCTGATGGACTATTGATAACAACTTGTTTTTATTATCTTTTTGAAAGTGATTTTCGAAAGAGATTGATTTGTACGAGGATCAAACTAACAAAAGTTATGATGGATCGTCGTTTATTATTTTTAGGAGAAAAGAACATTGTCACTAATAGCTAAACGAACAGAGGCTCTGATGAGCTACTAGCAACAATGGGATTAAAAATGATTTTTGTTTGCTTTATGAAAATGATTGGTTTAGGGGGGTGAAAAGAGTTTTTATTTGTGGCGCTTGACGAGAACGTGGCTCGCTCCTACGTATCCCAAACAGGAATCAAAGCGACGTAGTTCTAATTAAAAATGTTTTTTGAAAGGGTTTGAAAGGGGAGGTTGAATCATCTGAGACCATTTTCACCACTTAAAAATGATGCACTAGGCATAAGTGGGAATCATGTGGTTCATCATCAACAGGGGCACTACAGCTAAATTAAATCACATAGGGCAATTTTGGCATGGATCACAATGATTAAATTTTAACAAATGTAAAGACTGAAATACCTCTGATGAAGACAGATATTACAACTCTGAAGAACGCAAACCCCGACTAACCCTTGCAGGAGATCAGCTCAGACGGACCAACGGCGCGAATAGAGCAAAAATGAAGCGTAGAACTGAAAAATGAGATTTGGCGAGAGTTGTCTTCTCAGATCTCGTGAAAAATGCGTGTGTTTTCTGATCTTGTAAAATCTGTCCGTCCCAAAATGAAAATCACACCTACGTATTTATAGGCTTAGGCAACAGTAGAATTTTGAAAAGACAATTGATGTAAGTGAAGAATCGATTATTGTATGAAGTGCAACAAGTGTATAATCGATTCATTGCCTTTAGAAATTAAAAGAATCGATTGTTTGCTTAGTTGAAATAGGGAGGAATCGATTCATGGCCTTTAGGAGATCCTGAAAATCGATTATGTGGCCTTTGGAAATATGTAGGAATCGATTCTTTATTTTTGGAAATGATAAGAATCGATTATATGGCCTATGGAAAAAGGTAGGAATCGATTTTCAGGACATTTGGAGATCCTGAAAATCGATTATGTGGCCTTTGGAAATATGTAGGAATCGATTCTTTATTTTTGGAAATGATAAGAATCGATTATATGGCCTATGGAAAAAGGTAGGAATCGATTTTCAGGACATTTGGGGATCCTGAAAATCGATTTCATAGTTTAAACATAGGCAAGGGAAATCGATTATTGGCCTATAGGTGAGATAAAGAATCGATTTTCATGGCTTAGGAAAAAGGTATAAATCGATTCTTGGCCATAAGAACAAAATAGAAATTGATTTTTGCTTTCCAAAAAAATGCTTTTAGGTCTTTGCCATGCATGCATAAAATATTTTCCAAAGCTTGCCATGCATGCATAACATATTTTTCAAAAACCTTAATTTGATGCATGAGGCCTATTGCAAAAATTGTTTTTAGAGACCCTTTTGTGAGAAATGACCAAAATGCCCTTTTTTGACTCTAACTTCCCAAAACGTGCATTCTAACCCTAAAAATGATGCATAATTTATTTTTGTGTGGAAAATTAGGGTTTGGACCTAAGCCGGACAAAATTGGGGTATGACAGCTGCCCCTCTTTATCTGAATTTTAACGAGGAATATGAATTGGCCGAAACATATTCCAAGGCAAAATGAAGATAAAGAATTCAGAAATTATACCGATTTTGTCCTCTTGGGGAAAACCCGAATTTTCCCCTTTTTTTTTTTGAATAGATGGGCTTGAGAACAAACGGGGAACGGTTAACACCTGGCGCATTAACCGAGAGGGAAAATGACGGATCACTCGGGATCTGAAGGAGCACTAAGGCTCTGAAGGACCACTCAGGGTCTGAAGGAGCACTAAGGCTCTGAAGGACCGCTCAAGGTCTGAAGGAGCACTAAGGCTCTGAAGGGCCGCTCAAGGTCTGAAGGAGCACTAAGGCTCTGAAGGGCTCAGGAGGGAGCACCGAGGGCTCAGGGGGGAGCACAGAGGGCTCAAGAGGAGCACAGAGGGATCAGGATGAGCACAGAGGGCTCACGAGGGGAGCACAGAGGGCTCAAGAGGGAGCACAGAGGGATCAGGAGGAGCACAGAGGGCTCAGGGGGGAGCACAGAGGGCTCAAGAGGGAGCACAGAGGGCTCAGGATGAGCACAGAGGGCTCAGGATGAGCACAGAGGGCTCAAGATGAGCACAGAGGGCTCAGGGGGAGCACAGAGGGCTCAGGATGAGCACAGCGGGCTCAGGAGGAGCACAGAAGGCTCAGGAGGAGCACAGAGGGCTCAGGAGGAGCACAGAGGGCTCAGGGGGGAGCACAGAGGGCTCAGGAGGGAGCACAGAGGGCTCAGGATGAGCACAGAGGGCTCAGGGGGAGCACAGAGGGCTCAGGATGAGCACAGAGGGCTCAGGGGGGAGCACAGAGGGCTCAGGATGAGCACAGAGGGCTCAGGGGGAGCACAGAGGGCTCAGGAGGGAGCACAGAGGGCTCAGGATGAGCACAGAGGGCTCAGGATGAGCACAGAGGGCTCAGGGGGAGCACAGAGGGCTCAGGATGAGCACAGCGGGCTCAGGAGGAGCACAGAGGGCTCAGGAGGAGCACAGAGGGCTCAGGGGGGAGCACAGAGGGCTCAGGAGGGAGCACAGAGGGCTCAGGATGAGCACAGAGGGCTCAGGATGAGCACAGAGGGCTCAGGATGAGCACAGAGGGCTCACAAATTCAGTTGATTGGTCGATTTGAAATGACCGATGCTGCTGTATTGGATTGAGGTACCTGCATACGTCAGTTGATGTAAGGAATGGTGCATGGAGTATGAGTGCAGGTTATGAGTGCATGTTATGCATGTGCATGCAATGAGTGCATGTTATGAGTGCATGTTATGCATGTGCATGCAATGAGTGCATGTTATGAGTGCATGTTATGAGTGCATGTTATGAGTGCATGTTATGCATGTTATGAGTGCATGTTGTGAGTGCATGTTATGCAAAGGCATGTTATGCATGTGCATGCAATGAGTGCATGTTATGCTAAGGCATGTTATGCATGTGCATGCAATGAGTGCATGTTATGAGTGCATGTTATGCAAAGGCATGTTATGCATGTGCATGCAATGAGTGCATGCTATGCTAAGGCATGTTATGCATGTGCATGCAATGAGTGCATGTTATGAGTGCATGTTATGCAAAGGCATGTTATGCATGTGCATGCAATGAGTGCATGTTATGCTATGATTTTGGTGTAATGATGAATGTAATGCATGACTGTGTTTTGTTTATTGCCTTTTTTTTTTTTGGTTCAGCCAACCCGCGACACTCATGACACGAGACTGAGGAACCTGTTGGACTTGCGGGGCTCATGGGCCGAGTGCATGTTGGTCTTGACTTTGCTGGTTTGAAGCAATCGTGGATGTAGTTGCTCTCTTGCATGATTGACTGATTTTGAGGATGTGCTTTCTCTCAGGACTCTTAAGAATCTCGTAATGATTTGCAATGCTCTATGATATATGCACATGTTTTACAGTTCAGGACCATCATCATCATAAAACGTTTATTTTGAGCAGAAAAAGCAGAAAATAAAAGAGTGAACAGATACGAGAAATTTGAACTTTATTAATGTGGAAACCGGTCGCACAAGAAGTTACGCCGATTATTTATTACACTTGAAAGTTTAAACTGTAAAAAGACACGAAAAAGGAGAGAAGCTGAATTCTGACTGTCCGTCTCTGTGGAACAGTGCCAAACATCTATGTCCTTGACCTTGATCACTCCCTCATCCAAGCTTGTAGGAGAGTTGTATGCCTGCCTAAGTTTTCAGACCCTAATTTTTGCCTGGATCGCCCTTTGCGAGTTTTCAATCCACCGGGTCGCTCTGATTTTGCCTAGGTCGCCCTTTGCGGGTTTTCAACCTAGCGAGCTAATTCTTACTTGGCTTGTCTTTCTCTTTTTTCATCTATTTCTTTTAGGCATAATACTTCTTCACTTGATCTGAATTGACTGGATTCCTGAAATCTTTGCCGTCTATGTTTATGAGTATCGGTGCTCCTCTGGAAAAAGCTTTCTTGACTTCATATGGACCGTCATAAGTGGGTATCAACTTCCCACGGAGTCAGTCTGGATAGGTAGGATCTTTTTGAGTACAAGGTCCCCTTCGCCGAATTCTCGAAGACGGACTTTCTTGCCGAAAGCTGCCTTCATCTTTTGTTGGTACAACTGGCCATGGCGCAGGGCAGCAATTCTTTTCCTTTTAATGAGATTCAGTTGATCTAGACGAGCTTGGATCCATTTTGCTTCTTCTAACCTGGCCTCCATGACTACTCGTAGAGAGGGTATTTCAACCTTGATGAGAAGACCTGCTTCTGACCCATACACTAGAGAAGAAAGGGGGGTGCCCCTGTATGATTTCAATGAATATGAATGCGACAAGGGATGAGATAGGTGTAGGGTCAATTTCCCCAGTTGTAGGAGGGGTGAAGAGCGACAGGATTGCCCCACTTGGCATATTGTAAACAAATGAATTTACTTGTCCTTGAGCTAAAACTTTGAGAAAACAACAGCCATCAATCATTGATCGGAATGGACCTTTCGGGATTGTGGTGTTTTGTGGAGGAGAGATGAGTAGGCTTAATGAGGTATTTGGGGCTAATGGCAGGATGGTTTTTATTCGGTGTTGGCTGTTGATCGATGATTTATGATGGTTAACTGGCTTGATGAGGTATTAGGAGGTTTTATTCCTGGCTAAGGGTCTATGGAGAGTGTTTGCAGTTTATGAGAGGAGGGGTGCATGGAAATGAGAAAGTGTTTGAAGGTTTATTGAGACGAGGACCTCTTGGGTTTTGTGGTAACATGTATCAACTCACTATTTACATATCTTTTGTATTTTTCTTTTGGTTTTGGGATTTTCCTTTTTGAATGATTTTTCCTTCTTTGACTTCTTCTTTTTCTTGAGCTTGGGTGAGCTGATAAAGAATGATGCACTGTTTTTTCTGAGGTGGTCCTTGTCTAAGGTGACTTTTGGATTTTTGGCTTTTTCTTGGCTCAAGATGGGTCGGAAAGGATTATGTTTTTCTCTTTGGGATTTTCTTGGCTTACGGTGGGTAGGAGAGGATTTTGTTTTTGGATATGGAATGGTGGTCCAATCTTTATTTCAAATCATGATTGCTTATTTCCTCACGAATTAACTCTGGGACAATAATTCGCCTACTTTCATGTGCTTGCCCTTCTTCTTTATTTCCTTTTTGCGCTCTAATTTTCCTTTATTGAAGTACCCATCTCGACTTCTTTCTTGTTTTCAGTGGTCCCCAAGTTGATCACTTCAGTGGATTCCCCATGACGCTGAATAACCCTTTTTTTTCTTGCTTCATTAACCTTCTGGAGGATTTTCCCGGTCTCTCTCAACGTCCCACTCTGCTTGATTGATAAGGTGATCAAAGTCAAAATATGGACCGTTGGCACTGTTATTTTGAGAGACAATTGCTGTGGATTCGCTTTTTGCCGAGGCGAAAAAGCAGAACGGAAGGTGAGACAAGCAAGCAAAAATAATAAAGAAAAGAAGAGACACATGAAATGAAAAGGAATTGATTTTTATTGATTGGAATTCAAAAAACAACGTTTTTATTGATGATGATGATTTAGAAAATAAAAACATGTGCGCCCCTAACAACTGGTCCTGTGGCCTTGGGCAGAGCCACAGGGTTGCATTACAAATGACTACTTTAAATCAAAGGTCCCAGGAGGATCAACAGTCTTTCAATTCTTTAATTCTTTCACCAGCACTGCAGCGACAAACCAGGTTTGCACCACCCTCTTCTGACTTAGTACCATCATTGATGACAGCAATTTGATCGTGTTGTTCCTCTTCCTCATCCCATCCTGTGGGCTGGATGTCTTCCATTCGGATTTGAGCACTCTCGGGAGCGTCATATCTGACCAAGTAGTCAAACTTTCCACTGGGTTCCCCTAGGGTATCCCAACATCCCTCTTTTGCAGGCACCGCTGTTACTTCCTTATTGATTTCTTCTTCACCATCAATATCAGGGGTTCCTATCCGAATCACGCACCGATCTATCAGGTCTTGCACTGCATGCTTGAAGGCTCTGCATTCCTCCACAGTATGACCAACCCCGTTTTCGTGGAAACTGCAGGTAGCACTTGCATTGTACCTTCGGGAAAATGGCGGTTGAAGGGCCTTCATTGGCCGGGTGCTGATCAGGTTCTTGGAAGTCAGGTGATTAAACAATTCAGTGCATGTCATCGGTATTGGATCAAAACTGGTTCGTTTCTCGTACTGATAACCTTGAGCCTTGTGACTGTCACCGCCTTGCTGGGATGGCACAGGAGCAGAGAATGGAACAGTTTGTGGTGGCGGAGGAATGAAAGAAATGACACCAACTGGACCCATGACAGTGACGCCTTCAGCAGCTGCCCCACTCTTTAAGCTCTGCAATATGACCATCATCTCATGTATCTGGGCCTCCATTGCCTTCAATCGTTCTTCTAGCAAGTGATATCTGTCTCTTGGCTGTGGGTTTTCAATCATCTGGCTCTGAGGATAGCTCCTCGGACCGAAGTAGTAAACCCCATACTGAGCGGAGTTTCCCATTTGATAAGCAACACTTGGAGGATTCACAATAATCTCCGGAGCAAGAGCAGAAGAACTTCTGGGAGGTATAATACTGGGACTAGGGATGTGAATGTGTGGCACACCCGCAGCTCCACTAGAAGTAACCACAGCAGGCTGACTTGTCACCACGGGAATGGCTTCAGCAGTGGTCCCACTTCTCAGATTTTGTAGCATATTCATTATCTCGGCCCTCTGAGCCTCCATAGCCTCCACTTTAGTCTTCAAAGCTTGATTCTCTTGAGCCAGCTGCTCGGGGTTAAGAATTTCCACAACCGACTCATCTTGACCCAGGGGGTCCTCATTCTCGAGATGTTGATTGCTAGCCATTAGTCTTGTCTGTAGACGGATAGAGTATCGGTGTTGGCGAACCAGCTTGCCTTTTGTTTTTTTTTCTCTCTGATAGAACATTTTTTATGAGTACAAGTATGAATGCGTAAATGAATGCAATGCATATGCACATGGCTTTATGTTATTAGATGCATGAGGAATGCTGTATGAATTTTTCAGAATTTTGCTTATGTAATGCATGCTGTTACGATGTAAAATGCGGGTGATGAGGATGCTTGTTATAAAGACATATATTTACAGGTGGGGGTTTTGAAAATTTAGGGCGGTATACCCTATATGCCACCCCATATAGGTATTTATGAAAGAGAAGGAAAAAAACTTATTTTTTTTTTGATTTCGTTGTTTTTTCAAAAAAACGTTGGCGGAAATGAACTAAACTAGATGTAACAATGCAACACACAATTTGGAAAGCCCTTGTGACCTAAAAAGGGGTGAGACCTACGATCTAGGGCAATTTAAAGGGTAATCCTCCCATGTGGCTCTATTCACTCCCTTGCAAAGGCTACCAGAGCTAAATCTCTTTTATGATAACACCCACAACGATGGAATGCCATCTGGTGTGAGGTACCATAAAGAGCATACTCTGGCTGAAACTTTCGTGAGAGCAGAAGGACATCGGTCCAATTGGCAGTCACTACTCGTTTCCACTCTCCTAAGTGTTTTCAGACCTTGGGTTTTAGGCCTCTCTCAGAGCTCATAATCATAAGGGGGTGAGTGTGTGTAGCGGGGACATACCGCCTAAAATTACCCACATATACCCCACCTGCGAAGGAAAACCCAGAACAGTCCAAACAATAGCAAGCGATAACATGTTGTCTACACTAGGGTTCAATATCAAATTAGCTAGCCTAGGGTTTCAACAATAATCAAGTGCTTTGCTTTCCTCGAGAAAAGGGGCCAAGAAGAGAGGAACATAACAAGATGGGGAGGAAAAGCATGAGGGTATTAAGCACATAAGCAAAGACGAGGAAAAATAAACATGAAATGAGAGAAAATAAATGCACATGCACGCAACATGACAAGAAGAGCAAACCGAAAAGGGATATAAATAACAAAGTATCCAAATCACATCGATAGCACGCTAAACCACACATTTAATTAGTTAGGCTTGACCCACTTAAAAAAAAGAAAAGTCCCCAGCGGAGTCGCCAGCGGTTGCACCCCGAAAAATCCCGGCTTGGGTTTCCCGATGTACAACGTGGAAAAAGTTGGAGCCGCCACCAATATTTTAATTTTAAGACCAAAACATTGAAAAAAGGTCTTTTGGACAAGGCGGATGGTCTTTGAAAACTAGAGATATAGGTTCGGGGGTCGATTACGTGCGAGGAAGGTGTTAGCACCGCGCACGTCCTTTCTACCGAAAGGGAACCTCTAATTAAATGTGTGGTTTTAACACTTGATTTGAAAAATACCTAGATTTGCCTATTTATTTCTTGGGAAAACTTAACAAAAATTTTATTTTGGGGGGAAAAAGGGTTTTTAGAAAAAAGTGCTTGACGGGACATGGCCCGCTCCTACGTATCTCCCGGTGCGATGGAGAATTCAAAGCTACGTAGTTCTTGGTTCTTTTTTGAAAAGTTTTTGTTTTTTTAGTTTTTGAAATAGGGCGAGTGTTAGCAAATGATTAAACTAGCAGAGGCTATGATGAATCACTGCTAAATGCTCAAAAAGAGTTGTACCGCTAGTCAAACGAACAAAGGTTCTGATGGACTATTGATAACAACTTGTTTTTATTATCTTTTTGAAAGTGATTTTCGAAAGAGATTGATTTGTACGAGGATCAAACTAACAAAAGTTATAATGGATCGTCGTTTATTATTTTTAGGAGAAAAGAACATTGTCACTAATAGCTAAACGAACAGAGGCTCTGATGAGCTACTAGCAACAATGGGTTTAAAAATGATTTTTGTTTGTTTTATGAAAATGATTGGTTTAGGGGGGTGAAAAGAGTTTTTATTTGTGGCGCTTGACGAGAACGTGGCTCGCTCCTACGTATCCCAAACAGGAATCAAAGCGACGTAGTTCTAATTAAAAATGTTTTTTGAAAGGGTTTGAAAGGGGAGGTTGAATCATCTGAGACCATTTTCACCACTTAAAAATGATGCACTAGGCATAAGTGGGAATCATGTGGTTCATCATCAACAGGGGCACTACAGCTAAATTAAATCACATAGGGCAATTTTGGCATGGATCACAATGATTAAATTTTAACAAATGTAAAGACTGAAATACCTCTGATGAAGACAGATATTACAACTCTGAAGAACGCAAACCCCGACTAACCCCTTGCAGGAGATCAGCTCAGACGGACCAACGGCGCGAATAGAGCAAAAATGAAGCGTAGAACTGAAAAATGAGATTTGGCGAGAGTTGTCTTCTCAGATCTCGTGAAAAATGCGTGTGTTTTCTGATCTTGTAAAATCTGTCCGTCCCAAAATGAAAATCACACCTACGTATTTATAGGCTTAGGCAACAATAGAATTTTGAAAAGACAATTAATGTAAGTGAAGAATCGATTATTGTATGAAGTGCAACAAGTGTATAATCGATTCATTGCCTTTAGAAATTAAAAGAATCGATTGTTTGCTTAGTTGAAATAGGGAGGAATCGATTCATGGCCTTTAGGAGATCCTGAAAATCGATTATGTGGCCTTTGGAAATATGTAGGAATCGATTCTTTATTTTTGGAAATGATAAGAATCGATTATATGGCCTATGGAAAAAGGTAGGAATCGATTTTCAGGACATTTGGAGATCCTGAAAATCGATTATGTGGCCTTTGGAAATATGTAGGAATCGATTCTTTATTTTTGGAAATGATAAGAATCGATTATATGGCCTATGGAAAAAGGTAGGAATCGATTTTCAGGACATTTGGGGATCCTGAAAATCGATTTCATAGTTTAAACATAGGCAAGGGAAATCGATTATTGGCCTATAGGTGAGATAAAGAATCGATTTTCATGGCTTAGGAAAAAGGTATAAATCGATTCTTGGCCATAAGAACAAAATAGAAATTGATTTTTGCTTTCCAAAAAAATGCTTTTAGGTCTTTGCCATGCATGCATAAAATATTTTCCAAAGCTTGCCATGCATGCATAACATATTTTTTAAAAACCTTAATTTGATGCATGAGGCCTATTGCAAAAATTGTTTTTAGAGACCCTTTTGTGAGAAATGACCAAAATGCCCTTTTTTGACTCTAACTTCCCAAAACGTGCATTCTAACCCTAAAAATGATGCATAATTTATTTTTGTGTGGAAAATTAGGGTTTGGACCTAAGCCGGACAAAATTGGGGTATGACACTCCAAAGAGTGTCAGGTTGGGTAGAGGGGACGCGAGGATTGGATTATCTATTAGCTAATGCATAAAAGTAAAGTGCGATGGAGATAAATTGCGAGAAAAATAAGTTTTGTATTGATTGATTGTGTGTCTTTTGTACAAGTTACTCTTCTCTATATATATACATAGACCCTCGTCGGCCACTAAGCAAGCCAACATTTACCTACCGTTGGATCAATTGAAGATCAACGTCTAATCTCGCTCCTAGCCCTAAGAAATCGGAGCAACTACCCACGATCCCACTAGCACGGTTAGTGGGATGTTAAAATCTCTTCGCTCCGTTCCCCGAGGCTTCTCCTCTTCGCTTAACCTTCAACTGCTCCCACGCTCTGTCCACGTGCCTTTCCTTGCCTCGCAAGCAAGTCCTCTTTACCTCGGCCATTCCCCCCTCGGCCTGCAGCCATCAGACTTAGGCTTATCCGATCCTTTGTGGCCGTGGCACTCTATATGTTAAGACTTGCTTTGCCTCAGCCTTGTCCATCATCCCTCGGGCTCAGTCACCCCTCGGGGTGTTTATATTATCTTTTTCCTCGAGCCCCTCCTTTGAGATTGTTCCTAAGGAAAATATTTTCTATAAATTGTCAGGTGATTTGTCTTGGTGTCCTGGTCTCCCCTTGATTCTATCTCTTAGCCCTCAGCCTACGACTTAATTTATTTTTGTGTGTTAACAATTGGTAACCAACAACTCCATAAATTGTGATTGATTGTAGTTGTAAAAGCCTATACACAATATGTGTATATAAATTAACCTCTAAAATTTATCAATTTTAAAGTAATAAATAGATTATTAATATGAGATTTAATTAGTATGCAAAGTTGGTGTAAAGATTTTTTATACGATCAATCATTTTATCTTAATCATCTTGAAAGTTACATGTGTTGAATTTTGAGTGAATACAAGTGAGATCGAGTAAGTTACCCACATTTTTAAACAGCAACATAAGCCTCAACTAAAAAGTAAATTCTACCGAGCCAAATAATTAACTTGTATATTTGTACATTTAAATTTCATTGATATCAAATTAGTAGAATACATGTGTCAAATTTTGATAAATACAATCGAAATAGGGTAAGTTACTCACGTTTTTTCAAAAACAACTTAACTTAGGCCTTGCCTTAAAAGTAACTAGCGGTCAAAGAAACAAAAATTGCACAGCATTATAAAGTGGACTGTTTCCTAAATAAAAAATTACAAAGTGGATCAAAGTTACTATTTAATAGGCTAAATTGCAGTTTTGGTCATTTATCTTTGGCTTTGATGTCATTTTGGTCCTTTATCTTTTTTTTTCTCGTTTTGGTCCTCATTTTTTTTTTGGTGTCATTTTGGTCCTTTTTTGTAATTTTTCGTCCATTACCTTAACGGACACCACGCTGGCAGTTAACTGCTGACGTGACGTCTTAAATGTCAGGGTTGACTTGGAATTTATTAAATGATGTGGCATATAAGGGATCAAAATGAAACTTAAAAAAACACGAGGGACGAAATTGACAAAATTAACAAATCTGGAAAAACACCCCAATCTTCATCTTCTCCGGCGAGCCACCACAACCTCTGGCGAGCCACAACCACCACAAATAGCTCTCTCCCTTCGTTAATGAAAGTGCCAAAAAACCGTAAAACGCGAATCTACATTTCTATTTCATTCTCAATTCTTTATCATTTTTGTTGAAATATTTTACTAACAATCAGTTACTGCACCAATTTCCAGTCAATTGCAAGTGGTTTGGTGAATTTTGGTTGAGTTTTGAACGTTTCCCCAATTTACAAAACCCAAAACGCGTTTGCCTCTGAAAATCATGTTTTCGATTAAGTTTTTCCACTTTTTTGTGCCAATTGATGATGGATTCTAGTTCCTTGTGAAATTTCGCATGAAATGCACTATATTTGGTGAAGAATTGGGAATTCTGGAAATTGTTGTTGTTCTTGGTGTTCTTGATGAGAGTGAGGGAGAGAGGGACAGGGAGAGAGATAGGCGATGTCACTGTTTGTGGTGGTGGCTCGCCGGAGGAGATGAAGATTGGGGATAGATTTGTTAATTTTGTCAATTTGGCCCCCCAAGTTTTTTTTTAAGTTTCATTTTGGTCCCTTATATGTCACATCATTTAATAAATTTCAAGTCAGTCTTGACATTTAAGACGCCACATCAGCAGTTAACGGTCAGCGTGACATTCGTTAAGGTAATAGACGGAAAATTACAGAAAAGGACCAAAATGATGCGAAAAAAAAAAGATGAGAGACTAAAACAAGGAAAAAAAAGGTAAATGACCAAAATAACAACTAAACTAAAATAAACGAAGAAAATTGCGATTTAGATTTAGCCTATTTAATAACCTTGGCAATTAAAATACACACGTAAATAAGAAAAAAACACAAGAAGAGAAGCAAAACACAGAGGGAAAGGAAAGGGAAAGGCTGAGAAAGTCACACAGTGACACACACCCACACACACACACTCGCCCTTTCAATTCAAGTCTTTTTTTCTCCATTGCGTTACTTTTTGTCTCATTCATTTCAGGTTCTTCTCCGGCTTCTAAATTGTTAGTTGTGTATTTATTGCATTTTACCTTTTGTAATTTCCACGCACGCTTCGATTTGTTCTTCTCTGGCATTGCCCTAGCTTCTTTGATATTATCTTCGCGAAGATCTGAATTCTCTTTGTTGGATCGATTTCGAGGGAATTCAGAATGCGGTGGTGTTGGAAGTAGTTAAAAGAAGGGAGGAGTTCTGCGGCATTTGCATTCCAGCGAGGTAGGTAACTTCTTGTTTTGATGAATTTCAAATTTTCGCGTTTGATTCTTCATTCTGCTGATTCGTGAAGAGATTTATGGGATGTAGCGTTTTAGCATAATAATATTTGGAACTTTAGAAACTGAATTGTTGGGTGCATTGGCTTTTGGATCATTCACTCTAACGATCGAGTGCCAAGTATTGTTGTAAACCAGTATAATCGAAGTTTTGTGTTGGCTGTCGAAGTCTCGTGTTGACTGTCAAAATTCCTTTCAGTTACTTATGTTTAATTATGTGTAATTAATTGCTGACTCTTCATATGTCATGCAGTTAGTATATATATATATATATATGTAACACTCTCAGTGACAAAATAATCAATAATACAGTGTGGTGCCTATTCAGTTCCAACAAATTGGTATCAAAGCGAGTGCGAAATCCCTGGGAAACACGAGTGAAGTGTGAGTGGTGAGCAATTTGATTCTAGGGAAGGGAAACACGAGTGTTGGTGAGTGAGTGAATTGCAGAGCGTTGATTTTACGATCGTGTTCGTGATCTTAAGGCGTGGCAATGGCGAATCTAAACAACCTTTCAACGAAGATCCCAGTTCTTGATCCCAAGAACTACGATAAGTGGACTGTGCAAATGAAGGTGGTTTTCCGGTATCAAGAAGTGCTTGATGTTGTGCAAACCGGAATACCCCAATTAGCTGCAGGAGAAGCGCTTCGTGGATGGCAAAGAAAAGACAGCAAAGCTTTATTCTTGATCCATCAAGGTGTTGATGGCGAAGCATTTGAGAAGATTTCAGAATATGAAACATCGAAGGGAGCATGGGATGAACTAGCAACAGTTTATTCTGGGGATGCATCACTGAAGCAAGTGAAGCTGAATTCGCTGCGTAGGGAATTTGAACTGCTTCAGATGAACGAGAAAGAGACGATTGGGGAGTATTTCAATAGACTGACATTGATTACGAACCAAATGCGCACTAATGGAAAAACTGTGACTGATAGAAGAAAGATCGACAAAGTGTTGAGAACACTGACTCCACATTTCGACTATGTTGTAACTTCAATCGAACAATCCAAAGATTTGGATACGTTGAAGGTGGCTGAATTGCAAGGAATTCTTGAAGCAAGTGAAGCAAGAATTCATGCAAGATTGGTCAACAAGCAAGCTGAGAAAGAAAGTGAACAAGTGCTGTTGGCACAAGCCCAGAACAAGAAAGGGAAAGGAAAGTGGAACAAAGGAGGTGAAGGGTCGAAGAAGAGCAATGATCAAAAGAGTGACTTCCAAAAGAGAAAAGAAGCGTGGAAAAAGAATAAAGGAGAAAGCAAGAATTATAGCAAAAAGGAGGTGCAATGCTATAACTGTGAGAAATTCGGCCATTACGCAGATGAATGCAGGTCGAAGAGTACTCACGAAGAAGCACAGTTGGTCAGAGGTGAATCTGATGATGAAATGATGCTGATGGCAGAAGTCAGTGAAAGTGGCACAGATGTGCAGCAACAAGTGGCCAAAATAGTAGGTGGTGGTGAACTAGTGATGATGGCAGAATCAAGAGATAGTGATGATGATCTGTGGTATCTCGACACAGGGTGTTCAAGCCACATGACAGGCAACAAAAACTGGTTCATTGATCTAGACGAATCAGTAAAGAAATCGATAAGGTTTGGTGATAATAGAGTGATAAATGCTGAAGGGTGTGGCACAGTGAGAATCAGGAGGAATGATGGGAAAACTTACCTCATCACAAATGTGCTGTACGTTCCATCAATGAAATGCAATTTGATAAGTCTAGGACAACTCCTAGAGAAGGGGTGTTCAGTTCATATGGAGGATATGGAACTGAAGTTATATGATCCTAAGAAGAGGCTGATGTTGAAAGCAACATTGAACAAGAACTTTTAAAGTTGGCATGAATATAGTCAATGATGAATGTTTGAAGGCTGTCATCAGTGATGAAGTGTGGAGATGGCATGAGAGGTATGGGCACTTGAATTTCAGAGACCTGAAGAATCTAACTGCTCAAGGTATGGTGCATGGATTGCCTGCTTTGACGCTTCCTGTCGAAGTATGCAAGGAATGTTGTGAGTCGAAGCAAGCCAGAAACTCCTACAACACTGAAGTGAAGATTCAATCAACCAGGAAACTTGAAGCCATTCACTCAGATGTTTGTGGGCCCTTTGAAGTGAAAACATTGGGAGGTAATAGCTATTTCGTTTCATTCATTGATGAATTTACTAGGAAAATGTGGATCTATTTACTTAGTAAGAAAAGTGAAGTGTTCGAAGTTTTCAAAAACTTCAAGTCAATGATAGAGAAGGAATCTGGATGCTGCATCAGTAGATTTAGAACTGATGGAGGTGGTGAATACACCTCCACAGAGTTCAAGAAGTTCTGCAAAGAAGAAGGAATAAGGCATGAAATCACAGCACCATACACACCACAACATAATGGTACAGCAGAGAGAAAGAACAGAACTGTACTAAATATGGTGAGGAGCATGCTGAAGAGTCGAAGCATGCCAAATCAATTCTGGGGAGAAGCAGCAACCACTGCTGTGTATATCTTGAACAGAAGCCCAACTAAGAGACTGGATATAATGACTCCTGAACAGGCGTGGTGTGGTGAGAAACCAAGTGTGAAGCATTTGAAGGTGTTTGGGGCACTGTGTTACAGACATGTTCCAGATCAATTAAGAAAGAAATTGGATGACAAGGCTCAACCAATGGTTCTATTGGGTTATCATTCGACTGGTGCCTACAAGTTGTATGATCCAAATAGACAAAAGGTGGTGATTAGCAAGGATGTGATCTTTGAGGAATCAAAGGGATGGGAATGGAACAATTCGACAGACACAATTCGACAGAACTATAGTGTGTCGAACATCACTAACAATTCGACACAGAGTGACACTGTCGAAGCTGTGTTACTGGAACCTGTGCAGGACACACCAGTGGCAGTGACATTGAATGAGCAACAAGAGGAAGTGAATGAAGTGATGAATGAACAAGGAGGTACAAGTGGTAGACCAAGAAGAAACAGACAACAGCCACAGAGATTGAATGATTTTCAACTATTTCCTGACAATGCCATTGCAGAAAATGGAGAATTGCTGCAAGAAGCATTACTTGCTGATTGTGAACCAATAACTGTCGAAGAAGCTCTCAAGCAGTCGAAATGGAAGCAAGCAATGATAGAAGAACTGAATTCAATCGAAAAAAATGATACTTGGGTATTGGTCGAATTGCCTAAGCAGTATAGGGTTGTCGAAGTCAAGTGGGTCTTCAAAACTAAGATCAAACCCAATGGTGAAATTGGGAAGTATAAAGCAAGATTGGTTGCAAGAGGATTTCTACAAAGGGCTGGATATGATTACAATGAAGTCTTTGCTCCCGTAGCAAGGATTGAGACAATAAGATTGATCATTGCAATAGCTAGTTTCAAAAACTGGCCTATGTATCAATTGTATGTGAAGTCTGCCTTCCTCAATGGTTACTTAGAGGAAGAAGTGTATGTTAACCAACCACCGGGATTTGTAATGAATGGTAAGGAGGAAAAGGTGTACAAATTGAAGAAGGCTCTATATGGCCTAAAACAAGCTCCACGAGCTTGGAACAAAAGGATAGATTCATTTCTATCCCAACTGAATTTTGTGAAGTGTGTAAATGAGCATGGCATTTATGTGAAGGGGTCCAATATAGAAGACTGGCTGATAGTTTGTCTATATGTGGATGATATGCTACTCACAGGAACCAGCGAGAAGGATATGGAGGAGTTCAAGAAAAACATGATGAGTGAGTTCGAAATGTCAGATATGGGCATTCTTACTTATTTCTTAGGAATCGAAATTGTTGGTGATGGAGGTGGAACCTTGCTACATCAGAAGAAGTATGCTACTGATGTTCTAAGGAGATTCAATATGAGTGATTGCAATCTTGCTGCTACTCCTACAGACACAGCAGTGAAGCTGACAAGTGATGTCGAAGGAAAGGCTGTAGATTCGACACTGTACAAACAGATAGTGGGATCTCTCAGGTACCTGTGTCACACAAGGCCTGACATATCCTATGGTGTTGGACTCATAAGCAGGTTTATGGAGCAACCAAAGACCTCACATTTGGTTGCTGCAAAACGGATATTGAGATACATCAAGGGTACTGTAGATCTGGGTGTGTTCTATCCCAGAGGGAATGGAATAGACAACCAAGAAGTGTTTGGTTATTCTGATGCTGACTGGTGCGGTGACAAAGGAGATCGAAAGAGCACAGCAGCATATGTGTTCATGTATGGAGATGCTCCAATTTCATGGAGTTCGAAGAAGGAGAGTGTGGTGGCATTATCCTCGTGTGAATCAGAGTATATAGCTGCAGCTATGGCTGCATGCCAAGCACAATGGCTCGACATGCTGTTGTGTGAGTTAAAATTGAAGAATAATGAAGCTGTCGAACTAAAAGTCGACAACAAATCTGCCATAGATTTGTCGAAACACCCAATTGCTCATGGTCGAAGCAAGCACATAGAGACCAAATTTCATTTCCTACGTGATCAAGTCGCAAAGCAGAAACTGAAGGTAGAATATTGTCGAACAGAGGACAACATAGCTGATTTGCTGACGAAACCATTGAAGATTAGCAGATTTGAAGAATTGAGGAAGCTCATTGGATTGAAGAAGGTAACTAAACTGGTTTAGGAGGTGTATTGTTGTAAACCAGTATAATCGAAGTTTTGTGTTGGCTGTCGAAGTCTCGTGTTGACTGTCAAAATTCCTTTCAGTTACTTATGTTTAATTATGTGTAATTAATTGCTGACTCTTCATATGTCATGCAGTTAGTATATATATATGTAACACTCTCAGTGACAAAATAATCAATAATACAGTGTGGTGCCTATTCAGTTCCAACAGTTCTTTATTGCATTTGCATTTATATTTTCTCTTTTCATTGGTAGAGGGTTTATTGCATTTGCATTTCACGTTGCAATTGATAGATAGTGATTTGTTATAGTATGTGTACTACCTCTCCCTAATATGAATTTTTGAAAACAATGGTCTCCCTACTGGTCTTCCATGGAAATGGTGGGTCCGGTGATAGCATATTTGGTTGGTTGTTAATTTGGTATGCTGAACTTCTAGAATGTTTGAATTTTCAGGTACCTAAAAGGATGATAAACCGGCTTATCGTTGCAAATGTCAAAGTCTCCCTCTCCTGTGCACCATAGATCCATATATTCTGCTTCTCAGCCCATGTCAGTAACTTTGTTTTACTTGTTAGGTATTTATTGTGCTATAAAAACTAGAAATAATACGATAATGAACCAGACTAAACTTTTAGTAACTGAAATTAGTTTATGATCTCCTTGTAATTTAATGTTCTATTTAAGGCTTGTTAGGACTCAGCGGAATTTTATATCACTTGCAAATGTGAAAATAGTCAAAATACTCACAAGTGACAGTTAAATACCCAATTATATACAGGGAATTCAATGACGAAGCAAGAATGGACGATCCAGAATCTGCAATGGCTGCAGTTGCTAATTTTGTGGAGCAACTGCATGCCAACATGCCATCACCACTTGAGAAAGAACATATTACAGCACGCTTGCTAGGTATTGCCAGGAGAAGAAAGGATGCTAGAGCACTTATTGGTTCTCATGCCCAAGCCATGCCATTGTTCATAAACATTCTCAGAAATGGAACCCCTCTTGCAAAAGTTAATGTAGCTTCCACTCTCAGTATCCTGTGCAAAGATGAAGAATTGAGGTTAAAAGTACTTCTTGGTGGTTGTATCCCACCATTACTGTCAGTTTTAAAATATGAATCCACTGATGCCAGGAAGGCAGCAGCTGAAGCAATATACGAAGTTTCCTCTGGTGGTCTTTCAGATGATCATGTTGGTATGAAAATTTTTGTTACAGAAGGTGTAGTTCCAACCTTATGGAATCAATTAAATCCAAATAAAAATGAAGACAAAATTGTGGAGGGTTTTATTACTGGAGCATTAAGAAATCTATGTGGGGACAAAGATGGCTATTGGAAAGCAACACTAGAAGCTGGAGGTGTGGATATCATTGTGAGTCTCTTGTCTTCAGATAATTCTGTTTCTCAGTCAAATGCAGCTTCTTTGTTGGCACGTTTAATGCTGGCTTTCAGTGATAGCATCCCCAAAGTTATAGACTCTGGAGCAGTCAAAGCTTTACTTCGACTTGTTGGTCAGGATAATGATATTTCTGTACGAGCTAGTGCTGCTGATGCTCTCGAGGCCCTTTCTACAAAGTCTACTAAGGCTAAAAATACCATTGTTAGTGCAGACGGTGTTCCAATTCTTATTGGAGCTATAGTTGCTCCTTCTAGAGAGTGTATGCAGGGTGATGGTGGCTGGGCCCTACAGGAGCATGCAACTCGAGCTTTAGCCAACATCTGTGGTGGCATGTCTTCTTTAATACTGCGTCTTGAGAGCTTTCCCATTCTCCTTGCCTTTCTGTATCGGTTGGTGATATAATTGGTGCTCTTGCTTATACACTCATGGTCTTTAAGGAAAACCTTCATGTTGATGAGGAACATTTTGATGCCACTCAGGTAGAGGATAATCTAGTAACTCTTCTAAATCCTCAAGACAACAAGCTGATTCTGGAGCGCGTCCTGGAGGCCATGGCTAGCCTTTATGGAAATGTCTATCTCTCGAAATGGCTCATTCAAGCAGATTCAAAGAAGGTTCTTATTGGACTTATAACTATGGCTGCCCCTGATGTACAAGAGTATTTGATACTTTCGTTGACAAGTTTGTGTTGTGATAGGATTGGAATATGGGAGGCCATAAAAAAACGAGAAGGTATCCAATTACTGATATCATTGGTGGGATTATCTGGCGAGCAGCATCAAGAGTACTCAGTTCAATTGCTGGCGATCTTAACTGACCAGGTTGAAGACAGCAAATGGGCAATCACTGCTGCGGGGGGGATTCCACCATTAGTGCAATTGTTGGAGACAGGATCTCAAAAAGCAAAAGAGGAAGCAGCTAATGTTCTGTGGAGTTTGTGCTGTCATAGTGAAGATATCCGTGCCTGTGTTGAAAGTGCTGGAGCCGTACCGGCATTTTTGTGGCTTCTCAAGAGTGGTGGATCAAAAGGACAAGAAGCTTCTGCTATGGCACTCACAAAACTTGTCCGGGTAGCTGATTCTGCCACAATTAATCAGCTATTAGCATTGCTTCTAGGGGATTCTCCAAGCTCGAAGACCCATATAATTCGAGTTTTAGGCCACGTTCTTTCTTTGGCTTCACAGAAGGATCTCCTTCAAAAGAGTACTGCAGCCAGTAATGGCCTGAGATCTCTTGTTCGGGTTCTCAATTCATCGAATGAGGAAACCCAAGAATATGCAGCTTCAGTCCTAGCTGATTTATTTATCACAAGACAAGATATTTGTGATAGTCTTGCAACTGATGAGATTGTGCTTCCTTGCATGAAGCTTTTAACTAGCAAAACTCAAGTTGTTGCCACTCAGTCTGCTCGAGCGTTAAGTGCTCTGTCCCGTCCAATGAAGAGCAATGCTGCAAATAAGATGTCTTATATCATAGAGGGTGATGTTGAGCCACTAATCAAATTAGCTAAAACATCCTCTGTTGATACTGCTGAAACTGCTGTTGCTGCACTGGCCAATCTTCTCTTTGATCCTTTTATCGCTGCTGAAGCTCTAGCTGAAGATGTTGTTTCAGCTTTAACAAGAGTTCTTGCAGAAGGTACCTTGCAAGGTAAACAAAATGCATCTCGTGCACTTCATCAATTATTGAAGCATTTTCCAGTAGGCAACGTTCTCAAAGAGAATGCTCAGTGTCGTTTCACTGTGCTTGCACTTGTTGAGTCATTAAGAGCTATGGATGTGGAGGGAACTGATGCTGCAGAGGCCTTAGGAGTTATTGCACTGCTTTTCAGGACTAAACAAGGTGTCAACTTCACTTACCCTCCATGGTCAGCTCTGGTTGAACTACCTTCAAGCTTAGAACTTCTTGTCTACTGTTTGGCTGAAGGGCCTTCCCCTGTGCAAGACAAGGCAATTGAAATTCTGTCGAGGCTTTGTGGTGATCAGCCAGTTGCTCTTGGTGATTTGTTGTTTGTCAATTTGAGACCCATTGTTTCATTGGCTAATAGAATAATAAACTCCTCCAGTTTAGAAGTAAAAGTTGGTGGGTCTGCCTTACTAGTTTGTGCTGCAAAGGGGAAGAAAGAGCTTTCGATGGATTCACTTGAGTCTTCTGGGTATCTTAGACCACTAATATATTCTTTAGTTGATTTGGTGAAGCAGAGCCGTAGCTGTGCTTCATTAGATATTGAAGTTATCAGTACTAAAGGTTTTGAGGAGATGAATGCCTTTCAAGACGTTGACGAGTTTGATATTCCTGATCCGGCTGCAGTTTTGGGAGGTACTGTTGCCCTTTGGTTGCTCTCAATTATTGTGTCTTTTCATTCGAAGAGTAAGCTCACAGTTATGGAAGCTGGTGGACTTGAAGCGCTCTCTAACAAACTAGCAAGACATACTTCAAACCCACAGGTATACTAATTTATAATTTTTTTTTGTATCAAACTCACCTTTATCTGTTCCCTTTGTCTTTTTGGCTAGCAGTTCTATAGCTCAGGTACTGATATCCCGTGCATAGGAAAAATGAATGTGCCATCTCAGGCTGTGATGGCAATGTTTTATGATTTCTGGATAATATCTCTTGGCAATTGGACAAATAACAATAACTTGGAAGCTATATAAATTTGCAATTTAAAATTCATTGAGTTGATCAAAATTTGGATCGTATGTGCAATGAAACTGATTTGGATAGAAAGAGGACAGCAATTATGAAAATTGTTTTTCATACAACATCTTTGATCATTTGATGCATATCATTGAAATATATGGATTTTCAACATGATTACTAACGTTTGTGGAAAGAATTGATTGGAATAATTTTCACCTAACAAAAAGGAAACCAAAAATTTGACTTTGACTGATCAGTGTTTAAGCCAACAACAGGATACTGGCCGCACTTTGTAAAAAAAGTTATCTAGGCCAAGCCCTGTCAGACCTGAATCTACAAAACACGTACTAATTATAATTTCTTTGTTAATAGGAATCCTAGTTTTTGAAATAAAAATCCCATATCTCAGTTTTTACCCTCTATAATGTATGTTGTCTTGTTTACCAAATACTAGACTTAGTTCATTTGCTTGATAATTTGTGTGGGTAGTCTCCGTATCTGGTCTGCACATTTGTTAAAGTCTTGTTCAAGCATTGTAAAATTTTGTTGCCGATTCAAATAGTTTTCCTCCCTCTCCTTTTGACAGGCAGAATATGAGGATACCGAAGGAATATGGATCAGTGCCTTGCTCTTGGCCACTTTATTTCAAGATGCGAATGTCATTCAATCACCTGCAACAATGCAAGTGATACCTTTTATTGCTCTTCTGCTAAGATCTGAAGAATTAACTGAGAAATATTTTGCTGCTCAGGCTATGGCTAGTCTTGTTTGTAATGGTAATAGGGGAATAAATCTTGCCATTGCAAATTCCGGTGCCGTAGCTGGATTGATAGCCATTATTGGGCATATTGAGTCAGATATGCCAAATCTTGTGGCTTTATCAGAAGAATTTTTTTTGGTCCGAAACCCTGATCAAGTTGTTTTGGGTCACCTTTTTGAATTGAAGATGTAAGGTTGGGATCTACTGCACGGAAATCTATACCCCTCTTAGTGGACCTTTTGAGACCAATACCAGAAAGGCCTAATGCTCCACCAGTTGCTGTTAGACTCTTGATTTCCATTGCAGATGGAAGTGATACAAATAAATCACTTCTGGCAGAAGCTGGAGCTCTGGAAGCTTTGAACAAATACCTGTCCTTGAGCCCTCAAGAGTCAACTGAGACTTCTATTTCAGAGTTATTGAGAATATTATTTTCTAATTCTGACCTCATTAAGCATGAAGCATCAACAAGTTCATTGAGTGAACTCATAGCTGTTTTGCGTCTTGGATCAAGAAATGCTAGATATAGTGCAGCAAGAGCACTTAATGAACTTTTTGATGCCGACAATATTAGGGACTCAGAATCAGCTAAACAGGCTATTCAACCATTGGTTGACATGCTTAACACTACATCAGGGAGTGAGCAGGAGGCTGCTCTTATGGCCTTGATCAAGTTAACTTCAGGAGATTCATCAAAAGCATGTCTTTTAACTGACGTGGAAGGGAATCCTCTTGAAATTTTATACAAAGTATTGTCTTCATCTTCCTCCTTGGAACTGAAGAGCCATGCTGCACAACTCTGCTTTACACTTTTTGGTAATAGCAAGATCAGAGCAAACCCAATTTCCTCAGAATGCCTAGAGCCCCTTATATCACTGATGCAGTCTGGTTCTGGGACAGCAGTAGAATATGCGGTTTGTGCTTTTGAGAGGTTATTGGAAGATGAGCAGCAGGTAGAGTTTGCAGCAGTTTATGATGTTGTGGATCTACTTGTGGGCTTGGTTTCTGGTACAAACTATCAGCTTATTGAGGCTACTATATCTGCTCTAATCAAATTGGGAAAAGACAGAACTCCTAGCAAACTTGACATGGTCAAAGCTGGTATTATTGATAGTTGTCTTCAGCTACTCCAATCAGCACCTAGCTCATTATGCTCTACAATAGCTGAGCTTTTTCGAATTTTAACTAATAGTAATGCAATTGCTAGAAGTTCAGAAGCTGCAGAAATTGTAGAACCCCTTTTTCATGTTTTGCTGCGTCGAGATATCAACTTATGGGGACAGCATAGTTCCTTACAAGCACTTGTAAATATATTGGAAAAACCACAAAGTCTTGCAACCTTAAAGCTTACTCCTAGCCAAGTCATTGAACCCTTAATTTCTTTTCTGGAATCCCCATCCCAAGCTATTCAGCAGCTTGGCACAGAACTGTTATCTCATCTTCTTGCACAGGAACACTTTCAGCAAGATATTACGACAAAGAATGCAGTTGTACCCCTTGTACGGCTTGCAGGAATTGGAATTTTGAACTTACAGCAAACAGCAATAAGCGCTTTGGAAAAAATTTCTACAAGCTGGCCAAAGGCTGTTGCTGATGCGGGAGGTATTTTTGAGCTTGCAAAAGTTATTATTCAAGATGACCCTCAACCACCACACGCACTCTGGGAATCAGCTGCTCTAGTTCTCTCTAATGTACTACGTTCCAATGCTGATTACTATTTTAAAGTTCCTGTAGTGGTTCTTGTAAAACTCCTGTTCTCGACACTTGAGAGTACAATTAGCATAGTGCTTAATGCTTTAATAGTTCATGAAAGAAGCGATGCTTCAAGTGCTGAACAGATGATGGAAGCTGGAGCTATAGATGTTCTGTTGGACCTATTAAGATCTCATCATTGTGAAGAAGCATCTGGTAGATTACTTGAAGCTTTATTCAACAATGTGAGAGTTCGAGAGATGAAGGTATCTAAATATGCTATAGCACCTTTATCCCAGTATTTGTTAGACCCACAAACCAGATCCCAGTCTGGCAAGCTTCTTGCTGCTTTAGCTCTGGGAGATCTTTCCCAGTTTGAAGGACATGCTAGAGCTAGTGCCTCTGTATCTGCATGTCGTGCATTGATAAGTTTACTTGAGGATCAGTCAACTGAAGAAATGACGACGGTTTCTCTATGTGCATTACAAAACTTTGTCATGAACAGCAGGACCAATAGACGTGCCGTTGCAGAAGCTGGTGGCATACTGGTGATTCAGGAATTGCTACTGTCTCCAAATACCGAAATTGCTCGACAAGCTGCTCTACTGATCAAATTTTTGTTTTCTACCCACACATTGCAAGAATATGTGTCAAATGAGCTGATCAGATCTTTGACAGGTACATTGTGACAGTCCCTATAGACAGCGATCACTGATCTACACTTGTGCTCTCTTTCAGCAACTGCTTTTGTCATGTGCCCATGCTATAATCGTGTCTGTTTTACATTGTGTATGTCATATGTTACTCTTTATTTAAGATGCAAGTTCATTCACGTTCTAGTCTTTGATTAATGAAGTAAATAGAAATTCGTTCAATTGCTCGCATTTCATTGATCAACTATCCCTGGCAGATTACCTTTTACATTTGTTCTTGCAGATCAAAATTATTGTGTTATCTTACCATGAATTCCGTGAAGTTACTTGAATTTGCACTAACTTATACTTGCATTTAGTCCTTATGTCCAATTTTAAAATACTAGTTTTGGATGTGAGAAGAATAGGAAAAACTGGAACAGCAGCAACAAAGTTGTATTTTAAAGGCTTCTCTATGTTTCTGTTCAATCCAATATTGTTAGAATTTGAATAGATATCTTAGAATTGTGATTCATCCTTTGTTTGATTTTAGACTTTCTGCAACGAGAAAAACAACTGAGTTTTTGTTGTGTCTGTGTTTCAGATTAATTGGCCGTCATCAACATATACAAATAAGTGAATTTCCTTTTCCATTGGTTTTCCTTCCTAGTATAAAACTTTAATTCCATAATATATATTGCTATATCTGGTTTCATTTGAGAAAGAAATGGAGGATGATGTCAAATATTTTTTGGACATGACAGCTAGTGAAATAGCTTTATTCCCTCTTTTATTTTATCAATTTTTAATTCATATTACTTATCAAGAAAAATAAATCTTCACATATAGATTGTGGTGCATTGGTGATGTTTTCTTTTATATTTCTTAAAATTATGTATTTCATTATTTTGTTACTTTATAATGCAGCTGCACTGGAAAGAGAGCTGTGGTCAACTGCCACAATCAACGAGGAGGTTTTAAAAACCCTGCATGTGATATTCATGAACTTTTCTAAGCTCCATATATCTGAAGCAGCAACCCTTTGCATTCCTCATTTGGTAGGGGCACTTAAATCTGGAGGTGAAGTGGCTCAGGGTTCTGTGCTTGATACCTTTTGCTTGCTAAAACAATCTTGGTCGACCATGCCAATAGATATAGCAAACTCTCAGGCTATGATTGCTGCTGAAGCCATCCCCATATTGCAAATGCTCATGAAAACCTGCCCACCAAGTTTCCATGAGAGGGCAGATACCCTTCTGCACTGCTTACCGGGTTGTTTGACTGTCTCCATTAAACGTGGAAACAACCTCAAGCAAACTATAGGAAGCACTAACGCATTCTGCCAATTGACAATTGGCAATGGCCCTCCGAAGCAAACCAAGGTACTCCCATGAATAATCGATAAATTCTACTGAAGTATCAATAATATTTCTTAGTCTTTGTCCTTGGTTAAAATTCTTCAATTATCTTTTGATAGGAACCATGAAGAGAAAATCCCAAATGGAGAGGGAAATGCTGAGTTGGCAAGTTAGTTAGAGAGGGGGGGGGGGGGATACATGCGAGAGGTATATGAGGGGTGTGAGGAAAAAAGGAAGTTAGTCCATTTTTGGAGTAGTTTTTGACTGTGAGCTCAGGCAGAGAGAATTCCAACTTCCTCTAAGGAGCATTGCTCTAGGGTTGCAAGAGAGGTTCTCTTCCAATATATTTTCCTTTGTTTTCCAATCAATAATACAGTTTCTTCTGTATAATTCACGTTCCTGTCAATTGGTCAGCCCTGTCGGATTCGAGAGAGAGAGAGAGAGAGAGAGAGAGAGAGAGAGAGAGAGAGAGAGAGAGAGAGAGAGAGAGAGAGAGAGACAATGTAATTAGAGATGGAGGAATCACTCAATTGGTTCAGGAATGAAGGTCTACCATCTTTTGCGGTGGAAGATCCTTTAGGATGGATCATTATGGCAAAACAATTTTTTGAGGAGCAGAAAATTCATCTGATAAGTTGCAGTGGGCCACACGGCAGCATCGAGACTCAAGTCGTGAGAGGTCACGCATTCATCGCCACTTGAACCACCAGACGCTAGTGCGCAAATTGTGGCTCTTCCATCGCCACCAAAACACTCGAAGCCACTAGATCTAAGTCTCTAGAAGGTTGCAACTCCGTTGTTCACACTATTCTTCATCGCTCAGTACCACTGACCTTCAAAAAACCGGAAATGTGGACGAGTACATTGAGAACTTCGAGCACATCTCGTCGGAAGCTTATCTCGCCTCCTAAAAGCAATATCTGGGTTATTTTATGGGGGACTCCAACCATACTCTCCGGGTGTGCACGTTTCACCCTCATACTCACCCCCTGTGCCAGAAAGGTTGCTCGCGATGTGGAGAAGGTGGAGGGACCTGTTTGTTCTAGATCTGATGATGGTGGTGGTGTGAACTCATCAAGGTTTTTCCGGAGCAGGGTTGGGTACATGTGACTTCGAGTTCGACCATGGGCTCCATATGAGTAACAATACGGGTAATAGTCATATTGGGCCAAAACACACAAAGGCCGAATTCTTCCTCCCAATATAGGGACAGTTGACTACCAATTCTCCCTCCTAATATAGCTCCATTTTTAATTGCTCCGAATGGTAGTCAGTTGTCCCTTATTGGTGGTTACGGGTGGGAATAGGTTGGGTCGAGCTGGGCTTTGCATGGGAATACGTTGAAAACGTTAGGCCTAAACCTGGCTTACGTTGAAAATGTTAGGCCTGAGCCTAGTCCACGTTGAAAACGTTAGGCCTGAGCCTGACCTGTGGCCTGTCAGAGGCCCATTTTTTAGGTTTGGCCTTTTTGAAAGCCTGACAAGGCCTGTTAGCCTGTTTAAAAGCCTACAAAAATCTACAACTTTTGAATGATGTAGGCTTTTGTAATAGACTAACAAGCTAATAAGTCAATGAGATTAAGTTCAAATCTGAGATATAACACCATTTTAGAGAATTATTTTTACATGACATCCTATTTAAATTCTACTTTATAATAATGCCTTTAAATATATCAAAATAGATGGAGGTCAATATGTTTAAATTAAGAGAAGAGAATATGTGGGAAAAGATAAGTTCGATGGAATTGTGGTGTTTGTGGATGATAGCTATATGCATATAATGGAGTTATTTGATGAAACTCAGTGCGAAATGGATTAGGGTAGTTCAGTTGGAATGCTTGGAGGGATGGAAAGAATTTGAGTGGAATAGGACAGTTTACAATGGGTTCCCCACCAAGATTCGAGAGTTTGGTCTATCCCTCCCATTTCCTCTTCAATAACTGCCTAACTTCCCAATTGATGAACTTCCCTATTTATTCAATTACATAAGGCTCAGCTATGCTACATGCTGGCTTATTTCTTACGACAGGAACTAATAGATACTAATTAGGCCGGCCCACAAATTTGGGCCTCCTTTTATAATGCTTACTAATAAGAGGTCTAACAAATTAACTCTGCAGGAGGGAGGTTGGGTAAATCTGAGGGCCGCCCTTACAGCTTGTAGTCTTTTGGCCAGCTGTTGAAATGAGAAATTGGCCTTTAGATGCTACATGCGTTTTCAGATTTTAGAGCAAACAGGTAGCCTGTAAGCTGCAATTTTCATAATTGGGGACCTAACAAACTGCAAAAAAAAAAGTAATTGCCCAAACTTTATTTAGGGAGTTAGTAATTGATTTGTCTGCCGTCTCTACTAGTGAGGATTATATTTTATCATTCAAGTTACAGATGGCATTTTTTATTTTTGCTTCTGGTAGGTAGTGAATCGTAGTACATCTCCAGAATGGAAAGAAGGATTCACATGGGAATTTAATGTACCTCCTAAGGGCCAAAAGCTCCATATCATATGCAAAAGCAAGAATACATTTGGGAAGGTAATTGGATATTCATTCTGTATGCGATTAATCATTCTCTATTGATAATTTTTATGTATGTCACCAGTATAAGTGAGTGCCTACCTCTTCCTTTTCTGAAAGAAAGAATTACTACATTTCTTTGATTGATGGATACTAAGATTTTGTTGATTACTGGAAGGATCTTTGCCTATTTGGGTCAAAAATTCCCTGAGAGTGAAGTACTTGAGTAGGTGAAATTGAGGTTGTAGTAAATGAAATGTGCTTCACTCTCGGTTGGAAACAATTTTCTACTAGGCTCCTTTTTCACCTTCCCACTTAAACCAAGCCACTAAATTTATTGTAATCACTGACTGTAAAGTGTTGTGCTTTTTATCCAGGCTACTCTTGGAAGAGTCACCATCCAAATTGATAAAGTTGTGACGGAAGGGGTTTATAGCGGATTGTTCAGTCTTAATCATGACCGCAACAAAGATGGTTCTTCCCGAACACTTGAAATTGAGATTATTTGGTCCAACAGAATATCTGATGACAACATTTGAATATTCGAGCTGGAAGCATTGAAAGTAATCTTCAGAATGCATGATGTGTTTCAAATGATTTTGCTTGCAATTATCAACGCATTTGGAAGATCCAGTTTTGTAGTTTGGCAGATGTTTGTTACTGTAAATTAAATTATAAGTGCCTTATAAAAGTGTTTGACCAAAGGAGGCACTGACGTAAAATAAAATTAAAAAAAAAGAATTGTACAGGTCGGTTCATAGAAATTAGAAACTTGAATCATAGGAAGAAATGCCATTTTAAGTAAATTTATGTCAATTGTTTTTCGTTTCATTAGTCGCTGGCTGATGTTTTTGTTTTTTGGACGTCGGCTAGCTTTTGCTGTAAAGTGGTTTTGCTTTATGTTCGTAAGACACGAGAGATGATAAATAAACTCACAATATGTAATGTTCCATTTCTATTGGCAACATGCTACATCCACCACCAATCAATCTATTTTATTCATGGGCAATTTTGTGTATTTATATTTTATTTACACCCAAAAAACTATTTAGTAGTGGAATATGGCAGACAGACAGTTATCTTATGAGCCGAATTGAGATCAACCGAAAGTAAAATAGTCGATCAACTAAATGAGTCGAGGTTCAAAGGTTTTTTGTTAAGCGAGAAAATCAAGTTAGAACTTTTGTTTTGGGAAAGAATAGGGCGCCTTGATCCTACTTTCAAAAAGATGAGTTGATTATTGGATAACCGCAGCTGGGAAGTAATTCTTGATGGATACATGTGGAAGCTTTGCAAGGGACTTTCAGCGTCCATGACACGGGAACCTGGATTGTGGAGCAATTATACTAGCCTAGTAATTGTTACCAAGGCATGCATGCTTAGTTGTTAGCTAGTTGTAGTAAGGTTATAGAAACTTGACTTATGTTTTTGTCTATAAATACAACTTGTAAATATTGTACAAACACACATCACTTAATACAATTCTAGTATTCAAGCAATTTTACTCTTTACTCGCAATTTACTTATGATTTAGTAGTCCGATAGTTTTTAATCATCATTCGCTTAGCACAATGCTCTTTGGAGTAGCTAAAGAACTCATAGCTAAGAGAAGAAGTTCCTCACTTTCCTTAATCACTTGAAGAAAGGAAATCAACGTCGAGAGCTATTAGCTGATTACCTTGGATAACTTTCAATTTTGACAACAAATTTGGCACACTCGGTGGGACCCAATAAGCAAACAAATTGAAAATTTTGATTCGGTTTGTCACGATCCTTTTTGACGTATGCACTTGCGTTTTGGCAATTAAATAAGCAACATGGATCAACCATCGGCTTTAAAGAAGACCAACTCCTGAAAGGCCTCAAACATGACTCACATTCAAGGTATGCCTACCACGAGTGTTCTACCACCAAATGAGCCAATTATGACCTCCAATGATGCTGATACAGAGCAGCTTGTGGCAACGCCACATCCTTCATAAGGCATTAGATTGATATGGAGATACAGTGCATTATTGTCAGATCTCACAACAGTTGGCTGTCATTGTGAACCACAATGAGGTCCAAAAAAGAAAGGGAAATGGGGAGAGTGATACCTACAAATCATTTGACTACTCTTCGGGCTAAGGTTAATTGACGTTTAGGCTGTCTAGGACCGGTTAACGCATAGGAATATATATATATATATGTTCGCTTGATTTCTTGAGATGTCATTTGAGCATTTAGGACTTAAGTTGTGAATATCTGTTTTCGACGATAGATTGTAGAAGATGCATGTGGAAAGATATTATCAAGGGATTTAGAGATATGATTTGAGGTGACAGTATTTTAGTCTAAGGATATGATCTTACTAGGAAAAGGATCCATATACATTGCATTTGTTTTGTAAGGTCCACGGCCGTATGTATGGGCATACGAGATCAACCCCACTGTGTTTTTAAGAACACGTTATTGTTATTATTATTATTGGCAAGGACAATAACATTACAGGTTACACTGATCAGTTGTCGGTGTGGGACTTATAACATCAAGACTCCTTCGAGGACTACTAGATGGGCGTTATGGGAACATCTGTGGCATCAGGATTATGGACAGAGTCTAGAGTCTAGAGCATACATAGGATAGTGAAGTGTTAGCAAGAAAGGACATAAATTGATCATTAGAATTTATGATTAGAATATAGAGCATAGTTCAGGTTATGATGAATCTAAAGACACAAAGGAAAATAAGAAGGTGCATAGTGAGTCAATAGGAGAAACATGTGATTAGATGTATTGCAGAACATGTTTAGATGTTGATTACTCTCATCCCAACTTTATGATTTATACATGTGTCTTAGCCCCTATTTTCTGTATATGTTTGCACAAAATATTTTGCGAGATCTATCAGACGAGGATGCCTCGAGACGTAGTTGTCAAGTATGTACCACTACCGTAGAGGTGGTACAACTTTCAGATATCGTATGAGTATCAGAATAGAATTGGTCGGGAGATTGACGCCGAATTGGGAATGACTATCTATAGAGGATGATCTACACATGTTTATGATTTTCTAGATTTCTTTGAGACTAGATGGAATGGAATGGTGACGTATGAGTAGTATAGTGGCTACCTTTCCATCAAATTTGGGAGGCACATGGAGTGACACACCATGACTACATCCAAGCAGAGCTGCTTAGATGAAGAATAGGGAATGCCAGGGCGTACCAACGCCAATTCACTTAGAGAGTTTCAAAAGTACCTCCACCTCAAGAGTATAGAGATCTCACGACAGATAGTGGGAGTAACTCATCGAGTTCCTATGATTCGACAGTCTTCTAGAGATTTGAAGGAGATGGAAGTCGCAACCTCTTTTGTACACTCATGCCAGTAGTCATCCAGTTTTTTGTGTGTGTGTGTGTATTGTGTGTGTTGTGCGTGAATAAATTTTGCAATTTATTAGGATGTATTATGATAAAATAGGAATGGATGTATCATTCACTATTCTTATCCTCTAATGTGAGTGGGCTTCACTTATATACTGAGAGTAGGAAATAGTGTCGTTAAGAAGATTTTGAGAAAATATCCATTGTGACCAACCATTAGAGTTTCCTTAGAAAAGACAAAACCATTTAATGCATGGCACATTGAACGTTGTATTGCAGATTTGCAGCTTGCTTTAATTGTACCGTAGCAGGGGTTTAATCTCGACAGCATACGAAGGTACAGAAGTCTACTTCAAATATCCTCTATGAAGTTATCCATTTTGATCTTGGCGTTTTCCTTCGAAACTTGTTATTCTTTTATTCCTTTAGATTCCTCGTACCATAACTTCGACTAATTAATGCACATTAACTAATGCCATTAAAATAATGAGTAGAAGTACAAAGTACCGGAGGCATCATCCTTGGACCAAACTCAGCTCAACCAAATACTTCTTCTTCTAGAGGCTTCTTCTTCCAGATAGATGCTTCCAGTGATCAGAGTACACTAGACTAGATGCACTAGGAATCAAACTTAGTGCTTGACCAGATGCAATCTTCTAAGACACGGAGTAACGAGGCCAAATGCATTTGTATGACCAAGCTCAAAAGCGACCACATGCACGGTCAAGTTCTGGTACCACTAACTGTCTAGTGAGACCAGATGAAGGTAATCAGAAGGTGACATCTCTGAAGGTTAATTTGCTTTTGGAGTCGATTCTTCGACTTTTGTTTAAGATAGACTTATACAATTTGCATACTTAAACAAAACATTAAAGAAAATTGTTCTTTCTATATTATTTGTTATCTTCAAAATAATTAAGGGTCATTTTTTTAAATCCACTTGGCTTCAACAGAGGGGAGATCACCGCCAGGTTATCAAAAGTCAATACCATCATGGATGCACAATTGGATGAACGCGTTGTTGATAGAGAGGGTACATCGTATGCGGGCTGAAACTTGTTTTGACTCTAAAGACAATGTGTATGTTTGTGGACTTATCAAATAGTTATTTGGTAAGAGTCCATGCTTATTGTATAGTTTCATTAAGGGTAGCTACCCTGTTTCTGATGTCTCTTACTAGTGATTTAAGTCAATAAACTTAGAGTTTTTCTTTGGCCAACTCTTAGGGTTGTTGTCTTAGTCCAGTCTTCGAATTGTGACTAAGTGTATTATTTTTTAGGAGTTTTGTTTTGTTCTCTTTACAAAGAGAATGCTTTTTTTTTTATCTCGTAAAAATATTTCTCTACCTCCAACAATAGCACCCCTAGTCTTGTTTCTTAGTTATATTTTTCTCTCTTGCTGCAACATTTTCCTCTCTTTCTTGCATGGCAATTTAGAAGAGGAGGTGTATATGGAGATTCCACCAAGATTTGGTCCTACTAATGGAACGAATGTGGTTTGCAAATTGAGAAAGTTTTATATGGGCTAAAACAGTCTCCTCGGACCTAGTTTGGGAGGTTTTCAAAGGCAATGTTGCACCTTGACTATAAGCAAAGCCAGGGAGATCATACACTTTTCTTCAAACATTCACAGGGCGGTAAACTGACAATACTTCTTGTTTATGTTGATGATATTATTGTTACAGGGGATGATTTGGCTGAAAGGCAATCGCTTTAGGAAAAATTAGCTACAGAATTTGAAATGAAAGACCTTGGGAAACTTAAGTATTTCCTAGGGATTGAGGTAGCCTACTTCAAAGAAGGCATTTTTATTTCTCAAAGGAAATATGTTCTTGACCTCCTGAAACCTGCAAGCATCCCCATCGAGCAAAATCATAGACTGAGCACTAAAGAAGAAAGTGCTAAGGTTGACAAAATGCAAGATCAAAGACTAGTGGGGAAGTTGATCTACTTAGCCCACACTAGACCTGACTTGGCATATGCAGTTAGTGTTGTAAGTCAGTTCATGCATGATCCAAGAGCAAGACACCTTCAAGCAGTAGACCGTGTTCTGCAATATCTCAAAGCCACTCCAGGGAGAGGACTCCTTTTCAAGAGAGGTGGAAACTTGACTATAGAGGCGTATACTGATGCAGATTATGCAGGTTCAGTGAGTGATAAAAGATCCATCTCAGGCTATTGCACATTTTTATGTAGGAACCTTGTCGCTTGGAGAAGTAAGAAGCAAAATGTAGTAGCTCGATCAAGTGCTGAGGCAGAGTTTAGAGCTATGGCACAAGGGATATGTGAATTATTATGGATGAAAATCGTGCTAGATGACTTGAAAACTAAGTATGAAGCTCCTATGAAATTATTTTGTGACAACAAATCAACTATTAGTATTACTCATAATCCTGTTCAACACGACAGGACAAAACATATTGAGATAGACCGACACTTTATCAAGGAAAAATTGGATAGTAGATTGATAATGACTGAATACATTCCTTCTGGGCACCAACTAGCTGATGTGTTAGCAAAAGACTTGCCGACAGAACGTCTCAACCAACTTACTTGCAAGTTGGGAATGATAGATATACATTCACCAACTTGAGGGGGAGTGTTGTAAATACTAGTTCTTTTGTGTTTATTAGTAGTCATTGTACTAGGCCCGTTAATAAGGCCCATTAGGTTTAGTTCATTTTTGTGTTTATATAATAAGATTAGCGAGTGTAATTACAGACAATTAAATAATATTCAGTATATTTTTCTGCTTAAAACATTTTTAGATCCGCCCCAAACGTCATGGTTGATGAGGTTTTTCATATATACAAAATTTGGACATTAAAATACAAGGAAGGAAGCTAGAAACTATTTGGATAAACAACTTAATTAATTGCTTATTAAATTAGGGTTTATCATACAAATGCTAATGTATATAAGCTATTTCTATGAGCAGCTTATATAAAAATAGCTTATGAACATGTCATAAACTATTTCTATCATTCAAATGCGATTTCTATTATACAAATGCTTATGTAAAAACAGCTTATGAACATGCTATAAGCTATTTTCATAAACTCTCCCAAACATTTTGACAAGTATTTACGATTGTATATAAACTCAAATAAATCAATCCAATCAACACTAATATTTTTTTACCAATAGCATCTAGATTCCAAGGGAAATTCTAGGACAATCCAAACAGGGCACGAATTATTGCAAATATGCCACCGCCAATGAGAGCCTTCATCAATCTCATCTTTGTATTGGTGTAAGGTGGGTACCTTATAGATGCATCACCAACAAAACTGCGATAAAGAACTGCCTTTTTGTGGCTAAAAGCATCAAATGAGAATTTTCCATGGTATGCACCCACTCCACTCTCACCCACTCCTCCAAATGGCAAAGTATGAACTGCAAGCTGCACCGGGCCAAATGAAAAGCAGAAACACAGATCAATAGTGTCAAAATTTCACATTAATTCAAAATAGCATATAAAATCACAACTGATACAACCGATTTTTATTTGAATAAACTTCAAGTCCAATACAACCAATAGAAAGAAGTAAATGCAAGGGTGCAGAAAACACATTTCATTTTAAAATGACAGCAAAAAAAAGCTGAAAAATACTGGTATATTTACTTTGTTTTCAAATTTTCATTTTCTGCTTTAATAATTTACACATACTAGTACACTCATAACCAAAGAGAATATACACAAAGTGATACATAGTCCAGAAGTAGTAGCATATGTGGAAATGGTGAAAACGCTATCACTAGTTCTACATATTTTATTGCTTCTGGTACCACTAATCTCTACTTTGGATATCATTTCCTTTACTATGTACTCTCTCTGATCCTATTAATAAAAAAAACTGCAGTTTTAAATTTATTGAATAACTGATGCATCTAGATACATCAGTTATTCAACGTACCTCAAGCTGCAATGTTTTTTTATAAACAAGATTAGAGAGAGTATGTATTAGCAGATATGAAAAAATAAAGTAAACACCGTATCACATCGGCTTTAATTAAATTTATTTTAGTCTAGAGGCAGGTTTAAAACAGGGACTTGATGGCAACAACCACAACTCAAGTTGATATGGTGATCACCTTCACTCTTATTCTGTTTGCAAATAAGAATTAAACACAAAGGTACACACAAACTCAAGTATTAAAGGATAAAGACAAATAAAAATTACATGTAGGGTAGTGTCATTGATGACCAAACCACCAGCAGAAACAGTCCTAACAAACTGTTCCTTGAGCTTCTTGTTTGTTGTGAATATATAAGCTGCAAGAGGCTTTGGTCCAGAATTGATCACATCAAAGCTTTCTTCCAGTTTATCGACCTGTTTCAAACAAGGGAAAAATGAAAAAATAAATATAGTTGATCAGCTGTGAATTTAATTTACTAATGTACAATTTTAGGAACCCCTATATGTAAATAGGATGTTTGGGAAGAAAAGAGACTAGGCATTCTCAAACTTTGGGAGAGACTAGGCATTCTAAAACTGCCTAGAACAGTTATCTTCTTCTTCCTATTTTGCTGTATTTCTTTCTTGTAATTACAGTACCAAACCTGTAGCTTTCTTGATTCAGAGAAGTTTTCCATCATTAATACAATACTTCGATTATTCAATAATTCTTTTGCTTCGGGTACATATCATACAGTTCACAAGTTACAGTCATCTATTTCCAGGTTGATTTAACAATTGGCTTCAGGTTACCAGCTATTAATGTAGCTGATTAATGGATATGAAAGTTCAAAGTTTCCCTCTGAGGTTATATCTTGTAGAAATCTTACAATAAAAGGTGAAAATTGATATATTGACTCTCTTCATATCAATTATTCTTGCAGCTTGCAAACCATTTGAAAAAATGTGCAGATTTGTTTTTATTAAACTATTGTAAAAACAAGTAAATAACCAAAGCAATTAATTAAATTTTGAACGAAATGTCACAGAAAAAGTTAGTGATGCCTTAATTCATACCGTGAGGATGGGAAGTAAAGGACCGAATATCTCTTCACACATTATCAGGGAATCTCGTGGTACGTCCAATAGAACAGTGGGGGTGATCCTCCTGTAATTTAATCAAAAAGAGAAATGCTAGGGTCAATACTGTATTTCACTACTTCAAGAACATAGTACTCCCAAGAAGAAGACAGAGCTTACAATTTGCTTTCATCCTTTTCACCTCCATAAACAATTTTACCAGAAACCTTATCATCATCCAAGAGCTTTGTCAAGCGAGCAAAGTGGGTTGAGTTTACAATACGGGACAAATCTTTCGATTCCAATTGGTTCTTTCCATAAAATTTCTCCAATTCAGTCTTCAGGGCATCGACCTAGAAATAGGAGGCACCAAACACTAAACAAACAGACAGATTCAGGAAACAAATTACAGAAAGGAAAAACATATTACCAACTTAGGAGCATAGTCTTTTGTTGTTATAATATAATCTGGAGAAATGCAAGCTTGTCCATTGTTGCAACCCCACTTTCCAGCAATTATCCGTCTAGTTGCCACCTAACCAACTCAAATTCAAATTAATTTAAGTCTTATGGAGGTTCAAGGTGATAACAAGTATTAGTTAAGAATAAAAGAGAGGCTAAGGTAAACCTTCAAGTTGATATTTGAATCAACGACAACTGGTGATTTTCCTCCAAGCTCCAGCACAACTGGTGTAAGGTGCTTAGCAGCAGCAGCCATCACAATGCGCCCCACTCTTCCATTACCTAAAAAAAATCAACAGTTACTTATTTGTGTAAATGATATTCCAATATGGCAATATCCATGTATATTTGTAATAAACTCCCAAGCAAACATTCAATAATAGCTAACATTAGATCTTATATCAAATTGAAAATTTCTATATAAGACTAAGACGGACACAGAGAGTATTAACAATATGTCACAGATACATAGACAGTCAATCCAAATGAAAGTTTGAAATAAGATAAAGACAATAACCTCAGTCCTTGTCCTCCTTACAAGTACAATCATGCTCAAGAGTGAAGAGATTCACTATGAGGATATAATATAAGGATTCCATTCACACTTCCTAATATGCGTCAGTTAGATCCAGCTATTTAAAAGCTTTATACTTATATTTATCCTATCATCCACTGAGATGCCTTCAACAACAGGGACAACAAAATCCTATTTGCTTTCTGGAGCAATGATGCAATTCAATTGGACATATGGGTCTAAAGATATTTCAAGAAGCCGAAATGCTGCTCAAATTTTCAATCAAAATTATTTCCACTACTAACAACAGTAGCATACGGTTGGGTATTACAACTTCCAGGCTGTTGTAGTTCAATTCAATTGATTGCCCAACAACTGTGCCAACCATTATTTGGAATGAATTATTTTTCTTTCACAAAAAGTAAGAAAGCATTTCAAGAAACAGCTTTCTAGGTTGGGCCTCACAAAGAAAGAAGAAGCAGCCTTCTAAAATCAACCATAGTCTGAATACTCCTATATCCATTATTAGAAAACAAACTAGCTCCTTCCCTTGTTCTCTATATGACCATTAAAAGTTGCATGTGTCAAACTAGAAATCAGCTGACAATGATTAACTTCACATTCAATATTTTGTAAAGCATATCTTGATTTATGATGCACTTAATACAATATCGAAAAGGGATTTCAAAATTTGCACATGGATAATAATCCAAAAGAACACTAACCATGAAAATTTTAATTATTAGAAAAAACAGTCGACCATTTCGGGATTATAAACCATCAAAGAATACCAGAAGTGACAAACAAGGAGAACCTGTGTAGAAAATTTTGTCCCACTTTTGTTGCAGTAATGCAGATGTTTCATCAACTGCCCCTTCAACAACTCTTATAGATGAGTTATCCATGTGGTCCCCTAACAGTTTTGCCAGCAGTGATGATGTGGCTGGAGCAAGTTCTGATGGTTTTAAGACCACAGCATTACCAGCTGCAATAGCTCCAATAACTGGATCAAGTGATAACACTGGAAAAACAAAGAGAATGTAACATTATCATCATTATACATTTTGAAGATACGGCTTCGAGGGAAAAAAAAGGGGAGGTGTCAACTAAATAGGAACATACAAAATGGATAGTTCCATGCAGAGATCACCAACACAACTCCCAGTGGTTCAGATACTATTTCAGCTGAAGAAGGAAAAGACGTGAGTGAAGTTTTGACCTGCATTAAAGACAAAGTCATGTGATAAATCAAAAGAATTATATCAACTAATGTCGGTGGAAGAACTTAGCACAAAACATACCTTTTCGGGAGCCATCCAATGCTTCAATTCCTTGAGTGCCACTTTACATGAGTTTTTCAACATAGCAATCTGCAACATAACCACAGCAGTTATGAGAAGAAAGAACATATAATATTGAACACTGGTGTTTTGATAACACCAACCGTTCAACAACCTAATAAGCAACAGTCAAGAAATCAGGTTTTCGTTCCACATTTTTCATCTTTATGTTCAGGCAACTTGGCCATATAGATAAACTATTAATTATAGAGGGGTCTCGGGAAGAGTGGGATCCATTGCCGATCTATTATAGGTAGCTTGCCTTGCATTTGCATTGCAAGCGGCTGACTCCATGACTCAATCCGCAACCTCCAATTACACGGTAGTAACTCCAACCTTTGCCCCAAGGTCCCACTCTGCTTCATGTCCTTATTAAAGAGCTCCAAAATGTTTGTTTAGTTGCAATTTATGTCTTAAGTTAATCTGCAATAAACTTTTCAGTATCTTGGCTAAAATAGATTCAGTATCTATTCCTATCTAGTTTACTAAATAAGAGTGGTATGTATCCAAAGGGAAAACTAACTTCAAGACTAGCAAGATAATAAATACACACTTGGTTAAACTTGCCTCGAGTATAATAATTGAATATACTGGACCGGTTGCAGATCATTAGAGATCTTCGATCCATACACAGACATATGAACCAAATGAAATCTTATAAGCTTCAATATCATGAAACAATAAGTGGAAATGTTTGGAGAAACGAGTTAAGCGGGAGCAAGAATCAGAGTAGCCTTAGATACAAAAATATCAAAGAGTAATTAACTGATTCAATATGCATCAACTCGTGAAAATGATTACCAAAATTTTAACTTCAAATTGCCAGCTATACACCTGGCATTACTTAATAATATAACAGTATTGTAGAGCAGTAACAAAGCAAGACCTTCTCCAAATACACAGATTTTAATTTATGTTCTAGGTAACAAAATGCTATATTTTTAAGGCCTAGGTATGCTTGCCATGACTTATAGAGAGTAGAGATATTTAAACCACTAGTAGGAATTGAACTCTAAACCTACCAGTTTAGCCAAATCATACTGTGGAACCGATTTTTCTGTTTAAAAATGCACAAAATGCGTGAATTGAGTTTTTCTTGATAAGTAGCAAATTAGGTGGGTGTGTGTGTGTGTGGAGGGGGGGGGGGGGGGTATCCATCATTTAGTATTTGACTATTTACTATAACCAGTGCATCCCGGTGCTAAAGTGAAATCATAAAGAATGCTAGTGCCTGTAATAAACCAATAAACTGGAAAGGAAAATCCAGGACCACACATTTAATGCATGAGCAGCTAAACAACATATCAAAATTTAGAGAGTTTTAAGGTTTTTTTTTGGGTAAACCCGAATATCCTCCACGGCGACGGTGGAGACTAATCCCTCGAGGTACTGGAGTTCATTTAAGGGCTGACATCTCCTACGTGATGTCTCTCCATACACACCGGCCAGGGTTTTAAGGGTTTGAATATTATTAGAGTAGAATAAAAGAGAAAAGATAGATTCTATCCCATACAGCTCAATTCCCAAATTAGAGGAAAAGAAAAAGAGAAGAATTGCATTGCACTGCATATTTGGCCAACCTAGTGGTAAAATACAAGTATCATGTGGACACCAGAGCGACTCAAATCAACCCCGCAACACTCCAGTCGACTGGTCGTATTAAGGACGAAAAAATACCATTCCATGTAGTCTATCTAATAATATTAATCAAAACAAACATGAATTTGTACGTTCTAGCACAATTAGTTGTAATGCCAGATATTTTTGGTGGTTACTCGAATTTGAATTCGAGATCTCTAGTTTGGATGTGTGAGTTTACTGTGTACTTGCCACTCAAAAAAAAAGAAGGCACTTATGAAACATTCCCGAGCAATAGAGATTGGCCCACCCCTAAACAGAGCGTCATTAATGCTCATACTGATCAGATTGACGATTACAAAATCTCCGAACTCAATACCCCTATTCAACAATTTCGTTTTTTTATTGAAAGAGGAAAAGAAAAATTGGATCCCTGAAACAGCAGCACGCGTCAACCCGCCGACACATTCAAAAGGCAAACAATCAGTGCACTATTCAATCTCCACTTTGTAACAGATAAATGGATTTACTGTCACACACTTCACTTCACTCTGTCCCAATAATAAAACTACTCCAAGTACAAAAACTAATCTGAAACTATATCAGAATTAAAACAACACGCAGAGCATAAAAGAAATTAAAAATAAAACGCAACGGAACGAAGAAAGTGAAAGAATAAACGAGAGAAGAGGAAGACGGACCTCGTAAGCGACGGTTTCGAGTGGGGGTTTATCGAGGTCGTTTCGAAGAGCATCAACGATGAGTTGCTCATTGTGGATTGTGATGTTTAAGAGTGCGTTAAGCTGCGAAACTCTCCATTCGTAACTTCGCGTTTTACCAGAAGCAAAGGTCGCTCTTAGTTCCTTAACGAGGATTGAACCAGCTTCACCGTCGAACGCTTTCGTTTGCTCTTTTGTGTTCTCTGATGATTTCGACATTATTAATCAATCAATCTCGATATGAACTGTGCTATGTGTATGTATTATATATATAGTAGTTGAGTGCGTTGAAATCGAGATTTGGCACTGCGAGTTGATTTGGATTTGGATTTGGATTTGGTGAGTAGGGTGGTTGGTTGGGTGGGTGGGTGGTATATATATGGACTACTACGGACTATGGTGGTGTGGTGTCTTACTATTAACTCATCATTGCGCCGGGTCTCTCTACTTCTACGCCATCGTTTATCTTTTATGATGAGGGGATTTGCCGGATTTGGTATCCGTCCAAAAAAGGCAAGACAAACTATTTACATCATCTCTTCTAATATTATGGATTTTGGAAATATTTGATGACCCAAGGTGCTGCAACAAAATAAATCTCAAATTTGGTAGACTAAAACAGAAAGACTAAATTCGCAACAATTTTGAGGAACCTTTCACCAATCTGAAAAATTTGAGGAACAATGCAAGTCAAGGGGCTAGTAGGAAGTTGAACTCCCGACAGACATATAAAAGTCCCGTCACTTTTACTATTGTTTATTTCTACTATGTAAATAAACCTCACACACCTCACACACCTGATAGCACTCGGATCAAATTATAAGATTCTAGGACTCTCTTTCGGCTTAACTAAGATCTAAGTTCGAATTTGGAGTATCTCGGCTTGAAAGATTAGTCTCTACAGTTGCGCACACATATTATCAGTGGCGGACCCAGGACCCCGGGGTCAGGGGTGTCAAATTTTTTAAGGCCGGTGTCAAATGGGTGCAAAACTTGGTTTACTAGTACAATTTCAAATTTTCAGGGGTGTCAAAATTAAAATTTCAGGAAATTTAGGCTATTTATATAGGGTGTTTAGTGCAAAAAGAAAAAATTCCAGGGGGTTCGAACCCCCTGGTTACATGCCAGGTCCGCCACTGGATATTATTTATAGTAATAATTATTATTATTATTATTATTATTAATTATTAAGAAAAATATTCGGATTTTCTTAAAAATATATTTTTTCTATGGGATTAAATTCTACTTATACGGTGATAAGTGATGAAACATGGCAGATTATGAATATTATAGGTATTAATTTTTTTTAAAATTATATATCTTATTTTGATGAAATTGACTTTGGAAATAAATTTATAAACTACAATATATAGTAAAATTATTAGATGTATTCTATTTAAAAATATTATTTTTTTCATTTTTGGTTTAATAAATCATAATAAAATATTTCTTTTTTTAGTTTTGAATATTTCCATGAAAAATTCATCATTAATTGTATGAATTGCAAACATAAGAATTAAATTAAAGTAAAATCACATTTATGTGACTATTACTAAACTTGAAAAAGAAGCCATAAAAAGGGAATCTCTTGCCCCTTTTTATGAAGAAAAACTCAAGATAGGGGAAAATATTCTACACCTTCTGAACTCTTTCAAATGAATTATCTTTACTTATTGTGTGGACTTAAATTAATGATATGTTTGGTACAAGTTTTGTCAAGTTCCACTGGATCAACCTCTCAGAGTTTTTTTTTTTGACATCAACCCCTTAAGGTTAAGTGTGTATTACCTTATCATTTAAATGTCAAGTTTGTAATTATGTTATTAACTACGTTAATAAATATATATATATATATATATATATATATATATATATATATATATATATACATATTTATGTATGTGTAAGATATTTATATGCTTACTGTTCCGGACTGGGCTGGAGCCCAACATTGTCACAAGGCCGACCGCAAGCGGCCCAATTAGCAAAGCAAAGAAGCTTGACCTAGATCGCAGGTCCAACGGTCCAGATCAGGCCATATGCAATCCGACGGTCGCCCGCAGAGCCCCTGACGCTATATATAGAGGCCTGACCTCAGCTGACAGGGACACTTTTGACACATAGCGTCACTCTGCTCGAATATTTCCCCACTAACTTGGGCGTCGGAGTGTCATCGCAGATACACCCCGCCAGAGCTCTAAACGCGACCAGCCATCATCCAGCTTGACCACACCACCACCTTCGATCAAGTAGCAAGTAACCTCAACGAGCCAGTGACGTAATCAAGCAAACCGAATCAGATTGACCACCCCCGTTGGGGCCCAGATCATTGGCGACCACAGTGGGAGCTACTGTCCCACCCTCATCTGATATGCCACCACGGGGAAGACCGCGTGGGGCCCCGCGCCTGCGAAGCATAGGAGTTATCCCCGAGCAGCAACCGCTCGATCTGGAGGGCCGAGCCGCCGACGTCGAGGACACGGCTTCGAGAGCTCAGGCGGACACGGCCCAGCCGGCCAATGTGGTGTTACCAAGCGCAATTGTGCAAAAATTGCGCAACCTGCTGCACGTGAGAGACCGACATATCGAGCAACAGGAAGAGCGGCTCAACCAGATAGAACAACAGGTCGCTTCTGGAAGGGCGTACACCGCACCCGAATAGCTTGTCGCAACGACGACTCTCACGTGCACCAGGGTAACCAGTCCAGAAGATATCGATCGCCCCCGAGAAGACACCTTGTGCACCGATCTCCACCTAGGCGGGCGGGAAGAGGGGCTCCTCGAGGGCGACCGGGGGCGTCACCTTCCTCGGCCGACCCCACCTACTGGCCCGAAGAAGAACTTTATCAAGAATCCTCGTACAGCTCGACTGATTCGTTAACCCGGTCAAGAAGCAGATCGTTTGATGGATACACTCGCTTACACCCCAGGGAGCCTTCATCCAACCGACATCGTCGTCACGATTGTAGCCCTCGGCGACGTGGTCATCGAGACCGACAACTCGAGGACAGACCACCTCGCGGGGGAAGGGGCGACACCTGGATAGGACCTTTCACTAGAGAAGTAGACGAGTACCCCATTCCGCGGGCTTTGGAGAAGCCTCCGTCCCATCTCAGAATGTATAGTGGGGTAAAAGACCCCGATGCTCACTTGAGATATTTTGACCTAATGATGTAGTATAGAGGAGAATACGGGCCGGTCAAGTGCAAAATCTTTCCGTTGACCCTGGAAGGACCCGCCCCGGAGTGGTTTATCGAGTTGAAACCTAACACGATCTCATCTTGGGAGCAGCTGGCGAGGGTTTTCAGTGCCCGCTTTACCGCGTCCAGGGTAAAACCTAAATCACATGTCGTTCTGAAGGCGATCCGGCAAGGTCCAGACGAGACCCTTCGCGATTACGTGGAACGGTTTAATAAAGAAGCCGCCAATGTTCGCGGACTAGAGGACGACATGCGTCTCTGGTTCCTCCGGGACGGACTGTGCACGGGTAGTCTGTTTGAGATCGAAGTCGGAGTGAACGAGCCACCAGACCTTGAAACTTTCCTTCGACGTTCCCAGAGGTTTATGAATTATGAAGAAAGAGCGCTGACCACCCAAGCGGTCGCCGGAACGACAAGGGAACCTCGATCTGAGCGGGATCAGAAATCCCGAAGAGACCAGGAAGGACCATTAAGGGAATACAGGCAGAAGAAGTATCCCGAACGGATGAAGCTAAACACATCCTATGCCCAGATTTTGTCCGAATGCGCAAACGCAGAGTTTAGAGATATTAAAAGACTAGACCCCCTCGTCCTCAAGGACGGCCAGCGCCCATCTCGCAAGTATTGCCGATACCACAGGAGTAACGGGCATGATACCAACAACTGCATGGCCCTCAAAGATGACATCGAGGAATTGATCAAGAAGGGTAAGCTCACCCAGTACGTAAAAAAGGGGCAAGCAGTTAGACAGGAAGAGAAGAGTGAAGCCCGTTCCCCTTGGAAGGGGAAGGCCGTTGTGAACGAAGTCAGCAAAGGGGGAAGGGAAGATGACGACGCGGAGGAAGATGAAGAAAACAACCAAAGAAAGTCTAGAGGGCGCCCGGTAGCAATGGTAATCACTAGAGAGTGCCCCATAGAAGGAGGAGAAACAAAAAATCCATGAAGAGGCGGTGGAAAGAGATTATGAGTGTCGCATCGACCTCCGCTCCCATAACGCCCTCGAAAAGACCACCCTTGACCTTCGACGACGACGATCTGCTTGATGGGAAATCGAACAAGTATGTCCCTTTGATAATAACTGCAGTTATGGCAAATGTGGAAGTTAGGAGAATATTGGTCGATTAGGGCAGCTCAGCGGACATCATCTTCGAGGACCTTCTGGACGCCCTGAAGATACCCAAGAGCGAGTTGAGGGCCTATCAAGGATCCGATCAGATAGGCTTCAATGGATCGTCAACCACGCCCCTTGGAATGATTGAGCTCATGGTAACTTTCGGGGACGACAGCGAAAACAGACCAAAGTGCAGGATCGCCAAAACCGATTTCCTCGTACTACCATGCAAATTAGTATACCAGTGCATCATAGGTCGACCCACGTTGGGAAAGCTTGGGGCAGTGACCTCCACTGTCCACTTGAAAATGAAGTTTCACTCTGACAGTAACGAAGTAGTCACCGTTCCAGCCGACTTGCAATCCGCTCGAAGGTGTCATTACATGAGCCTTAAAGAACAAGGCGAAAATGAGACAAAAAAACCGATATTGCGGACAACGGCGGGAATCAAGTCAACGTTGCCGATTTAGATGCCAAGTACGATCCGGACAGTGACGCAGAAGAAGGAGATGACGATCTAACCCGAGAGCTCAAAAAGAGAATTAAAAGACCAGAGCCGGACGGTAAGCTCGTCCAAATATAGCTAGGGTGCGACCCATAGAAGACAGTGGCGGTGGGAAACGACCTTCCCCCGAAAGTACGAGATCAATTGATTCAGTGTTTAAAAGAACACGCCGATGTATTCGCTTGGAGTGCTGCCGATATGCCAGGCATTCCGCTAGAGGTAGCTTGTCACCACCTGGCCGTTAACCCCGCAGCCAAATGGGTCGCCCAAAGAAGAAGGGTGCAGAGTGAGGAGAAAGGACGAGCAGCCATAAAAGCGGTCGATGACTTGCTGGAAGCCGGGTTCATTAAAGAAATCAAGTATACGACATGGCTATCCAACGTCGTTCTGGTCAAGAAGGCCAATGGGAAATGGCGCATGTGCGTTGACTACACTGATCTTAACCGGGCATGCCCTAAAGGCACGTTTCCAGTGCCTAGTGTGGACCGGTTAGTAGACAGCGCAAGCGGGTTTCGATTCTTCTCATTTTTGGATGCCTACTCGGGTTACAACCAGATCGCAATGCACCCACCCGATCAAGAAAAGACGATCCTTCATGACAGCAAGAGGAAACTACTGTTACCTAGTCATGCCCTTCGGTTTGAAGAATGCGGGAGCTACTTACCAGAGAATGATGAGCAGGGTGTTTCGAGCACAAATCGGCAGAACAGTTGAAGTATACTTGGATGACATGATCATTAAAAGCAAGCAAGACATTGATCATGTGGCCGATCTGAAAAAGGTATTTATGGAAGCCCGCAAGACCTCGCTGAAGCTAAACCCTGAGAAGTGCACATTCGGAGTTAGAGCGGGCAAGTTTTTGGGATTCTATTTAACAGAGCGGGGAATTGAGGCGAATCCAGATAAATGCAGGGCGGTGACAGGGATGAAGTCGCCCACTAGTAAGAAAGAGGTCCAGAAGCTGAACGGGATGATAGCCGCACTCACGATTCATTTCAAAAGCAGCCAGCAAGTCCCTCCCGCACTTCAAACTGCTTAAGAAGGGGGATCAGTTCGAGTGGTCACCCGAGTGTGACCAAGCTCTAGACCAGCTAAAGGAAGTTCTGTTGCAACCGCCTATCTTGACAAATCCTAGAGCCCGGGGAGGACATTATATCTGTATCTCTCCATCAGCGACGAAGCTTTAGCGGCCGTGCTAGTGCGGGAGGACGAGGCAAAACAGAATCCCGTATATTTTGTGAGTAAAGCACTCCAGGGACCAGAGCTCAGGTACCAAAGAATTGAGAAGCTAGCCCTGGCACTGATTGTGGCAACCCGAAGGCTGAGATCGTATTTCGTGGCCCACCAGGTCGTCCTCAGAACAAACCAGCCCATCCGACAGATCTTGCATCGACCTGACCTAGCCGGGAGAATTACTAAATGGGCGGTGGAACTCTCGGAGTTCGGCATCAAGTATGAAACCAGAATGGCCACTAAAGCACAAATCCTGGCAGATTTCATAGCCGAGATGACCCCGATCCAGGAAGAAGGGCTTGAACCGACCTGGACACTGTATGTAGATGGCTCCTCCAATAGCAAGGGGAGCGGGGCAGGAGTGATCCTAGAAAGCCCAGAAGGAATGACGGTGGAGGTCTCTTTGACATTCTCGTTTTCCACTCAAACAACCAAGCGGAATATGAGGCGTGCATTGCGGGACTCATGCTCGCCCGGGAATTCAAAGTGCAAAGGGTCGAACTCCACTCAGACTCTCTGTTGGTAGTATCCCAGATTAAGGAGGCGTTCGATGCAAAGGATGAAGTGTTAAGAAGATACCTGGCCAAAGTCAGAGAACTGCTCGAGCAGTTCGACCATGCAGAAGTGCTACACATTCCCCGATCAGAGAATACAAGGGATGGCGTGCTCTCAAAACTAGCCAGCACGAAAAACCCCGGAAATCACATGAGTGTAATTCAGAAAGTCTTCCCCCAGCCCAGCGTCAACTTGGAAATATCTCCAAACTCTGATGTTTGCACAATCAACCTCGACGAGACATGGATCGATCCCATTCTAAAGTATATCACGGACGAGGAAGAACCAACCGATCCAAAAAAGGCGGCTTTGACACGTAGACGAGCATCGTCCTACTCTGTCATCGAAGGTAGATTATTTCGAAGAGGATTCTCTACGCCACTGCTAAAGTGCCTAACACCAAATGAGGCCGACTACGTTTTGAAGGAGATCCATGAAGGGATATGTGGAAACCACCTGGGAGCACGAGCTCTAGCCAAGAAGGCACTAAGGGCAGGATATTATTGGCCCACGATGGATGAGGATGCGAGCAGCCTAGTTAAAAAATGCGACAAGTGTCAGAGGCACGCTGACGTGCACATCCTCTAGTTGAGTTAAACAGCATGACCGCCCCATGGCCGTTCTCCTGGTGGGGAATTGACCTCCTGGGCCCGTTCACGGTCGCCCCGGGACAGCTGAAGTACCTAATCGTCGCAGTAGATTACTTTACCAAGTGGATTGAGGCCGAACCTTTAGCAACCATCACGTCCAGGAACTGTTTGAAATTCTTCAAGAAAAATATACTGGTCGGGTTCGGGATCCCAGAGGTATTAGTCTCAGACATTGGCACTCAATTCACAGATAAAAATTTCCAAGAGTCCATGGTAAAGCTAGGGGTGAGGCAGCGTTTCATCTCCGTTGAACACCCACAGACGAACTGCCAAGTAGAGGCCGCCAATCGAGTGACCTTGCGTGGGTTAAAGAGAAGGTTAGATGAAGCCAAAGGGAGATGGGCAGAAGAACTCCCACTTGTGTTGTGGGCGTACCGGACGACCCTCCATTCAACGACGGGCGAGGCCCCATTCAAGATGGCCTACGGGGTAGATGCACTCATTCCGGTGGAATCGGAGAGCTTACTTTGAGGACAGCCAACCCAATGCCACCCGAGCAGAACGACCAAGAGCTCAGAGAAGAGCTCGATCTAATTGATGAGCTGCGCACCAGAGCCTCACTAAGGGAAGCACTTGTGAAACAGGGGATGGCAAATAAATACAATGCCAAGCTCGTTCCAAGAGATTTCTCAGTTGGCCAACTCGTCCTAATTTAGGCGTCCGTAGGACAAAAGAACGCAGTTCAGGGAAAGCTCGCCCCGAACTGGGAAGGACCCTATCGATTCGTCTCGAAGACGGGTAAGGGTGCTTACCAGCTCGAGACCATGAGCGGGGGGATAGTGCCAAGGACCTGGAATGCTGTAAACCTTAGGCGGTATTTTGTTTAAACTGTATCGTTGACAAAGCTCTTGTAACACGTTTAATCAAGGCAATCAGACGGGACACTCTTTTTTCCCACTGGGTTTTTATTGAGGCCCGCCCGGCCATCAATAAAGATGGAATATTTTCTTATGATCATTCGTTCATTGACATTCTGTTCATAGTAAGTAAAAAACTGACCAGGCGAGTTAAGTTCAAACCGAGTTTGATAAACTACTGAATAAAGGCAGGACGTGCTTAGTCGATCTAAGTTACACGCGACACGACTCCAAGAGATGGTCGCACCTCTGAGGACGAGTTCAATCTGGACAGAAGTCCAGTAAACTGTCCAAGGAAAAAATACTCGAAATAAAAAGAAAGAAAGAACGATCATCAATTATCATTACGGTCAACAAATAGAGCATAAAAAAAACAAAGACGAGCAGAATAAAGTGTATAGATAGAAGGGGAGAGCCCCAATAAAGTACATATTACATCAAAAAGGGGCGCCCAACAGGCCGCCCCCAGAAAAGAGTACAAAGAAAAAATTACAAAGGACGCTCATAGACAATCACTTCATCTTTCACAATGTTACCCTGCTCGTCCTTCTTAGCAAGGTAAACGATGCGACCATTTTGATGGGAGTGGGAGGAGTCGATCTCCAGAGCGGGATAGACGCATTGCACCTAGGCCATAGCCTCTTCAAAACGCTCCTGGCAAATAGCAAGGGTTGACTCAACCACCCGGTCACACTCCTCCTGAGCCTCGTCCCGCTCTTTTTCCAGGGAGCCAACATTCTCCTTGAGCTTAGCAACCTCTTCAGCCAACCCCTCAACCTGACCAGACAACTCGTTTACCCTTGACACTTCCAGCTCCACCCTACTCTCGACCTCAGTTTTGGCCGTCAGCGCATCGTCCCGCTCTTTGGTCACAGTGGAGAGGGTCTTCTTAGTTTCATCAAGGGCATCGACAGTAAGCTTGAGAGCGGCCTCAGATTATTGAAGCTTCTTCTTGGTGGCCTCCAGCTCCTCCCGCAACTCTGAGATAAATCCATAAGCACGGTTTAGCTTATCAGTTTTGTCTAAGTTATCACTCTCCAACCACAAGTTTTGGGCGAGGAGTCTATTACCTGCAGTCCGATCCACCTCCCCTTGCTTCAGCTTAGCGATCAGGCGAGATCCACCCTTGGCCACATCTGCCACAAAGAGAAGAGGGTCCTGACGGAAGCGGTCGAAGTCCGCCTCAGAGACGTCCTCCAAGTCAAGGCCTGAAACCGGTCTCATCTGGGCCTCTTTTGCAGCCTTGCTCCTTTTCGATGGAGGGTCGACCCCGGAGTCGTCCCCAGTAAGATCAACAGCAGGAAGAGAGCGATCCCTCTTCTTCCCAGAGCTGGGGTTGGCAGCAGTACTGGTTCCCGCTCTATCAGCGACATCGGCAGCAGCGCCAATCGGAGAGGGTAATTCGACGGGGGTAGAGGGAGCGGGTTGAGATTTCCTACCCTTTCTTGCCTTCCTCATAAGCTCCTCATATCTCATGCCTGCCATTTCACCTGAAAAAGAAGGAATGTTCAGTTAAAAAAAAGGAAAAAAGAAAGAGGCAAGGGAAATGGTAGATGAAAAAGTGCTCGCACCAAGAGCGACACGGAAACTTGAATCGTCCCGTGCCCGTATCAACCGATAGCACTTGATCAGTTCCTCGTCCATCCAAGAGGCCATGTTCTCGAGCAGCCTCAAGGTTTCAAGGTCGCCCTCGCTAAGTTTGCAGCGGGTTCTGTAAGTGCCTGGGGGACGGCGATAGTGTGCATACGTCCATGCAATGGGAAACTTGTACCCGCTCACCCGTCCCTGAGCGTCCAGAGACCCGACCATCTTATGAGACCCCTCACAAACAGGGACTACCCACATAAAGGTAAGCTTCCAAGGCTTCAGGGAATCGGAGTAAGGTTTAAAATGTTTGAAGTCCGACTGGCCCTTGATGCTCAAATGCTCCCACCGATTTCTGTTGCTCCTCGGCTCAGGCCTTCGGCTCGTCTCGAAAATCTTGAAGAAGAGAGACCGAGAGCAGTCGCGCCCCATTACTCTCATCAGCTGCTCGTACACTGTGATGAAGGCCCACGAGTTCGGGTGCAATTGGGACGGTGCGACCCCAAGGTAACGAAGAACAGAGCATTGGAAAGAAGTAAACGGGGGACGAACCCGCATGTCACGAAGAACGTTCACATACATGGTGAATTTGAGAGAAGAAGGGATGGCGGCCACATGCTCAGCCGAAGAAGGACCTTCCACTGCCCATAACTGACCGAGATCACCTACCAAGTTCGCAAAATATTGAAGTACCTCATCCCCGAGGCGAAGGATCGAAGGAAATTTGTTGAGAACAGTCAAAGAGATCCAAGAGCGGTCTTCACCAATCACGCCTCCCCAGTCAGGATCCTCTACCCCTGTAACTTGCAATAAGTCCCTCTCCGCTCGGGTTGAGGTACTAGCATTATGAGCAGAAGTAATGGCGGCCTCTGATGGATCAAAAACGTCCTATGATCCTCGAGAGCGGGAATGCACCGGATTACCCATAGAAACGGTCCGATCGGAAGACGTACTCTCACCAGACAAATTGGCAGAAGAAGTAGGCGGGTGAGCTCCAGGTGGAGTTTCGGTCATGACTCCGCACGAAGAAGGACGGGTACAAAGTTCGGCTAGCCGAACAGGAGGACTGCTTGGAATGCGGGCGGTTTGCTTTGTCTGCGCCAGATCCAAATCCTGCAAGAAAGTCAGACCACCTATAGAAGACCTATCGAAAGGGGGCGACAAGGTCGACCCCGGGTCTGACGCCCCCTCCTCGCGAACGACGATATAAGAAGGAAAAATAAAAATCATTTAATGAGACGACAAGTACCTGGAGTTGGAGATAAGTTGATCGCGCTAGCAATTACTAACAGAAGGCGGTCTGGAGTTGAATCGCGCCGGAGCAAGAAGTCATTCACCGGAGAACACCTCGCCAGAATATCACCGGAAACTTGGTCGCTCACCGGAGAATGCAAGTCGTTCTCAGAGCAGAAACCCGAAAAAGCGAAATGAGAAATGAAGGAAGGGTGTCCAATATATAGGGGAGAGAGGCCAGGAATTGAAGCGACATTACCTTTCGATTCCAGCATTAATGACGCACCTCGAAAATTGAACCATCATCATTGCGCGCCCCCATTGGGAAACGCAAAAGGTCACAACTGTCACCTCGAAAGGTGAAACGTTGCATCCATCAAACTCAGGACGCCACGTCACTAGAAGACAAGAGAGAACCCGTCGCTCGGGCATGAATACAAGTCACCTCAGCGCAGGCGGTCACACAAGGCAAAGTCGCTCATTTGGGGGCAATCGATCTCAGGCCTGAACCCGTTCCTTCTGGACGGCTTTAGCCCGGGGGGCAACTGTTCCGGACTGGGCTAGAGCCCAACATTGTCACAAGGCCGACTGCAAGCGGCCCAATTAGCAAAGCAGAGAAGCTTGACCTAGATCGCAGGTCCAACGGTCCAGATCAGGCCATATGCAATCCGACGGTCGCCCGCAGAGCCCCTGACGCTATATATAGAGGCCTGACCTCAGCTGACAGGGACACTTTTGACACATAACGTCACTCTGCTCGAATATTTCTCCACTGACTTGGGCGTCGGAGTGTCATCGCAGGTATACCCCGGCGGAGCTCTGAACGCGACCAGCCATCATCCAGCTTGACCACACCACCACCTTCGATCAAGTAGCAAGCAACCTCAACGAGCCAGTGACGTAATCAAGCAAACCGAATCAGATTGACCGCCCCCGTTGGGGCCCGGATCACTTACAAAACATTAAGAGAAAAATATCATCTCATATCTGAAATATCTCCAATAAAAAGTAACTTTTTTTTCACTTCTTATTAAAGGAAAAATTGTTATTAACATTAAAAAGAATGTTTCTATTAATTTTTCTTTTTTTTTGAAGAAATTCAATTCATTTTTCTTATATAGTAAATTGGAGGGTATTTAATTGAATATGTTTATTTTCTAATAATATTTTCATTGAAAAAAAATGTGAAACTCATTTTTAAAATTTTAATTTAATATTAAGTAATTTTCCTTTCTACTTCTTTACAAATTATATAATTTTTAACATAAACTCATTATTAAAAAAATTTAAAAAGAGAACACTCAAAGTTTACTAGTCAAATTATACAATAAAATTATAAATATTTGAAGTTACAGAATTTTATATGGATTTTAAGTTACAGTTTTTAAAAATATATTCAAAAATGTAATATTTCAGCTATAAGTTATTTTTGTCATGGCAGATCCAGAATTTTTTATCCATGGGGGAAAGAAAATTATCTTTCTAAATATTTCACAGAATAAAATATTAAAAGCCTTTACAAAATACACAATCACATACGAGAAGAAAAAGATATTTGAGCTTCTACAAATTACAAATCACAATTGTCTTCCACGCATTTTCATAGTCTGAAAGTATTGTATGATATTTTTGTTGTCAATATTATAAAAAATATCTCTCAATATATATTAGAATAAATTGAGCTTGCACATTTGGGTAATTGGATTTTAATGGGGGCAAACTCAATTTTTTACTGGGGCAAATAGAGAAATACTATATGAATAAAGGTAGACACATTTCTTTTATCATGGGGGAAATTTCCCCCAATGTGTTGGGCATACATCTGCCAGTGTCTGTTTGGTAAAATATAGCGGATAGCGGATAAGCTAGAGGATAATGGATGAGCGCATAACAGATAGCGGATAAGCTAGTGGATAGCGGATGAGCTAGTTGATAGCAAATTATATGTGTTTAGTAAAACTACCGTTTAAACTAACTGATAAATGTAAAATGACATAAAAGTAAATATTTATTTAATTTATGATTAAATTGTTTGGTTTATGTTAATACAAATAGAGAAGAAATTTAAGAAAAATAATAAGGATAAAAATGCCAAAAAAAAGTGAGGCGCTATACGCTACCCAAAAAACACTAAACTCTATTGCTTACCAAATACGTGTACTCGTCACCCGCTAGTCAAATCTGTTATAAGCTAGCAGATGGGGCTTGCCAATAGAGCCTTAAAGGCTTCTTTGCTTTGATTCAGTAATAATATTCTATAGGGAAAAAACAAATCATCCAAATCCTATGACTAAAATCAATAAATTCAGAAAATCAAATGCACGAACAAAAACCACAATCTTTTAACTAAAATCAATTATTGGTTAAGTGAATTATGTTGTGCTTGTGTGCTAAAATATATTAGTACTTGAATTGTTGATTGATTGGTGAGCTAATTGGGATTTTAAGTGAGAATACTAGGATAAGGGTATTTCCGTCTTTTCCACCCATTAATGAGTTTTAGCTGACCCATCTCTCACCAAACACACCTATATGCAATAGGTGATGGTTGTATAAGGTAGTGTTTTAAATTATGAAACTAGAAATGGATTGAGTGGGATTAAGGAGTAATAGGTGAGAGAGGGGCGTTTTAGTCTTTTCAGCCCCATAAGTTCCCTTCAGGTCATTAAACCTCCAGACCACACAAAATGATACTCAGCTCCTGAAAAGAAAAACAGAAACATAGAAGTGAGAGAGAGGGAGGAACTCGAGAGAGTGAGAGGAGAAAGAAGGAAGAGGAACTCCCAAACCCTTCAATGCATGTGCAATCTTTTTATACCAATCTCTTCCATTTCACTTCCTCTTCCATTTGATACCTGAAACACCATCACCACCCTTCTAATTTCCATTTCACCATTTCTGAAATTTCATAGTTCAAGTGAGAAAACAGAGTTTGAGACCTTGCATGTAGAGATTGGTGTTGGCTTTGAGGCCACTAGGGCCTACATTGTGCAAGGAAGTAGAATTGCAACTAGTTCAGTGGCTGAACGAATTTGGGGGCCAGTTTTCAGAGTATTTGTGTTGCTGAATTCGAGCTATAAGTGTTTGGGAAGCTTGGTTTCGGTTTTGGAAGTATTTGGAGCGAATCCGGGATAGTTCGTGTGTTACGGTTCGCTCGGGTGCATAGAAGTCTCGACGTTTCGTGATTTTCATCGCAACCGGTGAGTTCTATACTCGCTTAGGAATGTCATGTTTGTTACTGAGTTTGCATGTCTCGAGTCAACACATTTTACGTTTTGTTTCAAAAATCGAATCGAGTCAAAAACCACTTTTAACGATAAATTATACGATTGAATTGATTGATGTTTGGATTGTTGTTCTGGACTAAATATGATTGTTTCTATGTGCTGTTGTTGTGTGCGTGTAAGTTGGGTATCGATCGAAATGAAATTGGAATCGAAACGGAATGGAAAGAATTTACGAAAATAGCAAATTCTGGGTTACTGATGAACACGCACGAATCGTGCGCCCTAGTGGCACGAACCGTGCGCCTTGTTCGCAGGTGGACTGAAAGATTTTAAAAACATGGCACGGATCGTGCGCCCTAGGGCTCAGACCGTGCGTACCCTACGCATGTGTTTATCAAAATTTTTGAAAACACGCACGGGTCGTGGGCCTCCAGGGCACGGACCGTGCGTCAGCTTCTGTTACCCTCTTTGAAAACATGTTTTAGGCCATTCCAATTGGTTCCAAGCCCATTCTAATCCCTTCCCCAACCCTATGTATTGATAAATAAATCGTAATCCGCATAAATAAGCGTAGGGATGAATGAGTTATTGGAAAATTGTCCAAGTATGTTAAATGTACGATAACCGGTTAGGGTTACGAGTGGGAAAACACAAGTATATGCTAACACAATAATGGACTAAAGGTTCATTGAGGTTTTGGTAACCACTAAGATGACTTGATATTTTATCATGGTATGCTATATAATGATATGATAAAGAGTTACTTGATTTTATTCAAGGTATGATAATGAACTACTTGATGAAAGGATCAAGGTATGATAAAGGGGTGACGACCTCTATGATAGTACACTAGGGGAGGGAAGTCATGAGTCCATAACCTAGGCCCCTTCTATGTTTGCCCACTGATGAAAGGATTACTGGATTGGGTTCACCAAAAGCCAAAGAAATAACCGGATAAGGTAGGCTTGAGGTGTTGTGCTAAGCTAAAGAAAAGAATAAGACATGAATCGTAGTCGCTTATTAGGGCTACGGGTAAGAAGAAAATATATGTCCACATGGTCACTAATTAGGGCCATGATGTTCAAGTAAAAGCATAATGAACCGCTAGAGTTAGTAAGGGGTCTCGATAGAACTCACTGAGATAATGTTTATCTCACCATTTATTATTGTGGTTTTTACAGAGAAACAGGGGAAAGCAAAGGTAAAGAAGCACAGTTAGCCAGTGCGACTCTTGGAGTTATTAATGAAGCAGTTTTAAGTTTATGCTTTTTCCTTTTGTTTTATTTGTATTACCGATTGTATAACTATTACTAGTTAACAGTTGTAAATCGTTTCCGCTACTTATGGTTTGGATATTGAACACCAGGTTGTGTAAGCCTTAAGTCATAAGACTTAAGTACTTTATGTTAAGTTTAAGGAGGTTCATGGAACCGTATGATAATTATTTATCGAAGTTTTTAGTAGTGTTCAATATTCCAGGCACACAAGTTACTCTGATGCATGCCATGTTGTGCATTTTGGTATTTCTACAAGTTAGAAATATATACTGGGGTGTTACATCCACCATTGATAACTAGTGGGGCGTGTGATTCTTGTTGGAATCATGGATATGGGCCTTGATTCCAACCCAAATCTGATATGGGGTGCTGGCCAGTCCAAAACTTTTTCTCCCCAAGCCGAGGTCACTTTTGGTGGAATGGCATTGGCTTGAAAGATGATTTCTTCTTATCATGAGTTGAATGAAGTGCCCTAGTTGACGAAGTCGACTCAACCGACTTCCCCCTGGTCCTACCAAGACGAGATGTCGAAGTCGGTCATGTTGAGTTATTTGTTTACTGATCTGTGATAATGTTTCGACCCTGATCTGTGGTAATGTTTCGGCCAAGCGAGTTACCCCCCCCCCCCTCCCAAGCATGTCTGGGTGTACAATTGAAGTCGACTGTATTGCCTTCGACGACTCATGCATCAGGGTCATGAATTTGGGTCATGGCCGTTGATTGCTTGTGACAATCGATTTTCATTCGTTGATGGGATTGGTGGCGTTTGATTTGCCTTACTCGGTTGAAGAGTCACGCCATTATGACAATGTCTGCGCTGCCTCATTTTTGTGCCAATGTCATAATTGTGAATTAGGGTTACAACAATTGCACTTTAGCCCGTTGGTGTCCTTAGCCCATTATAAATAGGAGGGACCTCCTCCCCATTTGTACCTTGCGAATTTTCCTATTGAGCTTTTTCTCCATGCCGACGTCGAGGTTTCGAATGAGCATTCAAATTCTCCTGCGAGCCTTTAACCCTTCCAGCGGATCTTCAAGCGTTTATTCCCATAAATCAACCATCTCGACCTCTTAGGTAATTTCGAGTTACATTCTTTCTTTTTTATCATTTCTTCTTCTCCACTATGGACCCTAACTGTAATTGAAGCTGCGATCTCCCGAGGTGGCATCATGGTTCGTCAATCCCTTCTAGACGCCTTTAACATAATCAGGATTCTGGAGAAGGGTTCTCAAGGAGCCAGACAAGGGTGGGCTGACTTTGAGGAGTAACTCAAAAAACAAACTTTTCAGCCCTCATTCCAAGTTCGTCAGGGGCTTTAAAAACAAGTATTTTTACGTTCTCACAACAAACTGAGCTGCCAAGGAGAAGGTTTGTAACTACGGTAAGCACAGGCCAGATAGATTCGCTCAAATTTCCTTTTGACTAGATGATGGACCATTTTGACGTTCTGAGTGGGTCATATTAACAGGAAGCAGACCTTCTTGAAGCTGAAGATTTGGAAACGTTGGCACTACTTCGAGGTTGGGTAGTCGAGTTCGAAGACGAGACTCTTACAAACACTAGAGTTTTGGTCTGAGTCCGGGGTGACGCTCAGCTTGTGGAAGCTTTGGGTAGGCCTCCATCGATTTACTAGTAGCTGGTAATGCGGCCGCCCCTAACCCGTCAGCCATCTCTCTCCTAGTTCCCACTCACTCCTACCATCGAGATGAAAGGGATTTCCTAGAGGCCTAAGATAGTTAACATAGATTATGGGACTTGTGCTCAGGTTGAGCCATAAATATGTCCGTCTTATTTTGTTTTCTGTTTTTGTACTTCCCCTGGTGGGTTCTTTTTGTAACCTCGGTCCCGGCCTATCCAGATTATATCAATGAATTCCTTTCATTAACTTTTAATTTCTTGTTTGCATGTCGGTTTGATAATTACAACACGATCCCGAAAACTGTCTAAGTTAGAAAGGCTTACATGCGAGTCTGCACTCCTTTGGTTTGGTTCAGTTTACCAGGATCTCGGCCTAGATCTATCTCAGACCAAAGAGTTCATACCCATCTTTAGAAGGTCAACCGACCTTTAACTTCGGTATTCAGGGTACTCCACAAATGATCGTAATGTCTCATGCGTACTTTGCCGACAAGCTCTTTTTTTTGTCTACCATGGCACGCTTAGTTCCTTTCCAAGGAACTGAAATACACGTCAGCATCAACCTAATTTGTACGAATGTGCCTTCCACCGAGATGCGTATGCATAACCGATGTCCTAGTGCTTAGTTTCTCGATGAAGGTCGGTTCTCTGAGGTACTTGCATATGCTTTTCATAACACGATAAAAATAGTAACGACAGTATGTAGTTAGGAATACTTTTTCATTTCATGTAAGGTGTTACAAATTACAAGTTCTAACTATAAGAAAATTTTTCAACTTAGTGGCGTTCAATGTTCTCGGAATCGCTTCTTTTCCTAGTATTTCGAGGTTGAACGCTCTGTTCCCGGTTTTTGCAACGACTCGGAATGGGCCTTCCCAGTTTGGGGCTTGCTTCCCTTGGGAAGCGTTCTTCTGACAGGCATTGGCACGACGTAGAACTAAATCACCGGCTTAGTAGTCTCTGGGTATGACTTTCTTGTTGAAGCATGATGCCATTCTTTGTTTAACCACAGCCTCTTGGAGGGAAGCCTGATCTCGAATTTCTTCCACAAGGTCGAGCTCTTCCCGGATCACCTGCTCATTCGAATCACGAGAGTTTGGATGTGTGGTTCTCCAAGTTAATTCACCGATTTCGATCGGGATAACCGCTTTGGTCTCGTAGGTAAGTCGGAATGGGATTTCTCCGTTGACGAGTGCGGCATAGTGCGATAAGCCTATAACACATGGGGAGCTCATCAAGCCGATATTTCAAACCTCGAAGGATAACTTTGTTTGCAACCTCGACCTCGCCGTTAGTTTATGGGTGTTCTATGAACATGAATGGTGACTGATGGAGAGGTCGGCCTCCAACTTGCAAAAGTTCTTGTCAACAAACTACGTACCATTGTCGAGATGTTGACCACAAATTCCCTCATGAATTTCGGTCAACACATAGTCTCTTTTGTCTCCTTCTATGCATTTTAGCAATGGTATCGAGAATCCCCAGCGATATAGCTTCCCCTCGATGACCGAGTAAGAGGAGGCATCTGTTGGTTCTTCGCCGAGCTCAATGTACTTGATGATCGAAGCAATCCAACTTGAGCATGCATTAATCACGTTCGTTTCCGAGGTAGTTCCCATCTCTAGGGACACACTAGGTTGTGATAATGTTTCTTGGATAACCGATCTATGATTTCCTGAGATATTGGTACTTCATTCTGTGGGACATTTCCACCTCGGCCTGGGAGAAAAGCTTCAATATGTTGAGAGAGAATATGACATCTTTGGCATCATACTTCTCTTTGATATGAGAGACGACCACGAGTGAATATGTTAGGAGTTCGATCCTGGTGGCATTGAAGTCTTTTGTCAGTAGTAGGCTGGAAATGGTTGCCTACTCGATTTGGTTGTTTAAAGTCGGGAATGAGACTTAACCACGATTCCTTCCTGGTTCTCAAGGATGAGCTCGACACCATTGCCTTTGTTGTTTGAATATCCATCAACGTGGATCATCCACATCAAGCCAGAAGGCAATGGTGTTAGGCTCATCCTTGGTTTCTGGGGGCTTCACATCCGGGATTATGTGTGTGCGCACTCGACTAAGATCTTAGCCCGAGATTCCTTCAGTGGGGTGTGTTTCGAGAAACAGATAGTTCAAACATGGGGCTCACGGGGAGTGCCCCTTGTTCTCTTTTTGGCCGACCTTCTTGTTGATGCTTGTTCGTTTTCTTCATAGTCAATGAATTTATGTGACCGAAGAAGGAAATCCTCCAGATTCTTTGGTTGGTTTACGTCGATGTTAATGTGGAATAGACTTCTTTGTTGGATCCATGAAATATAATCTCATCTTGTTATTCAAGTCTCGTACATACACAACCTCCTTGTTGAATCATTCAACATATTCCCTAAAAGTTTTGTACTCACCCTGCCACACTACATTGAGCCCCTTGGCCGACTTTGGCTTCGACCTTGAAGCCGTAAACTGGGTCATGCAAAGCTCAGCAAGTTGATACTTGGATGATATTGATTTCGTCCTCGAACCACGGAACCAGACTAGTGCCTCCTTGGAAAGGATTAGTGGGAAATTTTTTCACTTGATGACATCTCTAGCACCTAGATAACGGAGCATCAGATCAAAGTAATCGAGGTGCTCGTCGGGATCCCCCATATCGTCATACATGTTGAGAATGGGCAGCTTCTCAAGAGACTTTGAAATGGGATAGTCGTCGATCCTCCGAGTAAGCAGGCCATGCCAAGATGAGCCCGAGCGCTGCGACAGATCCCTTGTCGATGGTGCACGCCAAGTTCCCCTAGGCGGAGATCCTCAGTACCTTGTGGGTTCTCACCTCACCCTGCAAGGATATCTTTCCCGGCCACGCAAGCGGTGACAGGGCGAGGATGAGGCAAGCGAAGAAGTGTCATCAGTGGCAAGTTAGGCCAATAAGTCAGATCTAACGATGCCAGAAGAGAACTTGGTGGTGATTCTGACCCTCTCCCTCCGGCAAGTCTGCGATGGTGAGGGTACTGACGTCGTTCTGGAGAGAGACGATGTCTTGATGCCATGGTCCTCGGTGGTGGTGACCAATAACGTTGACGTCCAAGGAATAGAGCAATGTTAGCTCGGAGCCATCTCCCGCTCGACTTGAATTACACGTGCATTTTGGTCGGTGTTTTTCTTGGCCTGAGTGCTGAGCGGAGCGATCGACTGAAGCACAACTTGTGTCGCGATCAGTACCGTGGCGGGCGCAACTATGGGCCCAACCTCAGGTTCATTGCGAAGTATGGATGGTTGCTGTTCTTGAACATGAAGTTCGACACTCGAGATGGTCTTAGCGATGCCTTATAGCGTAGGTGATCACTGAGGTTAGATCTCGACTTGGCTCGAACGTGCTGAGGCCCGCACCCAGAAATTTGGTGTCTTGGAGCCATGAGAAAGCAAGGTAGAGAAACTTCCGAAGAGAAACAAAGGTGAGAGATGTGGTTCTCCTATTGTGGTCGCCAATCCTGGAAATCGAGCCTGTTTGATGCCGAGGTAGTTGATCGTAATTGCTCAAGGTAGCGCTCTGTCGCGTTGTTTTGAAGAGGGGGAGGGGTTCCTGCACACACCCTGACGCCCATGTCATCCCAGAGGAATAGGTGTCAGACAATAATAAATGTGTACCAAATGCATTGATTGGAGAGATATTCCTATGGAATAGTGCCAATACGTGGATTCACCTATCATGTGTGTGTGAGAGCGTGAAGTATTTGGTCGTGGGGCGTGTTGTACGAGTGAGGCCGAGATTGTGTTTGAGCCGCACGATGGGGCTTGCGCAAGATCTCCATTATTGATAACTAGTAGGGCGCGCAATTCCTGTGGGAATCATGGATATGTGCCTTGATTCCAGCACAAATCAGGTCTGGGGTGCGACCCAGTCCGAAACAGAACTCAATAAAATTCCTGCATATAAATGAAAAGGTGTCATCTTAACATCAACCTCTCAATCTCATTCATAAATCACTGATGCAATAAATTTAGTTTTTCAACAAGTATCCTTTCTGGAACTAAAGGCCTAATAAGTTAAAAGTGAACTAAACTGTGATCAAAGAAAAGTTTAAAACCACTCCGACAACCGCCAACCACTACCGGTCACCACTCCGACCACCGCCACCATCACCACCACAACCGTCATCCACTACTTCGACTATTGTCAATCGTCATTTTGACCACTGTCGATCACCACCAACCACCACTTCAACTATGGGCGATCACCACTCTGGCCACCACCGACACCACTCTGGCCACCGTCAACCACCAATACGACCACCACTAACCACCACTCTGACCATGGCCAACCACCACTTTGACCACCTCATATCACTATTCTATCTACCTATGATCTCCAATCTGACCACTAGCGACTACCATTATGGCCACCACACTAATCATGGTCAACCACTACTTCTACCACCGCTGACCACCACTTTGACCACCGCCGATCACAACTACATCCACCTATGATCACCAATCTGACCACCATCGACTACCACTCCGACCATCGCAAACCACCACTTTGACCACCACTCCGACCACCACCGACCACTACTTCAACTACCACTAACTACCACTTCATCAACCTCTGATCACTAATCCGATCACCACCTACTACCATTCTGACCACCACTCTGACCAGTGTTATCAGAACCGGTCCGGACCGGCCGGTCGGACCGGTCGGACCGGGACCCGGTGGTCTTCCCGGGCCGGGCATCGTGCAGGACCGGATCTGCAGTTGGCCCGGTGATGACGTCATCGGACCGGTGAAAAACCGGGTCAGACCGGTGAAAAACCGGGTCGGACCGGTTGGTCCTCTTTTTTTTTTTTTTTTTTTTTAAGATGAACCAATTATAAATTTTGCATGTTTTCACAAAAAAGGCTTGGGTGGGGTTTGAACCCCTCCCTAGTATTCAACATTTCAACTTTTTAACCACTAAGCTATCTATTATTTGTTGATACTGTCCCGCATTCATTAAATATAATCAATTCCGGATATGTTAATTTTTTTTGCACATTCTTTCATTAATAGTTTTGATTAAACACACATTTTTTTGACAAATTGATTCAAGTTCAACACTCATAAACATGTTAGTAAATGTATAATTATAAATAAAATTATAATAAAATTTCTATATTAATAAATGTATACTTTCTTAGTATATATTATAATTTTTTGAATTTATTTAATATAGACCGGGTCATGCCGGTCCGACTAGAGACCCGCGGTCCGACCCCGGGTCCAGTGACCCGGTGCCTTGACCGGGTCGATGGCCGGTCCGGGTTTGATAACACTGACTCTGACCATCAAAAACCACCACTTTAAATAATATCAATCACCACCAACAACTACCTCTTTAACAATTACTTTGACCACCGGAAATCATCACTTTGACCACCACTAGTCACAACCAATATGACCAGCACTAGTCACCACAATTGACTACCACTACGACCACCAGCACCACTACTTATTACTAGTCCGACAGGCGTACTTCGATGACTACTACTTTCAACCACTATTAATATAAAATTTACTAAATAAAAAGATTATATATTTGTAATATTTTAATTCTTTTTCAAACCTAAAGTTATATATTGTTTTCATTAAGATTAGTATAAGATGACTATTTTTTTATGTTTATGTTTGAAACTAATTTTGATTTTTGAAAATTTCTTAACTCAAAATTGAATCTAGTTTTGGTTTTTGAAATTTTTAAAACTCAAAACAGAAACTAATTTTGATTTTTGAAAATTTCGAAACAGAAAACAGAAGACTGACAAGACCGGGTATACACGTGGCCAGCCAGGTTCCCCGACGTAGACTTGTCATCAGCAAAGCCAGTGGATATTGTGCACCAATAACATGTTAACCAAATTAATCCAGCTAAACACGTGGCCTGCGTCACACACATCACACTTTACTCCAATTCTAATAACTAGCACTTTTACTCGCGCGATGCCGATGACAAAAGCTTTATTTAATACATAAATATTGTAGCATTGTATGAGTGAAGATAAAATTAACTATATCTTGTAGAAGTATGTGACAATGTAAATTATAGTTAAATATATCATTTTTAATTAACAAATACATTGAAATTGAACATCCATAGATATATAAGAAGAAAAAATCTAAAGAGTTTTAACAACATAATCCATATTCCTCAAATGTAAATATAAAAACTTAACTATAATTAAAAATAAAAGAAGACAACATAATTAGAAAGTGAAAAACGTGGGTATCATGTAGGGTTGGATGAGAATCACAAATAAAATGGAAGCAGCTATACAAAGTTGAAGGAATATGATCATTAATTTTTTTTTCACAAAGCATCTTTAAATTACTTTTTAAAGGCCCGGAAAAATATAAAGAGAAGAATATAAAAAAATTGATTTTTTAAATCGGTTATTGAAGAATGAACTTTGAGTATTTGAACAGTAATTTTTTTTCCTAAACGCTAAAGTACCCATAAACACACTACTTAGCATCACCATTTATGTATTTTGTCACGCAACTAATTTTTTTCACCACACCAGTTACTAGGAAAAAACTTTGTGTATTTGAACAGTTAATTTTTTTTCCGAATGCTAAGGTAACTCAAAACACACCGTCTAGTGTCACAATTTAGGTGTTTTGCCACATAATTAATCTTTGGTTTGGTTAAACCAATTATTGAGAAATGAACTCTGTGTATTGTACATCTAAATTTTTTTCTGAATCCTAAAGCACCCAAAAACACACTATTTAACGTCACACTTTACATATTTTGTTATAATATAATTTTTTTTAACGAAATTAAAAAAAATTGGGACTCTAAAATACCTTTAAAACATAAAAATATAAAGGTTAGCGTGTGATACAAGGATAGTGTTTTGGTCACACATGATAGGAGAGAGGCGTGGCAGACTGGTATTGCAAGAAGTTGCTTACTGCTCTTACCGAATTCAAGTGTGTTAATTTTTTTATTATCGTGATAAGACGATAGTTTCTTGAAACCCCTAATGTTTTGGACTTTTGGATCTTGTTTGATGCTTGGAACTCGTAACCTAACCCAATTGCCTCATCAAGCAACCAAAAGGCGTATTTAACCCAATAAAATATTTACAAAAAGACTTGATTTCACTAGTTTAGTTTCTAATTGGACTAATATGTGTTTGATATGACTTGTGAAAAACTTATTTGCGTGTATGTATCTGTATAAACACTTGTAGGAGTCTTTGACATGACATATAGAAACAAATTATAGTAACATGCCTAGTATAAGTCGTTTTTGATAGTGTATGAAGATAATTTATAGCCAATGTGAAAATAATTTAGTTATATGTTCCAATAACTCTTTTATTCACGTGAAACAAGTTCTTATGAAAGGTAATTTAGAGGCTGCAATTTCTTTTATCTATCACTTTAAGGAAACTAAATGAGATTAAAGAAAAATAATACAAATAAACACTTATGATATAAACTTAAAAACACTTATCGTACTAGAGTTTATGTCATAAGCATTTATTCAATAAGTTATTTGTGTTTGGAAAAACAATCCGGATTTGGGCCTACCACAGTAGCCCAAGCGCATCCAGTAAAGCCACACAGGCTATCTGTACGCCCAGGCTTAGCAACATCGGAGATCACTCACCCATATCTAACGGCTCGGATCTCGACTTCCCTTCAGTACGCCAAACTAAGCCTGAAACTATAAATAGGACTTCATTTATTGCAGTAGGTACGCATTCTCTCTCTGGCTTGATACTTAATTTCTCCAAGCTCGCTTAAGCGTTGGGGTGTGTGTAGGTACAACCCCCCTCATCGGGTCAGCGCGAGGAACATTCGTCACATGAGCATCACCGACTTACCAAGTTGGCACTATCGGGGTTCAACTAAAGGACCGAACAATATTTTTCATAAGTACTACCCACGAATAAGTTTGAAGGCGGCATCTGCGATACACCATCACTTTAGGTGGTGTATGGCACACTAGAGTAAAAATAAGAACACTTTTTGATGAGTCCCTACCATGGGCTTGCTGTCCAATTTTAATTACCCTAATTTTATTTTAAGTTGTGATAAAAGTGCATGTGACCAACTGATATATTTGGGATCAATGCACTAAGTTATTTCATTTCAAGTTTTTTTAGTGTGTTTAATCCACTTCAAGTGGTGTGTGTGGCGCATATTATTGTGAGTTGATGGAGTCAACAAACTTGCTAATCAAGCAAACTTGCTGATCAAGGAAGGCAAACTTGCTAATCAAGCAAACTTGCTGATCAAGGAAGGCAAACTTGTGATGTGGTGCCTATGGAAGCTAGTCATGTATTGTTAGGGAGGCCTTGGCAATTTGATAAGAAGGCTAGTCATGAAGGGCATACCAACAAATATTCTTTTGTGCATCATGGTAAAAGGATCATACTTGTTCCTCTGAGTCCAAGTGAGGCGAGAGATGATCAAATAGAATTGAGAGAAAAGTGTGAAAAAGAAAACGAAATAGAAAAAGAAAAAGAAAACGAAATAGAAAAAGAAAAAGAAATAGAGTGTGGAAAAAAAGAGGAAATGAGAGAAAAAGAAATAGAGGATAAAAGTGTTATTATTGATTATTGTTATAATCCTAACCTTTTTCCCAGTTTTGATGATTTTATTATCAAGAAGGTTGTGGATGACATTCCAAAAGAAGAAGCTTGCAAGAAGACAAATGCAGAAGTGCTTCCAAAGGAACAATGCAATGCTTCCATTGAATTGAAAGAGAATAACATTGGGAAGTCATGGCATACAACTATACTGGTACCTTCTTCTAAGTTGGTTTGTGTGGTCAAGTGTTGGGATTCTTTTAATATTATTCAATTGCCTAACATTTCTTCTTTATGTCATGAACAGAACAAAGTGAATGAAGGAGACTATTTTTCAGGGGTGGAAAAAATTGTGAGTTTGGGAAACCTAATTATGACCAAGAAACGGAAGAGGAAGTAAGTCACTCAAATTCTACCAATGGACTTGGAAATTTCTCTATTGTGAAAATGTGATGGGTTCCTTAGACTTACTTTTGACCCTGGAGGACTGCAGTAAGGAATTCGAGGTCGAATTCTCTCAAAGAAGGAGAGAATGATGAGAACCTACCATGGGCTTGATGTCCAATTTTAATTACCCTAATTTTATTTTAAGTTGTGATAAAAGTGCATGTGACCAACTGATATATTTGGGATTAAGGCACTAAGTTATTTCATTTCAAGTTATTTTTTTAGTGTGTTTAATCCACTTCAAGTGGTGTGTGTGGCGCATATTATTGTGAGTTGATGGAGTCAACAAACTTGCTAATCAAGCAAGCTTGTTGATCAAGGAAGGCAAACTATCTAGTCAAGCAAACTTGCTAATCAAGAAAGGCAATCAGAGGAAAAAGGAATTACAAGATCCAAGTCATTTATGGCACATCAAAGACAATTAGAGCAAAACGGAAATGCAAGATCCTAATCATTAATGGCGAATTCAATGCCAAATCAACTAGGATATTTTCTTGCAATTGTTTTGACTAGTATTCTTGTAATTTTTGGATACCCTTTATTTCTTTTCATTTGTATTCAACAAGAACCTCCCTTATTATAAATAGGGAGTTTAAGTGTCAATGAAATTCCAACAAAGACTTTATCAAAGATTTTGAGTTCATACTCTTTAGTTCTGGATTGGACCAGTTTATTCGATCTTATCAAGAATTCTTTTTCTTGTGGTGATCCTCACATTCATAGGCTTATCCTTGTCTTGGATTAGACCAGGTGGCGCCCCTAACCTTCACACCCATCTTCTTCACGTATTAAACAAGAGTTTATTTCTTTTGTTTAGCTTAAATCTGTTCAAAAATTATCCTTCACATGACCCACGAAATTCATATAATTTCTTTCCCATATTCCGTCTATTTTAAACCCAAAAATACAAAAATATAAGTCACAACCAGAATCTATATTGAAAGTCAAAGAAATGGCCAATTTTCACAACAAGGAGGCCATCACTTTTTTTGGACATATTCATTATCGTTGGACTGCGAAGTCCCACCTGGTCATACAATTGACCATCCACACCAAATATTTTCTCCTACCCTTCTTATTCTTCTCTTTAGCCGTGCTGTAGACTCAATGTTTCTGCTTTGAAGTTGTCACTCTAGAAAAACACAGTATTTCTCTACAAAATTTTGTTTCTGAAAACCTCCCTCTTGTGTGAAGTTTTCTTAATAGACTATCTTAATATTCAGGGGAGCTCTTAATCCAACAATTGTTAATTTCTTGATATTTGCTCCACTAATTTTTAAACATTGTGTAGCTAGAAAAGCTTAAGTTTCAAATGTTAACTTCCGTTAAACATGTTTTATACATTTCGAAAGTTAGTAATGAACTATCCTTAAGTTAATTTTTAGAAGGTAAATCAACTATTAAATAATGATATAACTTTCAAAAGTTAACTACTGAATACCAATCTCTTGAGAATAAAATAAGAATTGACTTGAGATAGGGTGCATTAGATGAATGGATGGTGCAAATAGCACTTCATATGTAAAGTACAATATGAAAGTACAAGGACACAGTAGCCCATGCATCTGTCAACTATTGGAATTTGAAGGGATGAGCGTCGTCGCCCCCATTCATGGTTTTTTTTGGTACCCCCACCACATGACACTATCTCCCCACCAATTTTTTTATTCCTATTTTACCTCTATAAAAGTTGGTAAACGGATTTATCTAAGTAAAAGATAAATTCGGTTTAAAAAAAATTAAAACCGATTTATCTATTTAGTAGATAAATTCGTAGTTAAAAAATACACTACGAATTTATCTACTAAAAAGATAAATCTGTTTCCAATTTTTTTTTGCTCAAACGGAACTACAATATAACATATACATCCGTCTCCTTTATTTGATCAATATGCATCCTTTCCATTAAATCCGTTTCATTGTTTTTAGGCTAAATTGTACTTTTGGTCCTTTATCTTTGACTTAAGTTTCATTTTGGTCCTTTATCTTTTTTTCTTCTCGTTTTGGTCCTTTATCTTTCATTTCTGTGTCGGTTTAGTCCTTTATCTATTTTCTTTCTCACTTTGGTCCTTTATCTTTCATTTTTCTTTAAGTTTGGTCCTTTTAAACAAAAATACAGAAAAATGAAGAACACTATGAATATGCTCAAAAACACCAATAACACTTTGATTTCTTGTTTCTTAAATAACTCATGCAATACGCGACCAAACTGAATGAAACTCGACTCTAACTTGAATAAAATTTCGCAAGGAATTCAATGGAACCAAAATTAAGCCCAAAAAAAATGCTTATGCGAAAAATCATTTCTGGAACTGAAATCTTGAATTAGAAGTTCAAAAAACCTTCAATCTCAACAATGGTGATTTTGCTATACAACACCAAATTGAACGATTCTTGAGCCTAAAATGCTCGAAATTCAACAAGGAATCAGAATATGACAAGCATTTTATTTAGGAAAGCGCTAAAATGCTAAATATATTGAAAAATAAATTCGCTTCTCTAAAATGTGTTTTGACTCTTATTTGCTCATTCTCAACCAATTTGCGTCAAACCAATTGCATTCAACTCGTATTGAGTGCAGAAATTTAACTAAAGCAAAAGGTTTCAACGAAATTGATGCAAATTCTAGAACGATGTGAAAAACAGAAACACAAATGAAAGTTTCCATTTTTCACATCGTTCTCGAATTTGTATCAATTGAAACCTTTTGCTATAGTTTAATTTCTGCGCTCAATACGACAATTGGTTTGACGCAAATTGGTTGAGAAATGAGCAAATAAGAGCCAAAACACGTTTTATAGATGCGAATTGCTTTTTTGACCGTGTTTGCCTTTTACGCGCTTTTCTGGACAAAATACTTGCCCTATTCTTATTCCTTGTTAAATTTTGAGTATTTTAGGCTCAAGAATCGTTTAATTTGGTGCTCAATAGCAAAATCACCATTGTTGAGATTGAAGGTTTTTGGAACTTCAAATTCAAGATTTCGGTTCCAAAAGTAGTTTTGCGCATAAGCAATTTTCTGAGCTTAATTTTGGTTCCACTGAATTCCTTGCGAAATTTTATTCAAGTTAGAGTCCAGTTTCATTCAATTTGGTTGCGTATTACATGAGTTATTCAAAAAACAAGAAATCAAAGTGTTCTTGGTGTTCTTGAGCACATTCATAGTGTCTTCATTTTTCTGTATTTTTGTTTTAGAGGACCAAACCGAAACAAAAATGAAAAATAAAGGACCAAAGTGAAAAAAAATAGATAAAGGATCAAACTGACACGGAAATGAAAGATAAAGGACCAAAACGAGAAAAAAAACGATTAAGGACCAAAATGAAATTTGAGTCAAAGTTAAAGGACCAAAAGTGCAATATAATACCGTACCTATATCAGATTATCAGATTGTGCAGAAACTCTTTTTTAACACATGTTTTCTATTTTTGTACAGATTCAGGAGCATAAAATGGAAGAAAGTACAACCTCACCAATAGATGGTGTCCCAGATGACACATTGGTTGTGGACCATACTAGTGAAAACCTCACCAGTAGATGGTAGTCCAATGCCCCCGACCAGGCGACCAATGTGTCGTTGTACTGTACTTTGGTACCGTACCCCATCTATTTTATACTTGGTACCAAAGCATCGTACCAGTTCGGTACTAATGTGTCGTTGTATTGTTACAAAACACAACGTGAGGGGGGTCTTTAATAAGTATGGGCCAATTAGTTGCCCAAACTAGTTTTGGAGCCCATGATTGAAATTTGGGGAAGAGGATGACGGTGCGCAATGACATGAAGCGAAAGGGAAAAGTGATGCTTAACGTACCCAAAGCTCGTCATCTCCCTATGCCCACTAGTATACTTCCTAACGGTGAGGATGTTTCATTTACGGCAAAAGTTGAGATAGTGTCGCGACCAACAAAGCAAAAGTTGCGGGACACTGATGGCACTGCTAGAAGGCAGGGACACGAAAAGCAACCATGATGAGGAAGGAGGTCATGCAGGCAGCGGCAAGCGATGGATGTTGGTGGCTGGTGATGGAGCTTCCGAAAAAGAAATGCAAAATTGCGACTGGCGGCGGTGGCGTGACAGAAAAGGGTTGGGTAAGAGATTAGGGTGGTTTAGGAGAGGAGAAAGAATTTGATGTGTCGTATCGTCGTGTGGGACTTCTCAATCCAACGATTATTTTAACATGATTTTTTATTTTTTATTTTGACAAAAACATGATTTTTTATCTTGGTGCACGATAGATGTCTTCCAAAACCAAGCTTAGAAAGAAACAAATATTGAAACTGAAAAGCATAAAAAGCACGAGTTTCATAATTTACTAAATGTTGGTACCTCTTGTATGAATGATTCGGTTTCAGATTTGGATAGGTCGGAGTAAAGAGCTCCAACAATATCTCGCTCGTGCCCTTCAGTTAACTCCATGAGGGCCTTCAACTGCGAAGCTCTCCACTCATAGCTTCGAGTTTTACCAGAGTCAAATGTTAATCTAAGATCCTTAACTGTTGCGACAGCTTGTTCTGAATCAAACACTAATTCCTTTTTGACGGTAAAAGCCATCTGAGTAATTATTTATGCTGATAATTAACGATGAATTTTGAGCACAGAGAATTTATCAATTTCACAGAGCCGTGTACAATGATATGCATGAGATCGACTGATGAATTATGATAATATCGAGATTAAATTTATAATTTGTCTCATCATCTCTTGCTATGCAATTCTTGTTTTACTATTTGTCTTATTTCTTGTACTATATATAATAATATAGACGTCGAAGAAAAAAAATAAGGGTGGATATTTCCGAAAGAGGGAGATGCATGTGTTGAAGTGGTCCATGAGTTTATTATATATACTCCTCTTGTGTATATTATAACTGGTTTTAGTTCAGAGCACGGGGCATATAAAGGTATAACATATTAATATTTGTAGTATGTAAATTAATATAGATAGTATACAGTAAATTATATGTAAATTCATGATTTTTTGTGTGCTGTTTTTGAATGGAAAATTCTTCAACCTCCAACTGTTGAGATATGGTAGCATAAAATGATATTAAACGTGTATCTATATTTTTTTAGATGTTTTTTTTATAATAAGTATTGTGTGATTATTTTTTGAGATGTTTTTTTTTTCTTAAATTACAATCATACTTCCATATTTAGAATAAAATAAGAGCAAATATGAGATTGACTCAGTTGGTAAAAAATTGTCTCATTCCTCATAAGGGCGTGGGTTAAACTCCGATAGTCAATGCGATGACCTACGTGCTGGGTGATCTGTAAGTATATCAGTAAGTCGTTAAAGAGCGCTGATGACAACTCTAACCCCGGTGAGAATCTGGAGCCCTATTGTTTAACACGTGGATGCATATCAATAATTTGGTTTGATTGTGCACCACTCCTATGTAATCCTCCCGAGTTATTGGATAGATTTTGGCAATCTTATCTCGATCACTTTACGTATTTTCCTACTAAATAATTTTTTTTTACCACAGTACTTGTGTATAATATAAACACTAATTTAAGTTTGCTTTTAATATAGTTGATCTCTTCACAAAAAAAAAATACAATTGATCTAAAGTGATCAAAATAAAAGCCATAAAGAAAAAATATGCTATTAGTAAATTAATACTACACTAATTTAAAAGGAAAAAAAGAAACATTATTTACAAAAAGATTAAAATATGAACAGTTAATTTTTTTCTGAACTCTAAAGTTCATCAAAACATACTGTTTAGCATCTCGATCACTTTACGTATTTTACTAATTTTTTTTTTACCAAATCAGTTATTGAAGAGTGAAGTCCGCGTATTTGAACATCTAAAATTTTTTCCGACTCTAAAATATCACAAAAAGTTAAACAAAAAAACACAAAAACGTGGAAGTTTGGTGCGAAGTACCGATTGAAGCTACGGTAGTCGCATATAATATAAACACTAATTTAAGTTTGCTTTTAATATCAGTTGATCCAAAGTGATCAAAATAAAAGCCATAATGAAAAAATATGCGATTAGTAAAAATAAACATTATTTAAAAAAAGCATTAAAATATGAACAGTTAAATTGTTCTGAATTATAAAGTCAACGAAAACATACTCCTTAGCATCTCGACCACTTTACGTATTTTCTTAGTAAATAATTTTTTTTTACCAAATCAGTTATTAAAGGTTCACCAAAACATACTACTTAGCATCTCAATCACTTTACGTATTTTCTTACTAAATAGTTTTTTTTACCAAACCAGTTATTGAAGAATGAATTCCGCGTATTTGAACATCTAATTTTTTTTTCGGACACTTAAATATCAGAAAAAATTTAAACAAAAAAACACAAAAACGTGAAAGTTTGGTGCAAAGTACATATTGAAGTCGCGGTACTCACATATAATATAAATACTAAATTAAGTTTGCTTTTAATACCAGTTAATCTAAAGTAATCAAAATAAAAGCCATAAAAAATGCTATTAGTAAATAAATACTACACTAATTTAAAAGGGAACATTATTTAAGAAAGACATTAAAATAAAAAAACAAAAATAAATAAAAAAATGCATTTGGTGCGGAACCGCAACTGCAGGACAACTGCAGAGTGACTGGCGCATATCAAATAGGATTTAAAAGGACAAAAGGAAACATTATTTAAGAAAGACATTAAAATAAAAAAACAAAAAAAAAATGCATTTGGCACGGAACCGCAACTGCAGAACCACTGCAGAGCGGCTGGCATCTCAATCACTTTACCTATTTTCTTACTAAATAGTTTTTTTTACCAAACCAGTTATTGAAGAATGAATTCCGCGTATTTGAACATCTAATTTTTTTTTCGGACTCTTAAATATCAGAAAAAATTTAAACAAAAAAAACACACAAACGTGAAAGTTTGGTGCGAACTACATATTGAAGTCGCGGTACTCACATATAATATAAACACTAAATTAAGTTTGCTTTTAATACCAGTTAATCTAAAGTAATCAAAATAAAAGCCATAAAAATGCTATTAGTAAATAAATACTACACTAATTTAAAAGGGAACATTATTTAAGAAAGACATTAAAATAAAAAAAAAACAAAAAAAATGCATTTGGCGCGGAACCGCAACTGCAGAGCGACTGGCGCATATCAAATAGGATTTAAAAGGACAAAAAGAAACATTATTTAAGAAAGACATTAAAATAAAAAAACAAAAAAAAATGCATTTGGCACGGAACCGCAACTGCAGAACCACTGCAGAGCGGCTGGCATCTCAATCACTTTACCTATTTTCTTACTAAATAGTTTTTTTTACCAAACCAGTTATTGAAGAATGAATTCCGCGTATTTGAACATCTAATTTTTTTTTCGGACTCTTAAATATCAGAAAAAATTTAAACAAAAAAAACACACAAACGTGAAAGTTTGGTGCGAACTACATATTGAAGTCGCGGTACTCACATATAATATAAACACTAAATTAAGTTTGCTTTTAATACCAGTTAATCTAAAGTAATCAAAATAAAAGCCATAAAAATGCTATTAGTAAATAAATACTACACTAATTTAAAAGGAAACATTATTTAAGAAAGACATTAAAATAAAATAAAAACAAAAAAAATGCATTTGGCGCGGAACCGCAACTGCAGAGCGACTGGCGCATATCAAATAGGATTTAAAAGGACAAAAAGAAACATTATTTAAGAAAGACATTAAAATAAAAAAACAAAAAAAATGCATTTGGCGCGGAACCGCAACTACAGGACAACTGCAGAGCGGCTGGCGCATATCAAATAGGTATTTGTATATCCAAAAAAAAAGTTGGGTTTTAAAAAACCTAAAATAATACTAAAAATATGAAAAATTAAAAAAAATGCCAAATTTTGGATTATTAATATTATTATTATTATTATTATTATTATTATTATTATTAAAAGGGAAGGAGGAAGTGCGCGCGGGAGCGCGACTGTAGGCTGACTGCAGCGCGGCTCCCGCATATTAAGTAGGATAAAGTGTATATTATAAAGAATAAAACGTCCTTTTTTCTCCAAATTATAAAAAACAAACATAAATGTCAATTTCTTTTATAAATCAAAAATAGGGGTTGAGTTGTCCCAACAAATTTACACAATCATAAAAAGAAAAATAGGGCTAACATACATGTATATAAATCATAAATAGGTGCTCTACTAGAATTTTCAGTATTACCGGTAGAATTTCCTGCAGAAATATTCCGCAGGTATTTCCTGCGAATTTATAGATAAGTGGAACGTTCCTACGAATTTCACTTAACCTTACCCTGAAGAGTAGTCAAATGATTTTTACGTATCGTCGACTCTTTAACTCTAGTAGAGTTTGGGTCACTCTAAACATATTTAAATGACTATTTAAAGCCAACCGTATCGATGTATATGGTGTCTTTTTCCCACTTGTAGTTGATCTGTCAACTCTTATGCAGCAGAACCCTAACTTATACTGCACAAACCAAGCGTACTTGAACTTGATCCGAAACTCAAGAACATATGTAATACTTGTTTTTTTCTTACTAATATATATATATATATATATATATATATATATATATATATATATATATATATATATATATATATAGTGGCGGATCTTAGTGGGAGCCGGGGGATGCCACGATACCCCCCAAACTTTTTTAAAAGAATTTAATGTATACACATATTTTATACTCAAAGTTATATTGTATATAATTGAATGAAATTAAAACAGCAACTGACGCAGTGCCCGAGTGTTAGCGCATTTATTAGCGTCTGAGAGGTCTAGAGTGATCGATTCCTATGCTAGTCACTCTTTTTTTTTGCAGTTATTTGTATATTTTCTCTAAAAACAATATAAAAAATGCACCAAGCAAGATTTGAACCCGTGACAAAAGCCCATTTCTTTTTTCTGCTTCAAAAGCCCAATCTTGATTTCATATACTAAAACGTAAACGGTTGCTAATAATAAATAACAATCTTGATTATTGTAATATATATATATATATATATATATATATATATATATATATATATATATGCTTTGTTCATCGTAGAAATGAGGGCCAGTAATTTACCAAAAAACGAAATGAGGGCCTGTAAAATCTGCATATAACTCTTATAATACTTACCTTTTATTTAAAAAGTTAACATAATAAAAATAATAACATCTCTCTTTAGCTCTGATTTAATTATTAATAATTTTTTAGTCTTTGGCCAAAAAAAAAGTCTTTAAAAAACCAAGGGCGGCACTTTAATTTTAGGTACATCTCTATTTTTATAAATTATATTTTTGCCGTGTTAATGTTATTTTGAATATTTGATAAAATTGTATTTTGATCTTGTTATGGTAATTAGAATTTCTGTTATTTACACCCCCCAAAGCCCAATTACTTAGAGGCCCATTCGTGGAAGTGAAATCCATTCATCAACGGCCATGATCATTATGCAAGATCGAACGGCCCAAATGCATCAAGCCAAGCACCTTCAATCTCTATAAATACCACACTCAATGCTCATAAGAAGGGAGGGGATCTTTTTACAACTTAGACTCATTCACTCAAATACTGACTTGAGCGTCGGAGTGTTATTGCAGGTACAACCCCGCCACCTCAAGATCGACCACCTCGAGACCGATCAAGATCGACCTCCTCAAGATCGACCAAGTCAAGGGTGAACAAGGTCGACCTCCTCAAGATCGACCATCTTAAGACTGAAAGACATAAACATAATCAAGGATAAAACTCCTACCAACTGCTTAAGGTGATCTATCAAGATCGGAAGCACGGTACAGAACATTGGCGACCATAGTGGGAGAATCAGTACCCTATTTTTCCCACCATCTCCTTGATCTTAAAAATGGCGCCAACACGCCAATCAAGACCGGCTAGTCTAATGGCCGAACCCGAGGTCGTTCCTCAACGAACCCCTGAAGGCCACGTCCAGGAACTCACAAATTCATCACAAGCTCGAAACCAATATCCCAACACAGGACCGCCCCGAGTACATTCAAGCACAGATGAAGCGAGCTTACCACCGCCTCCTCAGTTACTTCCAGCTTTGACCGATGCGGTTCAACAGCTCATTCAGGTACTGGCCCGACAAGAAGCCGTAAACGAAGAAAGAAACGACCGTTTCACTAACCTCGAAGCCGAGGTAGCAAGGCTTCAAGGTCGGAACGTTCCGGACCAACAATCGTCCGGGCAGGACTCCCTTGAGGAAAGAAACCCAACTCAAAGAAGACTCTTTCGTCGATCACCCCCTAGGAGAAAGCTCAATCATCGTTCTCCCCCACGTCGTCAACGAGGGAATGGTTCCCGTCCTCCTCCGGTTCGACGTTTCGAAAATCTTGAAGGCTCATATAACCCCCCTCAACATCATCCACACAGGGACTCGACCTCGCCAAGACGACGTTCAAGGAGCCGTGACAACATTCAAAACAATCAACCGCGACGGTACGGACATCCCGATCCTCATTACAGACACCAACCACAATCTCGGGCGAATCAACCTGGGCGAAAAGGTCCGTTCACAAAAGCAATCGATAATTTCCGAGTCCCACGTTATCTCGAAAAACCACCTGGAGGACTGAAGACTTACGACGGAACGGGCGACCCCGACAGGCATCTCGATCAGTTTGACACGACCATGCATTACCGGAACGTACCGATGGAAATGAAATGCCGAATATTCCCATTAACCCTGGACAAAATGGCTTCCGAATGGTTTCGGACGTTAAGATCGAACACCATTTCCTCGTGGGACCAATTAGCGAAACATTTCTCGGTGCACTTTGCCCATTCCAAGAGCAAACCCAAAAACAAAAATGTTTTAGCATCCATTGTACAAAGGGGAAACGAGCCCCTGAGAGAATACATAGAGCGATTCAACAACGAAGCTCTTCAGGTTCGACAATTAGACGACGCTTTTCGAATCTTCTTCATGGCCCAAGGTCTTCTTCCTGGAAGCTCGTTCCGAAAGCATATTAACACTTGGGAACCTAACACCTTGCAGGAGTTCCTAGAGCTATCCCAGTGTTTCATCAACGAAGAAGAGAATGCCAAGATCGACAAAGTATCGTCACATGCCGAACCATCAAAACCCCGCATCGACATCGATCACTGAAAGAATTCGTGGAACCTCGAAAAGGTTACCTTTCTTCATTATAAATAAGTCGTTTGTATTTACATAAGATCGGAGCACGCTATGGTGTCCCTTATGCAAAATGTACACGATCCCTTTTTCGAAAGATAATAACTCTTCAGCTTCGTTGCGTTCCAAGTTTTGTCAATCTTTTGGGTTAGAGAATCCATCGACAGGTAGGATCCATACATTAGATTCGATGTTAGCTGGGATCATTTCGCCAAAACTTGTGCTTTTAAAGCTGTTCGAGCTTCATACGTAATTCCGAAAGATCGACAACATAACGATCTTGACGATCATCGTTGTCCTCCACGCCGTCAACGAGGGAATGGTTCTCGTTCTCCTCCGGCTCGACAACATAACGATCTTGACGATCATCGTTGTCCTCCACGCCGTCAACGAGGGAATGGTTCCCGTTCTCCTCCAGCTCGACAACATAACGATCTCGACGATCATCGTTGTCCTCCACGCCGACAACGAGGGAATGGTTCCCGTTCTCCTCCACCGGGGACCGATCTTAAATGATCTCCCTGAGCGACCACCCAAGGTCGCAAACTCTTTGAGAAAACAGTTAAATCCGAGCCGAGTCTCAGTAAACTATCTCAAAGAGACCAGGTCTTCAAGGATCGAAACGTCCTAAGAACGACCATCGGCCACAGCTGCCGATACCCCTACAGGGCGAGTTAAATCTGGGCCGAGTCCTGGTAAACTGCCCTATAGGTTCGAACCCGGTAAATCGAGTTCCTCATTTACCGACGTTCTTTCATCGTACATATCCACCTCGAGTCCCTCGGGTGCAAAACGACATACATGACATGCAGAATTAAAAAAGCATTCATAAAGCTCGTAATCTGGAAACATCGTACATATCCACCTCGAGTCCCTCGGGTGCGAAACGACATACATGACATGCAGAATTAAAAAAGCATTCATAAAGCTCGTAACAATGTCCTAAATTTCAAGATCGGCATCAACTCAGGACTAAAGGAACTCCTACTCAAAAAGCCAAAAACGCAAAACCGCATCATCTTATCAAGTCAAGATCGCTCCTCAAGCGACCAGACTTGGGGGGCCACTGTTATGGTAATTAGAATTTCTGTTATTTACACCCCCCAAAGCCCAATTACTTAGAGGCCCATTCGTGGAAGTGAAATCCATTCATCAACGGCCATGATCATTATGCAAGATCGAACGGCCCAAATGCATCAAGCCAAGCACCTTCAATCTCTATAAATACCACACTCAATGCTCATAAGAAGGGAGGGGATCTTTTTACAACTTAGACTCATTCACTCAAATACTGACTTGAGCGTCGGAGTGTTATTGCAGGTACAACCCCGCCACCTCAAGATCGACCACCTCGAGACCGATCAAGATCGACCTCCTCAAGATCGACCAAGTCAAGGTTGAACAAGGTCGACCTCCTCAAGATCGACCATCTTAAGACTGAAAGACATAAACAGAATCAAGGATAAAACTCCTACCAACTGCTTAAGGTGATCTATCAAGATCGGAAGCACGGTACAGAACAGATCTTATGAATTTCAATTATAAAATTGTATTTGGGCAAGCTCCGCCACTATATATATATATATATATATATATATATATATATATATATATATATATATATATGAGTGGGGATCAACTTACTCCAAGAGTAACTCTTATAAGAGTTACTCAGCCTAATATCTCTTTGTAGACATTAAATTTTATCGATCCAACCGTCAAATTAATAGTTTTAATTGAGTAGATCAAATATGTAAATTTCCTTAAATTTTTAAAATTGTTTGATCTTTGATCATATAAGTTCAATTAACGTATACTATACTTTTCAAAATACAAGTAAACAAGGTTGTCAAACTCGAGAGTCTACGTAAACTCGTGGAGCATAGGTAGACTCGACTCGTAAACTCGTAAGAGTCTACCTAGTACCTACTTTTAAAGAAACCTATAAATGGCATACATACATGATATAATATAGGTTAGCACAATCTAGTCAGATTTTTGGAAAGGAGGTGAAAGGTAGTGTGCTGTCTAAGGTGGAAGGGTGGAAAGAGAAGCTTTTGACACTACAAAAAAACGCAGAATAAGCGACGGAAATTAGTGAGGGAAACCAAAATCTGTCGCTGAAAATTACGTAGCGAGGGAAATTAGCGACGGGAAACCAAATCTGTCGCTAAACATGGAAGTGGCGCGCTTTTTTTAAAAAAAAACTGCAAATCCATCGCTAATGCTGACGTGACCGTTGCGCAGACCTTGGAATGCATGAAATTCCAAATCTGTCGCTAATTCAATTTTCCGTCGCAATCCCCTGACATGACCGTTGAGCAGACCTTGAAATGCGTGAAATAGCCAATCCGTCGCTAATTACTGGATCCGTCGCTAATGTCACTAAATTTTTTAACACCGAAACCCTCTTCTTCTTCTTTTTCTTTTCTTTTCTCTTCTATTCTCTAACTCATTTCTCTCCTCCTCCCTCGCGAAACCACTGCTACAACCACCAATACCTCTCCATTTTCACCACCACCACCATCATTCCCCTTTTCTTTCACTCACAAACATGAACCATTGAATAGGTCTCTCTCTAACCCTCTAACCGTCAATACCTCTCCAATTTCTCTCAGTTTTCTCTCCATTTTCACCATAATATGGGGTAAGTTTTTGTTCTGAGTTGTTCCCATGTTCATTGTCCTCATTGTAATTATTTTTTTGTTCTGATTTTTCTTTGTTCTGTTTGCACTTAAGACTTTTTGGGAGTGACCGAACGCATTCTGATTTGGTGGAGCTGTTTCTCTTGTCGGAGCTGTTTTTGTTTCTCTTGACGGAGCTGTTTTTGGTATAGTAATTTTGATTTTCGAGCTGCAAATTTGGTGAAAAATCAGGTATTTCAGCTGCCAAACTTTTAATTATTAGGAATAGGAGTTGAATTGTTCTTGCTTGTCATGATTTTTTGTGGTTTATTTGTTTTTGATCTTCAAAATTAATGGGAAAAACATTGTATTTTTATTCTTAAGGGTAAATTTTTTGATGAATTTTATATTGTTAAGCTTGAATAATTCTAAATAAGTGTTAGTTTTCAAAATTGGAAATGTATATTATTTGGGGGTAAATTGTTGCACAACTCATTTGTGTATTGTTGTTTTGATGTTTGATTAACCCTAGGTTAGACGACTATACTGGAAGTTGTTATTGTGTGCTGTTGATGGAAAGGGTGAGGTGCTGTCCCTTACCCCCATATTTTGCTTGAAATCATCTCCATTGAGATAATCGCGAGACTATATTAACAATTTTAAGGTTGGGAGTTAGAAATAACTTCCTTCACTACTTATATGGAAAAGGGTTTTGTTTGTTCTGTCCTTAACCCCCATATTCGGCTTGAAACCATCTCCATCGCGATCATATCGATGCCACTAACTTGATAGGTTATATTTTAGGTTTAGTTGTTGGAATCTAACGCGTTTTTTAAATGCGTGTAGATGAATTGGAATCAGTTGAATCGTAGTTGGGTGTATGATCGGTTATATCCGGGAAGAGCATTTTTTAAGGAAACTTTTGTAAATGGGGTTAAAGAGTTTATTAGGGTAGCGTGGCGACATGATAAGGCTAAAAAGGAAGGGGGGATTAGATGTACATGCCTTAAATGCGACGGTATACCTATTACACCTGATGATGAAATTAGGGTGCACTTGTATCGTATCGGGTTTAGGCCTAATTATTGGATTTGGGTGGACCATGGAGAACGACTTCCAAATATTGACTTAGGGGCTTCTTCAAGTAGTTCTAGTTTTCATGTTCCATGTAATGAACAATTTGAGTCGATGGAAAGCATGATTTGTGATGGTCTCGGAGTGAATGTGCCATTTGATGAGCCTCAATATGACGATCATGATGAACTTCCAAATGAAGAAGCACAAAGATTTTATTGTTTGTTAAAAGAGTCAAACTGTAACACCCCTAGTTTCGTTAATTTCGGTTTACGAAATTAACTCACGATTTATAATTCGATTAAATGATAAATCGAGTCTCGGATACATCTATGTCGCGAAAGCGATATCTAATTGTTCAATCATATGAAATAACGCGCAAGTTGTTCGAATTTCGTGCATTGTTATGAGAAATAAGGAGTAAGGGCATTTTGGTCATTTCCATGTCCCTTAAGCCCGTAACCCAAATTACCCAACATCAAATACACTCGTCAATTCCACAAGACCTTAACCATGATTGTTAAGGGAAATTATGGGTTAGTGGTTATTTAGAAGTGTATCAAAGTAATAAACTTTCTGAAGGGTGTTTAGGTCTTTTCCCCTTTTAAAACTCCACCCTCAGCTCCAATATTAAAACAGCAACTCAACAACCTGTACCTCACTTTACTGAACACCAGAATTCAAGGAAAAGAAAAGAGCTTTCAAGGAGAATGAGAGGGAGAGGCGTGAGTGAGAGTGAGAAGAAGAGGTTGATGGATCATCTCCAACTCTCATGCATGTTAGAAGTTTCACCACCATTCTTTCACATTTTCTCTCCTCTTTCCACTGACACCTTTTTCACCCAAAGGTTCAGCTTTGATCATCTCACTTCATAAAACTATGAAATTTCGAGTTTGAAGAAGAAGAAGAGTTCAACAGAAATCCTGAGTAAAACCCGTGTGACCCACATTCAGTGATTTCCATATATCTCACCATACAGACCTCTGTTTAAGACCATTTGTGTTTACTTAGAAACTAGACGCAAAATTCTTCCGTTTAGGCCCAAGAACCATCCGATTTCATTGAGAATGAAGGGAGTTATCGTGTCCACAAGTTTTGTTGCTGAATCAGTCACAATTTTGACCCAGCCTCCTTGTTTTCGCGATAACTCTCCGACTACTATTTGCATGCGTTTGAAACTTCCTCCATCAGAAAATGGACAAAATTCTCTACACAATTGACACTGGTTTGAGGGATTTTGGTTACGAATTGTCCTAGATACTGTTGATGCAAATCTGCAAACTGATGCTGGAAATCGGGAGTGAAGCTGGGAATATCGGTCCGTCGGATTTGAGGTTTGAGTCGTCAAGGTCACGAGAGGCATCAACTCCATACGCCGGAAAGGAACTCAGTTGCAAGAAGAGGGTTTGTATTGTCGAAGTTTCAGTTTGGAGATGGTTGGACGCGCTTGGATCGAGTTCGAAGATAGTTCGTGAAGTCGGACCGGTTGATCTTCGGAAGTCTCGGTATTACGTGATCTTCATCACGTTAGGTGAGTTTTACTCACGATTAGGGATATTTCAATATTCTGAACTGATTTCATTTTGGTTCCTATGCAAAAATCTGGTTTCGAAAATATTTATCGAACCGACATACCATTTTCCTTAAAATAGCGTTTTTACGGTTTTTCTGTAAATATATATGTTTTTATGGATTTGTTGATTTTAATGCTTTCGCTGGAATATGGACTAAATTGCTGGTTATAATGTTTATTTTTAAGTCTCGATGGTCAGGAAATGTCTCGGGTCAAATAGAAAGCGAAACGGTACCAAACGGGTTTTCGAAATACTGTTTTTTTCACAGTTCTGTCACCCATCGCGTCGCGACCCGAGCCTTTGTGTCGCGACCATCACCTATTTTTTTCAACGAAAACCTTCTGTAACTTTTGATTAGGGAACCCGATTGAGGTGTTCTCAAGTGCGATTGAAAGCTTATTCAAAGACCTAACTATATATATAATTTGAATTGGAAAATACACTGTTTTTGAAAGTCAAAGCTGTTTTCAAAACCGAATTGTAGACCGCGTGTGAGCATATGATTTTGAATAACAAAACGGATAACCCGTCCAATTTGGTACTGTATTATAACGCCGAATGTCTAACTTGGTATTCATCAAAACGGGTTATAGAACAACGATATATATATATATATATATATATATATATATATATATATATATATATATATATAGATTATATCGAATATAGAAGTCGGCCCAATCCGGGTGTGATATATAGAATATATCGAATATTGAAGTCAGCCCAATGCGGGTGTGTGTTGCACCCCGAAAAATCCCGGTTTGGGTTTCTCAATGTACAACGTGGAAAAATTTTGAACCCGCCACCAATATTTTAATTTTAAGACCAAAACATTGAAAAAAGGTCTTTTGAACAAGGCGGATGGTCTTTTGAAAACTAGAGATATCGGTTCGGGGGTCGATTACGTGCGAGGAAGGTGTTAGCACCGCGCACGTCCTTTCTACCGAAAGGGAACCTCTAATTAAATGTGTGGTTTTAACGTTTGATTTGAAAAAATATCTAGATTTGCCTATTTATTTGAAGAATGAATGGGAAAACTTAATAAAAATTTTATTTTTGGCGAGAAAAGGGGAGAAAAAGGGTTTTTAGAAAAAGTGCTTGACGGGACATGGCCCGCTCCTACGTATCTCCCGGTGCGATGGAGAATTCAAAGCTACGTAGTTCTTGGTGTTTTGGTTTTGAAAATGTTTGAAAAGGGGAAGAGCTTTCATAATGATCAAGCAAGCAAAGGCTTTGAGTGATCATTACTAATGACTCTGGATAGTGTTCATGACAATCAAACAAGCCAAGGCTTTGAGTGATAGTCACTAATAACAATGGGTTTGAAAATGACTTTTTGGTTTGTTTTGTGAACATGATTGGTTTAGGGTTGCGAAAAGGATTTTTATTTGTTGCGCTTGACGAGAACGTGACTCGCTCCTACGTATCCCAAATGGGAATCAAAGCGACGTAGTTCTAATGAAAATGTTTTTTGAAAAGGGTTTGGAAGGGGAAGAGCTTTCATAATGATCAAGCAAGCAAAGGCTTTGAGTGATCATTACTAATAACCCTTGATGGCGTTCATGACAATCAAACAAGCCAAGGCTTTGAGTGATAGTCACTAATAACTCGCATTAAATGGAAAAGAGTTTGAAAGAATTTTGGAAAAAGGGTGAAGTTATTATCAATGATTGGTTACAAAGTTCAAGCACATTCAATAATCACGGAATCATGCATATGTTGAACATTAATTAAGACTAAACATGCCAATATGATCAAAGGACCCACTTATCAAGGACGCAAGATAAAGTTCTCAAAGCAAATGTGTGTGTGTGGGAAGGAGTGTATTTACCCTAATGACTCTATGCTACAACATGCATGTAGACTTACGTCTTCATTAGGAGGTCATACACATGGATGGAATGGCGTATAATTGAATCAAGACATTTAAAATGCATCAAAAACAAACAAGCAATTGATCATAGGCATAGAATGATCTTAATTAAACTAAGGAACATATGAGCAACGATTTCTCAATAACATGAACAAAAGGGGAAATTGCATCAAGGCTAAGGTAAGCCTATCCTTTGCATTCATGAATAAGTGCGCAAAGGCTAATAACACAATCAAAGAGGAGGGAGCATCAAGGTTTTGGGTAACCTACCCTTTGCGATACTCCTTGGACCTTAAACCATAAACCTAACTATCTCATCTTTTATTCATTAAGAAGTTAAAAGGGGAAGGTTGAATCATCTAAAACCATCTTCACCACTTAGAACATGATGCACTAGGCATAAGTGGGAATCATATGATCCATCATCAACAATGGACAATAATATACAAGAATAAGTAAATAAACACTAAAGCTAAGTTGAATCACATAGGGCAATCTTCTCACTTTGAGAAAAGTGCACTAGGCACTAGTGAGAATCAACTTGCCTATCATCAACAATGAACAATAAGCAAATTAAAATGAAAAGATTAACTAAACACATAACTAAGTTGAATCACATAGAGCAATCCTCTCACTTTGAGAAAAGTGCACTAGGCACTAGTGAGAATCAACTTGCCTATCATCAACAATTTACAATAATCAAACTTAGACACAAAGGTAAGTGAACACATAAACTAAATTGAGTCCTTTCTAGCAATCTTCACCACTTAGATCAAGGTGCACTAGGCACTAGTGGGAATCATATTGCTAGATCATCAACAAATTAATAATAAGCACATTAAAATAAGACTAGATAATAGGACACATAAACAAAGTTGAATCACATCTAGCAATATTCTCACTTGAAGAAAAGTGCACTAGGCACTACTGAGAATCAACTTGCTAGATCATTAACAAATTAACAATAAGCACATTAAAATAGGACTAAATAAAAGGACACATAAACAAAGTTGAATCACATCTAGCAATCTTCTCACTTGAAGAAAAGTGCACTAGGCACTAGTGAGAATCAACTTGCTAGATCATCAACAAATTATTTACAAGTGAAATATGTTGAAAATAACATTTAACACCAAAATCAAATACCAATGCCAAGGTTGTACATCATCAAGCAAAGAGGAACAATAAAATTAGCACAAGCATGGATTCACATTTTATTTTACAAAAAAAACAAGAAATTAACACAAAACAACATGGAACTAATTATTCAAGGGTGAGAGGCACCTTAAACACCCAAGCCTCCTTAAGTTCTTGTCAATAGTGTTTAAGGCTCCTCTCACCAACAACAACAAACTACATTTTAGACAAAATAATGGTGATATGCGAAATGAAGAGTGAAGAGGAAAATGGGTTTTAATGCAAAAATGTTGAAGATGATGCAAAGGTTTTAGAGTATACCTTAGATCCTAGCTAGATTATGCAAGAAATGGAGATCAAGAACACAAATCAACCAAGGACACCAACAAAGAAACCACGCCCCAAAATGAAGATCGCTTGATCAAAGTTCTTGAGTTTTAGTGGAGAATGGAAGTAGTATGTGAGAGAAGGATGAAGGGGAGATGGATTGGTGGTGTTTGGATGAAGAAAAATGAAATAAATGGAGGAGAGGGAGAGGATGGAGGCTACGGCCAAGCTAGGAGGAAGGAGAGGAGAGTGGTGTGCTAATTTTTAGTGTAGGAGAGAATGAGCCAAAAGTTGTGATGTGTGGAAAATGAAAGGGTATTTATAGGATTGGTGAAGAGCTAGGGTTAAAATGGTAATTAAACAATAAAAGGGAATTAATATTCAGCTGAAAATAAAATAATTGAACTTGGGCACCAAGCAAAGGGGTCACTTTGGTCATTGTTCTTGAGAGGTGCTCTAGGATTGAACTTTGATTTTGAATGGAGGGTTGAGATTAATCCTCTCATGGATTAAGGGTATTGAAGAAGCACAAAATGGGAGTGAGGGAGAGAGAGAGAGGCGAAAGTGAGGAGAAAAAAAAAGGAAAAGAAAAATGAATTTTCTTATTTTGGAAGAGATATTTTATGTGAGGTAGGGTTAAGGGCATTTTAGGGAAGAATTGTGACCAAAGAGGGAAATTTGTGTTTTCTTAGGAATAGGTTAGTGTAAGTGGGTGAAGTAATTTACTAAAGAGGGCAATGATTACAAAAGGGAAGAGTGTGGAAGGGTTTGGAGAGAGAGAGAGAGAGAGGGGCGAAATTTAGAGGATAAGAAGAGAGAAAAAAACTTGTTTTTGGTCTTTTGTCTTATTGAGGACACTTCCTTATTTTGAGTTTGAATTTTGGTCATGGGAATAAAAGTGCACTTATTGGAAATGTGTCACATATTTTTTTTTGGCACCATAAAATATTCCCTCTAGTCACCCATGACAATAAAAATTGTCACTTAAGAATTGAGGAATATTTAATGGTCCCTTTTTTATTTTTCTATGCACTAAAAATGGAAAAATACATTTTTAATTATTTTTGACTAGGGTTTTCTTTCTAAAAATTGTACAAAAATTATCCTTGATAGAATAAAAATGTACTTTTTGTGGATGTGCATTTTTGGCGAGAAAATCATCTTTTTGCAAAAAATGACCAAAATGCCCTTTTTGACCCTAAAACCCTAATTTCCCCAAAAAGTGCATTCTAACCCTAAAAATGATTTCAAAAACTTTGGAATGGTTTCTAGGATCCCAAATTCAATGCATAACTTATTTTATTATTTTTTTTTGGGTGTGGAAAATTAGGGTTTTGACCTAAGCCGGACAAAATTGGGGTATGATAGTGTGATATATAAATTATATCAAGTTGGGTGACGACCCAACGAACAGCATACTAGGTGGGGAAGTCATGAGCCCCTACCCTAGGCCCTGAAACGTTATGGCGTGATCTAACGTGGGTTATTGGGATTGTGGGTGTTTGCACAGCCGATTTATGCTATGATAAGTTCACGAATCATCGGGATTGTGGGTGTTTGCACAGTCGATGCTTCGCTTGGCAAGGCTAGTGATTATAAATTAATCGACGAGGCTTAATAATATATAGTGGCTCTTCATCTACCGGGATTGTGGGTGTTTGCACAGTCGGTAATGGGCTGAGTATATATTGACGCAAATAGTTTATAAATTTAACTATGTTGCAACGGTTTTATAAATAAACCGAGTGATAGTGAGGACGCACGGTAGAACTCACTGAGACAAGTTGTCTCACCCAATCATTGTTGTTGTTTTTACAGAGAACAGGAAACGAAGAAGTAAACGGGATGGTCGGTTGTCACACTCGAGGGGAAGACGGAAGATTAACTATTTCCGAGTTGTTTATGTTTTTCTGTTGTTGCCTCTGTATTTGATATCATGACTCGAATTTGAGCTATGTTATGTATGAGTTTCCGCTGTTTCTTGTAAAGATGTATATCTAAGCAGGAATTTTTTTATACTCTGATGTGAACCAAATTGTATATTTAGGTATTACTTGTTCTAGAAACACGGGGTGTTACACAAACACACTGTGAGTCAAAAATATCTATGTGTGTGAAGCTTTTATCTCTCAAGTCCATGAGAAATATTTCTGAGTTGGGTTTTGATTTTGTGACTCAAATGATGTTGGACGGGACACCTAATAAGGATAGTTTGCCAAAAAGTTATTATGAAGCAAAGATGTTAGTTTCGAAGCTGGGATTGGAATGTAAGAAGATTGATTGTTGTGACGATGGGCACATGTTGTTTTACGACAACGAATTTTGTAAAACCGATGGTGCGCTGCAGGCTTGTAGATTTTATGGAAAGCCGAGGTATAAAGTTCGTAAAGGGGAAAAACGTAATTATAAACCCATTCCTGTAAAGTCGATGTTCTATTTGCCTATAGTTCCAAGGTTGAAGAGAATGTTTGCATCGCCTGAAATTGAAAATAAAATGATGTGGCATTATGAGAATAGGAATACCTCAGACATTTTACGCCACCCATCTGATGGTGAGGCATGGAAACACTTTGATCGAGTGCATTCAGATTTTGCCGTTGATCCACGGAATGTTCGACTTGGTTTGTGCTCTGATGGATTTACTCCATATATCCAAGCATCAGCATCGCCCTATTCTTGTTGGCCAGTCATTGTTACCCCTTACAATCTTCCTCTTGAGATGTGCATGACTAAACCATATATGTTTTTGACTTGCTTGATACCTGTCCATCCAATTCAAAAGCTAACATTGATATCTTTTTGGAACCTCTAATTGATGATCTCAATATATTGTGGCTGGGTGTTGGGACATATGATGCAGCATGAAAGAAGAATTTTATGATGAGAGCGGCATTGATGTGGACAATTAATGACTTCCCGACTTATGGTATGTTGTCAGGTTGGGGGACTCACTGTAAATTAGCATGCCCCCACTGCATGGAACACACAAAAGCGTTTACGTTGAAATATGGGGGAAAGAGTTCTTGGTTTGACTCGCATCGTAGATTCTTACCGCCAGATCATGTATTTAGAAAGAACAATAGGGCATTCAAGAAAGGGGTAGTTGAAACAGATGTCCCACCGCCTTTGTTGACATCGGGTGAAATTTGGAGTAGAGTTATGAATTTTCCACAAGCCACGGAGGTAGGTGTGCTCTCCCGATTGGATGGTTATGGACGAGTGCATAACTAGACAAAAAGAAGCATATTTTGGAATCTCCCATATTGGAGAGATAATCTATTGAGACACAATCTCGATGTTATGCACATTGAGAAGAATTTCTTTGACAACATATGATTCACCGTGATGAATGTGAAAGATAGAACCAAAGACAATAATAAGGCTAGAATGGATTATGCTCTTTATTGTAGCAAAAGTCGTTCCAATTTGAATTTGGTGCCAATGGCTGATGGCAAGATGTCAAAACCCAAAGTGTAACACCCCAATAATTTTTAACTTGTAGAAACTACCGAAATGCACTACTGGCATACATCAGAGTGGCTTTCCTTTTTAAATACTGAACACAAACTAATACTCGATGCTAAAAACCATCAAGCGCGTTACATAACAGAAGATGAAAAATACGTAAAGCGTTCTTACACCACTCAACTAGTGTTCAGTACCAAAATAGAAAGTCTGCGGAAGCGATTTACAACTTAATACAAGTACAAGTCGTACAATCGAATATCTATGACAAAGAGAGAAACCAAAATACATAAACATAACAAAATAGACGACAGCGTCTCCACGAAGCGGTTCCACGACCATTGCTCCTGCACATCCAACTTCTACCTGTATCACTGAAAAACAACAACATGGATTGGGTGAGACAACTTGTCTCAGTGAGTTCTATCGCGACCTCTTACTAACTCTCGCGGTTTAGTTATGCTTGATTCGTTATTCTTGATTCATGAGTTCGTAGTCTTTAATTCGACTACGTGGAACATACAACGTGTACTCGTAGTCCTTCTAAGTGACACACAAGGCACACACAATGACAATGATTCTTAGCATATCACCGGTGACTTTATTTGAAAGCACCGGAAAACCCGATCCCCGACTATTTCTACTACCAAGGGACAAACAATGACGGGGCCTAAGGTCATAAGGAATCATGACTTCCTCGCCCTTAGTACACTAATATTGAAAAATAGGGTCGTCACCCTAACATGATGTATAATATAAATACATTGACGCGAACATGAATTTTCATAACATAACATGGCATAACTTAACATGGCCTAATGTGATCATGACTTGTTCTTATCATTAGCATTAGGTGATCTAATTGGTAGTGGGAATGCATTGAGCATGTACCTAAGCCTCAGGGTACATGGTTCGATTCCCACGGAAGGCAAAAACTCTACATGGGGGGTAGAAAAGATCATGAGTGCATCGCTGGGTAGCCTACTAAGTAAGAAAAGGGCCCAGGATGTTACACTTGTCGCCAAATCGTTATTTTAAAAACGCGAGACTCAACCAGAACACATGATAATTTCCCTAGTGAGTATAGAACTCACCTTTTGGCGATGAAAATCACTCCCAACGCCGAAGCTTCGCGAACTCGGACGAACGGCGATCCCACGAATCCTCCCGAATCCGCTCCAGCTACTTCCAGCAACAAACCGTCAATTTGCAATGAGCATAGCTAGGTCAATACGTGACCAAAATCCTTAAAATCAGTGTCCATTGTGAAGAGAATTTTGTCTACTCTCTGATGAAGAAAGATTCACTTGCATGGAACCAGTAGTTTGGGAGATATCAACAAAACAAGAGGACTGCTTCGGAACAGTGGCTGATTCTTAATCCGAAAGTTGTGAGCATGATATCTCTCTCATTTATCAATGAAATCATGCGGTTCTTGTGCCCAAAATGAAGCTCTTTGTGTCTAGTTTCCGGAGGGACAAGAATCACGATCATCGGAGTTGTGTACAGGGAGATACGATACAATCACCGAAGGTAGGTAAAACGGGTTTTACCCAGAATTTCTGATTAGCTTGATCACCATCTTCAATCACTTGCCATTTCGAATTTGAGCTTCCACCCTATGTACCAGCAACATTACAACCTTCAAAATACTTCCAATTCACAAAGTGGGTTCAGATGTACCTCTCTTCTAACTCTAAGTGCACATGCAAAGCATCAAGTGAGCAAAAACTCCATTTCTTCCATGTGGAGCTTAAGTGGCTGAAAATGGTAGAGAGGAGATGAGAATGATTCAGCTTGCATCTGGTACTGATATTGGTATGAGTGGGAAGAGGAGAAGAAATGGGATAGAATGGTGGCTAAATCTTCAACAAGCATGAGGGTTTGATGAATTGTTGCTCTCATCCTTTCTCTCCCTCACCTTCGACTTCTCTCCCTCTCCACTCTCTCCATGTTTTTAAATTTCTGTTTTAGAACTTGTGTTTTTGTGAGATGGGTTCAGTTGGAGGGTGTATGGGCTGAGGGTGTTATGGTTGGGAAAAGACCATAATGCCCTTAGTTCCTCAACTCAAGGTTTTTAGGTCAAGACCCCCACTAATTCTACGGTTAATTACTCGACATAAAATTTCTCGACTCGTCCGTTCCCGAATTCTGAATTATTAATTCCTTCGATTAGCGATTATATAAAGTTCACTTAAAAATGTTATTTTAAAAATTAGGGATGTTACACAAAGCCAAATATTGTCTTACACCCGATGAAGCAAAAGATGTTTGTCGATGGTTGAAAGGATTGAGGATGCCAGATGGCTATTCTTCTAATCTTGCAAGATGTGCAGATGTGAACACCGGCAAGATGTATGGGATGAAAAGTCATGATTGTCATGTATTCATGGAGTGTTTGCTTCCAATTGCTTTTAGTTCATTGCCAAAGTGTGTTTTGGAACCACTTACTGAAGTGAGTCAATTTTTTAAAAACATGTGCTCTTCAACATTGAAAAAAGATGATCTTATTAAGATGGAGCAGAATATTCCATTCATTATCTGTAAGTTGGAGAGAATACTTCCTCCTGGTTTCTTTGATTCCATGGAGCATCTTCCGGTTCACCTTGCATATGAAGCAATGCTTGGTGGACGAGTTCATTATAGGTGGATGTATCCATTTGAGAGGTAATTATCAATTTCAACATTTTAATTAAAGTGCATATTTCGTATGACTATTTATTTAAGCAACTCCCCTTCCTCCATATATTTAGATTGATGGGTGATTATAAACGATCGGTGAAGAATAAAGCTAGAGTCGAAGGATCGATCTGCGCAGCTTACTTACATCGTGAAACAATTTATTTCTGTTCTCATTATTTCAACAACTTTATGTTGTCAAGAAATTATAGAAACGAAATAGAGGTTGAAGAAGAAAGACACGCCCTCACTTTATCCGTGTTTAGAAAACCTGGGCGCCCCTTAGGAAAGAAGTCGACTCAGTGGTTATCAGATATGGAGTATAAATTAGCACATATTCATGTCTTGATCAATTGCACTGAAGTTAAACCATATCTTGAGTAAGTGTGCTTCAATTCAGTTTTCAATACATAGACATTTAGAGTATGAAGCTAAATCATGCCTTGACCAATTTTCATTCTAAAGAGCATGGATAATTCTTTTTCAGTGCATTCTTACAAGTTGAGGGTATACGCACTGTAGATTCTTCTATTCATATACATGAAAGTTTTCCATCTTGGTTTAATGATAGAGTAAGTAAATAAAATTAATGGTTTAATGTCTAACGTTCAAAGTAGATATGAGAGATGACTTATTTTTTCCATATGTGATTACTTAGGTTTATGAAGCGGAACCAACTCCCCTAATCCAACATTTGAGGAACTTAGCTGATGGTACTTTTCGTGAAGTTAGTGAGTGGCACACGTACCTCGTTAACGGTTATAAATTTCACACCCAATCATGGAGTGAGGGAAAACAAACAATTAATAGTGGGGTATATGTAAAAGGGATTACAGAAGGAGGTGAAGATGAGTACTACGGGGGTGATCCAACACATATATGAACTTGAATACAAATATTTAGACTATCAAAAGAAAATTGTTTTGTTTTATTGTAGTTGGTTTGATCCATCGGTTAGAGGAACAAAATTGAATCCAAAATGTAATACCGTGGACATTCGAATGGATAGAAGGTATAGAGCCTATGATCCGTTTATCATGCCTGAAAATATGAGGCAGGTATATTATGTTCCATATCCATCAACTCGTGAAGGATATTGTGTTGCAATTAAGACAAAATCACGGGGTCGCATTGAAGCCACTAATGTGGGGGATGAGGTTCCTTATCAAGTGGATGAAATGTCGGGCGTCAATGAGGTAATTGAAGTTCAACCAGTTGATACCTTATGTGATGATCGACTCCACATTGAAGAAGTTGAACCAGTATTAGAAGAAGAAATTGGAGTATATGAATAAGATGAAGATGAGACTGAAGATGTAGAAGATGTAGAATATGAAGAAGATGAAGACTTTTTTTAATCTTATTAGTATCACATAGATAGTTTGATTAGTTTTAATCTCTGCATGTTGTTGATTGTTCATCTAATTTTAATTATTAATATATATCACATTTCGTTTATCATTATTGTTCGTTGTTGTTGTATTTAAATTTATTTATTAATATATATCATTATATATTTTTCTTGCATTTCGTTTTTCATAGATATGCATCCAGGAGGAGGTTCTGACCCGCCGAGAGATGTTAGGGGGAAGAACATTGGTGAACCTAGAAGGCGGCGTCGAGTTCGTGAGGTTGTACTTAATGCAGGGGATACATTTTTGGGGATGCCCCAGACCATCACTACTGCTGGAGGAGCTGGGACTTCACGTTCTGCTGCAGCTGCTCCACCTGCTGGTCATTCTCCCTCCGGCCCCAATTGGTATCCTATAAACCCATCTAGCACACCAACATCCTATGGGTATTTTCCACCTCTGCAGCATCCTATGGGCACACCTGGAGAGTATATGGGCCCACCTCTGCAGCATCCTATGGGCACACCGGGAGGGTATATGGCCCCACCTCTGCAGCATCCTATGGGCACACCAGTCGGGTTATCTATGCCTACACCCGAGGTACATACTGATCAGTCCCTACAGGATGATCATTCTGACCCCCATGGTCATACTGATTCAGAGCCATTATCATCCGGGTCGGAGGATGAGCAGGTGGTTGTCCACCCTGATGGTCGACGTCGCAAAGTCATATATCCCTTTCGCGATGCGTAAGTATTGTTTGACTTTTTTTTTAATTTAAATTAATTATTTGACGTGTATATATGTTTGTTAATTATGCGACGACTTAATTATGCAGGTTTGTTAGATCGAAGACTGCTTCATCAGCGATCACTCATGTCATTAAGAAACTCTATTTTGAAGAGTACCATGAAAAGGTGACAAAAATCGATAAGAGAAAAAAGAAAGATTTTGTGGACTTGTTTAGGGTAGGTATCAATTATGTCATTACCTATATTGATAATTTTAATATATTGTTTAATGTTTAATATAATTACTAATACATATTTTGATTATGTTTAATACAGACCAAAGTGACTTGGAGACCGGAAGATGATGAATTGGTGCATAAAGTTTTTTGGACTAGATTGGCAAAGCAATTGGCGGACTTGCTCTACAAATTGCGCCGTAAAAATGAAAGGTCGAGGTATATCCCTCAAGAAGTCTGGGATCAATACCAGGAAGTTTGGAGAAGTGAGAAATTCAAAAGAAATGCTGGAAAAGCGAAGGAAAATCGAAATTCAGAAAAGGGTGGCTCGCTTCAGACTTGTGGCTCCGTCAACCAAGCTCAGCACGCTATGAGATTGGTAAGTTATTTTAAAAATATTTGTATTATTTTAGTTTAGTTAGGGCGATTAGTTACCAATATTTGATAAATTGTTTCATTTTTACAGAGTAAGAAGGCCGGACGCCCTCTTACTATTGGTGAGCTGCATAGGGCCACACATGTCAGGAAGGATACCCAGACTTATGTTGATGAGGGCTCAAGGACCATTCAAGTAAATATACAGCTTAATTTGTATTATATATATAATCTTTTCTTAAAATGGAGCACTTATTATGCTATGTTTTGTGGTTATGCAAAACAGGAGAAACATGCTGAGACGATGTTTGAGGCGACTCAGGGGAGCTGGAACCCTGAGTCACTTGGTCCACTGACTCCTGAGATCATGGGTTTGGCAAACCGCAATTGGGAGAAGTTGGTAGGGGAGATGTATAAGAAACGTATGTATGGTACGGGGCCCTTGGCTCCAAATTTGAGATTTGAGCATGATCAGTTTGACACCAGCGGACCCTCCTCTAGTAGTCGACCTCCTCGTCCTTCAGCTGAGACAGAGCAGCTCAAGCAGCAGATGGAGGAGATGCGTGCTCAACACCAGCAGGAGATACAGGAGATGCATGCTCAGCACCAGCAGGTGCAGCATGTAACACCCCGAAATTAATTAAATAGTTATTTAGTATTTAGTTAATTAAATTAAATAGGAGCTGGCGATAGAAATAATAATAATAATAATAATAATGATGATCATAATAATAATAATAATATTGGGTGGTTTTAGTTATTATTATATTATTTTATTTATCTGAAGGGGGTGGTGTTGGTACTTCGGAGGTGTTATGATTGGCCCAGTGCGCCAAGCCCAAGCCCGTAGACTTGAGCTGCTAGGCGCTAGGTTAGTGAAGTGGTGCCTCATTTGTGAAAAAAGAAAAGAAAGCGTGAGTTGAGAGAAGAGAAAGGAGAGAGCGTGAGAAGAGAGAAAGAAAAGAGAAAAACGGCACTAAGGGAGAAGAAAGAAGGAGAGAGGGGCGCGACTTCCATAGGAGAGGAGAGGAGCTCAGTTGCTGTGGTTACTCGGTGTGCACGTGGAGGGGTCTCCGTCTTCGGTGAAACTAAGGTAAGGGTGGGTCTTGCCTTATAATAGGGAACATAATGGGATGTATGTAGGGGTTAGGTCCTATGTCCTGTTTATATTGATTTTTATGTTGTTTATGATATATGAATATGTTGTTGTTATTGTTGTTGCTCATTGTGATGATATGCGAATTGTTGCTCTGTAAGATGAATTTCGAATTGCGTACTAAGTGCTCGAATAAATGTATAAATGATAATGTTGGGCTTAATTAATTGAGTTTGGAGTAATTTTGTGGTGTTTGAAATAGTTGGTGATGATTGAGCATTTGGTACTCATGTGTTGTTGTTGGTGAATTTGATGTTTTGGGTGTTATAGGCGCATAAGGCGCCATTGTAGTATTTTTAGTGTTGCTGGAAATTGTTGTCTAGGTGCGGAATTAGGCGCTCTTGAGTGGGGTGCCCCGCGCCAAGTATTGACGTTGTCGGAATTTTGGTCATGGAAGTAGGCGCCCTTGTGCTAGGCGCCCCGTGCCAAATTATTGTGTTTTGGCTAAGTGTATGTTGTGTTGTGTTGGTGTGCCATGTGCTAAGTGCATTTTATGTTGTGTTGTGTGCTTTGATAGTTGCCCATATGGTTTTGGTGATTTCGAATAAAATTGACTTTTGGGTGAGTGAGGATTTTAGATGGTGGAAAAGAAATATAATTTTGATGTTTTAAAATTGAGAAGAAATGATGTTTGAGCTGAATTTATATAAAAATCTGGTTTTGGCAGTGTGCTGGGCGCCAGGCGCCCTGTGCTGGGCGCCAAGGGCGCTGTGTGTGTGTGCTGGGCAAGTGTGGCGCGCGCCTGGGCGCTGGGCGCCTGTTGTGCGTGCGCTGTGTTGCGCGCTGGGCGCTGGGCGCCTGCTTGCGTGCGTGTGTGTGTGTGGCGCGCGCCTGGGCGCTGGGCGCCTGTTGTGCGCGCGGATGCGCTGTGTTGCGCGCTGGGCGCCAGTGTGCGTGTTGCCTGGGCGCTGGGCGCCTAAGGCGCCAGTTTCCAGCAGTGTTGCCTAATTTTTCCTAAATTTGTTTTTAACGTAACTTTTGACTCGGGTGTCCGTTTTAGGTGTTTCAAAGTGCGTTACGACGCTTATTTAATTGTCTATCTGTTTGTCCAGGCCAAAACCAAAACTTAATATTTTTCCCCGGTCGTTTTCTGAAAGTCCCAAGTGACTGTGTACTAGTTGTTGTTTGGTTTGGAAATTGCTACTGTTCCTTTTAAATAAAATGTTGGTGTTTTTCATGAGACTAAGGTACTGATCCTTGTATTTTGAAATGGTGTTGTCACGGTGAAAGTAGTGTTCTGTGTAACAGTGTGGTATGCAAATAAATATATATATATATATATGGTGTATATTATTATTGGTGAATGGAGTATGTGATTCTCTTTTGGGTGTTGATGAATAAACAAACTGTTGGTGAATATGCTGTGGCATACTTTTATTTGGTGATTCTGGTGTGTGCTGCATTGTCATGGTGTCGCATAATCATATGCATTATCTTTGGTGAATAGGCTTCGGCCTCGGGCTTCGGCCTTATTACAAATTTTTGGTGAATGCCCTCAAGGCTCAGTTTTGGTGAATGGATCCACATGCATATGCCCAGTGGAGTTTTGGGTTGCATCTCATACATTAAACATACAGTTGGTGAATGTTTTGGTGATTATTTATTTGATGATTAATTGGTGATTATTTATTTGGTGATTAATTGGTGATTATTTATTTGGTGATTACTTGGTGATTATTTATTTGGGGATTAATTTCGATTGACTGAACTGGTGATTAAAGTGAATATTGCTGTGATTGATGTAGTCCTGTATCTGTATATACTACTCCTTATGTACTTTATTATAGGGTTTGAGACTCACCCCTTTTGTTGATTTTACCTTACAGGTAACCGTACTTGAAGGCTTTGACCTTCATTCCCTTGAGTTCGAGTCGCTCTGATACGTAGCACCTGGGGGGCGTCTTATTAGATAGTGATTTTGTCTTGTACGACTTGTTGGATTTTGTTTTAACGTTGTAACTGTATTTTTGAGTAATGGCCGCCCATGATGCCACGTAATGTTTTTAATTTAAGTTAAACAAATGACGTGTTTTTGAAGTAATTGTAGCATTCCGTTTCAAGAAAAATAATTTGTGCACTCTGATAATTGATATAAATGAAAGGGGTAGAAACGGGTGTTACTAGTTGGTATCAGAGCAGTTCGGTCTGTCCGGCCGGTAGTTGAGTCGTCGTGTTGAGTAACATTGAGTTTGTTACTCGTTTCTGAATTCTGTTTTCTGTTGCAGTGTTAGAATGGCCAGACGGGACGATGCTGCACTTGCTGCTGCCTTGCAGGCTATAGCCGGGGCGATGGGTAATATACCCGGTGTTGTTAATGACGGGACGCGCAATTTGGCTACATTCCAGAGAGAGAACCCACCCACCTTTAAGGGTCGGTACAACCCGGATGGAGCGTTGTCATGGCTGAAGGAGATAGAGCGGGTCTTTCGTGTCATGGAGTGTACTCCAGCTCAGAAAGTGAAGTTTGGGACTCATATGCTAGCAGAGGAAGCTGACGACTGGTGGTTGGGAATGCTGCGAAGATTGGAAAATGCTGGTGAGGAAGTGACTTGGGAGGTTTTCACAAGAGAGTTCAAGAGGAAGTATTACCCTGAGGATGTGCGAGCCAAGAAAGAAGTGGAGTTTTTAGAGCTGAAGCAGGGAGACAAGACTGTGGCTGATTATGCCGCCAAGTTTGAGGAGCTGGCTCAATTTTGTCCTTATTATGCTAACGACGCCAATTCTGAATTTTCAAAATGTGTCAAGTTCGAGAGTGGTCTACGTCCTGATATAAAGAAAGCAATTGGATATCAAGAGGTTCGGGTCTTCGCTAGATTGGTTGATAAGTGTATGATCTATGAGGAAGACAGTTCTGCTGCTTACAAGGCTGTGAAGGAGAAGAGAAATTCTCAGTTTAGGGGGAAGCCCTATGATGTTTCAGGTGGTAAAGGAAAGGGAGAGGAGAGTTCGGGCAGGAAGCCAAGTGGGGGAGACGCTACTGCGGGCATTGTGTGTCACAAGTGTGGAAAGCCGGGACATAAGAGCCCCGATTGCATGACCTTCAAGTGTTTCAAGTGTGGCAAGGAAGGCCACGTAGCTGCTAAGTGCGAGAAGAGAGACGTTGTTTGCTACAACTGTGGGGAGATGGGACATATTAGTACTAAGTGTTCCAAGCCGAAGAAAGAGAAGTCTAGTGGGAGGGTGTTTGCCTTGGTGGGCACTGAGTCTTCTGAAGAATGATGATCATTTCGGAGGTATGTGTTTCGTTAAAGTTTTCCGTTAAACCTATTGTCGATACCGATGCCGCTCACTGTTTTAATACTGCTGAATGTTGTGAATGCTTAAGTCTTGTGTTGTTTTCTCTGATTGGTCTTATGTTGCCTGGTGTGTTCTTCGTGTCCCTTGTCGATCTTCGACAGAGACCTTGTTGCGAGTTTTGTTGTTTGTTGTTGGGTGAATTAATTGTAATCGTGGGTACGGACTAGTTAGAGCATAACCGTGAGGATGTCAATTGTCGTAGCCAACCGGTGAGTTAAGGAGATGTTGATGCGAATTTTCGAGGACGAAAATAATCTAAGTGGGGGAGAGTTGTAACACCCCGAAATTAATTAAATAGTTATTTAGTATTTAGTTAATTAAATTAAATAGGAGCTGGCGATAGAAATAATAATAATAATAATAATGATGATCATAATAATAATAATAATATTGGGTGGTTTTAGTTATTATTATATTATTTTATTTATCTGAAGGGGGTGGTGTTGGTACTTCGGAGGTGTTATGATTGGCCCAGTGCGCCAAGCCCAAGCCCGTAGACTTGAGCTGCTAGGCGCTAGGTTAGTGAAGTGGTGCCTCATTTGTGAAAAAAGAAAAGAAAGCGTGAGTTGAGAGAAGAGAAAGGAGAGAGCGTGAGAAGAGAGAAAGAAAAGAGAAAAACGGCACTAAGGGAGAAGAAAGAAGGAGAGAGGGGCGCGACTTCCATAGGAGAGGAGAGGAGCTCAGTTGCTGTGGTTACTCGGTGTGCACGTGGAGGGGTCTCCGTCTTCGGTGAAACTAAGGTAAGGGTGGGTCTTGCCTTATAATAGGGAACATAATGGGATGTATGTAGGGGTTAGGTCCTATGTCCTGTTTATATTGATTTTTATGTTGTTTATGATATATGAATATGTTGTTGTTATTGTTGTTGCTCATTGTGATGATATGCGAATTGTTGCTCTGTAAGATGAATTTCGAATTGCGTACTAAGTGCTCGAATAAATGTATAAATGATAATGTTGGGCTTAATTAATTGAGTTTGGAGTAATTTTGTGGTGTTTGAAATAGTTGGTGATGATTGAGCATTTGGTACTCATGTGTTGTTGTTGGTGAATTTGATGTTTTGGGTGTTATAGGCGCATAAGGCGCCATTGTAGTATTTTTAGTGTTGCTGGAAATTGTTGTCTAGGTGCGGAATTAGGCGCTCTTGAGTGGGGTGCCCCGCGCCAAGTATTGACGTTGTCGGAATTTTGGTCATGGAAGTAGGCGCCCTTGTGCTAGGCGCCCCGTGCCAAATTATTGTGTTTTGGCTAAGTGTATGTTGTGTTGTGTTGGTGTGCCATGTGCTAAGTGCATTTTATGTTGTGTTGTGTGCTTTGATAGTTGCCCATATGGTTTTGGTGATTTCGAATAAAATTGACTTTTGGGTGAGTGAGGATTTTAGATGGTGGAAAAGAAATATAATTTTGATGTTTTAAAATTGAGAAGAAATGATGTTTGAGCTGAATTTATATAAAAATCTGGTTTTGGCAGTGTGCTGGGCGCCAGGCGCCCTGTGCTGGGCGCCAAGGGCGCTGTGTGTGTGTGCTGGGCAAGTGTGGCGCGCGCCTGGGCGCTGGGCGCCTGTTGTGCGTGCGCTGTGTTGCGCGCTGGGCGCTGGGCGCCTGCTTGCGTGCGTGTGTGTGTGTGGCGCGCGCCTGGGCGCTGGGCGCCTGTTGTGCGCGCGGATGCGCTGTGTTGCGCGCTGGGCGCCAGTGTGCGTGTTGCCTGGGCGCTGGGCGCCTAAGGCGCCAGTTTCCAGCAGTGTTGCCTAATTTTTCCTAAATTTGTTTTTAACGTAACTTTTGACTCGGGTGTCCGTTTTAGGTGTTTCAAAGTGCGTTACGACGCTTATTTAATTGTCTATCTGTTTGTCCAGGCCAAAACCAAAACTTAATATTTTTCCCCGGTCGTTTTCTGAAAGTCCCAAGTGACTGTGTACTAGTTGTTGTTTGGTTTGGAAATTGCTACTGTTCCTTTTAAATAAAATGTTGGTGTTTTTCATGAGACTAAGGTACTGATCCTTGTATTTTGAAATGGTGTTGTCACGGTGAAAGTAGTGTTCTGTGTAATAGTGTGGTATGCAAATAAATATATATATATATATATGGTGTATATTATTATTGGTGAATGGAGTATGTGATTCTCTTTTGGGTGTTGATGAATAAACAAACTGTTGGTGAATATGCTGTGGCATACTTTTATTTGGTGATTCTGGTGTGTGCTGCATTGTCATGGTGTCGCATAATCATATGCATTATCTTTGGTGAATAGGCTTCGGCCTCGGGCTTCGGCCTTATTACAAATTTTTGGTGAATGCCCTCAAGGCTCAGTTTTGGTGAATGGATCCACATGCATATGCCCAGTGGAGTTTTGGGTTGCATCTCATACATTAAACATACAGTTGGTGAATGTTTTGGTGATTATTTATTTGATGATTAATTGGTGATTATTTATTTGGTGATTAATTGGTGATTATTTATTTGGTGATTACTTGGTGATTATTTATTTGGGGATTAATTTCGATTGACTGAACTGGTGATTAAAGTGAATATTGCTGTGATTGATGTAGTCCTGTATCTGTATATACTACTCCTTATGTACTTTATTATAGGGTTTGAGACTCACCCCTTTTGTTGATTTTACCTTACAGGTAACCGTACTTGAAGGCTTTGACCTTCATTCCCTTGAGTTCGAGTCGCTCTGATACGTAGCACCTGGGGGGCGTCTTATTAGATAGTGATTTTGTCTTGTACGACTTGTTGGATTTTGTTTTAACGTTGTAACTGTATTTTTGAGTAATGGCCGCCCATGATGCCACGTAATGTTTTTAATTTAAGTTAAACAAATGACGTGTTTTTGAAGTAATTGTAGCATTCCGTTTCAAGAAAAATAATTTGTGCACTCTGATAATTGATATAAATGAAAGGGGTAGAAACGGGTGTTACACAGCAGCAGCTGAGTCGGACTATGAAAGATATGCAGACAGACTTCTATAGGTTTCCACGTAATAAAGAGAAGTTGTTGAAGTACTATAAGAGCATGAAGCCAGACGCGTCTGAGTCTGAGGAGTCCGAGTTTGATGATGGCCCGTATTAGTATTATGTTGTTATTTGCTGGTTTGGAATATTATGTTATTGCTGTTTTGGACAAGTTTAGGATTTGGATCGTTATTGCTGGTTTGAAGTTGTTTAGGATTTTGATATTTGGTATTGTTTCTTAGTTTGGAAATATTTGGTACTAGTTTGGAATGATTTTATTTGGGTATTCTCAAAATTGTGCTGCAATTGATATATAGTTATTAAAAAAAACCGGTTTTCAAATTTGGACACGTGGCATAAAAATAAAGCAGTTTTTTTTTTATAAAAAAATTAAATTAGCGACGGATTTGCCCTCACTAAAATCTGTCGCTAAAATTTAGACACGTGTCCTTCAGAATTAGCGACGGATTGGGTCTCACTAATTTCCCTCGCTAATTAGCGACGGAATTTCCCTCGCTAATTAGCGACAGAAAATTCCTCGCTAAAATCCCTAGCTAAATTTCCGTCGCTAAAGATTAACGAGGCCCTTTTTAGCGACGAAATTTTTCTGTCGCTAATTCCCTCGCTAATACACTTTAGCGACGGATTTTTGAGGTTTAGCGACGGAAATTTCCGTCGCCTATCCTGCTTTTTTTGTAGTGTGAACCAAGCGGGTAAAGAGGTGGTAATTAAAGTGGTTATGCAGGCAATTCCTTCTTATGTTATGTCTATTGTGAAGTTCCCGAAAGGCTTCTGTTAGAATTTGTGCGTCATGGTATCTAAGTTTTGGTTATTAAAGTTTTGCACTGTCTTAGTGGAGGAATCTAATAGAAGGTGCGATGTGAATAAAGTTAGGGAGGTGTTATCCCCTCCTTCGGCCATTTCTACTCTCTAAACGCCCATTAGTTGGGCTATTCATAGTGATTTTGTGTGGTGGCCTCTTGCGGAATCGAGTGAGTACACTGTGAAATTGGGGTATTTTTGTGCGAAGAGTAGTTGTGCAAGTGTACAGAATCGCAACAAGTAATATAGTGAAAAAAGTAAGGATCGTACCCACAGGGATTGATGTTAATTTTAGAGTTTAACTTATGTAGCAAATCAATGAGAGAGCAAAATAAAAATCACAAGTTTATGGACATATAATGTAAATAACAAAGAAAAGTAAGCAAGTAAAGATGGTGTGGAATAGATAGTTGGAATGCATTTCACCTAGTAAATCCTTTAAAATAGACCAATGTAATATCTAATGCTATAGCATGTCAATCTGTTGACAGATGAAAGATGTGGTCTTGACCACCGGCTGTTCCTCGTAAACAGGCTGTGATTGATCGTTAGGATCAACGGTTATAGTTTGAGCAATAAGCCCTGATGTACCTCGTGGCTCTTGGTTCTTAGGTTTAGTAGTAGTTTCCTTCTTGGAAATTGAGACGGTTCCATACTTAGGTTTCGACCAGAGGATAGGTACATACGCCACTGATAATCCAACCCAGGTGAATCAATCCCAAAAGTTTGTTTACCTGTGTTGGTCCCACTGGGCATGCCAATTTTGTTGTCATCAAACTCTGTATTCCTAGCCGTGGGATCAGCCAGAGGTTTGAACTATTGATTCCTCTATTCTTTAAGCAATTTCGTCGAGGAAGGAACTTTGTTCCTCGACTATGGGTTTCCTAACTCCTCCAAAGAGTGTTAGGATAGGTGAGAGGGACGTGTGGTTGGACTATCTACGGGCGCAAAACATAGAGGAAAAATGCGATAAAGGATAGAAAGTAAAGACTTTGAAATAAATTGTAGATGTTTGATTGATTGTGTTAAATGTATAGTCTCTCTCTCTCTCTCTCTCTCTCTCTCTCTCTCTCTCTCTATATATATATATATATATATATATATATATATATATATATATATATATATATATATATGTTAAATAGAGACGAAGAATAGAGAGACGATATTGGTCACGCAGTTCGGCCAATGTTTGCCTACGTCTGCGACTACAGAGCAGCTGTAGTTCCGTCTTATTAACTGTTGTAATACCCCAATTTTGTCCGCCTAATTGAAAATTGTATTGTTGTGAATGCCCAATCTTAACGGGTATTTTTCTTGTTTTCAAAAGAGCCCAAAAATATGTATCTCTGTGAACATCCAATCTTAACCGGTATTTTTTCTTTTTTTTTTTTGTAAAAAATTCCAAAAAAATATCGTTTTATACACTTTTGTGATTTTAACTGATTTTGCATGTCATTTGGGGCTTATTGTCGATTTTTGCTGTTTATCAATATTATTATCATTAGTAGAATTATTTTTAGAAAAAAACTTTATAAAAAAAAATAATAAAAAAATCTGTTTTAGAATTAAATATTATTACTATTATTAATCTTTTTTTTACACATTAACAAAAAATAGAAAACGAAATTACAAAAAATATAAAAGAAAATACAACTTCTATTTTAGCTAAAAGCCATAGTCTCTTTTATCAATTTTGTTTCCTTTTTCACCAAAGAGGTTCCTGCTCCCCTATGCACCAGCCTGCAAACATAAAGCAGAAAACAAACAAAAGGCAGCAACTACCTCAAAAAACAGAATCATGAAATAGGAAATCGGAAAGGGACCATTGAGGCATTATAGCTGGCAGCAACAACAAAGACAAATGTGAATCCTCTATAAAAGAGGGGGAAGAAAAGAAACAGGGGGGGGGGCGAGGAGAGCCACTGGAACAAAAAAAAGGGGGGAGTTAATTAACTAAACACAACATACACAGTGAGGAGGAAAAGAGAAACAAAATGGGGGGAGAATAAACTTAGCAAAAAAAAAAACTCAAAACCAAGGGGAGTGAACCGTAGAGGGGGGGGGGGGTACTGTGACAAAGAAAAGAAAGGAAAAATTTGATTAACCCCAACACCAAAATACACACAGAGAAGGGATAAGGAGAATAAATGAGGAACAAAACCACAACCATCCCCACTACAACAACAACCATCCCCACTACAACAACAACCACCACCACACAACAACAACCCCAACTGCTCCCATAACCCACAACACCGCCACATAACCACCACTCCGCAAAACCAAGAGCCATCACCGCCGGAGTGTCGTCGGAGCCCCACCGGAGCCACCTTCCACCACCAAAACTTATCCCACATAACAACACAACAATCACCAAACAACCACGTACACCGCCCTCCGGCCGCCGTCAACCACGTACACCGCTCTCCGGCCGCCGTCAGCCACCATAGCCACCACGCCTCACGGCCGAACCACCTCCACCACCGTATTTCTCTCTCTCTCTACCGTCCGCCTTCCCCTCTCTCTCTCCACCGTCCGCCTCCTCCTCTCTCTCCCCACCATCACCACCGTGAGCACCACTCCCTCCACCGTCGTATCTCTCTCACTCTCCCTCTCATTTTTGCAAAATCCTCCTCCATCTCTCTCTCTTCGTTTTTCCTCTCTCTCTCTCTCCTTTCTCAAATTTTTTTTCTCTCTCCTCTGGAAGTGATGAAAACGGCGCCTGAGAAAGAGGAAATTAGGTTTAGGATTTGTGAAGTTTGCCTTATATACTCCCCATTTATTCATTCTAAAATTAAAATAATCAGTTTACTGCCCACACCTCCCTGTTTTCTTCACTACAGCCCCCAGAAGCCCACCTTTTTTTCTTTCCGTGGACCAGCTCACCAAAAACACGAATTGGGCTTACTCTTCCCCATTTTTATGAAGCGAACCCCCCTGTTTTACTCACATACAACCCCATTTTTCTTTTTTATTTTATTTTTCTTAAAGGCCCATAGTGCTATTTACACCCTTTGTTTTACTTAACATCCCCCTCATCATTCTTGCATTTTTCTCATAGATTCATCTCCAAATCTCTAGAATCAAGCTCAAGGTTGAAGGTTAAAAAGTAAATTCAAGTTGTTTAGCACTCATTCATCTTATTTCTTGCTTATTTAGCTTGGAGTTAAGGTATATTCTTGAATCTTAGCATCATCATCAAAGTTTTAGCATCAAAAATATAGATCGTCAATTTGTTTTTGCATACTAAGCATTTCATTACATTTAGAGTTACATCTTATGTAAATATGTTAGTATAATTGTTGTTGTTGAAGAAAAAATGCATCTCAAGCATTTTGACAAGCACTTAGGGAGGCTTTGGTGCTTATGGTGTTTCTCACCCTTGAATGATTGTTGATTTGTGTTGATTTGGATTTTGACTCTTGCATTTCATGAAATAAAAGGTTGTCTCATGGCATATTATGTTTCGCATGTTTGTATAAAAATAGGGTTTATGTTAGTTTTGTGCATTTCTTTGCCTAATCACATGAACCTTTTACCAAAATTGTAATTTAGTTTGTTTCCTTATATTATCTCATTTGCTTTCAAAAATAAATGGGTTTTTGGTTATGTATTTGGGTAGCATGTTGTGAATAAATAGAGTTTTTATATGTTTGCTTATTGTCTCAAGTTGATGATAGGCAATATGATTCTCACTTGTGCCTAGTGCACCTTGCTTAAAGTGATGAGGTTTGATCTATATGATTCAACCCTTTTAGTTCATATGTTGTTTAAGTTGATGATTGGCAAGAAGATTCACACTTGTGCGCTTGTGCACATTAATTTAAGTGTTGAGGATTGACCAAGGTGATTCAACATGCTTTGGTGTTTTGATTGTTAAGATGACTTGCTTGTTTAGGGTTTGCCAATGATCCTGCTTGAGGCTACTCTTTTGAATTCATTTGTGCCTACCACTTCCTTGTCTACTCTCATGTGGAATCATTAATACTTGGATAGGCTCATTCCTTACATTGCATCTTCCACTAGATGTGCATTTAGATTCCCTTGCGTTTTGTAGAAATATTTGAGCATGGTTCTCGCCTAGCATCTTCCATTAGATGTGCATTTAGGTTCAATCTTGCCTACTCTTATATTTTTGCTTAATGCCCAATTCAAGTTCCTTCTTTTCCTATTTATGTATTATGGTCCAACATGTGTAGTCTAGGCCAATACTTGCTCAAGAATTCAAATGAGATTGTTGCTTGCCTAAGGATTCGATTTGCATTCATTGCTTTCTTTTCTAAAAAGTTTAGCATGAAAATGGTGACTAGTGACAATCACCCATAACCTTTGTTAGTTTGGTTGTCCTAAGAGCCTAAATTTAAAAAAAAAAGATGTTTTCATATGCATAAGCTACTAGTGATAATTACCCATAACCTTTGTTAGTTTGATTATCATGAACGCTTTCAATTTCAAAAGATATTTTCTTAAACATCAAAAGTCATAGCAAGTGCCGGTGATGGCCACCCATAACCATTGTTAGTTTGGTCATCATGAAGGCTTTCACTTTTCAAAAGAGATTTTTACATGCACTTAAATGGGTTCTAGTAATGGTCGCCCATAACCTTTGTTAGTTTGATCGTTATGAACGTCCTTTACTTTTCAAAATCAAAACAAAAAGACTTCCATTTTTAAGGCTCGTTAGAACTACGTCGCTTTGATTCCCATTTGGGATACGTAGGAGCGAGTCACATTCTCGTCAAGCGCAATCATAAAAAGTTTAGCATTTGCATAACAAAAAGAAAAGAGTTATTTTCATAACAAAAAAGAATCACTTTTGCAAACCAAGATCATTTTCAGAACGAAAACCTTTTCCTTTCTAAAAACATTTTCAACCCATCGTCGCTAGTGGCTAATCAGAACCTTTGTTCGTCTAGCCATTGGTGGCGATGTCTTTTTCCCAAAAGAACAACAAGCGATGATCACTCATAACCTTTGTTAGTTTGATCATTCGTGCCAATCAATCTCTTTCGAAAACCCCTTTCAAAAGAACAAATAAAAACGAGTCGCTACTAATAGTCAATCAGAACCTTTGTTCGTCTGACTGGCGGTAGTGACTCTCATTTTCAAGAGTACTTAGCGGTGACTACCCATAACCTTGGTTAGTTTAATCATTCACTAAATGCTCGTCCTATTTCGAAAACTCATTACAAAGATAAAAAACAAAAATCTTTTTTCAGGACAAAGAAGAACTACGTAGCTTTGAGTTCTCCATCGCACCGGGAGATACGTAGGAGCGGGCCATGTCCCGTCAAGCGTTTTTTTCTAAAAACCCATTCCCCCCCCCTTTTTCCTAATAAATAAAGATTTTCATTCAGACTTTTTCAATAAGAATTAGAGAGGCAAAATTAAGTATTTTCAAGTCAACACACTAAAACCACACATTTAATTAAAGGTTCCCTCTCAGTAGAGAGGACGTGTGGGGTGCTAACACCTTCCCTGCACGTAACCGACCCCCGAACCCTAATCTCTAGTTTCGCAAGACCAATCGCTTTCCAAAAAAGGTTTTCCTAATATTTTCCTTAATAAATATTGGTGGCGGCTTCATTGTCTTAGGAAAAGTTGTGAACGAGGAAGGTTCTCCCTCGGGGACTTTTTCGGGCGCAACAACTGTATATGTTGTTGTGTAAAGAGTACAAGCACTAATGAGTTTAAATAGGCTATACTATATGAAAACCTAACGGGCCTGGGCCGAATACACATATAAATAAATCTACTATTTACACCACATCTCAACACTCCCCCTCAAGCTGGAGCGTATAGATTGTAGGCATCCAGCTTGTCACATATGTAAGTTATCCTTGGTCCTCGAAGAGCTTTTGTGAAGATGTCTGCCAATTGATCATTAGAACCAACAAATGAAGTAGCAATGTCGTCGGACACAATCTTCTCACGAACAAAGTAACAATCAACTTCAATGTGTTTGGTTCGCTCATGAAAGACTGGATTGGACGCAATATGTAGGGCTGCTTGATTATCACAGATGAGACTCATAGTGTCTATTTTACAAAAACGCAACTCTTGGAGAAGATGTTTCAGCCACGTGAGCTCCTGAGTGGTAAGCGCCATAGCTCGATATTCAGCCTCAGCACTGGATCTGGCAACAACATTTTGGTTTCTTCTAAAATATCCAAAGCATACTTTCTCTGGGAAATAGCAATCCCTGCCTTAGAATGAGCTACCTCAATGCCAAGAAAGTAACGTAACTTTCCAAGATCTTTGACCTGAAAGTGGTGGACTAGATGTTGTTTAAGTCCTGCAATCCATCATGATCATTACTTGTAATGGCAATATCATCGACATAGACAACTAGATAAATACATTTGTGAGAGGAGAACTTATAAAAGACAGAGTGGTCAGCTTCACTCCGAATTATGCCATACTCTTGAACAACACTACTGAATCTTCCAAACCATGCTCGAGGGGATTGTTTAAGACCATACAAGGCTTTGTGAAGTCGACAGACATACCCACGACACTCCCCCTGAGCAACAAAACCAGGTGGTTGCTCCAGATAAACTTCTTCTTCTAGATCTCCATGGAGAAACGCATTCTTGATGTCTAGTTGATACAATGGCCAATGTTGCATTGCAGCCATAGAAAGGAATAGACGAACAGAAGCCATTTTAGCCACCGGTGAGAAAGTATCATTGTAATCAAGGCCAAAAACCTGAGTATAGCCCTTAGCAACGAGGCGTGCTTTCAAACGATCAATACTCCCGTCTGGACCAACTTTGACAGTATATACCCAACGACACCCAACAATAGATTTACCAGGAGGAGGCAGCACAAGAGTCCATGTCTGGTTAGATTCTAAGGCTGTCATCTCATCAATCATAGCTTGTCTCCAACCTGAATGAGAAAGGGCTTCCTGCGTGGACTTAGGAATGGTGATGGAAGAAATAGCAGAGACAAATGTATAATGTGAAGGTGATAAGCGGTGATATCTGAGGAAATTATAAATAGGATGAGGGTTACGGGTGGAACGTGTACCTTTACGCACTGCAATAGGAGGGTCTTCTGACTCGGGAGGCGGATCCGGAGTAGAAGAGGGAACCGGGGAAGGAGATGAGTCACTAGGATCTTCGGTAGGAGGTGGGTCGACAGGAGGGAGATGAGCACGGCGTTGATAAGCTTGCAGGGGGGACTAGAAGGACTAGGAATTTCCGTAGGAGAGGGGTGATCTATCTGGTCAATGATGGGTGGGAGAGGAACTACCGGGACAAGGTTAGGAATAGGACTTGAGAGACAGACTCAGACTCAATGGGAGATGCAAAGAATGGAGCATCCTCAAAGAAGGTGACATCAGCAGACATGTAGAAGCGATGTGTGGAGGGACAGTAGCATCGATATCCTTTTTGAACTCTTGAATAGCCAAGGAAGACACACTTAACTGCACAAGCAGACAATTTATCAAGTCCCGGAGTAAGATCATGAATAAAACAAGTGGATCCGAAGACTCGAGGAGAGATACGAAACAAGGGCTCATCGGGAAACAATATGGAATGAGGAACCCTATTCTGGATAGCAGAGGATGGCATTCTATTAATCAAGTGCCCTGCAGTGAGGACAACATCCCCCAAAACTTCAAAGGAACATTAGCATGAATAAGTAAGGTGCGTGCTGTTTCAATTATATGACGGTTCTTACGTTCAGCAATCCCATTTTGTTGTGGGGTATGGGGACAAGATGATTGATGTATGACGCCATTTTCAACCATAAAAGAATTAAATGATGTAGAAAAATATTCTTTCGCATTATCACTGCGTAAAGTGCGAATAGAACAACCAAATTGATTTTTGATTTCCTTAAAGAAATTTTGAAAAACACCAGGAAGTTCAGATCTATCCTTAAGTAGGTAGATCCACGTACATCTAGAAAATTCATCAATAAAAGTGACAAAATATCTATGTCCTACAACTGAAGTGACTCGACTCGGTCCCCATACATCTGAGTGAAGAACATCAAAAGGAGAATGAGCTTGAGACAGAGTACTGCTAGGGAAGAAAGAGCGAACATGTTTCCCAAGCTTACAAGACTCACAATCTAATGACTGCAGATGAGACAAATGAGGAACCATAACTTTGAACTTCTTGAGACTTGGATGACCTAACCGACGATGAAGAAGACTGGGGGACTCTGTAGTAGAAGTGGAGGCAATTGTAGATGAAGGATGGATGGGCCGGAGATAGTAAAGTCCATGTGACTCATATCCTGTACCAATCGTCCGCTCCGTACTCCGGTCCTGTATAACAAAATAATCATCATCAAAAGTTACAGAACATTTTAGGCTTCGAGTCAGACGACTAACTGAAATTAAATTAAATGGGAAATTGGGAACAAGAAGAACATTGTCAAGGGGTAAGGATGGAAGAGGAGTGGCTTTACCAATGCCACTAGCTTTAACTTTTGATCCGTCGGCAACGGTAATATAATGTGGGGTGTTAGGGTGGGATATTTTGGATAAAAGAGATGGATTACCAGCCACACAATCGGAAGCTCCAGTGTCCATAATCCAGGAGTCAAGACACTACAACATTTTGACCCAACGGCAACGCCTGAAAACCGTTGCATAAAGCCAAAAAAAATTGCCTTAACTTTCGGCAACGGTTTTGAAACCGTTGTGTATGCGGCCGTTGCCTAAACTATAGGCAACGGTTTTTTGTCATCAAAGGCAACCCATACCTAAAACCGTTGCTATTGATAACTTAAACGCAACGGTTTTCATTTTCCCGAAATGGCAACAGTCTAAAACCGTTGCAGGATATGGCAACAGTTAAAAACCGTTGCCATTAATGACAATAGTTAAAAACCGTTGCCATTGATGGCAACAGTTAAAAACCGTTGCCATTAATGGCAATAGTTAAAAACCGTTGCCATTGATGGCAACAGTTAAAAATGGTTGCCATTGATGGCAACTGTTAAAAACCGTTGCTATTAGGAGATTGAATTTCTTCTACTCACTTAAAATTTTTTTTAGTGAAACAAAGATATTCAGTTTATTTTGATAAACATAACATTATAGTTTATTGATAGTGTTTAACAACTTGCTAATTCATTATAATTTCACGAGAGAAACCATATACATATACCAGTACATTTTAACAGAACCTAATCAACTGCATAAATCAAATTATCTATCACACTCAAACTCTACATTCACAAGAGAAATAATGCAGTAAAACAATGAAGAGTGAGAAAAGAAGTGTACATTTTTGCCCTTCAATAGGCTACAAAAACATAACACTGATGAGTTTTCAGTTCTTTGGAGTCTCTTCCTTTTAATGACCACATAAGTTGTTGTCCCTTTTAGATGGTCTAAAAGTTAAAGCATTTAAGCTATATATGCAGAGAGTTGTTCTTTTTGCTTTAACAACCATCACATTAGAAGTGCTTTTGTAACCAGGAACATTGCAAGAAGTAGATGAGCTTCCTATTAAGCTTGCTTGGCAAGAAGACACAACTGTAGAATCTTCAGCACATCTCACTCCATCAGCTGATGGTATTTCCAGCTTGTAAACTCCATATTTATTTGTTGTTCTGTTCACTGACAGTGTAATCCAAAAAAACCTTGTTCAATTTCCAAAATAAAACTACACAAGTCTTCAAGACAAGTCCCCAATCAACAAAATTGCATGAGACATGACTGTAAAATTGCATGAGAGACATGACTAGCTACAATGGCTGTAAAACTGATATATGTCCTTACTCTTTTTATACATACATATATTCTATTGGCCTATAACATCAATTCAGGTTTGTTTCATTTGTTTTATAACATCACATTAGTTGTTATTGCAATTAAAACCAAGCCACATAAGCTGTCAATCAGATTCATGTCTACCATTTATTCTCATTTGTGTAAGAAGCATTCATCAGAACTAAGAAGATAACCAATTTAATCTATTTTTCACTTTTCCGATTATTACATGTTAAAAAGCATACAGAATAGCATTATACAGAATAAAGAATTATGAAAAAAAACCTAGTAATATAAACTTAACCAACCACTCAAGGAAAAAAATGGCAAAACAGTAAAAAGCATCTTGTTTCTTTTCTTTGGAGTTTAGAAAATTAAGCAACTAAACCAAAACAGTCAAAAATGGCCGCCCTTTTCCCTTGGAGTTTAGAAAATTAAACAACTAAACCAAAAAAATGGTTCTTGACCAGTTGAGATATTATTCCTAGACTATAAAACACCTTCACTTTTAGTAACTTTGTTGAATTTATTTATGTTCTCAAATGATCATGCCATTACCAATCAACAACTAAAGCATTTGATGTTGATCACCCTAAACTAACCATCCAGCTAATAGGAGCAGCTAACAATTCACAACTGAGGCAACACAAACCACAATCTATTTTCCCAGTCACTAGCTACCATCAATTGCTTTACCCCATGAGCCATATAAGTCGTTATCACTCCTTACCAGTCTTTTGATCAATAAAGCACATTCAAACATGAACCAGAAACATTAATATATAACATTCTTTTGGAGACCCAACTTGAAAGAAAGATAAATTAAATGGCAAGCATGAAAGAATATATAGGTAGAAACTGAGCTATTAACAGCTACCTATTCAATGACAGTTTAAGCTCTTTTATCTTCTGCTGAGTCATCTCTCCTCTTGAAAAATGCAACGGTTTTTTAGGCGTTGAAATTTTAAGCGTTGCCATAGGGTCAAAATGTTGTAGTGAGAGGTGATGATTGAGAGAAACAGACTGTAGAATTACCAGAATGAGCATCTGTTGCTGATGATGAAGCCTGCGAAGTCTTATACTGCAGGAATGCCTTATACTCCTCATCAGAAAGAACATTTTGTTTAGTGCTTCTCTGTTCAGAATCATTAACCTGAGTCACATTTACCGGTTTCTCTGGAAAGCCATGAAGGGAATAACACTTGTCTTCAGTATGGCCAAGTTTCTTACAATAAGTGCACTGAACACGTCCTCCGACACGACCTCCTCGACCACCCCACGACCACGACCGCGTCCCCCACGACCTGCAAAACTAGAAACAAGAGCAGAAGATTCTATGTTAGTCTGAGATCCATTCCCTCCAGTTCCTTCCAATCCAGGAAGACGTATGAGACGCCTGATAAGATCCTCTATTGAGGGAATGTCTGATGCAGAAAGAATGTTGCTCCGTACTGACTCATACTTTTGATGGAGACCATGAAGAACATAGATCATACACACATTATCTAGTTTTTCGAGCATCTTCTTCGGGTGATTGTCGGTCACAAGGAGCTTGAACTCATTTACTGCTGACTGAGCTTTATTAGCATATGTCATGATGTTATCTTCTGTCATCTGAAGGGTGGCTAAATTATGAATAACACCATAAAGACGCTGGATATCATTTGAATAAACATTCTTAGCCTTCTGCCAAATATCATAACAAGTGGTGTATGAACGATAATGGACCAGCAAGGAGGGTTCAATGGATTGCCACAAAAGAGAGACCAATTGACAATCTGCTTGTTCCCAATCTTCACGCAAATCGTTACAAATATCTGCAGAATTCTTAGTGAGGTGATCTAAAAACTTTTGTCCCATAAACCACATTTTGACAGAGGCAGACCAATTCAAATAATTATCACCATTGAGTTTCTCCGTTGTTATAGAGGGATTGCCGGAGAAAACATAAGACACGAGACTCTTACCTGTCGATTCAGATTTGTTTTTGTCCTTTTCTGAAGTTGAACTCATCTTTGACAATAATGGGAACGCTAACCACAATCAGAGAGGAGCAGTAGAAAGGCGTGGTACGGAATGAACAGTAACGGCGTACGGATAGTGATGCGCGAATGAACAGTTACCGGCGTACGATGAACAGTACGCCGTACAGATGAATAGTGGCGACGTACAGATGAACAGTGACGTCCGTACGGTTGGATAGTGACACCGTACGACTGAAAGGGGCTGTATGACTTTCGTAGCACCTAGGGCCGTTGAGGATGAACAATCAACGGGACAGCTAGGGTTCAATAGCGTGACGGCGCGACGGCTAGGTTTTCAGGCCCAGTGATCATAGGCTTTTGATACCATGTTAAATAGAGACGAAGAATAGAGAGACGATATTGGTCACACAGTTCGGTCAATGTTTGCCTACGTCTGCGACTACAGAGCAGCTGTAGTTCCGTCTTATTAACTGTATATGTTGTTGTGTAAAGAGTACAAGCACTAATGAGTTTAAATAGGCTATACTATATGAAAACCTAACGGGCCTGGGCCGAATACACATATAAATAAATCTACTATTTACACCACATCTCAACAATATACATGGTTCTCTATCAGCCACTATTCCAAGCCTACAGCTAACCACCGTTGGATCAGCTAAGATATCACATTACGCCTAAGCCCTAAAAACTCGGAGACCCGCTCCACGATCCTCACTAGCACAAGTTAGTAGGGTAAAACTTCTTCGCTCCTATTTCCACAGTGTTCTTTCATGTTGTCCTTAACCGCTCCAACGCTTGACCTTGTCCACGTGTATTGAATACTTGCTCTCCAAATAAGCCTTCTCGCCTCGGCCAAAATATTCCTCGACCATGCCGCTTGTTCTGCCCTCGACTACTTGCTTCTCAACCTAATTGTCTTCTAGCTGAGCTACCTTTCCACCTAGTTGCCCTTACTCGGCATACCTTACCATATGCTTGATGTCAAAGCCTCCTCAGTTATCCTTGAGCCTACTTGTCCAGGTTCTTCCACTAAGCTCTTTTGCCGTTAGTTGTGTTCTTTGGCAAGTCTTACTTTCACATAGGAATGTGCCAAAACAATCACACATAATTATTCAACTTAAACTCAACAATTAATGTTTACCTATTTCTTGAATATCAAAAAGACACATGCCACAAAACACACAATAAAACTAACTTTCTAACAATCTAAAATCAGGAAGCACCATCTAGGCTACTTGGAAATAGAAAGACAAACTAACTGGTACTTGCAGAATACCTAACAAATAAAGAAGTAAAAAGAGGGAAAAGTGCTACAGTAGATTCCAATAAATCGATGAAAATAATAGGCATAAGATAAGTAGCAGCAGCACCAAACAGAAAAAAAAGGCATCAGATAAGAGTGAAACAAAGAAGTAAGAATGCCAAAATCATGTATGTAGCAGGAGCTTGAAAGAAGGAAGACTGGTCATAGTCAAATTCAGGCACCAAGAAGTGAAACTCACCATAACAGAAGTGAAACCCATTCAAAATAGAAGGAAAGTAACAGGAAACAAACTCGCCATAACTATGAGAGCAATCAAAGTAGCTTCAACTACCATAGTCATTCACATGCACCTCATCCCCACCATTAATGAATAGAAGCCCTCGACCACTGCACCACCATCCCTGACACACCACCGCCATCGATGCCATCATCACCGCACTCTCAGTTCTCATGGCAATCACTCCCACTCCTCTTCTCTGGCCCTCTCAGTTCTCTCTCTCCGCGTTTTATTCACTTGTCTCTCGCAACCATTATTCTCTATAATGTTTGCTGCAGCTAGGTAACAGATTGGTGTCATGGAAGATGATCAAAGATTTGGGTTTCGATCACTAGTGCAAAAAAGACTTTTTGAATCGATTATTTGGCACATTTGGAATCGGTTATTAGCCGATTCGGATACTCCCGATTCTAAATGTGGGGACATTTTGAATCGGTTAAATAACCGATTCAAAAGATTCAGAATCGGTTGTTTGTAACAACCGATTCAAAATGTGACATTCAGAATCGGTTGTTGCAAACAACCGATTCAAATTGCATTTTTGTCATCAAATAAATTACTGAATGCAACTGTAATATTCATACAACAAGTGGTAGATTCGCCTACTGGTGTAACAAATCAACACGATCCTGAGATGGTACCCAACAATCATGAATAGCTAATTTAATAATTTCAAAGCGAAGGATACAACTCAGCTGCCCTATGCGGCATGTGAACTGGTGGCTTAACCCACCAACTAGGAAGAATCGGCTTAACCCGAGTTCAACCACTGAAACTGAAATGAAATCTCGCTCCCCATGACCAGCCCCTGACTTCACTATTTATAGAATTCATAGGAAGACAGTTGGGTCATTTACAACAGCCAGCCCCTCCCAGTAGCTAAAACTAAGTATCCTAACCACTAAATAACTAACCTAACAGAACAACTGATGATGACGAGCCTATTCTTATAGCATCAGTTTTCTGTTGCTGCTGATCAAAAGCTTGATTATAATTATTATGAGCTGAAGAAGATCCCTTTATACTTATGGGAGAATCTGTTTCAAACCGAAGTTATGTTGATCCTGAATCAGTACTTTCCCCTGCCGGATGTGCTGGAGTCATGTTCCTAGTCTGACCAAGAAAGAAGAAAATAAGTTAACATGTTGGAGCCATTTTCATTAGGGTCATCCATATATAACATGTTGAAAAGATCGGTAGAATAGTCGAATTGAACATAATTGTTTCCACTCACAGTCATACACCTCAATAAGTCCTACCACAAAAACTGTACAACTAGATCAGAAAATGAAACAAAGAACAAAAAATATCCAAGAATAACAACCTTTCCTAACCTTGATTAAGAAACAGAACCATATCGCTGTCAAGAACAGAAGTTATTCGATGTGCAATGATAATGACTGTAGAGTCTGAGAAATGCCTCGCAGGAGTTTACTGAATCAAATTATCTGTAGCTGTATCAACTGATGCAGTGGCTTCATGAAGAACCAAAATCTTACTTTTCTTAAGCAGCACTCTACCAAGGCAAACCAATTGCCTCTGACCCATGCTCGAATTGTCACCATTCTCACTAACTACACAGCATCAACTTCCACATTAGCAACAAGTTCAGCAGTAGAAGTATTATATCTTTGTGTTCAATAAAATTAGAAGACAAACCTGCAGAGTCAAGCTTTCCTTCTTTCTTTCTAACTTCATCTCCCAGTTGACATTTATCAAGGGCTTATTGAAAAGAATGTTAACTTAAGTGTGAGCATTTGAACAACAATTACAGGAAAGTTCATTTTTTCCAACAAATAAAACCAACCTACCTCCCAAATTTGTTCATCATTGTATTCTTCAAGGGGGTCCAGATTACTTCTCACAGTCCCCTCAAACATTGTTGGATCCTGTGGAATAATGCTTAGTTTAAACCTCAAATCATGCAGTCCAATTGAAGAGATGTACAACATTTGAAGAAAAAATTAGTCCAACTACCTGAAGGTCGCGTATGTCGACCTCACCATATGAGGGCCAAGAAGGATTTGGCTGTTTTTCCTCTTCCGCGACAAGGGGAGGCTCACTAGGAATGCAAGTATACTGAAGTATTCTTTCTATTGATATAATTTTGTTCTCCAAGTTGCAAAGATTCCATATCACCCAAGCTTGTATTATGTTTAAATTAAGTCCACAATGCCTTCAAAAATCAGAAAATTATATGAAAGAGAAACAATTATGTTCAATTCCTCATTGCATAAGCATAGCCAAAATAAATCATACAGTTCTTCATATATAGCATACATAGAAAAGTTTTCCACTCACAGTATTATCATGCGTTTCAAGTCCTTCAGATCAGGAAATGTCATACAGTTCTAAACAATAAAACTCATTTTCACACGAATTTTTTTCTCTTAGAGTTAGTGGATAACTACAATTAGTTGGATAACTAAAATCATCCCAGTTGTCCTGACAGTTACACGGATAGTGTCCTAAATATTATTGTTAAAAATGGATTATTATTTTTATAATAGTATTTCATAGTTTATAAGATATGAAGGTAGAAAGATATAGTACCTCAGTCAGATGATTAATTTGATAGATACTGAGTGGCAGAGCATTCCACAAAAAATTGTCAAGGCTGGAGTATTGTGTGTATTGAGAACCTCCACTTGTTTGAGACATACTCTTAGTAGAGGGCTGAGACAGAGTGTGACTTGGAAAGCCGGAATGTAGCAAAAGGGGAGTATGTATGAGTAGTTGATATATAGAGTTATATTTTATTTAGAATGAGGATAATGGTAAGCCAAACCTGTTGTTAAAATCTTGAATTTGAGGCATGTTTTCATTAATAAACACCTTAGTTCCATTCCATGCATTTGAGACAGACACTCGTTGGTTGTATTTTTCTAGTAGACAACATATTAGAAATGGTTAGTGTGACTAACAAATAAGATTGATATTCAAAGTTCCTTTTGAATGAAGATGGATGGTTTAAAGTTTACCTTGAGGTTTTTTGATTTTTGCTAGATTTAGGAGCATTATGGTAGGTTCTGAAGTGGGATTCTGGTCCTGATAGTTGATGAATTGCTGGGCATAATCATCCCAAAGAGTGCATTGAAGGCAATTGCCACTGTGAATAACAAAGTAAAAATCAGAAAGTTGTCAAAAAGGTTGTTGCATAACTTTCAATGTGATTAAAGAAATGAATTTGAAGAATTGGTAACCTTATATCTTTCAAGGTGAAAGCGACCTTAGAACAGTTGCAACCTGTCAATCATAAAACAAATTATTATTGTCACGAAAGAAAGCCACAAGCTTTTAATTAATCAATTATCTGCACTACCAGCTGATATATAACAGCTCGTAATTTCTAATGTACTAACATATTGTTGTGTTAAGCCAAAATAATGACACTGCTTGGATCATAAATCACAAAAGACAAACAATTTTACATAGATGATAGGAAAATAAGAGGCTGAAGATTACCAACTGAGCAATCATAAAAGCACCAAGTTGCTTCTTCAATGAAGCAACTTTCTTAAGTCTTTCTTTAACATCAGTAGCAAATACATCCTCAGCCTTCTCTGCTCCATTCTTTAGGTTCCTTTGAAGATTTGTCCTTCTTCTTCTTCTTTGCATTTTTGCTGTCCCCAGTTGCATTCTCCTTCTTTTCCACATCACCATTCTGATCATGTTCTTTCTTCTCAATGCTTGAAATTTCAAAGGACAAAAAAATCCAACCAAGAAAGTTTCAGTTAGCTATATATTCATTTGAAATAACTAACATGTTGCTTGAGATTTTGTTGCTTGAGATTAGAAAACAATATACCTCTTTATTCTTGTTCTCAAGCACGACTTTAATCATGAAAGGCTTATTAATTATTATCCATGTATGTACAGTGGCAGAATTGTAATTCTGTAAGTTTATATTATAATAACAACTAATAACTTGTGTTTCCTTTTTCAAAAAGAGTATCAATATTAGATTAGAATGAAATGCAGCAAAAACATCAATATAAGTTGTTTGATCCCAAATACTCCACACTACTCCACAGAATGAACCTCCCCTTTAAACAAAATCTTATTTCTAGCATTCCAATGCAAAAATTAATTATGGTAAAAACCAACATTCAAACAGGTTAACAATGCATCTAATACATCTCATGCTCACCTCACGAAATCAACATCTTGCATAATTAGTGTCATATTTCAGTGAGCAGTGATATTTACTTTAGACATCAGGAAGTTGACATTGTATACCAGACGCAGTATAAAATACACCTAGTTTCAGTACTGAGAGAGAAAATTAATATCAAATTAGAAACCATATAAAATACGGTGTATCCTGATGTCAAAAAAACATTTCTCTATTTCAATAGATCACATGAACTTGACAGTAAATAGAACTTTCATTCACAATCACAAGGTAGTAAGTATCATATTTCAAAATAAAAAACTATCGGTTCAAGTGCATAACCGATTAGATTAGTAGCTAAGCCTGTTCCAGGACGGACCAAGCTAGTTTTTAAAACTATGCTAGAAAGCCAAATGCATTACAGAACTAAATGAATTTAGTGACCAAACAAAACTCACCTAAGAGTGATGGCAGCTGGAAATATGAATCCTACACAGACAGCAGGCTGTTGTTCTAGTGAACTGGAAAATATCCCAAATGCTGGGTATGTAATCTTATTTCCAGTAAGATAATGGAAAATATCTCAATCTTGCAAATTCTATCGATGAATCAAATGGTTTCAAAAGAACAGAGAAGATTGAAGTAAAAAGGCATCCAATACCTTTGCATGTTGAGGTGGACGAGCTCGTCGTTGGCCGAATCAAGAGCGAATCGATCTTCCTTCTTGGCCAACAACTTCATCTCCTGAACAACATGAATCCCCCAACCATTCTTCAGATCCGAAGAGTACATGTGCCGAATCGCGTCGTCGATCGCTTCTCTCTCCTCAAAACTCGCGGATCCGAAATCCTCCAAGAAAATATATCATGAAAACCCTATTAAAAGCTTCTATTTATGAAGAAGCAGCGTTGCGAGCAGAGAGGAAGAGATGCTGAGAAACAAAGATGCGAGAGGGAAACGTGAGAGGAAGAGATGCGAGATGCGAGAGGGAAACGTGAGAGTGCGATGGAAGATGCTGATGATTTTGGGGCAAGGGTGAGAGTGAGATGCGAGATGTTGAAATGTTGATTTGGGGCTTGGGATGAGCTGCGAGGGATTTGCGCAGAGATGAGCTATGAGAGGGATGAGCTGTGAGAGGGATGAGAAGGGGGATCGTATGGGGTTTGAGAGCTGTGAGAGGGATGAGAGGGAACGAGTTAGGGGTGAGAGCTGTGAGAGGGATGAGAACGAGTGTGTGGTGTGTTTGACAAGGGGGATCGTGAAAATTGTAATGAAACAGACCTTCTGAATCGGTTGTTTAAAGAACCGATTCTGAAAGTAGTTATTCGGAATCAGTTGTTTAAAGAACCGATTCCAAATGTCTAAATTGGCACATTTAGAATCGGTTGTTTAAACAACCGATTCTAAATGTCTAAAAAAATCTGTCACACTTCCATTTAATTGCAAATTTGCCACCGCGTCCACATTTGGAATCGGTTATCCAAACAACCGATTCAAAATAGTGCATTTTAAAGCTAATATTTGCACTAGTGGATGGAAGATGACGAAGTGGATTTCCTAGAAAGCTTGAGAATTGATTGTTATAGGGTTTAGGTTATAGAGAAAAAAATAGCTTGCTGAAGCGGTGCTCTCAGTTCGTTGTTGGAATATTCGAAGTAGAAGTCTCAGTTTGTTGCTAGAATGATCGAAGCAGTGCTTTCACAGTAAGGTGTGGTGCTAGGGTTTCTTTGACAAAAGATATGAAAGACTGAAACAGTGGCTGCTCATGTATTTCACATTGCATTGCTGTGCAATTACTAATTTGCCCTCAAGTAAGGATTCAGTATTCCCGCCCAAAATTTACTTCATTTATAAGACAGTGTCAAAAAGAGTGTTAATTACTTTTAAAAATAAAGGATATCTATCCATAAACTATTATCGACTTTATCAAATGTTATTTATTTTGTATAAATATATCGGATAAAATAAAATAAGCCACAAATTAACAATTAATTTACATAGTTGATTGACTTGATTCAACATATGGAAATATATTGGGTTTTGACCAAATTAATTTAATTATTTATATTTATTATCTATTATTACTTTGAAGTTTATGATTCTTTTTCATTACAAAAAAATACTTCAAATACTTCTTTATTTCTCCTCATTTACCTCTTTCAACATTTTTCCTTTCAATTTTGACTATCCAAAGAAAGTGTTAATAAAAAGGCTTCTTTTTAGTTTGAGAGAGAGAGTCCAACGCAGGTGTGGGCGCAAGAGTGTGTTTGTTGTGTGGGATGCGAGATGGGAGATTCAAAGGTGGAGACAATCGCCCGATTAGCTCAATGGAAAATCGAGAACTTCGGACCCTGTTCCTACAAGAAATCCGATCCTTTCAAGCTCGGTATTTGGAACTGGTAATTAATTGTATATATATATATATATATATGCAGTCAACTTAAGTCTTTGTAATGGATTCAATTCAATTGAAATTATTTCACTTCATTTCAGGTACTTGTCGATAGAAAGAAACAGATATCTGTATATCCATCTCTTCGCTGAACCCTCGCGCCTTTCTAAGGAACAACCTCCTATCGCTCGCTTCATTCTTCGAGTCTCCAATACTTCCTCCTCGCGCAAATTTTACATTTCCCCTGGTCTCTCTCTTCTGCCCTCTCTGTCTGTGGTATTACCTTTTCAAATAATTGATTTTGATTTTGGTGATGATTGCCCTCTTTAATTTCTTTAAACCCCTTCCTGTTATTTCTCATCTTGAATAATTTGGTCTTTGGTCTCCGCTGGAAATGATAACAGTAACACTTGTTATTTTAGATTTAGGATTAATAGGGACTTAAGAAGCATTGGGAACATTAGAATCTAAGAAACTAGTGCAATTCTTTTTTAATCTGCCTATTTACATAGATATCAGTATGCTGCATGCGAAACCCTCTCAAGCAATCTCTTTTGCATTTTGTTCTCATGCTTTGTAGAATGTATTTTTTGGTTTATCCATACTCAAGTTTACAACCCAAGCTTCAAATGTACTTCTCAATTCTGTTTATTTGATCATTGAGGTTTTACTTTATACCTAACGTTCTAGTGTTCTGACTTGGATTGTTTGGTATATACTGAGTACCAACAATAAATATAGGGCTATTTTGGTGTGGCCACATCAAATTGGCAACCATTATGATTAAAATTGTATTTAAATATAGCTATTAGCTACTTGATGATAGTATGATGACATGTTGACAGAGATTGTGCCTTCACTTATATGTGCTTGTGGTATTGCAGTTCATGAAAGGGTTCTTAGAACATCTGATGACTTTGTCTGGCCTGTAGATACCTCATTCCTTGGTCGCTTCGTTATTGATGTTGAATTTCTTGACTTGAAGATCTGTGCTCTCAATGTAAGTCTCTAATTTTTATAATCATTATGTTAATATGACATTGATGTAAATAGATAATTATATGACTAATGAGAACCTTGACTCACATGATACAGTGCGGCCAAACGGTTTGGGAAAGTCTATGCTAGGAAACACAACTGGGAAGAAATTCCCTATGGTGGGAGAAAAGGAAGGAACCAGGGTAACCTAACTCGGCCTAGCTAGCAGAGAGAGAATAGGGATAGTTCGTGGGCAAGGGCTCATGCATGTGTGCTGAGCTGAGAAATCAAAGTTGGATTAGGAGAGAGAATGGGTAGGCTGGTATTGGAATAGACTAGTTTTGGGAGAGAATTAGGCACTCTCTAATTTGGCTAGAGTTCTATTTCTACTCCAATCTTCTTCTACCTAGTAATTCACTGATTAAAGTGTTAATATACTTGAATACACAATTATTCAATTCTATTTTACTGTTCTATTGTCTTGGTACCCATCAATGACTTATTTATAAATAGTATTTTGTTTCCTTAACGCTTATCTGTATACAAAAACATTGTTGAGTTACTGAGCTGCATATTCTGTTTCTTATCTGATAAGCAATGTAGTCAATGGCAGATCGCGTAGCGTAGCGGACATCCTCCAAAATGCTATTGCGGGTGGCGGAGTAGTGTTACGGCCGCTACTTAGAAGTCTAGGCCAGAGATAAACAGAGGAGAAGTAGAGAGCTGGTAGCGCACTCAACAAGTAGCGTTGGAGTTTCCATCAGCCGCGCCAGAGTCGCAGGCGGCGACAGTTGCTGAAAGGCTCAACTGGAAATTGGAGGGTAAATTGTGTTGAATTCAATGGGAAATTCGGTTACAATCTATCATCTGGTTGTATTCCAGAATCTGTTCTGTTACAAGTTTAACTTTCCAAAAAAACTCCCCAACTCATACACTGCTCTGTTTATTTATATTACAATGCAGTTACTGAAATGACTAAACTGCCCCTCCTAATTAGTATTTACATCTCTATTCCTTCTATAGTAGACCTTCTTAACATAAGGTCTACTATCAATACCCCCCCTAGGGCTTTCACCTTGTCCTCAAGGTGAATATCTGGAAATGCTTGTGGGAGCTTCTCCACCATCTCCCATGAATTCTCACAGTCTGGTAGATCTTTCCAGTGCACCAATACTTCAGCATCTCCCCTGGAATTGTATCTCAGTTGCAGAAGTTCTTCAATCTCTGGTTGCAGTTCCCCTTCCTCAGTCAGTACCGCAGGGACCGGTTGAGCTTGGTAATTTCCTGGGATTGCCTTCTTCAATTTACTGATGTGGAAAACTGGATGTATTTTACACTGTGCAGGCAGCTCCAGTCTGTAAGCAACCTGTCCTATTCTCTCTATGACTTGGTAAGGGCCATAGAATCTAGGACTAAGTTTTTCGTTCCTTCTAGCTGCTAGGGTCTTCCACCTATACGGGCAGGCTTTTAGATACACCCAGTCACCAATGTTGAAGGCTATGTCTCTCCTATGTAAATCAGCTTGTTTCTTCATTCTGTTCTGTGCTACTGTCAGATTGTCTTTGAGCTGGTCAAGCACTGTATCACGTTCTGAATATAGCTGATTGACTTCTTCAACATTTGAGGGGATGGCAGGGCCTTTTAGAATTGGATTTGGGTCCCTTCCATACAAGGCTTTGAATGGGGACATGCCAATTGAGATGTTGAAGTTTGTATTGAACCATAACTCAGCCCAAGCTAGCCATTTTGTCCAAGATTTTGGATGATCCCCCACAAAGCACCTGAGATACACCTCCAAACACCTATTAGTCACTTCGGTTTGTCCATCCGTTTGTGGATGAAAAGCTGTACTGTAGTGGAGTTTTGTTCCTGCTTGTTTGAAAAGTGCTTTCCAAAAATGGCTTAGAAATACACGGTCCCTATCAGATACAATCACTTCTGGGAAGCCATGGAGTTTGATCACACCCGATATGAACACTGCTGCTACTTCAGTGGCACTGTAAGGGTGTCCCAATGGCAAGAAATGGGCATATTTCGTAAGTCTATCCACCACTACCAATATAGTGTCATGCTTCTTTACTCTAGGTAGTCCACCAATGAAATCCATTGAAATTTCATTCCATACTTTGTTAGGGATTGGAAGAGGTTGTAGTAAACCTGCTGGTGCGAGTGTTTCTGTTTTGCTTTGCTGGCACTGCTGACATTTCATGATAAATTGTTTAATGTCCTGTTTCATACCCTGCCAATAAAAAACCCCTGAAATTCTCTTATATGTTCTGACTAGACCCGAATGGCCACCCTGCAGTGAAGAGTGAAACTCAGCCAATATAATTGGTATTTTGGAAAAAATTTTGGGTAGAACCAGACTATTTCCTTTGTACAGGAGCCCCTTTTTTACTGAATACTTTGTGTTGTCAGCAGCCTTGAGCACTACCTGCTGCAATAGTGCTTGCAATACTGGGCAGTTTTTGATCTCCTCTTCCCAGGCCTCCCATTCAGTCAAGCTCACTTGAGATATTGCTGCAAATAACACCTGTCTGGACAGGGCATCAGCTACTCTGTTAGCTGCACCTGGTTTATACTGAACACTGAAATCAAATCCCAATAGTTTTGATGTCCATTTCACCTGTTCACCTCCCAAATAGTTCTGCTCAGTGATAAATTGCAGACTTTGCTGGTCTGTTCTCACTGTGAAGTGGTTCCCCAACAAGTAGTGCCTCCACTTTTGAATAGCCAACACCATAGCCATTAATTCCCTTTCATAAGCTGACTTTTGTTGTGCTCTAGTTGATAATTTCTGACTGAAGAATGCAATAGGTTTCTCATCTTGCATCAAGACTGCTCCCACCCCTTTGCTTGAGGCATCTGTCTCTATCACAAACTGTTTACTAAAGTCAGGCATTTCCAACACAGGTAAGGTTGTTAAAGCCTGTTTCAGTTGCTGAAATGCAGCTTCAGCCTCATCAGTCCATTTAAACTTGTCTGCTTTCAACAATTCAGTCAGTGGTCTAGCAATGATGCCATATCCTTTTACAAATCTTCTATAATAACCAGTCAACCCTAAGAATCCCCTTAGACCTTTAGGATCCTTAGGAGTGGGCCAGTTTGTCATAGCCTCCACCTTATTAGGGTCTGCAGACACCCCCTTTGCTGACACCACATGCCCTAGGTACTCCACACTATTCACAGCAAATTCACATTTTTTCTTGTTTACTATGAGACAGTTTTGGTGCAGCACATTGAAGATGGTTCTGAGATGACTAGCATGCTCCTCCAAACTTCTACTATAGATCAAAATATCATCAAAGAATACTAAGGTAAACTTCCTCAAAAAGGGTCTTAGTATTTCATTCATTAGTGCTTGAAAGGTTGATGGGGCATTGGTCAACCCAAAGGGCATTACCACGTATTCATAGTGGCCCTCGTGTGTTCTAAAAGCTGTTTTTGGAATATCCTCTGTTTTCATACGAATTTGGTGGTATCCGGATTTAAGATCAAGCTTTGTAAACACTATGGCACCAGCTAATTCATCTAATAGTTCATCAATTATTGGCATGGGGAATTTGTTGGGCACAGTCAGCTTGTTTAGGGCTCGGTAATCAACACAGAACCGCCAACTCCCATCTTTCTTTTTCACTAGGATTATTGGACTAGCATATGGGCTTGTACTTGGTCTAATAATCCCTGCCTTCAACATATCAGTCACCAACCTTTCAATCTCATTCTTTTGATAGTGTGGATACCTATAGGGCCTTAGGTTAGGGATATTTGCTCCTTCTTTTAGTACTATAGCATGATCTGTGGTTCTACTAGGTGGCAGTTCACTAGTTTCATGAAATAAGAACTCAAACTGATCAATGACAGCTTGTATTACCTCAGGTATGCTCCTCTGCTTTGTTTCTGTACTTGCCATGCTTCTGCAGTCGACTATGAACAGCTCCTCTGGTTCCTGCAGCTCTGTACTCAACTGTTTTGCTTGCACTTCTCTTCTAGACAAGTATGGATCACCCCTCAAGCATATAGTCTCCTTCCCCACCTTCACTTTCAACGTCATATCTCTGAAATTTGCCTTAATGTCGCCCAGAGTTTCCAACCATTCAAGTCCTAGAACCATATCTTCTCCATCCAAAGGAAACACATAGCAGTCTACTTTGATGGTTAACCCTTGTACCATGATCTCTAGTCCCCTACATACTCCTCTAATCATGATCCTTTCACCATTTCCAATTTTCACCCAGCATGGTGAAATGTTCTCCACTTCCAGTCCCTGTGCTACTACAAATTTGTTTGAAACAAAGTTGTTTGTGGCGCCACAATCAAGCAACACCAAGATTTCCACTATGCCCATCAAAGCTCTCAGCATGAAGGAGTAGTTTGAAGAGAGCCTTGCCAAGCTATGAAGATGGAGGCTCTTCAACGTGGCTCCCCACAAAATCTCTTCACCCTCCTCTTCCTTGCCCTCCTGTGCCTCTTCTTGGCCCTCTTCACTTTCCTCTACATATAGCACCTTTAATATTCTATTCTTGCATATGTGCCCTGGCGTGTATTTTTCATCACAAGTGAAGCACAGTCCTTTCTTTCGTTTCTCTTCAATTTCCTTGCTTCCCACTGATCTTGTGTTTGCAGGCGTCGTGTTCTTGCTTGCTTCAGCCATCTTGGCGCCTCCCCCCGTCTCTATCGTGTTCTTGTTGTTCCAACTACTGTTCTTGAAGTTATTGGGGCCCCGACCCCCATACCGACCCACCGCTCCTATCTTTTCTTCAGCAAGCAACGCAATATCCATCATTTCCGCAAGGTCCTTTGGCCGTTGGAGACGAACTTCAGCCCTGATATCTTCTCTCAATCCATTTGAGAACATTCCTGCGAAGAGAGATTGATCCTGGATTTTGATATGGCTTGCCACTGTCTCAAACTTCTTACGGTATTCTCTCACCGAACCATCTTGTTTCATATTCATCAAGAGTTCGAACGCGTTGGTCACCACCGTCGGTTGAAACCGGCGGAGTACGGCGTCCTTCAAACCACTCCAAGTGAGTACTTCGTTGTTCGCCTCCCACCACTGCATCCACGCGAGCGCTTCTCCTTCCATAGCCATCAACGCCGCGTCTAACTTCTCACTCTCGTCGATCTTGCGCACTTTGAAGAAACGTTCGATCTTGGTGAGCCAACCGGTGGCGTCGTCGCCGTTGAACACCGGTAAGTCCACCTTACGGAGCCTTCGCTCGCAATCGCCCTGATTTCCCGCGACATTCACGTTTTCCTTCCCCTTCGGGTTACCGGGTCCAGTTTGACCCGAGTCCTTCTTTTGCAACCCTGCGATCATCGCCTCCATTCTTGCTAGCGTTTCTTGGAGTCGTCGTTCACTACGGGTCTCAGCATCTTGAAGTCTTCGTTCCAGCAATTCTTCAATTCGTGGATCCATCGATGAAGTAGTGGTCTTCTTCTTCGGCATGAATCTTCCCCAAAATCGATTGCTTTGATACCAGTTGAAAGGCTCAACTGGAAATTGGAGGGTAAATTGTGTTGAATTCAATGGGAAATTCGGTTACAATCTATCATCTGGTTGTATTCCAGAATCTGTTCTGTTACAAGTTTAACTTTCCAAAAAAACTCCCCAACTCATACACTGCTCTGTTTATTTATATTACAATGCAGTTACTGAAATGACTAAACTGCCCCTCCTAATTAGTATTTACATCTCTATTCCTTCTATAGTAGACCTTCTTAACATAAGGTCTACTATCAGTTGCAGAGTAGAAGGAGAGGAGAGATCGCACAGAAGAGAAGAGAGGAGAAGATGAGAAGTCATGGGTAGAAACCAAACTTTAGAATATTAGGGGTAAGGTAAAGACAAAAAGGTCCCAGAAAACCCTTTTTTACACGGGTCCCATTAAAACCCTAAAATGAATTAAAACTATTATTAAATATCAGAATACTGGGGTAAGATAAAAAGACAAAAAGGTCCAAAAAGAAAGCCTAAACGAATAAAAAGCAAGGGCATCTTTGACATTTCACAATTATTTCACTGTAGTGCTTCCTTCTTCACGATTTCCCTGCGATTTTTCCGCGATCCAGAGCGCTACGGCCGCAAAACAGAGCGCGACGGCCGCAACACTAAAGTGCACCGCAACAGCGTTTTGCGTCGCGCCGGACCTTCGCCACGCCACGCACCGCCGCGATTGCGGCCGCTACCACCGCTATTAACTACATAGCTGATAAGTTGTATTCGCCCCATGAAAGTGTTAGATTGTTGCTTGTTGACCCTTGGGGACTTAACCTTTGTTCTGAAAATCAGGGTGGAGAAGCTAGTTCTATATGGCCATCTGATGGAAAACTGCAATCTGTTGCAACTCAAAGCAGTCTTAGATGCCTCTCTCGCATGCTCGACGAAGCTATACATGCTGACCTCACAATTATAACTACTGATGGTACACTGAGTGCTCATAAGGCAATTCTGTCTGCAACATCTCCTGTGTTCCAGAATCACTGCGGGGATGGGAAAGAGTCATCTATAATCCACATAGAAGACATGTCACAAGAATCATGTATGGCCCTTCTGTGTTACTTGTACGGCACAATAAAACATGAAGATTTCTGGAAGCATAGGCTTGCATTGCTTGGAGCAGCTAATAAATATGACATTGGTGATCTCAAAGATGCCTGCGAGGAAAGCTTACTCGAAGATCTTAACTCCGGCAATGTGTTGGAGAGGTTAAATGAGGCGTGGCTTTACCAGTTGCACAAGTTAAAGAAGGGATGTTTTTCCTTCTTATTTGATTTTGGTAAGATTTATGATGTAAGAGATGAAATAAATACCTTTTTCCTTCATGCAGACAGGGAACTAATGCTAGAGATGTTTCAACAAGTGCTCACTATTTGGAAATAGGTTATATTATTACTATGTAACTCGTGGAACTCTCGGCACCCTTGTATATTTTGCAAAATGATGGACCCGTGTGCATAATCATGTTTATACTTTTCAGTACTAGATTATGTTTTTCTGTAGATAATACTCATCAATTCAGTTCTACATCATCAATATCAATAAACAACCATCATACTCATTCTTATTGGAATAAGTATTTTTATACCTTACATTTAAATATTACTACTTTCTATAAATCAATATTTTGTTATAAATAATTATTTTGTTTTTGATTCATGACGAGAAAACATTATATTTTTTTTTTTGAGTTCCAAAATAGTTGCTTGACCATGATAGACTTGTGGTGTGCCAAATTAGTTTATCAAAGGTCGATCATTATAAGCATGATAAGAAAGATTTAGGAACGTGATATCAATAATTTATATTGATTTAATTCTCGTGTTTATCGGTGTTTGGGTTGGGATCTTAGTTAAAACTTATTGTTGCATATAATTTGTGACAAATGAAGCGATCTCACATTCCTAACTACAACACTAACCACAGTTCAACTTAGACTAGAGAAAAATCTCAGCTTTCTTATCAATTAGTAGGATACCCGTGCATACACACGTTTGCTGTCGTGTTCTTTTTAGTAATGAACTTATACAGTATTTAAATAGTTTGAACATTACCCCGTAAGCATAAAAACAAATTTAAAGTAGATAAAAAATGAATTTCAAAAAAAAATTAGATAAATATTAAAATCTAAAAATGTAAAAGTATCATTTAAAAGCAATATGTGCATTTATCTCATGTTTTTTAATATATCAGTGCAGTGTTTTTTTTATATATCAGTGTTGTTATCCAGTGTTTTTTAATATATCAGTGCAGCTATCCCGTGTTTTTATATATATCATTGCAGTTATCCCCGTATTTTTTTTATATATCAGTGCAGTTATCCCGTGTTTTTTTATATATCAGTGGCAATTATTTGTCTTTTTTAGGTATTAGTGACAAATATCTGTCACGTGTGTTTTAAATATTAATCAGTTTAAAGAGTCATTAAGCTTTCTTGTTTTTTTAGATAGTAGGTAATTTATCGTAGTCTTCAAAAATTATAATTATCAATGGCAAATATTAGTCTCGTGTTTTTTTATATATCAGTGCAGTTATCCGGTGATTTTTTTATATATCAGTGCAGTTATCTCGTAGTTTCAATTGATTATTTTAATTGAATAGTAGATTATAGTAGATAGTAAAAGAGAGATAGTAGATTATCAATAAGAAATATTTGTTTTAAATATGAATCAATAGTTTAAATAGTCATTAAATCTTCTTGTTTTTTAGATAGTAGGTTTATCGTAGTCTTCAAAAAATTTAATTACCAATGACAAATATTAATCTTGTGTTTTTTTATATATCAGTGCAGTTATCCCGTGTTTTTTTATATCATTGTGGTTATCACAAAGTTTCAATTGATTATTTTAGTTGATTAGTAGATAGTAAAAGATAAATAATAGATTATCAGTAAGAGGTGATAGTAGATTATCATTAAGAGTGTAAACAGATTTTAGAGAGAAAAATTAAAATTTTAAAGTGATAAATTTTTCCAAAAAGGTGATATTTTTTTTTTGAGTGTGACACAATTACATTTTTATAAGTAATTTTAGTAGAGTAGTGTTTGTATAAATTTAGAAATTTAGTTAAAAAAATTAAAGTGAAGTGATAAGAGAAAGAAAAGAATTGTTTATGTGAAAAGTAAAAGTAAAGTAAAAGGAAAAAAGGAAGAAAGAATGTGTAAGAGAAAAGTGAAAAGGATGAAAGAGAGTGTAAGAAGAAGGAGAGAAAAAAATGAGGAAAGAGAGTGTAAGAAGAAAAAGAAAAAAAAATAGTGTAATGACATTTTTACCCTTAAATTAGATATGTGTCTTGTTATAATAAGATATCCAAATTGGTAATTTTGTAAGAGGTTTGTTTGTATAAATAGAGATTTATTTATTATTTGAGTTGATTAGCAGATTATAGTAGATAGTAAAAGATAGATAGTAGATTATCAATAAGAAATATTTATCCCGTATTTTTTTATATATCAGTGACAATTATTTGTCCTTTTTAGGTATTAGTGACAAATATTTGTCACGTGTGTTTTAAATATTAATCACTTTAAATAGTCATTAAGCCTTCTTGTTTTTTTAGATAGTAGGTTTATCGTAGTCTTCAAAAATTATAATTATCAATGACAAATGTTAATCTCGTGTTTTTTTTTATATATCAGTGCAGTTAACTCGTAGTTTCAATTGATTATTTTAGTTGATTAGTAGATTATAGTAGATAGTAAAAGAGAGATAGTAGATTATCAATAAAAAATATTTGTTTTAAATATTAATTAGTAGTTTAAATAGTCATTAAATCATCTTGTTTTTTAGATAGTAGGTTTATCGTAGTCTTCAAAAAATTTAGTTACCAATGACAAATATTAATCCTCTGTTTTTTATATATCATTGCAGTTATCCCGTGTTTTTTTTTATATATCATTGTAGTTATCACATAGTTTCAATTGATTATTTTAGTTGATTTTCAATAAGAGTGAAAACAGATTTCTGAGAGAAAAATTAAAATTTTAAGGTGATAACTTTTTCCAAAAAGGTGATAGTTTTTTTTTTGTTTTTTTTAGTGTGACACAATTACATTTTTATAGGTAATTTTAGTAGAGTAGTGTTTGTATAAATTTAGAAATTTAATTAAAAAAAAACTAAAGTGAAGTGATAAGAGAAAGAAAAGAATTGTTTATGAGAAAAGTAAAAGTAAAGTAAAAAGAAAAAAGGAAGAAAGAATGTGTAAGAGAAAAGTGAAAATGAGGAAAGAGAGTGTAAGAAAAATGAGAGAAAAAAAGGAGGAAAGAGAGTATAAGAAGAAAAAGAAAAAAAAATGTAATGACATTTTTACCCTTAAATTAGATATGTGTCTTGTTAATAAGAGATCCAAATTGGTAATTTCGTGAGGTTTGTTTCTATAAATATATATTAGATAATTTCGTAAGAGGTTTGTTTGTATAAATAGATATTAGATTAGATGACACTATGGTTGAGCCGAAGTTAGGGATCAATTAACATTTCTTAAAGAGCACATTCTCCACAATTCAAATTGGGTTAGATAAAGGTCCCATATAAAAGTTTCCACTCACTTTTAATCCCTATATCTTCCTTGGTCAATGCTTTTAGTCTCTCAGGACTTTTAATAGTGCTTATAAGCGCTATAAAAGGCCCAAAAATGGGTTATTTAAAAAAGTCATGAGAAACTAAAAACATCGACAGAGGAAAATGTAAGGACTAAATGTGAGTGAAATTTTTTATAGGAACTAAAAACAAAATTTTTAAATTTTATAGAGACCAAAAACATATTTAATCTTTTTTTAATTAGTGACGTGTAACCTGAGTTGGACTCATTAATTGACAGGACAGTGACGTGTGCTACCTACATCAAGTGACACGTCGGTTAATAAACTTTTTATCACTTTAATTATAAGCAGAACATCGTGTAGGACTAAATGTTTGAGATTTTTTGTAACATCCCCTATTTGGCTAATCTCAATTATTGAAAATAGCAAGAGGTCAAGTTATATATATATATATCATCTTAGTCAAAAAAAAAATATATATTGTGCTTGATAAGTGAATTAATTGTTTGAATTAAGTATTAGAACTTGTGTGTTTAATGTCTAAGATAAAATGCATTAAGTCAGGCTTCATTGCTAATAGAAGTCACAAGGAGAGGTTAAATAAGCTGAAGGGTAGGATAGCAATCTCCCCCACAGTCCCACTTAAACCAGCTGGACCAAACACTCAGCCAAAAACACCCTCCCTCAGCCCCATTTTCAGAAACAGAACCAGTGAAGTTAGAGAGAAAGGAGGAGAGGTCGCAAGAGAGAGAGCGAGTTTGGAGAGGAGAGAGAGCTCCCTGAAAAGTTAGTGCATGTGCAATCTGGAACCACCATTGTTCGTCATTCTTCTCCCTCTACAAACTGATACCCAGAAATCTCCCAGCAACCACTAGTGCAAAAAGGGGATTTAAAGTCAGGCGAAAATGGGATTTAAAGTCAGGCGCTCGCTTGACTTTTATTAAGTCGACTTTGTATGTCAGGAGTTTTAAAGTCAAGCGATAGCCTGACTTCGTAAGTCTGATTTAAAGTCAAGCATTTATTTTGCCTGACTTCGTAAGTCAGTTTTAAAGTCAAGCATTTATTTCGCCTGACTTCTTAAGTCTGTTTTAAAGTCAAGCATTTATTCTTGCCTGACTTCGTAAGTATGATTTAAAGTCAAACATTTATTTCGCCTGACTTCTTAAGTCTGTTTTAAAGTCAAGCATTTATTATTGTCTGACTTCGTAAGTATGATTTAAAGTCAAGCATTTATTCTCGCCTGACTTCGTAAGTATGATTTAAAGTCAAGCTTTTGTTCTCGCCTGACTTTAAAAGTTCATTTTTTTTAAAAAAAAAAATTTATTTGGTAGCCATCTAATCTAAATAAAGACTGCTAACCAAAATCAAACCAACTAATCTAAATTACTTTTTTTTTAAAAAATTCAAATAAATGGAACTTACAATAGCCATCAATTGGTGCAACTACCAACATATATATAAACACTACCAACATATATATAAACAAATTTCTACCTCATTTATTAAGCATTAAATCCTTACAATAGCCAAATTCTCATATCACCATCATCATTCACTACTACATATATACCAAGGTCTTGTAAATTCCAGAACAATCATAACACAACCTATGGTACTTTCTAACCTACCAATATGCATTTTTCACTTTGTTACTAACTACCATACAAACGAAAGAGACTGAAAGCAGAAATACATGATAATGCCACCATACTAAGACTAACAAATCCTTCTGCTACTTGATTGCAGAATTTCCCTTAGAGCAGCACTAGCACGTTCCACTAGTTTATCTCTCTTCCTTCTATACCTGCAATTCATGTAAATCTCACCATATATGATTAAACTAGTTATCATAATTGATTGAAATATAAAAAAGTAAAAAGCTAATGGCTTTCATCATAAAATCAGTTTTCTGAAACATGAGTAAAACTAATAAGCATGGGGAGATTTCCAGAGAAGCCTAGAAGAAATGTAACAGAGGGAGCAATTGGCTGCCAAACAGGTATACTCACAGGGAGGAAAGACTGAAGCAATTAGCGAGCTGATCAGGAATCTTCCCACACAAGTGATTGTTGTTCAAAATCCTTCCAAACAGTTCAAGTAATGGCAAAACAATAAACGATCATCAAGCCGTTACTAAACAGAAAACATCAAGCATGAAGCACTTAATAATTAAACATACAGAGAGGCAAGGTTCTGCAGCTGCCCAATTTCTGCTGAAATGCTACCCGACAAGAAGTTGAAAGACAGGTCACTAGAAATAGAATAAATCATTAAAGGTTGTTGCAACACATGTCAATAGAAAAGAATAAATCACTAAGAACCAATTAATCAACTAGGATAGGCAATTTCATATATATTGAACTCCAATCCTTCAGATCAGAAATGGCCTTCAAAACTTACATAATCTGTATACTTCTGAGATTCCCAAAATCAGCAGGCAAATGATCATCAAGGCGGTTATGACTCAAGTTCCTGGATTTATAAACATGTAAATATTTTCAAAAATCAGCAACGTAAACACCTGGAAAATTAGTTTACATGATTTCTTAAAATATCCAACTTACAGGGTCAAAAGATGCTCTAGATAACCAACAGAAGCTGGAACCAGTCCTGAAAAGTTATTGCTAGACAGGTCCCTAAAACATAACACAAGATAGTAAATGATTATCATTTAATTGCCTGCTTAACTGATTGCCATGCAGTTGATTATCATTTAATTTCCTGGAAGAATAAAACTTAGTAAATGCATGCATAATACAGAAGATAGTGATGACACAAATAGAGACCAATTAAACTCACAGGGAGCTCAGTTTAGACATATTGCCAAGTTTGGGAGGTATTGGACCAGTAAGCATGTTTCCATGAAGGTATCTAAATTATGAAAAAGGTCAGGCAAGAAACCATAACTATTAATGAGTTCAAACTTTTAATCAATGAGTAGTGACACTCACAGTTTGCCGGTGAAAGACAGATTGCCGAATATAGGAGGAATTGGTCCCACTAACTCATTCTCACTCAAATCCCTACAACAGTGCCAGTATGCAAAATACACAATGCAGAAGTTAATCTCTAAACAGTTGAATAAAATGCATTCTCAGGCAGTAAATATGCAAATGTAGTATTTATACTGATGAAATGATCAGAGTAATTATAAACTTACAAAATTGCAAGGGCTTGCATTAAACCAATCACTTCTGGAATCTTCCCGGTTAATCTATTTCCTTGAAGCGACCTAGATAGAAAGCACAGCAAACTTTCTCAATACAATACAACAGAAGTAGCCAACATTGAACTTTGTCAATACAAGTAGCCAAATTACTTACAGAGTAGCCACTTGAAGAAAACCAATATTATATGGAATCTCCCCAGTAATCTGATTATATGATACGTCCCTGAAAAACTCAATGAGAAGATAGCCTAAGCATCTGGATCAAAACATTCGAAAGCAAATATTGATCAAACTAAATACTAAATGACTTGACATACAAGATTTCAAAACTTGTGCAGTTCCCAATGCTCTCTGGTATAGTACCAGTCAAATTATTGCCTCTGACATCACTGATAATTCATGCAAAACAAAACAGAATAACATAGGTCAAAACAGCGGCAGCGAAACAGTTTCGCCACTAAGCCACTTTTATAATTCTCAAAGGAATCATCATCGAGGCCGTCCTGAAATCAAACACATTTCTTCAAAACACGGTCTTCTAACTCAAGGATTGAGTACAAACAAACCCACTACTGAATAGATGATACATTACATGCAATGAAAATGCGAATAGAAGAGACATCCCATTGATAGTTATCTCAAGCCTAAAGTGTTGCTAAATTGAATCATCTAGTAGTTGTTTTCTAGTTTTGATCACATTAAACAATAATTGCAACACTACCCCCCCTTCTTGCATCGCAATACTGTCAAACAGCTCCAGAGGGAAAAGATGGTACCATTGCAAAAATCTACCAGCAGACCACTTCAATATAGTCCACCCTAAACATCACCTTTAGTTTTTTAATAGCTTTTGTCAAAAGAGAGTACACCGGTGAAAACAACCGTGTTGGAACAAGTTCTTATGACATTTTATTTTGTGAGATGAAAACTCAAAACACAAACATGGGCAACAGCAATGTAAATTCCATAAGAACTTTAGATTAGGCATATTACGAAATCCTAGCATTGTACTATTCGCGGCCTTTTCTTCCTTTCTCAAAAATAGCTACCCATCATTTCTTAGTAACCATGTCACGTCAATTTTATTGAAGTTCACATGGAAGCAGTTAGGCAAAGAACATGAAGCTTGAAGGAATGAGGAACACTTACCAACAACTCTTCAATGCCATTTATGAAGCTATCGATTCTACCTTGCAAGTAAGCTGGGTCGTATTCAGATGACTGAATGCAAAAACAAAATCCAAATACACGGTATGTTACTCGTGGGCTACACTCAACCACATAACCAAGTTGCTCCTTTGTCCTGAATCCAGATACATATAAAAAATTTCAGCCCCAAACAAACAAGAAGGCAGGACAGAAGAAAAAAGAAGAAACAGTAATCTCAAGGAGGAAGGTACCTTTGGCATGTACAAATCTGTGATTTCACCATATTTCTCAAAATGACTGCAGGGAAAAGAAAGAATGGGAGACTATTACATAAATTTCCTCATATGTTCTTTATTACAAGTACATTACGAAAGAAAAAACACTTGTGAGACTAGATTATTTTAATGAAGATACTACATGTTCATATACCTTCTAAAAGTAGCTTCTGTTACTGATTGTGGAATCCTGGCCACAAATATTCTGGTAACTTTTTTGGCCGGTGCCCTCATCTCCTCCTTTAAGATGAAAACATTACAAGAATCAGCAGTAAAATCATAGCACAGGGTAAAACAGCCATGTACCAAAGCTGGTTTTAAGTTTAAAACATATTTAATTGCAACCTTTGGTGTGGCCACTTTGACTTCCAGCATCCTATTACCAAGAACATGTTCACTTGACAATACTTCCTGCAGCCAGAAAGACACCCAACTCGTGATATAGCATGCAGATTTGACCAGAAATATGTGCTTATGTTAGGAACTGTGAAATCAGAATTAAAGAAAGGGACAATGTGTCCCTGATTTTATTGAATGAATGGAATTGAAAAGAACATAAAGTAGAATACTCCTTTCACACTAGAAATCTTCCAGTCAAAAAATCAACAAATTGAATAAGCTTATGTCTAGGTGAAAAGCAGTTACCTTGGCATCATCCAATGAAGCAAATGTAACATATCCAAAACCACGAGACCGCCCAGTCGACCGCTCCTAGATTCAAGTGAGAATATTAGAATGCATCTCCAGCAAATTTAATGGTATAGGGGGAATCTAACCTATCCCTGTACAAGACTATGTCATATAGACCAGAAGCCATAAGTCCCAATTTGATCTTTTCTTATCTACTTTTTAAGTTTGCCGCACCAAGTTTAAGCATGTCACTTTTCCTCTTCAAATTTCGGATAAATAAGAATGACTAACAATCAATAAAGATCGTGCAGGGCATTTCCTAGACATAATAACAAATGATAGTATTTCTGTCTAAGCTGTGCTTTTTTGCTAATATTTACATAGCCAATGCCAAACACAAGTCATAGAAGACGGCTGAATTAGGTAGTCAACTATCACTGTAAAACTTTGTCAAATTTTATGAGATAGGTTAAGTGCGTGTTTGGAGTCACTTTTGGGAGAGCCAAAAGTCATTCTAGAGACCTAAACTTTATTTTGACATGATTGAGTGTTCTTGTTCTTAAGTAAATTGATTTTGCCTCTAGAATGGATTCTAACTTGAAGCTGAGATTTGGAGTTTTTGCCTCCAAACATGACTAGTACACCCAAATATTGTTCAACTCACTTTTACATAAATATATTCTAACCTAACTAACTTTGCATTCAACTCACTTTTAGCTAAAATAAATTCTTCCTATCGTAGAACCAAACACACTAACTGTACAACCCTTATCTAAATTTATCTTTGGAAGAGTGGTAATGAGGGGGGAGGGGAGAAAAGCGACCCAAAACCCTTGTTTGAGGTCAAAAACTGCCATTGAAGAACCATTATATAGATTTTATCATTAGATGACCAACACCAATATATACATTTGTTATCTAAGTGATGTGATAGACAAACATGAACTGAACAAGAATCAGAAACACTGAAAAATTGAAAGTAAGAGATAACCTTCATGACAACGCAATCTTCCAGTTTGCCATATTTGCTCATATATTCTTTCAACCCCTCAGTATCAACATCCCATGGGATACCCAAAACCTAAGATGCAATTTAAAAACGCAAATGATTACCCAATCAAAGAAAAACCACAAGAAACAGAAACGAACTCAAATTATTGATTGTTGCAACAAAAAAGTAAAAATACGAACAAAAGGTTTCAAAAGAAAAGAGAAGATTGAAGTAAAAAGGCAGCCAATACCTTTGCATGTCGAGGTGAACGAGCTCGTCGATGGCCGAATCAAGAGCGAATCGATCTTCCTTCTTGGCCAACAACTTCACCTCCTGAACAACATGAACCCCCAACCATTCTTCAGATCCGAAGAGTACATGTGCCGAATCGCGTCGTCGATCGCTTCTCTCTCCTCAAAACTCGCGGATCCGAAATCCTCCAAGAAAATATATCATGAAAACCCTATTAAAAGCTTCTATTTATGAAGAAGCAGCGTTGCGAGCAGAGAGGAAGAGATGCTGAGAAACAAAGATGCGAGGGGAAGAGATGCGAGATGCGAGATGCGAGATGCGAGAGGGAAACGTGAGAGTGCGATGGAAGATGCAGTCAACGATGATTTTGGGGCTAGGGTGAGAGTGAGATGCGAGATGCTGAAATGTTGATTTGGGGCTTGGGCGTGGAGAGCTTGGAAGAAGAAGCTGGGAACCAGAGAAGAAAGGAGAAAACCAGAGAAGAAAGGTGAAAGAAAGAGGCAAGGCTTCGCGTAAAGTGTGAGAGTGGAGAGCTAGGGTTTCGGGTAAATTGAAAATCTTTTTTTCTATTTTGGTACATTAGAAGTCAAGCGGATACAGGCCTGACTTCTAAAGTACTAAAAAAGAAAAAAAGAACTTCACCATTAATTACAAGTTTGCCACCGTGTCTACTTATGTAGTCAGACAAATACACGCCTGACTTCTAAAGTCTAATTTTTTTCCTATTTTTTCACTTTAGAAGTCAGGCGTGTATTCGCCTGACTTTAAAACTCGCGCGTTTTGCCTATTAATTACAAGTTTGCCACCGTGTCTACTTATGTAGTCAGGCATCTGAGCGCCTGACTTTAAATGTCTAATTCTAATCCTATTTTTGCACTAGTGAACCCTCTCCATCACAAATCACCATTTTTGCACTCCACACGCTCAAAATGTTGAAAAGAGGTGTTCAAGCTTTGCATGTTATGTTGGAGCTTCAGATTCTGTGATAGAACCATTTTCCAGCATTAGAGAAGAGATTGGGTAGATAGATTAGAAGTTGTGGAAAGCTAGGTTTGATCAGTCCATCTTTGGAGTTACTTGGAGCGAATTCGAGGACCGTTCGTGTAGTTCTTTTGATCGTGTCAGCTGATAGATTCGTTGTTTTACGATTTTCATCGCAACTGGTGAGTTCTATACTCGCTTAGGGATTTGCTTTCCGATGATTGCATGATTCTGAATCAAGGTGCCTCGCGTTTTGTTTTGAAAAGAATCGAGTCAGAAACCGTTTTCGGGAAAATGGCGTTTTTACGGTTTTTCGGTGAATATATATGTTTTTATTGATTTGTTGATTTTAATGCTTTCGCTGGAATATGACTGAATTGCTGGTTGAAATGTTTGTTTTTAAGTCACGGAAGTCCTAAAATGTCTCGGCACCGGATTGAAAGTGAAACGAAAGGCAAAAACTCTACATGAGGGGTAGAGAAGATCATGAGTGCATCGCTGGGTAGCTTACTAAGTAAGAAAAGAGCCCAGGATGTCACAAAAACCATAATGTAACACCCACTACCAATTGATCTACTGTAACACCCCGGTATTTTTATTTAGTACCATCCCTATAACATCAGAGATATATTTCCTGCTTAGACACTGAATATCACTATAATTTTTCGCTGAATATAAACCAAACAGTCTCATTTACAACCAAGACAATACGGTTCTCAAACCATAAACCATCAGCATCTATAGTATTCAGTATCATACAAGAAAGCGGAAGAAAGATATAACACTAAAAACATAATGTTGTGATACATAGATAACAAGGGAAAACATAAACTCAAGCATAAAGCTAAGTCTTCAGCCACCATCCGAGTGCCACCTACTAGTGCCTCCTGGATTTCCACTTTCCCTGTTTCTCTGTAAAACAACAACATATAAACAATGAGATACAATCTCTGTGAGTTCTACCGAGACCCCTACTAACACTCTCGGTTCATTTATGAATTCTTTTATACACAGTAGAAACCGACTGCACCAATGCAGAACCCGGCAAACCCCTTACCAATAATAGTTCCACTATTGGCCTCGGAGCCTACATAACCACGGTACCGTACCACCGACTACACTAATGCAGAACCCGGTGAACGTCAAACAATACTTTTTAACACACCCCCGACTGCACTAATGTAGAACCCGATGAACCCTTTACCAATAACAGTTTCGCTATTGGCCTCAGAGCCTAGGGTAGGGGATCATGACTGCCCCTCCTAGTATGTTAGTAACAATACTTTTTAACACACCACCGACTGCACTAATGCAGAACCCGGTGAACGTCACACAATACTTTTTAACACACCCCTGACTGCACTAATGCAGAACCCGGCGAACCCTTTACCAATAACAGTTCCGCTATTGGCCTCAGAGCCTAGGGTAGGGGATCATGACTGCCCCTCCTAGTATGTTAGTAACATGGGTCGTCACCCAACTCGATATATAAACATATATCTACAATCATATATAACCACCCACATTGGGTCGACTCCTACAATCGATATAATTTATATATCGTGAATTATTGACCGGTTTAGACGAATGAATAATAATCATTTCGCGTCAGTGTTACAATCCCACATAGAACATATAATTCGTTTTATTATCAATAAAACATATCCGCACTCGTGTACTATTGTTCGATTTTCCGAAACAGTTTATAACTTCAAAAACAGTCCATTATCCCATTTAATTTATAAAAATAGATGGGTCTTTGAATAAGCTTTCAAACGCCTCTCAGAACACTTCAATCGGGTTCCCGGATCAAAAGTTATCGCGAAAACAAAATCAGTGAAAAACTACTGAAAATCTAGAAAGCGTCGCGACGCAAACTGCTTCCGTCGCGACGCGAAAAGTGACAGAAATATTTCACTGGAAAAATTATTCATGGCCGCGACGCGATGGGGGAGCTCGCGACGCGATGGGAGCTGCTGGAAGTGCAAATTTTGCGGTTTCTTTTGAAAAAATATTTTGGTGTGACCAAAGATAAACCAATCTTTTCAAAGGCTAGGAGGAAGTTTTCACTTAGTCTTGGAATCAATCTCAACTCACTGGGTTCACACACACACAAAGAGTGTAAATAATTCTGGAAGTTTGAAAAAAATAAATAAATAATAAAGGCACAAGAAAAATTGATGAGCAAAGAAGTTCATAGAGAGCACCTCATGAAAATCCAAATATCAAGCTGATTTATCTTCTAGAAACTATAGTATTAGTTTGTCTTTGTCATTACTTGAGGACAAGCAATGGTTTAAGTTTGGGGGTGTGATAACTCTATTTTATATAGAGTTATTCATATGTTTAAACTTAGTAAATTGCTCTCTTTCAAGCAAAGATAAAGAGTTTATATAGTATTTTATGTAATATGTGATAACTTGAGTGTTTGACATGGTTATAGTTGTTAATAGGCCATTTTGGATATTGTGGTATGTTTGATAAGTTTGTTCAGTGCAGTCTAGATGCTCCTGCATCAAATGCTCCTGCATTGATCCCGCACTTATAACTGCACTGGTTTAGCACAATGCTACTGCACTGCAACTGCATTGCCTGAAGGTTGGAGCCATCCACTTGCACATCCACTTGCCATCCACTTGCACTTGATGACTGTAACATCCTCAAAATAATTAATCGAATTAATTGGATGTTAACCCAATTGAATTAATTTGGTGCTTAATTGGTAAAATTATTGAGTGCTAAAATTAATTATTGGTTGTCACAGGATCGTTGACCGACTAATACGGATCAATGAAGTTTTGGAATCGAAATAAGGAATTAAGATCAATACGGTAATTGGACCACGCTAGCACTTATTTATTAATTAAATAAGTATGTGTGTGTGTGTTAAATGAAAGAATAAAAGAAAGAAAAAAGAGGAAAGAAAACGCAGAAGAGAAAGCAGAGGAAGAAAAGAAGAGAAAGAAAGGAGAAAGAAGAAGAGGAAAGAAGAAGAGAAAGGAAGAAGAAGAGGAAACCCCATCACCTCAAATTTCAGCATAATCACCATCTCCCTCTCCTCTACAAAACCCTATAACTTGGTAAGATTCTCTTCAATTTTTCCCCCTCCTCATGACCTACGAATTTCTAGGGGTTTTTGGAATTGAATTGTTGAAATCTTGAGTTGTGAGATGAAATTGATGATGGAAACGTGATTAGGAACGAAGCCAAGGGCGGTGGAACGCGTTTGGGAATTCGAAACGAAGAAAGGAGCGGTTCGGTGTTGTTTGGATTCGATTCGGCGATTTCGACAAGTCGGTGATTTCGGCTCGGCAACGACTCTCGCTTCAAGGGTAAGTTTTACTCACGCTTAGGATGTTTTTGTGTCTCGTTAGTTTTTATGTTAATTGATTTCAAGAGATTTTGGAACAAAAACCGTTATTTGAAAATATGTCGCGTTTTAATACAATTCGTTTTGATTGAGTTTTTGATTGGATTGATTGATTGTGTGGTTTGTATTGGATTCATTTTACTGGTTGTCAAATCTGTTTTCGATCGGAATAAAAATCGGAATTGAGCGGAATAGCGGATTTCGCGAAAATCGCAAAATTCTGCACTTAACAGACCCCCCCTTCTGCCTGTTCGCGCGCCACTTGCGCTCCAGGCGCGACTCCAGCGCAGTTTGGCAGAACCTTCTGCCAGTTCGCGCGCCACTTGCGCGCCAGGCGCGACTCCAGCGCCATTTGGCAGAATTTCAGCAACCAAACACTGTTTTTCGTTTCGCGATAACTTTTGATCCGGGAACCCGATTGAGGTGTTCTAAGATGCGTTGGAAAGCCTATTCAGAGGCCTAACTGAATATTCTATTTTTAAGGCAAAATGAACTATTTTTGATATTGAGAATTGTGTCGAAAAGTGGTCGACTAGAGTGCGAGTGTGAACTTGAATTTTATAAAATGAGGATTAAAGTGTTTCATTGATTATCTGATTTGATGGACCGTGGGTTCATAGCACTGTAGATATATATATTATATCGAGTTTGGGTGACGACCCATGTTGACATACTAGGCGGGGTAGTCATGAACCCTAACCCTAGGCTCTGAGGCCAGTAGCGGAACTGTTATTGGATAGGGGTTCGCCGGGAGACGCAAATTGGTTGCAGCCGGTGTTACGTAAAAGGGCCTAGGATGCTAGTTCATCGGGAGACGCAAATAGGTTGCAGCCGGTGTCCTACTAGATCGAAGCCTTATTGTATGGTACACCGGGATTAGCAAGTGGATTGCGGTCGGTGTCGTGTCAAACCTTAAAAATGTTTTAAACGGACCGAGAGTGTTAGTAGGGGTTCCGGTAGAACTCACTGAGATTGTATCTCACTGTTTAATTGTTGTTGTTTTACAGATAAACAGGGACAGAAGAAACCTCAGAGGCACGAGTAGGTGGCCCCGGGAGGAGAATAATGACTTAGCTTTATGTTCAAGTTTATTTTCCTTCTGTTGCCTATGTATTACAACACTATGGCATTAGTGTTTTGTTTATCCCTTTCCGCTTTCTTGTATGACTCTGATTACCACAGTTGCTGACAGTTATGGTCTGAGTACCGTATGATCTTATTTGTGTATAAGATGGTTATGTTGTATTTCAGCAAAATTTTATAATGGTATTCAGTGTCTAAGCAGGAAATTATTATCTCTGATGTTTATATTTTGGCACGCTTTGGTATTTTTACAAGTTAAATATACCGGGGTGTTACAGTTGGTATCAGAGCGGTTCGACCTAGTCGGACTTAGCTTTTAGGGTCTTTGCTTTCTCCAGTCGTGATTTTCTTAGTAATGCAAGACAAATGATGGAACTCCAAGGAACTCCCCTAACTTGGGACAACTTCAAGGAATTGTTTCTGAAGCAGTATTTCCCTTCGGTAAAGAAGCTGAGTAAGCAAGCAGAGTTTGTAAATCTTAAGCAAGGTGATATGTCGGTTGGGGAGTATGCTGCAAAATTTGAAAGACTGTCTCAGTTCTATGAGTTGGGAAGGTATGCCCCAAATGATATGTGGAAAATGCAAATGTTCAAAGAAGGTCTCCGAGCTGATGTGAGCCAAGGACTCAGTTCTTACACTTTGGTTAATTATCCTGCCTTAGTGCAACAAGCCTATGTTGCTGAGGAGGATCTGAGGAAAATGTATGCTGAAAAGAAGGACTATTGGAAGGGTAAGAAAAAGGTTGCTGAATCTTCTACTCCATCCAGGCCATTCAAGGGAAGTAATTATAAAGGGAAGCAGGTGCAATCCCATGACCCAACCAAGCCCCGCAAGTGCATTAATTGTGGAAAGTATCATTTCGGTGAGTGTTGGCAGAAATCTAATCGGTGCTATAATTGTAATGAAGAGGGTCACTATGCTGATAAGTGCCCATCAAGGAGGAACTTTCAAGGAGCACCAAATGCTCCTAGCCAGGGACGAATCAATACATTGGATGCTCGAACCATCACTCCTACTGATAATCTTCTGAGGGGTACGGGATCTCTTTTTAATAACTCAGTCAATATTTTATATGATTCCGGTGCAACTCATTGTTTTATATCACAAGCATGTGTCGATCGGTTGGGTTTAGCATTATCTGAGCAATCCGAACCGATAACTATTTTAACTGCTGCCAAGGGTCGTGTCCAGACCCAATCATTGTGTGAAAATTGCCTACTTGTCATAGGGGACAGACAATTTGTTGTGAAATTTATCTGCTTGCCTATGAGAAGCATGGACATTGTTATGGGTATGAATTGGATGGCTGAAAATCATGTAACGATCAACTGTGCCGGTCGAACCATTAGCTTCGCCTCCGAATCCGTAGGGTTGACACAGGCAGATTTTGAAGCAACGATCTCTTACACCGAAGCAAGCCAGTCATTATTCCAAGGTGAGGAAGCTATTCTTATTATGTTGTCTGCATCTACTGAAACGGGTTTAGACTTGTCATCGGTGCAAGTGGTAAATGAATTTCTAGATGTCTTTCCAGAGGAAGTTTCATCCTTACCTCCTGACAGAGAGGTAGAATTCTCAATAGAATTGATTCCTGGTACAGGATCGATATCTATTGCCCCTTATAGGATGTCTCCTTTAGAATTGAAGGAATTGAAGTCTCAACTTGAAGAGTTAATATCGAAGAGATTTATCCGACCGAGTGCTTCTCCATGGGGTGCTCCGGTATTGCTAGTTAAGAAGAAGGACGGAAGCATGAGGTTGTGTATTGACTACCGTCAACTCAACAAGGTGACTATTAAAAACAAATATCCATTGCCAAGGATAGACGATTTGCTTGACCAACTTCGAGGTGCAGTGGTATTTTCAAAAATTGATCTTAGATCGGGCTATCATCAAATAAAGGTACGAGCCTTAGATATTCCGAAGACAGCTTTCCGTACGAGGTATGGACATTACGAGTTCGTAGTAATGCCCTTCGGTTTGACTAATGCTCCAGCGGTATTCATGGATTACATGAACCGAGTATTCCATACTTATCTCGATCAGTTTGTGGTAGTTTTTATTGATGACATCTTGGTGTACTCTAAGACCATTGAGGATCATGTTCAACATCTCCGCATTGTTCTGAACGTACTCCGGGAAAAGAAATTGTATGCTAAGCCGTCGAAGTGTGACTTCTGGATGCCGGAAGTGAAGTTTTTGGGACACGTGATTTCCCAATCGGGAGTTGCGGTGGATCCCAGTAAGGTAGAAGCGGTGTTGAATTGGGAGCGACCAACATCTGTTACAGAAATAAGAAGTTTCTTGGGTCTAGCTGGTTACTATAGAAGGTTTATTCAAGGTTTTTCACAATTGGTTCTTCCACTTACTCGGTTAACTCGTAAGGGCCAACCGTTCACATGGGATGCCAATTGTGAGGAATGTTTTCAAGAGTTGAAAGTTAGGTTAACTTCTGCCCCAATCCTAATTCTTCCAGATCCGTCTTTGGATTTTCAAATTTTCAGCGATGCTTCTGGGAAGGGTTTAGGATGTGTTCTAATGCAGAACCAACAAGTTGTAGCTTATGCCTCCAGACAGTTGAAGACTCATGAAGAGAACTATCCGACTCATGATTTGGAGTTGGCAGCTATTGTGTACGCACTGAAGATTTGGAGACATTACCTATATGGGTCTCGTTTCGAAGTTTTCAGTGATCATAAAAGCTTGAAGTATTTGTTCGATCAGAAGGAGCTGAATAACAGGCAAAGAAGGTGGGTGGAATTTCTGAAGGATTATGACTTCGAATTGAAGTATCATCCGGGAAAGGCTAATGTTGTAGCCGATGCGCTAAGTAGGAAATCCATTCACGTAGCAAAGTTTATGATGCATGAAATGGAATTGTTGGAGTCCTTTAGGGACTTGAATTTGAATGCAAGATCAAGGAAGAACCGGTTGGTGCTGAGCCACATGAGGCTCTCTAGCTCATTAAGGGATTCTATTCGCTTAGCACAGGAAAATGATGTGAAGCTACAATCGCAAAAATTGTTGCCAGATTTTACTGAAGATAGAGATGGAGTGATTTGTTTCAACGGTAGGATCTGTGTGCCCGAAAATGAAGATATTAAAAAGCAAGTGCTAGAAGAAGCACACCGAAGTTTATTTTCTGTACATCCTGGGTCCACCAAGATGTATAGAGATTTAAAGCAGATGTATTGGTGGCAAGGAATGAAGTTAGAGATTGCTGAGTTTGTATCTCAATGCTTGACTTGCCAAAGAGTTAAGATAGAACATCAGAAGCCTGGTGGTCTGTTACGGCCATTAGAGGTGCCAGTGTGGAAATGGGAAGACATTTCCATGGATTTTGTAATGGCGTTACCAAAGTCTCAGGCCGGTAACGACTCCATTTGGGTAGTTGTAGATCGGTTAACCAAATCAGCTCATTTTATTCCAGTTCGTTCTAGCAGTAAAGTATCCAAGTTAGCTGAGGTATATTTGAAAAACATAGTAAGGTTACATGGGGTTCCTACCAGTATAGTGTCGGATCGAGATCCGAAATTCACTTCTCGATTTTGGAAAGCTCTGAATGAAGCATTGGGAACTAAAGTACTTCTTAGTACCGCTTATCACCCGCAGACCGATGGTCAGACCGAGAGAACCATCCAGACATTAGAGGATATGCTTAGGGCTTCGGTACTTGATAACGGGAAGAAGTGGGAGGATCATCTTCCGTTGGTTGAATTCTCATATAACAACAGTTATCATTCCAGTATCGGAATGGCACCTTTTGAGGCCTTGTATGGAAGGAAATGTAGAACTCCATCGTGTTGGTGGGAAGTCGGTGAGAACCGATTGTTAGGACCCGAGATAATTCAAGACACTACTGAAAAGATCCGCCAAATCAGGGAAAGAATGAAAGCCGCTCAAAGTAGGCAAAAGAGTTATGCCGACAAAAGGAGAAGGCCGTTAGAGTTTGAGTCAGGTGATCATGTGTTTTTGAGATTATCACCAACAATTGGCACAGGTAGAGCATTACGGGTGAAGAAACTCAGTCATCGGTATATTGGACCCTTCCAAATTATCGAGCGAGTTGGGCCTCTTGCATACCGCATCGCCTTGCCTCCTCCATTGTCAAATTTGCATGATGTATTCCATGTGTCTCAGTTGCGAAAGTACATTCCCGATCCAAGTCAACCGTTAGATTTTGAAACGATTGACCTCCGACCGGACTTGTCTTTCCAACCTAGTCCGAAATACATCATGGAACGTGGCGAGAGGACGCTACGGACAAAGTCAATTCCCATTGTCAAGGTGGTTTGGGATGGTTTCTCCGCCGAGGAAGCTACTTGGGAGTTGGAGGACGATATGCGGACTCGGTATCCGTATTTGTTCTCTTGAGGTATGTTGTGTTTAATTTTGAGGACAAAATTCTTTCAAGTTGGGGAGAATGTAACATCCTCAAAATAATTAATCGAATTAATTGGATGTTAACCCAATTGAATTAATTTGGTGCTTAATTGGTAAAATTATTGAGTGCTAAAATTAATTATTGGTTGTCACATGATCGTTGACCGACTAATACGGATCAAGGAAGTTTTGGAATCGAAATAAGGAATTAAGATCAATACGGTAATTGGACCCCGCTAGCACTTATTTATTAATTAAATAAGTATGTGTGTGTGTGTTAAATGAAAGAATAAAAGAAAGAAAAAAGAGGAAAGAAAACGCAGAAGAGAAAGCAGAGGAAGAAAAGAAGAGAAAGAAAGGAGAAAGAAGAAGAGGAAAGAAGAAGAGAAAGGAAGAAGAAGAGGAAACCCCATCACCTCAAATTTCAGCATAATCACCATCTCCCTCTCCTGTACAAAACCCTATAACTTGGTAAGATTCTCTTCAATTTTTCCCCCTCCTCATGACCTACGAATTTCTAGGGGTTTTTGGAATTGAATTGTTGAAATCTTGAGTTGTGAGATGAAATTGATGATGGAAACGTGATTAGGAACGAAGCCAAGGGCGGTGGAACGCGTTTGGGAATTCGAAACGAAGAAAGGAGCGGTTCGGTGTTGTTTGGATTCGATTCGGCGATTTCGACAAGTCGGTGATTTCGGCTCGGCAACGACTCTCGCTTCAAGGGTGAGTTTTACTCACGCTTAGGATGTTTTTGTGTCTCGTTAGTTTTTATGTTAATTGATTTCAAGAGATTTTGGAACAAAAACCGTTATTTGAAAATATGTCGCGTTTTAATACAATTCGTTTTGATTGAGTTTCTGATTGGATTGATTGATTGTGTGGTTTGTATTGGATTCATTTTACTGGTTGTCAAATCTGTTTTCGATCGGAATAAAAATCGGAATTGAGCGGAATAGCGGATTTCGCGAAAATCGCAAAATTCTGCACTTAACAGACCCCCCCTTCTGCCTGTTCGCGCGCCACTTGCGCTCCAGGCGCGACTCCAGCGCAGTTTGGCAGAACCTTCTGCCAGTTCGCGCGCCACTTGCGCGCCAGGCGCGACTCCAGCGCCATTTGGCAGAATTTCAGCAACCAAACACTGTTTTTCGTTTCGCGATAACTTTTGATCCGGGAACCCGATTGAGGTGTTCTAAGATGCGTTGGAAAGCCTATTCAGAGGCCTAACTGAATATTCTATTTTTAAGGCAAAATGAACTGTTTTTGATATTGAGAATTGTGTCGAAAAGTGGTCGACTAGAGTGCGAGTGTAAACTTGAATTTTATAAAATGAGGATTAAAGTGTTTCATTGATTATCTGATTTGATGGACCGTGGGTTCATAGCACTGTAGATATATATATTATATCGAGTTTGGGTGACGACCCATGTTGACATACTAGGCGGGGTAGTCATGAACCCTAACCCTAGGCTCTGAGGCCAGTAGCGGAACTGTTATTGGATAGGGGTTCGCCGGGAGACGCAAATTGGTTGCAGCCGGTGTTACGTAGAAGGGCCTAGGATGCTAGTTCATCGGGAGACGCAAATAGGTTGCAGCCGGTGTCCTACTAGATCGAAGCCTTATTGTATGGTACACCGGGATTAGCAAGTGGATTGCGGTCGGTGTCGTGTCAAACCTTAAAAATGTTTTAAACGGACCGAGAGTGTTAGTAGGGGTTCCGGCAGAACTCACTTAGATTGTATCTCACTGTTTATGTAACACCCCGGTATTTCTAACATGTAGAGAGACCGAAAGATGCACAGATTGCGGAAATTCAGAGGACACAGTTCCTGTTTAAGTTTTGGACATACAAACTTTTTCCGAAATGAAACATAATCGGAAATAACATTACTTCATAAAATAGAAGTTTATCGGTTCCATACCGAGTGGATTACAATATCCCAGTCCAAATACCAAACAGAAACATAAACGGTTCATATAACTCATAATCATTACAAGTTTATACAACCAGTAGGACAACAAAAGAACAAGGAGAAAATACTAAGTCTTCAGCACCTCCAAGAGTATATCAACTACTCGTGCACTATAGTCTTCCTTTTTCCCTGCTTCTCTGAAAAACAACAAATATGGATAGGGTGAGATAACATTATCTCAGTGAGTCCTACCGTGCCCCCTTACTGACACTCGGTTCAATTATTAAACCGTTAACAATGTTTAATTAGCTACCAATAGCCATAATCGAAATGCCAAGCAAATCGTGTTCTCTTTTATGTTTTTAATAGCTTAGCTCAACCGACTGCACAACTGCTAATCCCGGTAGCTATAGCTTAACATCTGCCGACTGCACAACTGCTAATCCCGGCAATGTTAACTTATAATCAGTAACTTAGCACAAGCCGACTGCACCTCTGCTAATCCCGGCAACCCGTGAGTTGACCACGCCAAAACACATTCAGGGCCTAGGTAAGGGGTCATGACTACCCTCCCTAGTATGCTACTTGTCGGGTCGTCACCCAACGCGATTTATGTATGACAATACATAACGATTTCTCGAGAGTTAGATAATATATATCTTTCCGATCACCAAAGGATCTATCACAATATCTTTTTAGATAATTTATATCTTATCGATCTATAACCCGTTTTGATGAATTTATAAACATCCGGCATTATAATCATATGGTAATGTATTATTGACTTATAACCCGTTTTGATGAATCTCTAGACATCCGGCATTATAATCATATACAGTTGATATATATATATAAATATATATATACATTCTATCCATCAGACGGTGTACCCACACGTATACTAGGGTTTCGGTTTTTCGATCAAATAGGCTTTCAAAGCTCTTTTTCACAAACCATGAGTTGAACAAGTTCAAATTAAGGTTTTCAGTGAGGCAATCCCTTTTTGAATGGTTGAGAAAGAAATTAGAAAAGGTTCGGGATCAAACGGAGCAACAAAACGAGAAAACGGAAGCCGGTAACAGAACCACACGCACGACCCGTGCCCAGGGGCACACGACCCGTGCGTGGTGCACTACTCAATACCCATCTACCAGAGGGAAGCGCACGACCCGTGCCCAGGGGCGCACGACCCGTGCGTCCCGTTCTGTTTCCAATACTTCCAACCCGAAGCAGGCGCACGACCCGTGCCCAGGGGCGCACGGTCCGTGCGACCTGTGTCTGTTACCAGAATTCCTCATTTTCCTCATTTTCGCTCTCCGTTCTCGTCCGATTCGATTTCTAATTTCAATCACCTGAAACTCAGAAAATTCCCAGAATATATATTTCTAGTAGTACACAATTCATTTCATTTCAACGACTTATTAAACTTCTCAATAAACCGTAAAACACCGTTTTGACTTAAAAACGTTTTTCGATTCTAAGACTTTTGAAAGCAGAAAATATAACCAAGGGATTCCATGTCGAAAACATGTTCAAAATATCAAAATACCCTATCGTGAGTAGAACTCACCCGTTGACGATCGTTCTAGGAGTTCCGATGAACGCGCGATGACCGAAACGAGAGAATTCACGAACGGCACCGAAGAGCACCAACTGATACTTCAGAACAGCAACCCAAATCTTTCACAACCTTCCCAAATCGAAATGTAAGCTTGGGATTTCCCCCTCTTAACCGCAAAACTGAACATGCAAGCCATCAACACATAGCTCCACCATTTTCACCACTTGGAGCTTCATGGGTATCAATGGAGATGAGTGAAAGAGTGAGAATCAAGCTTTGAAAGTGGTACCATTGGATTCAGAATCAAAAATGGAGTAGAATGTGAGTGAGAGCACTTACATGCATTCAGATTTGAGGTGGATTCCTCCTTCTCCCTTCCTCCTCCTTCGCGCCCTTCCTCCTTCTTTTCCCTATTCTGTTTTTCAGTTTCCAACTTCAGAATTTTGAGAAGGTGATAAAGTGAGGGAAGTGTGGCTGGAAGAGTTCAGACTTGAGGTATTTATATGAGGGGTGCGAATTTACAAATGTGCCCTTCAGCTTGAAATCTTCAATTAAATTATGACTAATCCATAAGTGAATGTGAGATAGGATTTTCTTTGGGCTTTTACTCGTACAATAATTCCCGAGACACGACTAATTATTCCCACAAATAATTAATCGGTCCTAGGCATCATAATACGAGTTTTTAAAAATTAGGGATGTTACAATCTCCCCAACTTTTAAAAATTTTGTCCTCAAAATTGACGAAACATACCTTACTGAAAGAGATATGGATATCGATTGCGCATGTCTTCTTCCAGTTCCCAGGTAGCCTCCTCGATTGAGAATCCATCCCAGACCACTTTGACAATAGGAATAGTCCTTGACCGTAGCGTCTTCTCGCCACGCTCCAAGATGTAGCTAGGATAAGGTTGGAATGACAAATCCGGTTGCAGGTCAATGGTATCAACACTCAATGGTTGATGCAGATCGGGAACATACTTTCTCAACTGAGATACGTGGAACACATCGTGGAGATTTGATAGGGCCGGAGACAATGCGAGGCGATAGGCAACTGGCCCAATCCGCTCGATGATTTGGAAAGGTCCAACATATCGAGGACTGAGCTTCTTCGCTCGCAAGGCTCTCCCAGTGCCTATGGTTGGCGAAACTTTCAAGAACACATGATCACCAACCTTAAACTCCAACGGTCTCCTTCGGTTGTCAGCGTAGCTCTTTTGCCGACTCTGAGCAACCTTCATCCTTTCTCGAATTAACTTGACCTTCTCTGTAGTCTCGCGAACCATATCGGGTCCCAAAAACTTGTCTTCCCCAATCTCCCACCAACACAATGGAGTTCTACACTTCCTACCATAAAGTGCTTCAAACGGTGCCATTCCAATGCTAGAGTGGTAACTGTTGTTGTAGGAGAATTCCACTAACGGAAAATGGTCCTCCCATTTTCTCCCACTGTCGAGCACACAAGCCCGAAGCATGTCCTCAAGAGTCTGGATAGTCCTCTCCGTCTGACCATCAGTCTGAGGATGATAAGCAGTGCTAACCAGCACCCTTGTTCCCAAAGCTTCATTCAATGCTCTCCAGAACCTGGAAGTAAACTTGGGATCTCGGTCTGACACAATACTTGTTGGGACTCCATGCAGTCTGATAATGTTCCTCACATATTCATCTGCTAACTTGGAAACCTTATAAGTCGAGCGAACGGGGATAAAGTGAGCGGATTTAGTCAATCGGTCCACTACTACCCAAATAGAATCATTGCCTGCCTGTGACCTCGGCAAACCCATGACGAAGTCCATTGAGATATCTTCCCACTTCCAAACTGGTACATCTAGCGGTTGTAACTGACCGCCCGGTCTTCGGTGTTCCGCCTTAACCTTCTGACAAGTTAAGCACCGAGAAACAAATTCTGCAATCTCGACCTTCATCCCAGGCCACCAATACATCAACTTCAAGTCTCGGTACATCTTGGTGGATCCCGGATGTACGGAGTACTGACTCCTATGAGCTTCTTCCAATACTTGCCTTTTGATATCATCATCATCGGGAACACAAATCCTCCCATTAAAGCAGATCACGCCATCACTATCCTCAGTGAAATTTGGCGATCCCCTCTGAGACTGCAACTTCATATCAGCTTCTTGAGCTACACGGATTTGTTCCCTTAGCACACTGGCTATCTGTATATGCCGCAGCACTACGCGATCCCTCTTTCTTACCACCTTGAGTTTCAAGTCTCTGAACGACTCCAACAAAGCCATCTCGTGAACCATTAACCTTGCCGTGTGGATAGACTTCCTGCTCAGAGCATCTGCTACCACATTGGCTTTCCCAGGGTGATATTTCAATTCGAAGTCATAGTCCTTCAAAAATTCGGTCCACCTTCTCTGTCTGTTATTCAACTCCTTTTGGTCAAATAGATATTTCAAGCTCTTGTGATCACTAAAAACCTCGAAACGAGAACCGTAAAGGTAATGTCTCCAAATTTTCAGTGCAAACACAATAGCCGCCAACTCTAAGTCATGAGTTGGGTAATTCCGTTCACGCGTCTTCAATTGCCTCGATGCATAGGCCACAACATGTTGATTCTGTATGAGAACGCATCCTAAACCCTTCCCAGATGCATCACTGTAAATCTGAAATCCCAATGACGGATCCGGAAGAATTAGGATCGGAGCAGAAGTTAACTTTTCCTTCAATCCAAGGAAGCACTCTTCACAATCGGCATCCCACGTAAACGGTTGACCCTTGCGAGTCAATCGAGTAAGCGGAAGTACCATTTGCGAAAAACCTTCAATGAATCTTCTATAGTAACCAGCTAAACCCAGAAAGCTTCTGATCTCAGTCACTGACGTTGGCCGTTCCCAATTCAACACAGCTTCCACCTTGCTAGGATCCACTGCAACCCCTTCTTGGGAAATTACATGACCCAAGAATTTTACTTCAGGCATCCAAAAGTCACACTTTGATGGTTTAGCGTAGAGTTTCTTCTCTCGGAGTACTCCTAGGACAAATCGGAGATGCTGAGCATGCTCCTCAACTGACTTGGAGTAAATCAAGATATCATCAATAAAGACGACCACAAACTGATCTAGGTAAGAATGAAATACTCTATTCATATAATCCATGAATACGGCTGGAGCGTTAGTTAATCCGAAAGGCATCACTACAAACTCGTAGTGTCCGTACCTCGTACGAAAGGCAGTCTTCGGAATGTCTAAGGTTCTTACCCTAATTTGATGGTACCCTGACCTCAGATCAATTTTGGAGAAAACTTTAGCACCTCGAAGTTGGTCGAGTAGATCATCTATCCTTGGCAATGGATACTTGTTCTTGATAGTGATTTTATTCAGCTGACGGTAGTCTATGCATAACCTCATGCTTCCGTCCTTCTTCTTGACTAGCAATACCGGAGCACCCCATGGAGAAGCACTCGGTCGAATAAACTTCTTGGAAATTAATTCCTCAAGTTGGGACTTCAATTCTTTCAGTTCAAGAGGAGACATCCTATAAGGTGCTATGGATATTGGCCCTGTGCCAGGCGCCAAATCTATAGAGAATTCTACCTCTCGTTCTGGAGGTAAAGAGGAAACTTCCTCGGGAAAAACATCTAAGAATTCATTAACAACTTGAGTAGATGATAAATCCAAATCAGCTTCAGTTGATGCAGACAAAATAATAACAAAAGCTTCCGCACCTTGGAATAGAGACTGGCTGGCTGAAGTGAACGAAATAACACCATCATCTGCAGGTAGTGAATGTTCCGCTATTTCAGAAGGAAAATTAATTGCACGATTGAAACAATCAATCGTAATGTGATTGGAGGTCATCCAATTCATTCCCAACACGATCTCCATTCCTCTCATAGGCAGACAGATAAAATCAACAACAAAGTCCCTGCCTCCTATGGTGAGCAGACAATTAAGACATAATGATTGGGTTCGCACACGACCCTTTGCCGCAGTAAGGATAGATATTGGTTCGGATATAGGAGATACTATTAATCCTAGCCGTTCCGCACATGCTTCAGAGATAAAACAATGAGTAGCACCAGAGTCATACAGAATATTAACAGTTTGATGAAAGATAGAACCTGTACCCCTTATAAGATTATCAGCTGGCTTGATGGTCTTAGCATCCAGAGTGTTGACTCGAGCCTGTCTCGGAGCATCAGCAGACTCTAAGAAAGCTTTCCTTGACGGACAATTATTAGCATAATGGCCCACTTCTTTGCAAAGATAACACTGATCCGACCTTGTCTCTGATCGACACCTTCCTGGATGATTCTTCTTGCACACTTCACACCGGCGATGCCCAGAAGTGTTGTTTGTCTGAATCTGCTTTCCCTTGTCTAGATTCCCTCTATACCTCGGGTTTGCAGAAGTTGACCCACTGCCCTTCTTCTTATCCTTCCAAAAATCCTTCCTCTCAGCATACATTCTTTTCAGATCGCTTTCTGCTGAATGAGCCTGTTGAACCAAAGCAGGATAAGTGGTTAGGGAATACGAACTGAGACCTTGATTCACATCGCCTCTAAGACCTTGTCTGAACATCACCATCTTCCACCTATCGTCAGGAGCGGTGGTCCCCAATTCATAGAATTGTGACAATCTCTCAAATTTTGCAGCATATTCCCCAACTGTCATCTCTCCCTGTTTCAAACTCAGAAATTCCATCTGCTTGTCAAGTCTTTGGGAGTCGGGAAAATAATGACCCAAAAACAACTCTTTGAAGTTATCCCACTCAAGAGGAGTTCCTTGATTTTGAAGCATTCTACGAGCGTTAACCCACCAAGTGTGAGCATCCTCGTCCAGAGCGTTAGCAGCACAAATTACCTTTTCTCCTTCATTGCATTGCAAAGTATCAAAGATCCGTTCCATGGCATCTACCCAGAAATGGGCTTTCATTGCCTCGGATCCTCCTTTGAAGGTTGGGGGTTTCATCTTCAGAAACCGGAAATACATCCTGTTGGGATCCTCAGGTGTTGGCACATTAACTGGCTCAGCTGGTTGTGGTTGAGGCATTTGATGCATCTGCTGCATTTGAGCCATCTGAGCCATCTGTTGCTGTTGCATTAGCATCATGTCATTCATCATCTTTTGCTGAGTCTCGATGACATTCTGCATCCATTCTTGATGAGGATCAACAGGTGGGTTTCTCCTACCTCTCCCAGCCATGATTCTGCGAAGTATGCACAAAGTATTAAGTTGATCAGGCTCAATGTCTAATAGCATACTAAGAAAAATCAGACTTAGAAGACGTAAAAGACTCTTAACATCTAAGTCCGACTAGGTCGAACCGCTCTGATACCAAATGTAACACCCCGGTATTTCTAACATGTAGAGAGACCGAAAGATGCACAGATTGCGGAAATTCAGAGGACACAGTTCCTGTTTAAGTTTTGGACATACAAACTTTTTCCGAAATGAAACATAATCGGAAATAACATTACTTCATAAAATAGAAGTTTATCGGTTCCATACCGAGTGGATTACAATATCCCAGTCCAAATACCAAACAGAAACATAAACGGTTCATATAACTCATAATCATTACAAGTTTATACAACCAGTAGGACAACAAAAGAACAAGGAGAAAATACTAAGTCTTCAGCACCTCCAAGAGTATATCAACTACTCGTGCACTATAGTCTTCCTTTTTCCCCGCTTCTCTGAAAAACAACAAATATGGATAGGGTGAGATAACATTATCTCAGTGAGTCCTACCGTGCCCCCTTACTGACACTCGGTTCAATTATTAAACCGTTAACAATGTTTAATTAGCTACCAATAGCCATAATCGAAATGCCAAGCAAATCGTGTTCTCTTTTATGTTTTTAATAGCTTAGCTCAACCGACTGCACAACTGCTAATCCCGGTAGCTATAGCTTAACATCTGCCGACTGCACAACTGCTAATCCCGGCAATGTTAACTTATAATCAGTAACTTAGCACAAGCCGACTGCACCTCTGCTAATCCCGGCAACCCGTGAGTTGACCACGCCAAAACACATTCAGGGCCTAGGTAAGGGGTCATGACTACCCTCCCTAGTATGCTACTTGTCGGGTCGTCACCCAACGCGATTTATGTATGACAATACATAACGATTTCTCGAGAGTTAGATAATATATATCTTTCCGATCACCAAAGGATCTATCACAATATCTTTTTAGATAATTTATATCTTATCGATCTATAACCCGTTTTGATGAATTTATAAACATCCGGCATTATAATCATATGGTAATGTATTATTGACTTATAACCCGTTTTGATGAATCTCTAGACATCCGGCATTATAATCATATACAGTTGATATATATATATAAATATATATATATACATTCTATCCATCAGACGGTGTACCCACACGTATACTAGGGTTTCGGTTTTTCGATCAAATAGGCTTTCAAAGCTCTTTTTCACAAACCATGAGTTGAACAAGTTCAAATTAAGGTTTTCAGTGAGGCAATCCCTTTTTGAATGGTTGAGAAAGAAATTAGAAAAGGTTCGGGATCAAACGGAGCAACAAAACGAGAAAACGGAAGCCGGTAACAGAACCACACGCACGACCCGTGCCCAGGGGCACACGACCCGTGCGTGGTGCACTACTCAATACCCATCTACCAGAGGGAAGCGCACGATCCGTGCCCAGGGGCGCACGACCCGTGCGTCCCGTTCTGTTTCCAATACTTCCAACCCGAAGCAGGCGCACGACCCGTGCCCAGGGGCGCACGGTCCGTGCGACCTGTGTCTGTTACCAGAATTCCTCATTTTCCTCATTTTCGCTCTCCGTTCTCGTCCGATTCGATTTCTAATTTCAATCACCTGAAACTCAGAAAATTCCCAGAATATATATTTCTAGTAGTACACAATTCATTTCATTTCAACGACTTATTAAACTTCTCAATAAACCGTAAAACACCGTTTTGACTTAAAAACGTTTTTCGATTCTAAGACTTTTGAAAGCAGAAAATATAACCAAGGGATTCCATGTCGAAAACATGTTCAAAATATCAAAATACCCTATCGTGAGTAGAACTCACCCGTTGACGATCGTTCTAGGAGTTCCGATGAACGCGCGATGACCGAAACGAGAGAATTCACGAACGGCACCGAAGAGCACCAACTGATACTTCAGAACAGCAACCCAAATCTTTCACAACCTTCCCAAATCGAAATGTAAGCTTGGGATTTCCCCCTCTTAACCGCAAAACTGAACATGCAAGCCATCAACACATAGCTCCACCATTTTCACCACTTGGAGCTTCATGGGTATCAATGGAGATGAGTGAAAGAGTGAGAATCAAGCTTTGAAAGTGGTACCATTGGATTCAGAATCAAAAATGAAGTAGAATGTGAGTGAGAGCACTTACATGCATTCAGATTTGAGGTGGATTCCTCCTTCTCCCTTCCTCCTCCTTCGCGCCCTTCCTCCTTCTTTTCCCTATTCTGTTTTTCAGTTTCCAACTTCAGAATTTTGAGAAGGTGATAAAGTGAGGGAAGTGTGGCTGGAAGAGTTCAGACTTGAGGTATTTATATGAGGGGTGCGAATTTACAAATGTGCCCTTCAGCTTGAAATCTTCAATTAAATTATGACTAATCCATAAGTGAATGTGAGATAGGATTTTCTTTGGGCTTTTACTCGTACAATAATTCCCGAGACACGACTAATTATTCCCACAAATAATTAATCGGTCCTAAGCATCATAATACGAGTTTTTAAAAATTAGGGATGTTACAGTTTAATTGTTGTTGTTTTACAGATAAACAGGGACAGAAGAAACCTCAGAGGCACGAGTAGGTGGCCCCGGGAGGAGAATAATGACTTAGCTTTATGTTCAAGTTTATTTTCCTTCTGTTGCCTATGTATTACAACACTATGGCATTAGTGTTTTGTTTATCCCTTTCCGCTTTCTTGTATGACTCTGATTACCACAGTTGCTGACAGTTATGGTCTGAGTACCGTATGATCTTATTTGTGTATAAGATGGTTATGTTGTATTTCAGCAAAATTTTATAATGGTATTCAGTGTCTAAGCAGGAAATTATTATCTCTGATGTTTATATTTTGGCACGCTTTGGTATTTTTACAAGTTAAATATACCGGGGTGTTACAATGACCTCATGATTGGTCTCCTAAAGCAAGAACACCTCATATTTCAGCGCCTACAATTCCCACATAGCTTTGAAGAGTCATCAACATAGGGACACATGTTCTTATCTCATTTGACCTCCCTATACACTTGATTGAAGACTTCACATGGGAATCAACTGCTGTAAAGTAACCATGAATACAGCCACCAAAGTTACTTCAACATGAAGGAAGGAAGCACCTCTCCTGAAGACTATAAAAGGACCTCACTCCTTCACTTGAAAATAGATCACAATCCATAAGTTAGATTAAAATTTCACTACACATAGATAAGTTCTATTTTGTAAGAAGGAAAGGAAGGAAGTGACAAATCCTCCTTACCTCGATTTCACAGTTTTACCAAAGTGCTAAGGAGCTAATGCAATTACATTGCTAGGAGAATTCATGCTAAGAGCTACAACTTGTGTAAACTCTATCTTGTTGTTTCTCTTTTGTGATTTCAATTATATAAACATGTTCTATTCTGTTTATATTTGCCTTGCAATGTCTATGTTGAGCTAAACCTCTCTTAGTTGGAATGTTCTAACCATTTAATGAGCTTTTAAGTAAGTTTAATACAAGTATATGATGTGTGCACTTTAGTTCTTGCTTGATAATACTTTCAACACTTATTTTGAGATTGATCACTTAGAATAAGTAGATTTGTAAAAGCAGACATGGTTTACAATTAAGAACTCAAGAACTAATATGGGTGAGTGTTTTACATAAAGGAAACTTTGTGAAAACCATACTAAGTCCTAGACATAGGATAGTATAGTCCATAGGGTGATACTGTGGGTACTTTAAAAGACAAGAGTGAACTTATTTAGCAAGCCTAGACATAGGAAGCTTGTAATGAAACTCTGAAGAAAGTGACTGAAAGGCACACAACTAATGCAACAGCATTCAGTGCAACTGCATTCAGTGCAACTGCATCATAACTGCATTAAACACTTATAAGTAAATTACTTGGGGAAGACATTCCAACTAGCTTTTGTCTATTGCATTACAACTACTTACACCTTGCTTTATTCTAACTTACTTGTGAGACTCACCAATATCAACTATCTTGTTAAATTGGTTACTTTCCTCTAAATTACATAATATTGACTTTTGAAAGAGTTCATCAATCCCTGTGGGTTCGACCTGTTCTAAACACTATATTACTTGTTATGGACTGTGTATACTTGCACATGTTTTCCACACACCAGAGAGCGTGGCCATTACAAGGCCACGACTTTCCAGGAAACCTCACTTAATCCAGCTTATGGGTCACGGCCCGATCTAGCTCGGATGTTGGAGGGCATGACCATCGAAAGGCCACGGCTTTGGCGACCTCGCTAAATCTAGCTTGCGGGTCACATCCCGATCTAGCTCGGATGTCGTAGGGCGTGACCATCGGAAGACCACGGCTTTGGCGACCTCGCTTAATCCAGCTTACGGGTCACAGCCCGATCTAGCTCGGATGTTGGAGGGCGTGATCATCGAAAGGCCACGGTGTTGGCGACCTCGCTTAATCCAGCTTACGGGTCACAGTCCAATCTAACGGATGTCGGAGGGCGTGACCATCGGAAGGCCACGACTTTGGCGACGGCGTGACCATCGAAAGGCCACGACTTTGGCGACCTCGCTTAATCCAGCTTACGAGTCACAGCCCGATCTAGCTCGGATGTTGGAGGGCATGACCATCGGAAGGCCACGACTTTGTCTTCGCAGAGTTGCGATGGATTGGTCTAGCACATGAGCATCGGTCCAAAGGTGTCGGCAAATATTCAACCTGTTTGTCCGGTTTCATGGACCTTCGGCAAGGATCTATGGGTATGTCTGGTGCCTGAAATGAAGCAGTAGAAGCGAGCATACATATATTTGCAGGTGAGATATAAATACGAAAATAAACCAAAATCACAAATGTCCCAAACACTCGGTGTTGTGCCGATCGACTGCAATATAAAGTATCGGCAGGTGAAACGAGCCGAAACAATGGAACGTAGCACCCTGATGTAGGTGCACTGACCCAAATTGGTCCTTATGATTAGATTGCGCTCTTGTGCTAGAGTTGACCTTCTTGCCGTATAGGTGTACATGACATTGATTTAGGCCATGTGGTTGGTGTGTCTAGGATTGTCGGGCACGACAGCAGTTCGGAGTGATAACTTTGTACATATGAAGTACGTCGTGTCCAGGCTCTCTAGTAGCCCCCACTCTTCGTTAATTCCTGTCATAAAAGACCAATCAACAACTCCAAAGAAACACATTTTTGTTAGAGTAACAATGTCAAGTTAGCCGAGAAAGCAATAATAACGCAAGTGTACCGAACTCATTTTATCAAATATAGATAACATGATGCAATAAAGAAATAGAGCAATTCTCGATGCATCATATCGGCCGTTCAAAACTATGAGGACCTAAGCATGATTCTAATGATTGCAATATCATACGGTGAATGTGCATGCTTATCCTTTATGCTCGAGCAATGACAGTTTAGAAGTGAATGCCATGAAAGTGATTACTAAAAGTAACTACTAAATCAACACTTTGATTAAAATTCTTTTGACGACCTCAAAATGATGTAGGCATTTAACTCGACTAATGCCTTAGTACTTCATATATTGACAAAATTATGACATGTGTAAAGTTCCTCTAGCTCATGATCAAAGAAAGTGCAAGCCTAACTTGTCAACCATTTATACGCATCACATGGTGATAAGCAGGATAAACATGGTTTAGCCATGAGAAAACAAAATCATATTAAAACATTTTTATCTCAACCACGTGATAAGAGATAAATAACATTTATTGGCAATTTCTATCACACATGTCTATAAGCGCATTAAGCAACAACTTATTATGCATTGGTGTAGTGGTGTGTCATGCAATAAGGATTTGCACTCAATTTAGTCAAGTAAAAATCTTTGCGAATCATTAATCAAATGTCTACTACCTAGTGTTATTAAATGGAAAATTGAACCTGGATGGCGTGCCGAGGTTGATTTAGAAATTGATGTCGGTCAACATATCAGTTGATGTATCGCTTGACAATAGCGTTGGTGGAGATGTCTTTGTCGGAGTTTGAAGTCGGAGGCCGAATAGTATCGGTGTCAATGTCCATTTCACTTGTCCCTCTGTTGGCCGACTTAGCCCTCCCGACATCAGCCGATGATGAGTCGGTTTGGAGTTCCATATTTTGCTATAATGTCCAAACTCATCACCAACAAATAGATTAGTGAAAAAATATATTCTACTCAATTATATAGGGTCTGGTCCCTTTTCAATAAAATAGGAACTGAAATTGTAAGTGGATCAGTCACAGGATATGGGTAAGCGTGAGTGATTGAATCCATTTTGGTCCCTTCACAATTTTTGGCCCAAGCTTCCACTACTCCAAGTATATATCCTTACTCCAACAACAGAATGAAATTTTGATGATGTTGTAATCCTTGACTCACGGTCAAAGAAAACACCAAAAGTTAGTGATTAGCACAGATATGCACTTACGCATCAGAGACTGAAATTGCACAAAATAGAATAAATGGTAGAGAGCACTTCCCTAGTCAAATCGTTCTGCCGGTGTGGTTTGGGCCGAGCTAGACTTGTAATTTCGGTGACTAAGCTTGAAGCTAATTTTGGCGATGGCGTCAACGTCGGCGTCCATGACAAAAGGGGAAACTGAACCGAAGTCTCGATGCTTGCCGAATTAAGTGAAGAAGACGAGATCTAGCAGTAGAGTCGACTCAGTGTCGAAGCGGCACCGTGCACCGTCACCGGACTCATACAGTTGCGACCTCAATTCATCGAACCGAACTCAATGTCCAGGTCGGGCTCGCCATGTCGACGACTTGAACGCAAAGTCTTCAACGGCCACTCAACGAGGACCTTGGTGAGACCTCCTACTTATCTTGATTGCTTGACGGCTGTTGAAGGATCTTTTGCGGAGCATCGCTGCCAAGGACTTCGCGATCCACGATCAAGTCTGTTGTCGTGTCGTCATCAGCAATTGATTCGTTTGTGAGATCCCAAGGTTAACTAGTTCGGACCAAGAGTGCATCAACCATAATACTAATTCTTTACCAAGAATGGATCTGATCTTTGATGAATCAACCAGATCTAACCGACTTGCGAGAAGAGTGAGGCGGCGCAGATCCAAAAAATCTGGCAGATCTTGGACATCTGGATTCTGATTGCTTTTGAGGAAAGTTGTAACAAAACCAGAATTGATTCTTCCAAATTCGGACTGCAATTGTCCCTCGATTTCAAGAATTTTTTGGATCGTTGAATCCGAAGTGAGAAAGAAAACAGATTTGGATTTCCGAGTTCCACCGCCTTGAGAGAAGAAAGAGAGAGCAGAGAGCCTCCCACTGTGGTTGCCAATGTTCCGAACGGAACTCATTGAGAGAAAATCGTACCAGGTGGTGATGCTGAGATGGAAATCCGAGATCCGAGTTGATATCAGCTCCGATGTGAAGCGCGGGGAGGCCACCACCTGCAGGACCTCCGACGCACAAGTCAGTCCATCATAAATATGGGTCATATGAGAGGAATGGAAAAAGCTTACCCTATTTTAGAGTGTAGTGTGGTATATATAGTGGTGCGAATGGGCTTATTTACAATTGGGCTCCTAGGCCCATTATCTCTAAACAAAGTTGGATCCGGAAAACAAAGCAATGGGCACACTTGGTTTGTATGGGGAATTTAGGACACTTGGCAAGGAGTGGAAACAAGTGTCAAAGTATTGGAAACTTGTCAAGGACTTATCGCGTATAAGAATTTATTAAATGTCCAGCATTTATTATTACAAATAAAAAAAATACAAAAAGGGAAAGAAATTAAGGAAAGGAGATAAAATAAAAATACAAAAATAAAATACAAATGAATGAAACTTGATCAGCCGTAGCAGTTGGGAGCGGATTCAGTGACTTGAGGCGCGTACCTTGCTGTGCCTTTATTTTAGTAACAGTCGTTGGATAAATCAGTGATCCAAAACGTGCCACCCGTCTATTTTCTTTTAAAAAAAACTCAAGGACTGCCGCCATTCTTACTGCACTTCACTCCACCACCACACACACGAACAACACTTCACTCCACCACCCCACCATTCTTACTGCCGCCTCACCTCTCCGACTGTCGCACCACCCACTTCTCCGACCGTCGCATCACAAACTTTGTTAATTGATTTGGTTTAAGAATCATCCTTCACAAACTTTGTCAAATTTTCCCCTCTTAAATTGATATGGTTTAAAAAATTATATAAACAACAACAACAACCGTTTAAGTTCTCACCAGGGACTGCGTTTCAAGGAATAGAAATAGAACGCATCTAATTTCTCAATAATTAAAACATACGCTAGCAAAATGACATTTTTAGACATTCTATTAAGCTGCCACGTGTCCAATTTTTTAGACATTTTAGACAATTCGCACTAAAAGACAAATCTACTTTGTGTCAAAAGTCAGAGAAAAAAATAATTAAAAACAACAAAAAGAAGAAAGTACAAAAGTTGACACACGTTGGTCAGCAAAAAGAAGAAAGTTGAAGCTGCAAAAGCAGCATGATGACGCGTCAGCGTCAGAACTTTTTTAAAAAAAATTTCCCTTTTTTTTTAAAATAAATTTTCTCTAAATTTTTTTTAAATCAGTTTTCTTTTTAAATTTTATTTAAATAAATAACTTTTTTTCCATTTTTTCTTTGAATTTTTTTTTCATTTATTTTTCAAAAAATTCATTTTTTGATGTCAGTTTTTTACTAAAAAATAATATTTTTTTGTCATTACACAAAATTACCAAATAGCTATTTTATAATTACTAAAATGGAGTAAAATGTCAATAGGAGTGCCAATTGCCAATGGGAGTACCAACGGGACTACCGACTTTTTTAAACTTTTTCCAACACAGCTATTTTAAAAAAAAAATTATTCATTTTTATAATTTACTCAAACTACGAAAATTGTCAGAAAAACCTATACCTTTAACAAAATATTCAGAGACTAAAATTTCCAAAAAACTAAATTATTAAATTGATATTATACTCAATAATTGAATAATCTAAAATTTTTTTATTTACTATAATCTCTCTACTAAAACTACTAAAATCAATCAATTTTTTCATAAAAGATAAAATCAAACAATTTAACCACTACAAAAAATTACCAAATAACTATTTTATAATTACTAAAAAGGAGTAAAATGCCAACGAGATTGCCAACGGGAGTGGCAAAGAGAGCGCCAACGGGAGTGGCAACGAGAGCGCCAACGGGACTGCCAACAGGAGAGGTAACAGGAGCGCCAACGAGTAAAATGTCAACAGGAGTCCCAACGGGAGTGGCAACGAGAACGCCAACGGGAGTGGCAACGAGAGCGAGAGTGCCAACGGGACTGCCAACATGAGTGCCAACAGGAGTGGCAACGAGAGCGCCAACATGAGTGCCAACGGGAGAGGTAACGAGAGCGCCAACGGGAGGGCCAACGAGGATGCAAACGGGAGGGTCAACGGAGATGCATATTTTACCTCTAATGTCCAAATACAATATTATGGATCGATGTAATTCTGATTGTCAATCTCCTTTAATTTCTTCGACTCAATATAATTTTCATTTGTATGTTATATGACATAATACCTATCTCTTTCCACTTTGAATTTCAAATCATACATTTTGGACATTGTTTACAATTTATGATTATCTTCCAAATTACTATTATGACTTCATGGCAATACACCGACCATACAGTATCACCCGTGTGTTTGCACGGGTAAAATACTAGTTACTGGTGAAAATACAAGAATAAAATTACTGGTATGAGTATATTTCAAAGAAGGAAAATGATAGTTCGTACGAAATTGTATTGTACGAAACCGACGAAAAGTATGTAATCTTGGTTCAACGGCTATGAAGCGCGGACACCTCTGAGATTAGACGTGTCCTGATGTTCGACACGTGTAGTGTACGACACGTGTTTGACACCTCAGATAAGTTTCCCAAAAAAATATTTTTTTTCTTTGCTTCGGCACATCTTAGACACTTCTTGGACACTTTCGAGACACTTCTACAAAGGTTAAAGAAGTGTCAAAGTAGTGATAATAAAGAAAGGGGTTAAAAATATTAAATTTGATTGCATCATTTTTAGCTTATCGATATAGTAGATGGAAAATTAATGTGGAAAACTATCTTATTTTATTTAAGAACTCTTATTGGTATGAAATAAATTGCTCAATTTTAATCTTTTAAAGGTAATGTTCAAATTTTATTTAATTATAATAAATAAATAATTATATATATATATATATATATATATATATATATATATATATATATATATATGGTGTCCCGGTGTCTTATATTTTGGAGATTAGTGTTGGACTATAGGATAACCTTAGAGGGGGGGGGGGATAAGGTTATGTGCAAAACTTGAATTCTTTTCGGTTTTCAAAACTTTTACAATGCTTGTTTAAAACAGATGCGGAAACTAAGATTTAAAGCATTAACGGTGTTCGTTTAAATCAAATGCGGAAACTGAGATTTAAACTGTATGATGCACCTAATATGATGCACCTAAGCAGACAGATCAGGCACAGCGTAATATTATGCTATTATCAGAATTTAGGATAGACAGATATGCAGCGCAATGATAATAATAGACAAATATAAACTGTAACGAAAGTAAAGAGAGGGAGATAGAGATACACCAGGATTTTTACGAGGTTCGGGATAAAAGCCCTACGTCCTCGGCCTCAGGCTTTGCAACCTTTGGACTTGCTGACAACCACTATATGATGTAGAATGTTTTACAAACAAGCAACTTCAAATAGCAAATCCCAATTTCCCCAAATTGAGAACCCGAGCTCCCCGCTAAAGATTTCACAACCGCTTCAATCTCCCTGATTGAACGACCCAAGAATGCTTCCCAGGATTTCACAATAACCGTTTCAATCTCCCCGATTGAACGACCCAAGATCACCTCCCGGGATTTCAAACCAACTCAATCTCCCAAATTGAGAGACCCAAGAACACGTCCCAGGATTTCTAAGCCACCACGAATACAGATCAATACAATATAGAAACTATGAACCAATCACTCCAGCAGAATAACAATATAGTAGAGAGAGAGATGATTGGTTTTGAAATGAAAAACTTTAACAAAAGATTTGACAATGAAAGCTCTTTTTCTCTTTTCTATTGATTTGAAAATGTATGTAGAAGAGAAGTGTAGTGGTGTGTTTGTTTGTGAAGCCAAGGTCTCTATTTATAGAGATCTTAAAAAATTGACCGTTGGCCTATAATAATTGAAGATCAGAATCGATTGTGTGCTCTGTATTGAGTAGAGACATAATCGATTCTTAGCTTCACATACTCAAGAAGAAATAGATTCTTTGCTTCAAAATAAAGGATGTTAAAATCGATTCTTTGCTTCACATACTCAAGAAGAAATCGATTCTTTGCTTCAAAATAGAGGATGTCAAAATCGATTCTTTGCTTCACATACTCTAGAAGAAATCGATTCTTTGCTTCAAAAAGGAAGCATGAAATCGATTGTGTGCTCTAACCAACTAAGGGCAAAATTGATTATGAACATTGTAAAGTAAGCATGAAATCGATTTTTGCTTTAAAATGTTATGTGCCTTTCTCATGCATGCATGCATTTGACTAAAATATTTTTCAAAGACTTTTAACACAACAATTTTATTTTTTAAAAACATCTTTAAAAACATCATCTCTCTTCTACTAAATGTCATAAAGCTTAAGGGATAGGATCTTACATTTGAGTCCTATCAAAAGCAGATAAACAATGAGGTCTTCAACTTCATTGTTGCTTCTTCTGCAAGCCATTGCACTTTAGTCCCTGCTCTTTGATTTAATCCCTGTTCTTTGATTTTGTCCCTGTACTTTCATTCAACTGCAACCATTAGTAGACAAGATGTAATTTTTTATCATACAAAACAAAGAGCGTTTGTCCTTGGTTCAACAATTAGCAGTGTCCGCGTGCCCGTGTCGTGTCTGGTGTCCGTGTCAGAGTCTGTGCTTCATAGGTGTTGGTTAAACCAAGACAATTTTTTTTTGACATTTCTTATTCTTGAACTCCTCCAAGTTCATCCCCATCATAGAGTCCGCGTCCCCATCATTTCCGGACTATTCGTCTTATCCTGAAGAGTCTTCGGAGCGAAGCTCATCGTTAGCATCGTCATCACCTCGTCGACATTATAGAAGCCGGGTTAGATCCCCGAGGCATGAATGTCTGCAAACACATTCTCGGAGATCACCAGGTCGGTATTAATACCGAGATTCTCCTGAAAGAAGTAGATCTTCTAGACGCCGAGGTCCCTTCACTAGTAGAATTGACAACTGCCCGATTCCGCGGCACTTAGAGAAACCATCAGAGCTGAAGATGTACAACGACAATGGTGATCCTGATAATCACCTAGACTATTTCGAGCTGATGATGCAATATCGTAATGATCGAGAAGAGATTAAATGCAAGATTTTCCCTCTAACCTTAGAGAAGTCGGCCTTGGGATGGTTTAGGGGGCTCAGATCAAACTCGATATCGTCATGGAATCAATTGGTGAAAATGTTTTCCGCCACTTTGCCCACTCCAAGATGAAGCCAAAATCAACTGAGGTACTTAAAGCAATCCGCAGGGGGCGAGAATGAGTCTCTCCGAGACTATATTGAAAGATTTAACAAAGAAGCTTCTACGGTCCGAAATTTGGAGGATAAGTTCCAAATTTACTTCATGAAGGACAGTCTGCTGAAAGGAAGTCTTTTCCAAGTCAGCATCAGAGTTCATAAACCACGAAACCTCGCGGAGTTCCTCCGGAGGTCTCAAAGGTACATTGACTATGAGGAGGAAGATGTGGCCAGCAAGTTTCATGTTAAGCAAAATTCAAGCAAACTGAGAAGCGAGAGAGACCTTCACCATAATAACAACAAGGAGTTTAAGTCTAGAACCCGGTATCCCAAGCATACCGAGCTTAACTGTTCCCGTGCCAAGATCTTGACCGAGTGTGCCAACACTGAGTTCAAAGAAGTGAAGTTTCCCGACCCTCTCCCACAAAGATCGGGTCAAAGATCCAACAAATACTTGTCATACCCCAATTTTGTCCGGCTTAGATCAAAACCCTAATTTTCCAAAAAAATAAATAAATTGAAGAGCAAAGAGCCTTATGCACTACATTTCGGATCCTAGAAGGCATTCCGAGGTTCTTGAAATCGTTTTTAGGGTTGGAACGCACTTTTCGGGCAAATTAGGGTTTTAGAGCCAAAAAGGGTATTTTGGTCAATTATAACGGTTTTTTTTCTCTCACTTTCAAAAAAGCTCAAAAATATGTATAATTAAAAATAGAAATCTGAAATCAAAATAAAAAATGAATAACAAAATAATATTGGATGCTTATGGTATTTTTAGAATTAGGGCTAATTCCTTTTAGGTGCTTTTTGCTTTTATCCATTTTTGGCCAAAGTAAGCACCAATTTCACAAGCAAACAACCTCCCTCACTCCACCCTCATGCCCTTCACTTCAGCCCCATCAAGTGCACATCACAAAAAAGCCTTTCATCATGACAAGCACACCTTTGAGTCCAATAACATTCAATACACAACATATTTTTACCTTCCTTCTCTCTACACCACTAAATACACACTAATTTCTTCACCTCCTTCACTCCTCCCTCATGCTCCATGCCTCCCTTCACTTCAGCCCCCATCAAGTGCACATCACAAAAAAGCCTTTCATCATGACAAGCACACCTTTGAATCCAATAACATTCAATACACAACATATTTTTACCTTCCTTCTCTCTACACCACTAAACACACACTAATTTCTTCACCTCCTTCACTCCACCCTCATGCTCCATGCCTCCCTTCACTTCAGCCCCCATCAAGTGCACATCACAAAAAAGCCTTTCATCATGACAAGCACACCTTTGAATCCAATAACATTCAATACACAACATATTTTTACATTCTTTCTCTCTACACCACTAAATACACACTAATTTCTTTATTTCCCTCTCACAACCTTAAACCCATTCGATCTTTGGCCTCCCAAGGATTTGAATAAGGACAAATCACTCCTCTCCTCCCAAAAAGACCCAAGAAATTCGTAGCCCCTCTGCTCTCCCTCACTTCCTCTTGTTTTTCTTTCATCTCAAAGGAACCTTCCCATTTTCTCCTACACCAAAAAACCCTAGCACACCAAAAACCTCCCCTTTTCTCTCCCAAAACCGTGGCCTCCCTACTCCCTTCCTTCATCCATTTTTGATTTCCTCTTCACCCAAACACCACCATCTCATTTCATCCTCATCCCTCTTTCATATATCTTCTCCATTTTCCATTCAAGATCAAACATCATCATCAAGGAAGGTTTTCATCAAGCTTTTTTGGGTTGGAGTTGAAGTTCCTTGGAGGTTCTTGTTGATTTGGTTTCTATTTTCTTCATCTCATTGCATCTTCTAGCTTGGATTTGAGGTATAAACTTTCAAACCCTTGCATCATCTTCAACCTTTTTGCATTAAAACCCATTTTCCTCTTCATTTTGCATTTCACATATCATCATCATTTTGTTTAAAATGTAGCTTGTTGTTGTTGGTGAGAGGAGCCTTAAACACTATTGACAAGCACTTAGGGAGGCTTGGGTGTTTAAGGTGCTTCTCACTCTTGAATAAATGGAGTCATGTTGTTTTGTGTTGATTTTTTGCATTTGTTGTGAAGTAAAATTGTTGTTTCATGTGTTGTTTGGTTCGCATATCCTATTAAAGTTAGCTTTAATTTGATTTTGTTGTTTCTCTTTGCTTGATGGGGCTTAATCATGTTGCAGATATTTGATTTTAGTGTTTTCATGCTTAGATACTTCGTTTAGGTTTGCAAATTTCTTTTCTCACAGAGATTTCGCACAAAGGAAAGAGTTTGAGAATAAATGTTGATTTGACGCTTTAGTGTTTAAATTATGTGATTAATTGTTCCTAAATCTTGTTAGTATCTTTTTCTTGCTTGATTTTGGGAGTTTGATGAATAAATTTATGGTTTGACTATGTATTGGTTTCGCAAGTCTTGAAGAATAAATAGAGTTTTTATATGTTTGCTTATTGTCTCAAGTTGATGATAGGCAATATGATTCTCACTTGTGCCTAGTGCACCTTGCCTAAAGTGATGAGGATTGTTCTTTATGATTCAACCCTTTTAGTTTATATGTTGTTTAAGTTGATGATTGGCAAGAAGATTCACACTTGTGCACTTGCGCACACTAATTTAAGTGTTGAGGATTGACCAAAGTGATTCAACTTGCTTTGGTGTTTTGATTGTTAAGACGACTTGCTTGTTTAGGGTTTGCCAATGATCATGCTTGAGGCTACTCTTTTGAATTCATTTGTGCCTACCACTTCCTTGTCTACTCCCATGTGGAATCATTAATACTTAGATAGGCCCATTCCTCACATTGCATCTTCCACTAGATGTGCATTTAGACTCCCTTGCGTTTTGTAGAAATATTTGAGTATGGTTCTCGCCTAGAATCTTCCACTAGATGTGCATTTAGGTTCAATCTTGCCCACTCTTGCATTTTTGCTTAATGCCCGATTCAAGTTTCCTCTTTGCCTATTTATGTGTTGTAGTCTAACATGTGTTGTCTAGGCTAATATTTGCTCAAGAATTCAAGTGAGATTGTTGCTTGCCTAAGGTTCCCATTTACATTCATTGCTTTCTTTTCTAAATAGTTTAGCATGAAAATGGTGACTAGTGACAATCACCCATAACCCTTGTTAGTTTGGTTGTCCTAAGAGCCTAAATTTCAAAAACAAAAAAGATGTTTTCATATGCAAAAGCTACTAGTGATAATCACTCATAACCCTTGTTACTTTGATTATCATGAATGCTTTCCATTTCAAAAGATATTTTCCTAAGCATCAAAAGTCATAGCAAGTGTTAATGATGACCACCCATAACCATTGTTAGTTTGGTCATCATGAAGGCTTTCATTTTTCAAAAGAGATTTTTACATGCACTTAAATGGGTTCTAGTAATGGTCACCCATAACCTTTGTTAGTTTGATCATTATGAACGCCCTTTACTTTTCAAAATCAAAACAAAAAGACTTTCATTTTCAAGGCTCGTTAGAACTACGTCGCTTTGATTCCCATTTGGGATACGTAGGAGCGAGCCACGTTCTCGTCAAGCGCAACCATAAAAATTAGCATTTGCATAACAAAAAGAAAAGAGTTATTCCCATAACAAAAAAGAATCACTTTTGCAAACCAAGATCATTTTCAGAACAAAAACCTTTTCCTTTCTAAAATCATTTTCAATCCATCGTCGCTAGTGGCTAATCAGAACCTTGGTTCGTCTAGCCATTGGTGGCGATGTCTTTTTCCCAAAAGAATAATAAATGATGATCCATCAGAACCTTTGTTAGTTTGATCATCACGTAAATCAATCTCTTTCGAAAATCCCTTTCAAAAAAAAGATAATAAAAACGAGTTGTTATTGATAGTCCATCAGAACCTTTGTTCGTTTGACTAACGGTACAACTCTCTTTTTGAGTATTTAATGGTGATTCATCATAGCCTCTGCTAGTTTATTCATTCGCTAATGCTCGTCCTATTTCGAAAACTCACTAAAAAGGTAAAAGACAAAAACATTTTTTAGGATAAAGAAGAACTACGTAGCTTTGAGTTCTCCATCGCACTGGGAGATACGTAGGAGCGGGCCATGTCCCGTCAAGCATTTTTTCTAAAAATCCTTTTTTCCCCCTTTTTTCATAATAAATAAAGATGTTCATTAAGAATTTTTCAATAAAAGTAGAGAGGCAAAATTAAGTATTTTCAAGTCAACACACTAAAACCACACATTTAATTAAAGGTTCCCTCTCAGTAGAGAGGACGTGTGGGGTGCTAAAACCTTCCCTGCGCGTAACCGACCCCCGAACCCTAATCTCTAGTTTCGCAAGACCAATCGCTTTCCAAAAAAGGTTTTCCTAATATTTTCCTTAATAAATATTGGTGGCGGCTTCATTGTCTTAGGAAAAGTTGTGAACGAGGAAGGTCCTCCCTCAGGGACTTTTTCGGGCGCAACAATACTGACGATAAAAAGAAGAGCGGCAAAGCACCGAAGGAAGAATCCTCGGAAGAAGAAGAAGAAGATACCCCGGAAGGCCAAGGGGCTAACGGTGGTAAATGTGATCTTCGGGGGATATTCAGATGAAGGAACTGATAAAACCATGACGGTAAATGGAAAGAGATCCGGAACGTCGCCTCTACATCGGCAACCCCAAAAGCGTCTTCGCGACCTCCACTTGCTTTTGGAGATCATGATCTGCTTGATGGAAAACCCAACAAGCACATTCCGCTTTTAATCTCAGCTGTAATGGCTAATGCCCAAATTAAACGATTGTTGGTTGATCAGGGAAGCTCAGCAGATATCCTTTTTATTGACCTCTTGAGGAACTGATCTATCCGGATTCAATGGGTCAAGAACCAAACCGATGGGCTATTTAGAGTTAATGGTGGCATTCGGAGAAGAACCTCTGGTTAGAACTGTTAAAACCAAGTTCCTGGTTTTACCCTGCGAGTCTATCAATAATGGCATCATCGGGAGACCGACCCTGGGTAGGCTCGGGGCGGTTGCTTCCACGGTCCATTTGAAGATAAGGTTTTATTCTTTGTGCAACAAGATCGTCACTATTAACGCTGATCTAGAATCAGCAGAAAGATGCTACTACATGCATATTAAAGCGGATCGGAAAGCCAAAGAAGAGGCTGAGCCTCCCGAAGTTGTTCAGAAATCGGCCATAGGAAAGGAAAAAATGAAAGCCGCTGACGTCAACCTGGCCGATCTGGACGCGAGGTATTACCCTGTTAGTTCCGAGGATGAGGAGGATGATGCCCTCACTCGAGAGCTGAAGAAGCGAATCATGCGCCCGGAACCTGATGAAGAATTCATTGAGATTCAGCTGGGAGACGACCCTGAAAAAACTGTTAAAATCGGTGCCGATCTGCCCGAGCATGTGAAATATGAGCTTGCACAATGTATTAGAGACCATGCTGACCTTTTCAGTTGGAGCGCCGAGGACATGCCCGGAATTCCTCCTGAGTTCGCCTGCCATCAGTTAGCAGTGGACCCGGAGGTGAAGTGGGTCGGCCAGCGAAGCAGAATGCGGAGTGGAGAGAAAGCGGCTGCCGCTGCAAAGGCTGTTGATGATTTAATTAAGGCAAATTTTGTAACCAAGATCAAGTATACAACTTGGCTCTCAAATCCTGTATTGGTTAAGAGAAGTAATGGAAAATGTCATATGCGCATTGATTGTACCGATCTTAATAAGGCTTGTTCGAAGGACGCCTTCCCCGTCCCCAGCGTAGATCGCCTAGTGCATAACACTTCTGGTTATCACTTGTTATCATTCATGGATGCATATTCAGGGTATAACCAAACACCAATGTGTCCCCCTGATCAAGAGAAAACCGCCTTTATGACTGACCAAGGCAACTTTTGCTACTGAGTCATGCCCTTCGGCCTAAAGAATGTCAGGGCAACATATCAGAGAATGATGAACAAGGTCTTCTGAAATCAAATCTACTGTATCGTTCAGGTCTATCTTGACGACATGATAGCAAAAAGTAAAGAAGATCATCTGAATGTTGCCGATCTCAAAGAAATATTCCCTAAGGTTTGAAAAAATAGCATGAGGTTGAACCCGGAGAAGTGTACATTCGGCGTCTGAGCAGGGAAGTTTCTCGAATTTTATCTTACTGAACAAAGCATTAACGCTAACCCGGATAAATGGCGGGCAGTCACCGAAATGCGTACACCGACTAGAAAAATGAGGTGCAAAAATTAAACGGTATGATCACCGCCTTGTCCCGTTTCATCTCTAACACCGCCTTTAAGTCTCTACCCCTGTTTAAGATATTGATGAAAAATGTCAAATTTGAATGGACGACAGAACGGAAAGAAGCTCTGGTTCAACTCAAAAATGTCCTATCCCAACCACTAATCCTAACTCGGCCACTTGAAGGAGAAACCTTATATTTGTATTTGGCAGTTTCGGAAGAAGCTTTGGGCGCGGTATTGATCCGAGAAACGGAAGCTGGGCAGAGACCCGTGTATTTTTTAAGTAAGGCATTGCAAGGCCCGGAGGTCCGATATCAGAAAATAGAAAAGATCGACCTTGCTTTGGTGATCACAGCTCGTCGCCTCCAACCTTACTTTGTCGCTCATTAGGTTGTGGTACAGACGAATCATCCGATTCGTCAGATTCTACACCGACCTGACTTAGCAGGAATAATGATCAAATGTGCAGTTGAACTTTCTGAGTTCGAAATAAAGTATGAGCCAAGAACGGCAATGAAAGCTCAAGTCCTTACCGATTTTGTGGCCGAGATGACCCCAACAAGTGATGCCAACGATCTATGGACTCTACACGTCGATGGTTCTTCAAACCCCAAGGGGAGTGGAGCCGGTCTTATTTTAGAAAACTCTACAGGAGTAATGATCGAGGTTTCACTTACCTTCCGGTTTCCGATGTCCAATAATCAGGCGGAATACGAAGCCTGCATTGCCGGTCTATTACTTGCACGAGATCTACGAGTAACGCGTGTCGAGCTCTTCTCGGATTCACTCCTAATCGTTTGCCAGATCAGAAATCAATTTGAAGCCAAAGATCCTACACTGCAGAAGTATCTTGCCCGAGTTCGAGAGCTCTTGAGCCGTTCTGAACATGTAGAGGTTAAACATGTCCTAAGAACAGAAAATACCAAGGAGGCTTTGGGAAACCATCGATCGGTAATTCATGAAACACTGGATCAGCCAAGCATAGAACCCGAGCTAAACTTAGCCACGTCAATCTGCGTAGCGGAGGAAAGCAAGAGCTGGATCAAACCCATCATTAGATATATTGAGTCGGGGGACGAGCCCTTGGATCCTTGAGAAGCAAAGTAGATCAGGAAAAGGGCATCATCCTATTCAGTGTTAGATGGGATTCTATACAAGAGAGCTCCCTCCTCACCATTGTTAAAATGTATAGAGGGGGATGAGGCAGACTACGTACTTGCCAAGATTCATGAGAGAATCTGCAGACAGCACCTGGGGGGACGATCCTTGGCTAGGAAAGTCCTCAGAGTCGAATACTACTGGCCGACCATGGCAGCTGATGCCAAGAATTATGTGAAGAAATGCCAAAAATGTCAACTCCATGCTAACGTTCATTTGGTTCCACCCACCAAGCTTAGCAGCCTATCCTCCTCATGGCCCTTTGCTTGGTGGGGCATTGATCTTCTCAGACCATTTCCAAGGACCTCTAGTCAGTTCAAATACATGATCGTAGTAGTTGACTACTTCACAAAGTGGATTGAGGCCGAACCACTGAGGACCATCAGCACCAAGAACTGCATCAAATTCTTTAAAAAGAATATTATGAGTAGGTTCGGCATTCCCGAAGTTGTGATTGCTAATAATGGAACTCAGTTTGCTGATAAGGGCTTTGGAAAGCTCATGGCCGATCTAAAAATTAAACATCACTTCACCTCAGTAGAACACCCACAAACCAATGGTCAAGCAGAGGCGGCTAATAAGGTAATTTTAAAAGGTCTTAGAAGACGACTTGATGATGCTAAAGGTAATTGGGTTGAAGAATTCCCTTATGTTTTATGAGCATACCGAACTACCCCCGGAGCACTACAAAGGAAACACCTTTCCGACTCTCCTATGGTAGTGAAATAGTCATTCCAGTTGAAGTCGGTGAATTTACTTGGAGGACCACTCACCCAAAGTTGCCCTAAGACAATGAGAAGGCCTTGCGAGAAGACCTTGATCTTGTGGATGAAATCTGAGACCAAGCCTCTTTTCAGGAACTCATAATCAAACAAAGAATTGCATCCCGACACAACGCTAAGGTAGTACCGAGGGATTTTGAGATCGGAGATTTAGTGCTCCGACAAGCAGACGTCGGCTTGAAGAATTCCGCTCAAGGCAAATTGGCACCTAATTGGGAAGGGCCATACCGGGTCACGATGAAGACCAGTAATGGTGCCTCTGAATTAGAAACCATGGACAATAAACTGATTCCGAGGACATGGAATACCACGAAGTTATGCAAATACTATAGCTAATTGACAAAATGCTAAGTGTATTCATGTACTCTGATTCTTATAAAGAATCTCCTTTTAATAAACCGGCTAAGATGCCACTGATGTTCTCAAATTTATGTTTATTTCCATTTATATTACAAAGTCTGATGGTAAAAAGGGCGACATGAGACCGACGCTACGGTCATTTGCGTTTCCCTATAAATCGGGACACGAGTTCATAGAACTCGCCACGAGCGGCCGAGGATTGCCACAACCCTTTGGTGCGAGTTAAATCTGGGTCATGTCCCAGTTAACTGTTTCAAAGTCGAAATATAAATTGCACAAAGCGCATAAAGTTATAAATCTAATAACCGAGGTAATATAAACCGGATCAAATTAACAAAAAAGAAACTTCAAAGGTTTAGAACCTCCCAGATACGTCCTGGGCCCTCAAGTTTGTTACACAAAATATTGGTCCCAGAATAAATCCAGAACCTTCGTCAATTAAAAAGAAAATTACACGTTTGAGGGACGAGTAGCGACAACATCAAACTCTTTGATCCCTTCAACAAGCTTCATTAATTTTTTCCATCTCGAACCACATGGTCGGGCTTAAGGACCTCAGCATCTAAAGTGATTGTCGGATAAAGGATGGAAACCTGTGCAAGGGGATCCTGGAAGGCAGTCTCGGCAAGAGTACAAGCTTGGTCGACAATCTCCCTGATCTTTGTATCGGCAGCCTCCTTTTTTTCCTGAGCTCCCTTAAGATTCCCATCAAGTTCGGTCACCCGAACTTGAAGATCTGAAGCTGACCTGTAGGGCATACTTTGCATCGGCTTCGGCCTTCTTCAGGGTATCCTTTGCATCCTTTTGGGACCAAGAGGCTCTGAATGGTTAGCTAGTCCTAATTCTGTATTATAAATGGCTTTTTGGCATTTGGTCAATGCAGCTGAAGTTGGTTCCAGAGCCCTTTTCACTTCATCCATCCGATTGAGAACTGCATCTCGCTCCTTCTGTACCTCTGCAAGGAACAACGGGAATTAGATTCGGCTTATTCATAAAAGATGAAATAGTGAATGTATGAAGGCTAGGATGTTACCTTTAACTCGCTCTTCAACATCTTTAACTCGGTCTTCGGCATCTTGCCTCCACTGCTTGCATAGATCGGATCCGAACTTCAACACTTGAGAACAGGCACCCAGAGGATCTTTGCAATATTCCTCATAACTTACCTTGAGGGGTGCCTGTTCTCAAGTGTTGAAAATAAGCAGGACGACTTTGGTTTCTTGTTGCCCTCCTTGCCATGCTTACTTTTCTTTTGAGCCTAACGAGACTCGCTTACCTCAAGACCTAAAATACCTGTTCAAATAAAATCACTCCCTACACAAATCGTTTTCTTCCAAAAATCAAAAATCTTATTTTCAAAAACAGGGGATTAAGTCGGCCGTACGGCCAGGTTAGTCATCGTTTTAGGATAAATGAACCATACGGATCACAAGTCCTAAAATCCCTAAATTAAAAAACACAAACAAACCAAACTTTTTCTACCCAAGAACTACGTAGCCTTTGATTCTCTACCAGGAGATAGGTAGGAGCAGAGGGCGGGCCCACCTCTGTCAAGTGCACTAATAAAAAACCTTTTTTTTCTCTAACTATTTTCTTTGTTCAAAAAACGCCAGGTCTTCTCTTTCTTTTAATTTCTTTCAATTAACAATAAAAAGGGTAAAATAAATATTTTCCAAATTAACATTCTTTTATACAACTAATTAGCAGGTAACCTTCCTTAAGAAGGATGCCGTGGGGTGCTAGTTCCTTCCCCACGCATAACCGACTCCCGAACCCAAATCTAGTCGCAAGGACCCTTATCCACCTTAAAGGGATTTACCGATGTTTGCCCTAATAATTAAACTTTGGTGGCGGCTTCATTTTTGAACCTTCGAGGAATCCTCACCCGGATTTTTCGGTCGCTATAGTTGGCGACTTCACTGGGGACAATTTTAGAGGGTCAAACCTATGCCTAATTAGTTGTAGGATTAGTCGTTAATTTAATGTTTATTTTTACCCTTCTCTTGTCTTTTATTTTATCGCATATTATATTTATATGTAAACCTTAGGATAGAAGACCATTTTGTATATGTGTTTGTTTGTTTTGCAGCTTGGGTGTATAATTGACATTTTGCTCCTTCACACACTCCACTATCACACTTCTGCACACACGTGAGAATAGTCCTATACCCGGACTGAAGCATAGCCTAAGTTAGAACGAGACTGCGTAGTGATGGCCTACTGGATGTGCGTTCTGTTGGGTGGTCATGAAAGTCTCACCTAGAGCTTGGTCTCTTTTGAGAATTCTGTCACTCCTAATAGCCTGCCTATTGTTGGGATCAGTGTTCTTAACTGGGGTCGTTGGCCATACGAACCTTATTTAGGACCCTTTAGAGCTACCATTTGAAAGGTTCACTCAATAGAAAAGCGTTAGACCTATTCTCTTAGGAATCCTTGTAGGACACAAAGGAGCTTCATACCCCTGCATTCAAACAAACACTAATACATTTTTCTCATTTCCCTAAAAAAAACCAAAAAAAAAAAAACCTATTTTATTCTTGCAAGCATGTCTCATGCATTCTTATTATCCTTCTTCTCTGCATATCATCAAAAAAAACATCTCATTTTGCATGACCGCCGGGGAATTATAAAACCTTTTTTTTATAAGAAAGGCTGGATGAAAATATAAGAAAAAATGCATTTGAAAGTCAGACCACCTGAATTATACTTTACTCTTCGAATAAAAAGTTTACAATTCCCCGACGCGACACATTCGCATTTCATGCATCCATTCATATGCTCATGCATCTGGTTCCCCTTTTCCAAAAAATAAAAAACAAAAATATAACCTTCTCATTCATTCAAAAAACCATGTAATTAATCATGCATTTTCCTTCCCATGCATTAAAAATCATTGCATGTAATCATCCATTTCCTCGCATATATAAAAAAACAATTTTTAGCAATATAACATAAACATCTCATTTAGCATGTACAGCCATTCACTCATAATCATTCAAAAATAATCAGGCATCTCATCATTTGCAACATCATGAAATTCATACATCATTTCACTCATGTTGTCATCCTAATTAAAACAAACAAACAAAAAAAACCATGTTGTTTCATTAATACATCGTCTCATCATTTTATTCATAAATCATTTTTGCATGCATGCACCATTTCAAAATAATAAAAAAAAATCATGTGACTATTCTTGCATCATCCATCATCAAAAAATTTATATCCAGTTGGCATTCCATTTTAAATTATAAATGATACTTTGCATCATTTACATGTTGCACTGTCTCTAAAAAACCAAAAGAAAAACCAGTTAGAATAGTGAGCTTTTAAGTGATCATTCCTTCATGCATTTGCATCATGCCTATACATTATAATTTGTTCAATATTCATGCATTACCAAAAAAAATAGAAAACAAACATGAGCATAATTTAAAAAAAAAAATTGTGACGAGAGATGAGGCGTTCTTGGGAAATACATTTTAATTGATTGTTCGTCCTTGGCAAAGCTTAACCTACTAATTTTCAAACGGGGTCGAACTTAGTTTCAAACTCAGGGTGTTTCAAGACACTCAATTTTCAAAAAGAAGAAGTTATTCACTGTCTGCAGCTCATTCACATTTTTTTGTCAGTAAAACAATGCATCTCATCCACCCCCATGGTAAATGATCAAAATGGTCTATTTTGTTAACTACTGTGTCATCAAAAATTTCTTCTATCATGTCTCTAATTATGTTAACTCTCTATGAAGCATTCGTATAGTGAACTTGTATGCAATGTGCATTTACTCTTGTTTGAGTCAGTTAGTGTTCACTCTGTGCATCTTATCATCATCCCTTGTCCATGTCTAGTCCCACCCCGACCACCCAATACATATTCCCCACACAAGTGCCTAGTTAACTTTTTGTTTTTTCCCATTAATGAAATAACACTTTAGGTTCTCCATGCTGGGGAAAATTTGTGATCACTAGTGTAGCGACTGAAAAATCTGGGTGAGCATTCCTCGAAGGTTCAAAAATGAAGCCGCCACCAGAGTTTAGTTTATAAGGGCAAACATTGGAAAATCCATTTTAGAATGGATACGGGTCCTTGAGACCAGATTTGGGTTCGGGAGTCGGTTACGCGTGGGGAAGGTATTAGCACCCCACGACATCCTTTCTAAGGAAGGTTACCTTCTAATTAGTTGTAGGAAAGAATATTAATTTAAAAAATGTTTATTTTACCCTTTTATTGTGATTGAAAAGAAAGAAGACTTAATAAAAATTTTAGTTTTTTGTGCTTGACAGGAGTGGGCCCCCTGCTCCTACGTATCTTCAGGTGCGATGGAGAAATCAAAGCTACGTAGTTCTTGGTTAGAAAATGTTTATTGGTTGGTGTTTTTTAATATAGGGGTTTTAGGACTGTGTGATCTGTGTCGAAGGACCACTGGGGGTCTGAAGGAGTGCTGGGGCTCTGAAGGGCCGCTGAGGGCGGAAGGAGCGCTGGGGCTCTGAAGGACCACAGTTCACTTATCCTAAAACGACGACTAACCCGGCCGTACGACCGATTTAATCCCCTACTTTGAAAATAAGATTTTGGATTTTTCGAAATGAAAGAGATGTGTTTGTATTTGTTTTTAATTTAGAAATTATTTATTTTAAATTGGGATTTTAGGACCTGATCCGTAACGGTTCATTAGTGGCCTAAAAAGCAGCCTAACCCGACTGTACAGTCGACTTAGTCCCCTATTCATATTTTGTGGTTTTTTGTAAACAGGGAATTAAGAAAGAAAGGTAATGGAAATTGTTTATTTTTGCGCTTGACAGGGGCGTGGCCCTGCTCCTACGTATCTCCGGGTGGAGAATCAAAGGCTACGTAGTTCTAAGGTAGAAAATGTTTGTGTGTTGATGTTTTTTTAATATAGGGATTTTAGGACTCTTGAACTGTGCCGCTCATTCATCCTAGAACGATGACTAACCCAACTGTACAGTAGACTTAGTCCCCTATTTTCTTAAAGTGGAGTTTTTTTAGTTTTGAAAACGGTTTGATGTGTGGAGTGATTTGATTTTATTTAAATAGGTATTTTATGACTCTTGAGCCGTACGGCCCATTCATCCTAAAATAATGACTAACCCGACTGTACAGTCGGCTTAGTCCCCTATTTTGAGAATTTGGTTCGGGGAAAGAAGTATGTTTGTATTTATTTTAATTTAGAAATTGTTTGTTTTAAATAGGGATTTAAGGACATGATCCGTAACGGTTCATTTGTGGTCCTAAAAAGCTGACTAACCCGACTGTACAGTCGACTTAATCCCCTATTTATATTTTTGAAATTTTTATAAAATAATTTGTGTATTTAAAAAATTAATGACGACACTAACAATTAATAAAGCGTAAAGTTAATAAATAAATAAATAAATGAATAAATTATAAATAATTATTTACATAGATAAATAAACAATATAAATAATAAAAAAGTATGTACATAAATAAACCGTATACATAATAAATAAATATATACAAAAATAAATAAATAAATTAAATAAATAAATGCAAAACTAACCTCCAGCTGATCAATGCGATCAACGCCGAAACGGACCGAGCAATCTGACCAAATCAACCGCGAACTGGACTCCTATCTGGTCCGTTTTCACCCGAAAACCACCAAGTAAAGGACCTCAACGGGCATCCCAAAAATAACTAAAGACGGGCTTTTAATCTAATGGACTGCAAAAGCTAGTCCAAAAGAATTAAAGACAGGCTTTTAATCTAATGGACTGCAAATGCTAGCCCAAAAGATCACTTACCCCATCAATCACCCATGTCCATAGCCTTTGCATGTCCATCTCTTTTATAGACAAAGGCTAGGTAGTTCTTGTTTCTCCCAAGCAATGTGGGACTAAAACAACATAGAAAAAGCAATTTTCGTTTTTCTCAAACCAGCCTCCGTAAAAGTGTGATTTCAGATTTTTTAACCGTTGGATCATCTTTGTTTTTTGACACAAGGTTCCTGAGACATATATCTTCAATTTCACCGTTCGGATTGTTGAAAAAAAGGTCTGAGAAGAGAGAAATTGCATTTGGAAAGTAGCTAAAAACTAATCCCGTTTTTTCTCAAACCAGCCATATTGACAGTGCGATTCCTGGATTCATTAACCATTGGATCGTCTTTGTTTTTGGACAACAGGTTCATGAGACATCCATCTTCACTTCTACCGTTCGGATCGTCGAAATGAGGTCTGAGGAGAGAGAAATTGCCTTCGCAAAAGTAGAAAAAAACAACTCCCGTTTTTCTCAAACCAGCCACCGTACAAGTGCGATTCTGGATTCGTTAACCGTTCGATCGTTTTCGTTTTTTGCCAGAAGGTTTTTGAGGCATTCATCTTCACTTTCACCGTTCGGATCGTCTAAATAATGTCCGAAGAGAGAGAAATCACCTTTGCAAAGTAGCTGCAGTTTTGGGTACTTGGTTTATTTTTGTATTTTTGTAACTTTGGCATTCTTGGGCCAAGTCATGTACATGGACATTCTTCTTTTTTGTAATAATAATCTTTTATTGCACCTCCCCTTTTTTATTTTCTTTTGTAATTTGTATTATTTCTTATCTATTTTATTTTTTATTTTCGTTTTTTAATTAAAGATATTGTAACAAGAAAAATAAATTAAATCTACTATGTAATTTTTGTGTTAGCATATTTTTAAAATTTTTGTTTAACCACTAACAAAAAGTAATAACAACGCAAAATTTGTAAATTAGCGCAAAATGACCTATTTGAGGGATTATGAATCAAACATATTTAATTAGCCGGACAAAATTGGGGTATGACAACTAGATACCTTGTCAATATTGAATTCCCTTGGTGCAAATCCTTTACAAACAAAAAAAAAGAGATAACAAAAAATTCAAAAAAGCCCGCTGGGTTGAAAACTCTCAAGAGCAATCTAAGCAAAAATTAAGGCATATAAAAAGAAATAAAGAAAAAGAAAATATATAAAAATAAATAAATTTTTGTCCTAAAGTTAAGTTTTGAGAAAATAAGCAGTCTTGATTTGAAATGAAGTTTGGTCATCTTCCCATATCCTCAAAAAAAGGCTCTTTACTACCCCTTTCAGCCGAAAAATAAAAAAAACTTTCAGTCACCCTATACAATTTCGGTCAGTCACCCTAGACAAGGATCAATTCCACACCTAAACATGGTGTATCACTTTTATCACCTCACCCAGCCCAAAAAAAAGGAGAAAGAAAAATCACAAAAGTTGTAACATCCCCAAATTAGCTAATTTCATTTATTGAAATTAGCAAGATGTAATAAATATTTAGATAGCATAATTGAATAATTATGAGATGATTGCCATGGGTTAAATAAATAAATTGTGTGTTGTTTGTTTAACTATATTAATCATAAGAATTATTGTTTGATTATTTGATTAGAAATTGAATTAAGTGAGAAATGGGAAGTAAGGACAATTCAGTCTTTTCCCTTACAAAAAACATCTTCAGCTCATTAAAACACAACTACCTCTCTTTCCACAAAAATAGTTGCTGAAGTTGAAAAACAGAAAATAGAGAAAGAGCTTGAGAGGAGAGAGTGCGAATAGGGAGAAGAAGAGGGAGAGGAGGGTTTCTCAAAACCTTGACGCATGCTCTATTTCTTTGCACCATTTGATTCAATTTTTAACCCTCTTCCTAATGATATCTACTTTGTCTAAAAATGGAGTTTTGAGAACTTAGAGTGTTGCATGTTCAAGAGGCGGATAGATTGGAGTAGAGCTGAACCAACTTTGTGGTTAGAAGCGCATTTCAAGAAGGTTCAGTAGCTAGAGGGGTTGGAATTCGAATTGGAGTGTTTGGGTTAGCTATGGAACTCTAATTCGTGGAGACATGAAGGATTGATCAAAATAATATGTTGCTGGAAAAGTTTTGCAGCAAACCCGTATGGAGCAGTGTTTGGTAATTTCGATGTATATCTCACCACAGACCACCTTTGAAGCTCGTTTTAATTTCTTTAGAAACTAGACTCAAAAAGATTCAAGTTAGGCACAAAAACCACCTTATTTGACTGAGTATTGAGGGAGAAAAATTAGTTACAAGTTTTGCTTTTGTAACAATACCGATTTTGAACCAGTCACCGTATTGTAGCTATAAATCCCTGAATACTCGTCGAAACAGTGTGGGACTTGAACCATATGAAACTAGACAAAATTCCATACACAATGGACACTGGTGTGAGTGGTTTTAGTTGAGAATTGATCTAGATACACTTGTTACAAATCTGCATGCTGATGCTGTAAAACAGAAATGGGGCTTGGAATGTCGGTTCGTCGAATTTCGGTTTCGAGTCGTCAAAGTTTCGAGAGACATCGATTCAGTAGATAGGAAGGAAGTTCAGTAGCAACAAAGAGTGTTTGAGTTGCTGTATTCGAGTTTGAGCTAGCTTCGGAGTGATTTCGAGCTCGTAGGAACATTAGAGTCATTCGGGGGCCGTTCGTGTGATTTCGATTGTTCGTGAACTTCGTTGAACTCCAAGTGTTTCAGATTTTGCGTGATTTTCATCACGTTAGGTGAGTTCTATACTCGCTTAGGGATGTTTATTTGATACTGAGTTTGCATGTCTCGGAATCCATGTGTCTAGCGTTTTATTTCAAAAAGGCATCGAGTCCAAAACCGTTTTTACGAAATTACATTTTAACGATAACTTATACGATTGATTGAATGATGCTGTAATTGTTTTAATTGATTGTTGTTCTGGACTGAAATTATGTGTCTTGATGTTCGGGAATTTATCGGAACGGGTATTGGAACGATCGGAATGGCCATGTTTTCCGGAAAAATCACAGTTTTGGGCTACTGATGAACACACACGGGTCGTGCCCCCCAGTGGCGTGGACTGTGCATCCTGTTTGCAAGATGCCTGAAAAAATTTAAAGACATAGCACGGACCGTGCGCCCCAAGGGCACGGACCGTGCGCCCCTAGGGCACGGACCGTGCGTACTCTTCGTGTCGTGTTCAAGAAATTTTGAAAACACACACGGATCGTGTGCCTCTTAAGCACGGACCGTGCGTAGGCTTCTGTTACCCAACTTCAAAATACGTCTTAGGCCAATCCTAACGGTTCCAATTTCATTCTAATCCTATCCCAACCCTATTAAATGATAAAGTAACTGTAGTTCATTGGAATTGCCTATGTTTGGGTTGAATTGGGGAGAATTCCCTAAGTTATAAGTAAGGTAATATAAATATAGATCGGTCAAAACATTGACGTGAGAGGAAAACCCTAAGTCACGATAATGAGATGGACTATAAGTTCATCAAAGCTAAGTTTAAGGTCTTTGTTAATGGAACATCCTGTTCACACAAGTCAAGTTAGTTCCTTAAAGAAAAGAAAGATGGCATACATATAATTATATATGTATATCAAGGGTGACGACCCTAACGATTAGCATACTAGGGGAGGGGAAGTCCCGAGCCCCAAAACCTAGGCCCCATGATGTTTGCCCGCTAATTAGTGGTTAGTGGATTGGGTTCACCAAAAGCCATAGAAAGATAAATAAAGTGGCTCGCGGTGTTGTGCTAAGTTAAAGAAAAAGATTGTACGTAGTCATTCAGAATTGGGCTACGGACAATAGAGCATAATTTTATTCTAAGTGAAAGATAAGCACGTAGCTATCCAGAATCGGGCTACGAAAGAATAAGATGTTCACGTAGTCGCTTATTAGGGCTACGAGTCCAAAGGTCAAGCATAATGAGTCGTTAGTGTTAGTAAGGGGTCTCGATAGGACTCCTTGAGATAATGTTTATCTCACCCTTTATAATTGTGGTTTTTACAGAGAAACAAGGAAAGGAAAAGGCGACGAAGCACGACTAGGCGGTGTGCTTTATGGAGCTATTATTGAATATTCAGTTTTATGATTATGTCAAGTTTAATGAAGTTCAAGTGACCGTTGATAATTATTTATCGAAGTTTTTAGTTGTGTTCAATATTCCAAGCATACAACTCAACTCTGATGCATGCCATGCTGTGCATTTTGGTATTTCTACAAATTAGAAATACTGGGGTATTACATTATGATATCAGAGCAGTACGACCTAGTCGGGCTTAGTTTAGTTTAGGGTTGAGTCGATTCCTTGTTAGTCTTGTTGTAACTCTACTTGTGATGCTAAGAGACATTGAGCCTGATCAACTCAATACTTGGTGCCTCATGAGCGGAATTATGGCAGGATGATCAAGACGTAATCCTCGACCAAGACCGAAGTTCCTCAAAAACACATTTCATCTTAGGGAATGGAGAACCTGGAGTGATGGAAGCCTAACATCAGATAGATAAGGTAGAAAAGATTTTTGGAACTTTTCAAAGTAAGAATGAAGGGAGTTTTTAGCCCTCGAGCAGGGTGACCTGATAGTGGAGCAGTACACTGCTGAATATGCTAAGTTGTCCCAGTTGGATTGGTTGGCTATCTATGTGTTGAATGATCAAGAGAAGCATAAAGGGAATATTGGAAAGGAAAGTAGAAGGTGGCTGAACCATCAACTCCGAAGGCAAGGTCAAAAGGTAACTTCAATAAAGGAAAGAAAGTGCAATCGTCTGATTTCTCAAAGTTCAGCAAGTGTTCCAATTGTGGAAGTTCCACCATGGTGAATGTCGCATGGACTCCTATCATTGTTTTTATTGTAAGGAGGAGGGTCATAATACTAATGAGTGCCCAGCACGGAAGAGGATCAGAGAGGAGCAAGCTGCTCCAACACATGGGAGAGTCTACACTCTGGGTGCTCAGAAAGTCAGTCTTTATTCCAAGGTGCGAAAGCTTATGTTATCTGCATCAACTGCAGCTGGTTTAGATTCAGCATCTGTTCAAGCCGTGAATAAGTTTCTGGATGTTTCCCAGATGAAGCATCTTCTGTACCTCCGGATCGTGAGGTAGAGTTCTCTATAGAATTGGTTCCAGGCACAGGGACAATTTCTATCGCTCCATATAGGATGTCTCCTTTAGAGCTTAAGGAATTGAAAACCCAACTTGAAGAGTTAATTTCAAAACAATTCATTCGACCTAGTGCTTCGCCATGGGGTGCTCCTGTATTTCTTGTCAAGAATAAGGATGGGAGCATGAGATTATGCATTGATTACCGTCAGTTACACAAGGTAACTATTAAGAATAAGTATCCTCTACCGAGAATTGATGATTTGCTAGATCAACTAAGGGGAGCTTCAGTGTTTTCAAAGATTGATCTAAGGTCTGGCTATCATCAAATAAAAGTTAGAGCTTTAGATATTCCGAAGACCGCTTTCCGTACTAGATATGGACATTACGAGTTTGTAGTGATGCCCTTCGGTTTAACCAACGCTTCAGCTGTATTCATGGATTACATGAATCGATTTTTCAACCCTTATCTGGACCAATTTTGTTGTGGTATTGATCGATGATATTTTGGTGTATTCTAAGACTATTGAGGAGCATGTGCAACATCTCCGAATTGTTCTGAACGTGCTCCGAGAAAAGAAATTGTATGCCAAGCCATCTAAGTGTGATTTCTGGATGCCTGAAGTAAAATTTCTGGGCCATGTGATATCTCAATCCGGTGTTGCAGTGGACCCCAGTAAGATTGAAGCTGTGGTAGACTGGGAACAACCATCTACAGTCACTGAAGTGAGAAGTTTCTTGGGATTAGCTGGGTATTATCGGAGATTCATTCGAGGATTTTCTCAACTGGTTCTTCCACTCACTCGGTTAACTCGCAAGGGTCAACCGTTTGTATAGAACTCTGACTGTGATGAATGTTTCGCAGAATTGAAGAATCGTTTGACTTATGCACCCATTCTAATTCTTCCAGATCCGTCTATGGGATGCCAAATTTACTGTGACGCCTCTGTTAAGGGTTTAGGATGTGTCCTTATGCAGAATCAGCAAGCAGTTGCTTATGCCTCTAGACAGTGGAAACCGCATGAAGAGAGTTACCCGACTCATGACTTAGAGTTGGCGGAGATTGTGTTTGCCTTAAAGATTTGGAGACATTACATGTATGGGTCTCATTTTGAAGTCTTTAGTGATCACAAGAGCCTTAAGTATTTGTTTGACCAAAATGATCTGAACAACAGACAGAGGAGGTGGGTAGAGTTTTGAAAAGACTATGACTTCGAATTGAAGTACCATCCAGAGAAGGCTAATGTAGTAGCTGAAGCTTTGAGTAGGAAATCTATTCACACGGCAGAATTGATGATTCATGAGATGGCATTGTTGGAATCGTTTAGAGATCTTAACTTGAAGGTTAAGCCAAGAAGAAACAGATTGGTGTTGAGTCATATTCAGATTTTGAGTCCCTTGAGAAATCTGATCCGCTCAGCCCAAGAGATTGATCTAGAGCTGCAAACGCAGAAGAGGTTGCCAAATTACACTGAAGATAGTGATGGTGTGATTTGCTTTGATGGTAGGATCTGTGTGCCCAATGATGAAGATATCAAGAAGCAGGTTTTAGAAGAGACTCACAAGAGGCAGTTCTCGATACATCCTGGGTCTACCAAGATGTATAGGGATCTTAAGCAGTTGTATTGGTGGCTAGGAATGAAAGTGGAAATTGTGGAATTTGTGTCTCGATGCTTAACTTGTTGATAAGTCTATTTTTACAGTCTTTTTAATAGTTATTTTATTAAGTCTTTTTAGTATTTTAATTATATTTTTGAGCTATTTTACTGCAAATGTTTACTTTTTATTTTCAGGTTTTATTTTGAAGCAAAAAGCGAAAATATGAGCTAAAATGAAGAAACTTAGAAATTATTTGAGGAGGAACAATTTTTAAGACAGCAGCAAGCAAAACTGGCGCAAGACAGGGCACACAGGGCGCCAAAACAGCAAAACTGGCACAAGACAGGCACACAGGGCGCCAAGGGCGCCAAGCAGCACACGCACGACCCTGGGTGTACCACGCACGACCCGTGCGTGTCTCCAACTGAAGATGGCCCATTTTGGCAGAGCTGGGCGCAAGACCCATGCTTGCCAGCAATGCAGTACAGCTGTTGCCAGCACAAGGCGCACGACCCTGGCACCATGGGCGCACGACCCTGGTGTAAAACTGGCGCAGAGCAGCCAAATTTGACTGACCAGGGTGCACGACCCAGGCACATGGGCGCACGACCCTGGCACCAGACAAGTCAATTTTGGCTGCACCCACTTGCTGATGGCTTTCCCTTGCCACTTGATTTGCCACTTTTTTATGACCATTTTGCCCCTCCTCTCAAGTGCCTTAGACCTAATATTTTCCTATAAATAGAGGTTTGATCCTCACTTGTATCAAGCTTGAATTTTGTTAGAAAATCAATGACAAAGGCTCTCTAAAGATTCATGACTTCAATTTACTCTTCATGCTTTTATGATACTTGTTTATTTACTTTATTGCCCCTTTAATTTCTCGCTCTTTACTTTCTCGCTCTTTACTTTTCGCTCTTTACTTTCTCGTTCTTTTATCTTCCTTGCTATTTACTTTCTCGCCCCTTTCAATTTTCAAGTCATTTACTTTCATTGCTATTTAAATTCTCGCTCTTTACTTTCTCGCTCTTTACTTTTCGCTCTTTACTTTCTCGCTCTTTTATTTTCCTTGCTATTTACTTTCTTGCCCCTTTCATTTTCCAAGTCATTTACTTTCATTGCTATTTAATTTCTCGCTCTTTACTTTCTCGCTCTTTACTTTTTCGCTCCTTTACTTTCCACTTCTTTTATTTTCCTTGTTATTTACCTTTTTGCCCTTTTACTTTCCAAGTCATTTACAATTCCTTGCTATTTACTTTCTTGCACTTTTATTTTCTTGTCACTTACAATTCTGCTATTTATAATTTTGCAATTTACCGCTTTCTTTTATTATCTCGCTATTTAACTTTATGTTTTCTTCTCTTATTTTCTTTTCTCCTCTTTTGTCTACAATGATCATGAGTGAGTAGACTTTACTAAAACATTCCTTCTTTCTAAAAACACTTTCTTTTCAGTTAATCAACTTTGAAAAATTAAATTGGTATTCACCTCGGCTCTCCCAGTGGATCGATAACTCTTTTATTACGCGATACGACTCGTGCACTTGCGAGGCTATCAAGTTTTTGGCGCCGTTGCCGGGGAGGCAGTGATATTAATTAAGTTTTTCAAAACCGGTTATACTGAAATTTTATTTTCTTTATTTTTACTTTTTCTTCTCTTGTCCCTCGAATGCGAAGAACCAGAAATTTCGGAGAAACTGTTTAACAAATTCCCGAAATCGAAAGGTTCTTACATAGAAGGAGGAGAGAAATTCCCGATAACCAAATGGCGGCTAATGAAAATCGTGCTCTCAAAGAGTACGCAACACCTTCAGTAGAGCCATCGGCTGCCATTGTACATCCGAATGTGGAAGCAAATAATTTTGAACTCAAAACATCTCTGCTTTCAATGGTTCAACAAAACCAATTTTCTGGTTCTCCCACAGAGGACCCAAATCTTCATATTTCAATTTTTCTAGAATACTGTGGAACTCTCAAATTAAACGGGGTACCTCCGGATGCCATAAGACTAAAACTCTTCCCTTTTTCATTAAGGGATAGAGCAAGAGCATGGCTACATTCTTTGCCTTCGGAATCCATTACCAGCTGGGGCCAGTTAAAAAAAACTTTTCTTGCTAAGTTCTTTCCCCCGAGTAAAACAGCTCAAATGAGAAATCAAATTACTCGATTTTCTCAAAACGACGGGGAATCTCTTTATGATGCTTGGGAACGTTTCAAGGAAATGTTAAGGCTATGCCCCCGTCATGGACTAGAGAAATGGCTCGTTGTTCACACTTTTTATAATGGATTACAATATGCAACAAGAATGACTGTTGATGCAGCTGCAGGTGGAGCTTTAATGAACAAAAATTTTACTGAAGCTTATGCACTCGTTGAAGATATGGCTCAAAACCATTGTCAATGGACAAGTGAGTGAGCCATAACGAGCAAACCAGCCTCATCAAAAGAGCCAGGTAAGTATGAAATATCTGCTGTTGATCATCTTACCTCAAAAGTGGACGCACTTTTTCAAAAATTTGAAAAATTAAATGTAAGTGCCGTCTCACAAACTTCTTCTCCTATTACTCCACCATGTGAATTATGTGGGGTTGTTGGCCATATTGGAGCTGAATGCCAGCTTGAGGCATCTAGTGCTAGAAACGAGCATGTTAACTATGCTCAAAAGGAAGATCCGTTTTCAAATACTTATAATCCTGGGTGGAGGAATCATCCAAATTTTTCTTATAAAAATCCTCCACCCAATCCAGCACCTAGACCACCTCCTGTCTTTCAAAATCAAAGGGTTTTTAACAACCCACAAAACAACCCGCAAAAGTCGAACTTGGAATTTTTGATGGAAAAATTTGTGTCATCTCAAACAAAACAAAATGAAGAATTCAAAAATCAAACTGGTTATTTGAATGACACACTTATCAAATTAGTATCAAAAGTCGACTCTATTGCCACTCATAATAAAATGCTTGAAAATCAAATAACTCAAGTGGCAACATAGGTGGCTTCATCCTCTAAGTCTTCAGGGGTATTTCCTGGGCAACTAGAACAAAATCCAAAAGGCCAAATAAATGTCGTGACCCTTAGAAGTGGAAAACTATTAGAGGATTCAAGAGCTAACCAAGAAAAAATTGTGAGAGAAAAACATAATTTACCAAGTGAGCAAGAAGAGAAAGAAAAAGAGAAAGAACCAGAAAAAGAAAGAGAAGAACCACACATCCCCCCACCACCATACAAACCACCCATTCCTTTTCCCCAAAGATTTGCAAAAAACAAAATTGACGAGCAATTCAAAAGGTTCGTCGACTTGCTTAAAAAGCTTTACATCAACGTTCCTTTCACTGATGCATTGTCTCAAATGCCGTCTTATTCTAAATTTTTGAAAGAAATTTTATCTAAGAAAAGAAAAATAGACGACTATGAGACGATTGCATTAACAGAGGAATGTAGTGCAATTATCCAGAACAAGCTGCCACAAAAACTCAAAGATCCAGGTAGTTTTTCCATACCTTGTGTGATTGGAAGTGAAACTATAAACAGAGCAATGTGCGATCTAGGGGCCAGTGTAAGTTTGATGCCTCTTTCTCTTTGCAATAGACTAGGGATAAGCGAACTTAAACCCACAAAAATGACAATACAGTTGGCAGATCGTTCCGTTAAATACCCCACTGGAATCTTAGAGGATATTCCTATCAAGGTAGGGTAAACTTTTATACCGGTGGACTTTGTTGTAATGGAAATTGAAGAAGACTCCCAAATTCCTATTCTTCTGGGGAGGCCCTTTTTAGCTACTGCAGGGGCAATAATTGACGTTAAAAACGGTAAGTTGGTTTTTAATGTGGGGGATGAAAAAGTTGAGTTTGAAGTTTCAAACTTCATGAAGAGTCCATCTGTAAAAGACTCGTGCTGCAGGATTGATATTGTAGACTATTGCGTGCGAGACTGCTCTTTAGCATCATCTTCACAAGATAGTCTGGAAGATTGCCTTTTAGGCAACACAAATACAAATGCGGCAGGGGAAACCCAATTCTACATAAAACTTTTGGATGAAAATCCACCATCACAAGAATTGGGTACTGAAACTTTGGGTAAGGAAAAACCTCGACCTCTCCCAAAGGAAACACCAAAAATAGAACTGAAGCCCTTACCATCATCTCTCAGGTATGAGTTCCTTGGCCCTAATTCTACTTTTCCAGTAATTGTAAATGCAAATTTGAAACAAAATGAGACTGAAAAATTGCTTAATGTTCTCAAGAAGTATCCCAAAGCCATAGGGTATACTATTGAGGACATTAAAGGAATAAATCCGTCAATCTGCATACACAGAATACTACTGGAAGAGGACTATAAACCTTCTATCGAGCATCAAAGAAGATTAAACCCAAACATGAAAGAGGTTGTTAAAAAGGAAGTTTTAAAACTCCTTGATGCTGGGATAATATATCCTATTTCCGATAGTAAGTGGGTTAGTCCTGTTCAGGTAGTACCTAAGAAAGGAGGCTTAACAGTTATTAAAAATGAGAAGGATGAAAGCATTTCCACAAGGACAATTACGGGATGGAGAATGTGTATCGATTACAGAAAGCTTAACAAAGCTACCCAGAAAGATCACTTCCCTCTCCCGTTCATTGATCAAATGCTAGAAAGGTTAGCACAGCACTCACATTTTTGCTATTTGGATGGTTATTCGGGATTTTTCCAAATTCCCATCCACCCTAGCGACCAAGAAAAAACAACTTTCACATGTCCCTTTGGCACTTATGCCTATAGAAGGATGCCCTTTGGCCTATGTAATGCTCCTGCTACCTTTCAAAGGTGTATGATGTCCATATTCTCAGACTTTCTTGAAAACATAATGGAAGTGTTTATGGATGATTTTTCCGTCCATGGCTCAAATTTTGAAAACTGTTTAGCCAATCTGGAAAAAGTCTTAGAGAGATGTGAGAAGGTAAACCTGGTTCTAAACTGGGAAAAGTGTCATTTCATGGTTAATGAAGGAATTGTCCTAGGGCACTTAATTTCTCATAGAGGTATTGAGGTAGACCGTGCAAAAATTGAGGTGATTGAAAAAATGCTACCTCCCACCTCAGTAAAAGAGGTGAGAAGCTTTTTAGGCCATGCGGGTTTCTACCGCCGGTTCATAAAAGACTTCTCAAAAATTTCAAAACCTATGACAAGTCTGCTCCTTAAGGATGCAGCATTTATTTTTAACGATCTTTGTCTTGAAGCTTTTAACAGGTTGAAAAAGGCTTTAGTTACTGCCCCGATCATACAGCCACCAGACTGGAATCTTCCGTTCGAAATAATGTGCGATGCAAGCGACTATGCAGTTGGGGCAGTCCTGGGACAAAGAAAAGAAAGAAAATTGCATGCCATATACTATGCAAGCAGGACCTTAGACGAGGCACAAATGAATTACGCCACAACTGAAAAAGAATTATTGGCGGTAGTTTTTGCCGTTGATAAGTTTCGATCATATCTGGTAGGTTCAAAAATCATCATTTTTACTGATCACTCGGCCATAAAATATTTGTTAAACAAAAAAGATGCCAAGCCGAGATTGATCCGATGGGTTTTACTCCTACAAGAATTTGATCTTGAAATAAGGGATAAAAAAGGCGTTGAAAATGTTGTGGCTGATCATTTGTCCCGTCTACAAGGAACAAAAAGAAGAAGAGCTGCCACTTAATGATACATTTTTGGATGATCAACTCTTCTCATTAGTCAAATCTGAAGCACCATGGTATGCAGATTTTGTAAACTATCTTGCAGCAGGAGTACTCCCCCCAGATTTAAATTATCAGCGGAAGAAGAAATTCTTCCATGATCTTAAACAGTATTACTGGGACGAGCCACTACTTTTTAAAAGGGGAGCAGATGGGGTGTTCAGAAGATGCATTCCGGAAGAAGAGGTAAGTAACATTCTATACCAATGTCATTCTTCTTCCTATGGCGGCCATGCCAGTTCTTCAAAAACTGCTACGAAAATTCTACAATCTGGTTTTTATTGGCCGTCCCTTTTTAAAGACGCGCATCAATTCGTTTCTAAATGCGACCAGTGTCAACGCACCGGAAATATTTCAAAGAGAAATGAAATGCCCTTAAATAATATCTTAGAGGTTGAAATTTTCGACGTCTGGGGTGTCGATTTCATGGGACCGTTTCCTTCTTCTTTTGGAAACCAATATATTCTGGTAGCCGTTGACTATGTGTCAAAATGGATCGAAGCCATTGCTTCTCCTACAAACGATGCAAAGGTAGTCATAAAACTTTTCAAAAAAATAATTTTTCCAAGATTCGGGGTCCCTCGTGTTGTCATAAGCGACGGAGGATCCCATTTCATCTCAAAACATTTTGAAATGTTACTGCAAAAGTTTGGAGTAAGGCACAAAATTGCAACGCCTTATCACCCTCAAACAAGCGGTCAGGTTGAGGTATCGAACAGAGAAATTAAAAGTATTTTAGAAAAAACTGTTTCGACCTCAAGAAAAGACTGGTCGGTTAAGCTTGATGATGCTCTCTGGGCTTATCGGACTGCGTACAAGACTCCCATAGGAATGACTCCTTTCAAATTAATTTATGGAAAGTCTTGCCACCTTCCGGTAGAGCTAGAGCACAAAGCTTACTGGGCAATTAAACGCCTTAACCTGAACATGGAATTAGCTGGAGAAAAAAGAAAACTCCAACTAAACGAATTGGAAGAACTGCGAATGGATGCTTATGAGAATGCCAAACTTTACAAAGAAAGAACAAAAAATTGGCATGATAAGCGTATCATTCGCAGAGAATTCAATGAGGGTGATCTGGTGTTATTATTTAACTCCAGACTAAAAATTTTCCCAGGAAAACTAAAATCGAGATGGTCCGGTCCTTTTGAAATCCGTAAGGTTTACCCCTTCGGATCTGTAGAGATCTGGAGCGAGAAAACCGGATCATTTAAAGTCAATGGGCAGAGGTTGAAAAATTATTTAATTGGTGACCCAATTGAGAAAGGAACTAGTTTAGTTCTACATGATCCCAATTGAAAAATTCTTTTTGACCGTCAAGCTAGTGACGTTAAAAGAGCGCTGCGTGGGAGGCAACCCACGGCTTAATGTATTTTTGATTTATTGAACAGAAAAATAGCTCACAGTTGGAAATTATGTCAATCCTGAGGCTTGCACAGCTTTTTGAAGTTTAGAACAGCACTAAAAACACTCTGCAGGACAGCATGGGCACCACGGGCGGCTGTGATCCGGTGAGCTATCTTAACCCCCTTTTGTGTTGTTTTATTTGAAAAATCATTGAGGACAATGCCTAGTCCAAGCATGGGGGGGTATTTCATTGTTTTTTTATTGGGTATGTCTTTATTGCTTTACCGAGTTTTTATCTTTTTGTACTTTGAGTCGTATCTGCTCCCTCCATCACGAAACTTTGTGAACCCTAAGCATGTTTTAGATAAGCCTTTTCTGGACAAAAATAATTTTTCAGTTTTTCATTAGCAATCATCTAGGTGGACTGGTTGGGAACAACAAAATTGTATCATAGTTCGATTTCTACTTCTAGGGCTTTTTCACACACACACTATTGAGACCGTTTTTAGTTATTAATACAATTAGAGGGACTGAAAAGAAACTAGTAACCTGGTTCTCTTGGTGACATTTAATAGATGCGGCGGTTACTGGAGAAAAACGTCTGAGTTGGGGTATTCAAAAAAAAAATAAAAAAAATAAAAAAAAAATTGCAAAACCAATTCAAAATACAAAAATTGGTGCACTTTAAATGCCAAAATGAATGGTTAGCATATAAAATCAAAAAGAAAAAAAAATGCTTGAATACCCAACGTATAAAGACCCTCCTTTGAGACCCGGTCTTAGTAAATGGAGGACCCAAGCTTAAGAATGTTGGGGAACCGGTTCTATGATGACACTGATATCCTCTCTAGAATATTAATACTTTAAAACTGTCTCCCAATTCCACAAAAAGCCCGGATAGTAGTTCTCAAACCAAAATGTTAGAATTTCCCCACAATTCACTTAAGGCTTCGATATGAAAATAAATTCCCTTCAGAATTGGCCTAAAGATTTACACTGTTTTTTGCTTGAGGACAAGCAAAGGTTCAAGCATAGGGGAGTTTGATAAGTCTATTTTTACAGTCTTTTTAATAGTTATTTTATTAAGTCTTTTTAGTTTTTTAATTATATTTTTGAGCTATTTTACTGCAAATGTTTACTTTTTATTTTCAGGTTTTATTTTGAAGCAAAAAGCGAAAATATGAGCTAAAATGAAGAAACTTAGAAAATATTTGAGGAGGAACAATTTTTAAGACAGCAGCAAGCAAAACTGGCGCAAGACAGGGCACACAGGGCGCCAAGGGCGCCAAAACAGCAAAACTGGCGCAAGACAGGGCACACAAGGCGCCAAGGGCGCCAAAACAGCAAAACTGGCGCAAGACAGGCACACAGGGCGCCAAGGGCGCCAAGCAGCACACGCACGACCCTGGGTGTACCACGCACGACCCGTGCGTGTCTCCAACTGAAGATGGCCCATTTTGGCAGAGCTGGGCGCACGACCCATGCTTGCCAGCAACGCAGTACAGCTGTTGCCAGCACAAGGCGCAAGACCCTGGCACCATGGGCGCACAACCCTGGTGTAAAACTGGCGCAGAGCAGCCAAATTTGACTGACCAGGGTGCACGACCCAGGCACATGGGCGCACGACCCTGGCACCAGACAAGTCAATTTTGGCTGCACCCACTTGCTGATGGCTTTCCCTTGCCACTTGATTTGCCACTTTTTTTATGACCATTTTGCCCCTCCTCTCAAGTACCTTAGACCTAATATTTTCCAATAAATAGAGGCTTGATCCTCACTTGTATCAAGCTTGAATTTTGTTAGAAAATCAATGACAAAGGCTCTCTAAAGATTCATGACTTCAATTTACTCTTCATGTTTTTATGATACTTGTTTATTTACTTTATTGCCCCTTTAATTTCTGGCTCTTTACTTTCTCGCTCTTTACTTTTCGCTCTTTACTTTCTCGTTCTTTTATCTTCCTTGCTATTTACTTTCTCGCCCCTTTCAATTTTCAAGTCATTTACTTTCATTGCTATTTAAATTCTCGCTCTTTACTTTCTCGCTCTTTACTTTTCGCTCTTTACTTTCTCGCTCTTTTATTTTCCTTGCTATTTACTTTCTTGCCCCTTTCATTTTCCAAGTCATTTACTTTCATTGCTATTTAATTTCTCGCTCTTTACTTTCTCGCTCTTTACTTTTTCGCTCCTTTACTTTCCACTTCTTTTATTTTCCTTGTTATTTACCTTTTTGCCCTTTTACTTTCCAAGTCATTTACAATTCCTTGCGATTTACTTTCTTGCACTTTTATTTTCTTGTCACTTACAATTCTGCTATTTATAATTTTGCAATTTACCGCTTTCTTTTATTATCTCGCTATTTAACTTTATGTTTTCTTCTCTTATTTTCTTTTCTCCTCTTTTGTCTACAATGATCATGAGTGAGTAGACTTTACTAAAACATTCCTTCTTTCTAAAAACACTTTCTTTTCAGTTAATCAACTTTGAAAAATTAAATTGGTATTCACCTAGGCTCTCCCCTGGATCGATAACTCTTTTATTACGCGATACGACTCGTGCACTTGCGAGGCTATCACTTGTCAAAGGGTTAAGATAGAACACCAGAAGCCTGCCGGTCTGTTTCAGCCTTTGAATGTGCCAGAATGGAAATGGGAAAGCATTTTTGTGGACTTTGTCATGGGATTACCACGGTCCCAAGCCGGAAATGATTCTATTCGGGTGGTGGTTGATCGCTTGACCAAGTCTGCTCATTTTATTCCGATACGTTCGAATCACAAGGTTGCTATGTTAGCAGAAGAGTATCTCAAGAATATTGTGAAGCTGCATGGAATTCCCACGAGTATCATCTGTGATCGTGATCCCAAGTTTACATCACGATTCTGGAGAGCACTGAATATGGCGTTGGGAACAACAGAATGTGCTAGCACCGCTTATCATCCGCAGACGGACAAACTGAAAGAACCATTCAGACTTTGGAGGATATGCTTAGGGCATGTATACTTGACAGTGGAGGCCGATGGGAGGATCATCTCCCATTGGTGGAGTTTGCTTACAACAACAGTTACCATTCTAGTATCGGAATGGCTCCATATGAGGCATTATATGGAAGGAAGTGTAGGACACCATTGTGTTGGTGGGATATCGGTGAACAAAGATTGTTAGGTCCTGATTTAGTCCGTGAGACTACTGAGAAGATCCGTCAGATTAGAGAAAGGATGAAGACCGCTCAGAGTCGACAAAATAGTTATGCCGACAAAAGAAGAAGGCCATTGGAATTTGAAGAAGGAGATCATGTATTTGAGACTTTCTCCAACTATTGGTACCAGTATAGCATTGCGAGCAAAGAAGCTCAGTCCTCAGTATATTGGACCTTTCCAAATTATCTAGCGAGTTAGGACAGTAGCGTACCGTATTTCCTTACCTCCGGCTTTATCCAGATTACATGATGTGCTTCACGTGTCGCAACTAAGGAAGTACATTCCCGATCCGAGTCAGCCGTTGAGTTTTGAAACGATTGACATCCGACCGGATTTGTCCTATCAACCTAATCCAATTCAAATCATCGAACGTGGCGAGAAAACGCTCCGGACGAGATCAATTCCTATTGTCAAAGTGCTTTGGGATGGTGCCTCACCTGACGAAGCGACGTGGGAATTAGAGGAAAACATGCGGGTGAAATATCCCCATCTTTTCAGTTGAGGTATGTTTTGTTCAATTTTGAGGACAAAATTTTTAAAAGTTGGGGTGATTATAACATCCCCAATTTAGCTAATTTCATTAATTGAAATTAGCAAGATCTCATAATTATTTAGTTAGCATAATTGAATAATTATGAGATGATTGCCATGGGTTAAATAAATAAATTGTGCGTTGTTTGTTTAACTATATTGATCATAAGATCTATTGTTTGATTATTTGATTAGAAATTGAATTAAGTGAGAAATAGGAAGTAAGGACAATTCAGTCTTTTCCCCTTCAAAAGACATCATTAAAACACAACTCACCTTTCTTTCCACAAAAATAGTTGTTGAAGTTGAAAAACAGAAAATAGAGAGAGAGAGAGAGAGAGAGAGAGAGAGAGAGAGAGAGAGAGAGAGAGAGAGAGAGAGCTTGAGAGGAGAGAGTGCGAATAGGGAGAAGAAGAGGGAGAGGAGGGTTTTTCAAAACCTTGATGCATGCTCTATTTCTTTGCACCATTTGATTCAGTTTTTAACCCTCTTCCTAATGATACCTAAAACAACACCCACATCTTCATCCTTCTCATTTCACCATTTCTGAAATTCAAGCTCTACTTTGTCTAAAAATGGAGTTTTGAGAATTTAGAGTGTTGCATGTTCAAGAGGAGTGTAGATTGGAGTAGAGCTGAACCAATTTTGTGGTTAGAAGCGCATTTGAAGAAGGTTCGGTAGCTAGAGGTGTTGGAATTCGAATTGGAGTGTTTGGGTTAGCTATGGATCTCTAATTCGTGGAGACATGAAGGATTGATCAAAAGAATATGTTGCTGGAAAAGTTTTGCAGCAAACCCGTATGGAGCAGTGTTTGGTAATTTCGATGTATATCTCACCTCAGACCTCCTTTCAAGTTAGGCACAAGAACCACCTTATTTGACTGATTATAGAGGGAGAAAAATTAGTTACAAGTTTTGCTTTCGTAATAGTACCGATTTTGAACCAGTCACCGTATTGTAGCCATAAATCCCTGAATACTCGTCGAAACAGTGTGGGACTTAAACCATATGAAACTAGACAAAATTCCATACACAATGGACACTCATTGGAGTGATTTTAGTTGAGAATTGTTCTAGATACACTTGTTACAAACCTGCATGCTGATGCTGTAAAATAGAAGTAGAGCTTGGAATGTCGGTTCGTCGAATTTCGGTTTCGAGTCATCAAAGTTTCGAGAGACATCGATTCAGTAGATAGGAAGGAATTTCAGTAGCAAAAAAGAGTGTTTGAGTTGCTGGATTCGAGTCTGAGCTAGCTTCGGAGTGATTTCGAGCTCGTAGGAACGTTAGAGTCATTTGGGGACCGTTCGTGTGATTTCGATTGTTCGTGAACTTTGTTGAACTCCAAGTGTTTCAGATTTTTGCGTGATTTTCATCACGTTAGGTGAGTTCTATACTCGCTTAGGGATGTTTATTTGATACGGAGTTTGCATGTCTCGGAATCCATGTGTCTAGCGTTTTATTTCAAAAAGGAATCGAGTCCAAAACCGTTTTTACGAAATTACATTTTAACGGTAACTTATACGATTGATTGAATGATGCTGTAATTGTTTTAATTGATTGTTGTTCTGGACTGAAATTATGATGATCGGGAATTTATTGGAACAATCGCAATGACCAAGTTTTCAAGAAAAATCACAGTGTTGGGCTACTGATGAACACGCACGGGTCGTGCGCCCAGGGGCGCGGACCGTGCGTCCTGTTCGCAGGACCGTGCGTCCAATTGCATTCTAATCCTTTCCCAACCCTATTAACTGATAAAATAACTGTAGTTCATTGGAATTGCCTATGTTTGGGTTGAATTGGGGAGAATTCCCTAAGTTATAAGTAAGATAATATAAATCGGTCAAAACATTGACGTGAGAGGAAAACCCTAAGTCACGATAATGAGATGGACTATAAGTTCATCAAAGCTAAGTTTAAGGTTTTTGTTAATGGAACATCCTGTTCACACAAGTCAAGTTAGTTCCTTAAAGAAAAGAAAGATGGCATACATATAATTATATATGTATATCAAGGGTGACGACCCTAAGGATTAGCATACTAGGGGAGGGGAAGTCATGAGCCCCAAAACCCGGTTTGCCCGCTAATTAGTGGTTAGTGGACTGGGTTCACCAAAAGCCATAGAAAGATAAAGAAAGTGACTCGCGGTGTTGTGCTAAGTTAAAGAAAAAGATTGTACGTAGTCATCCAGAATTGGGCTACGGACAATAGAGCATAATTTTATGCTAAGTGAAAGATAAGCATGTAGCTATCCAGAATCAGGCTACGAAAGAATAAGATGTTCACGTAGTCGCTTATTAGGGCTACGAGTCCAAAGGTCAAGCATAATGAACAGTTAGTGTTAGTAAGGGGTCTCGATAGGACTCACTGGGATAATGTTTATCTCATGCACCCTTCATAATTGTGGTTTTTACAGAAAAACAGGGAAAGGCAAAGGCGTCGAAGCACGGCTAGGCGGTGTGCTTTATGGAGCTATTATTGAATATTCTGTTTTATGATTATGCCATTTTCCCTTTGTTGTCTTTGTATTATCGATTGTATAACTATTACTCGCTAACAGTTGTAAATCGTTTCCGCTACTTATGTTTTGGGTATTGAACACCAGGCTGTAAAAGTTTATAAATCATGAGACTTAAGTACTTTATGTCAAGTTTAATGAAGTTCAAGTGACCGTTGATAATTATTTATCGAAGTTTTTAGTTGTGTTCAATATTCTAGGCATACAAGTCAACTCTGATGCATGCCATGCTGTGCATTTTGGTATTTCTACAAATTAGAAATACTGGGGTGTTACAAAAGTGAAATTTAAAAAAAGAGAGGATTGATAATCCTGGAAAAAAATAAAAGAAGTAGAAATTGTGAGCTGATACATCTTGCCATGAAGCGCATAAGAGATCATTGTCTCAATAAACCCTCAAAACACCTCATTCGGCCCAATTATCCCCCATTTCATAAACACCTCCTCCTTTCATAAACCCTCAGTGGGCCTAATTATCCCTCCTTTCATAAACCATCAAACACCCATTTACAACATCTTTCTTTCATAAACCTCTAACCATTCGCCACATCACAAACCCTTTCTTTCATAAACCCCCAAACACCTCCTTGGACCTAATTATCCCTCTTTTCATAAACTCTCAAATACTTCATTAGGCCTAATTATCTTATCCTTCACAAACCCCTAACCATCGGCCACATTACAACCCTATAAAGTCCATTCCGATCAATGACTGACTACTTTTTTTCTCAAAGTTTTAATTTTAGGGCAAATAAGTTTATTTATTTACAATATGTTTGATATAAAGACAATATTTAGTTATCACCAAGTGAAGTTTTCATCATATCAAAAAACTCAAGACTGTCACAGTCTTTGGGATTCACCTAAAAGAGAACCAAAAGTTTATACTAGGATCACCACCTAGATCCCAAAGTGGGGCATTCCTTTTATCATCCATACCACTTGAACTTGGAGATTTAGCCATTGTCCATCCCATTCATATACCATACCCATTCCATATTGGACCACCTCCCTTGCCCATTACCTTAACTTTGCCACCTTTCACAACCTCACTTAAAGCAACCGTTTGAAATGTCATTCCATAGTGGGGCAATCCCGTCACCTTTCACTCCACCTAAAATTCGGGAAATTCTCCCTACACCCATCTCATTCCCTTACCATATTCACATCCACAAAACCGTACCAGGGGAATTTTCTCAACCCATTACCCTAAAAAAAACCCTTTCACAATGTTACTTCAGTTGGGGCAACCTTGTCCTTGTCATAATTGAAGCAACACCAAACTCCATGGGTTGAGACAAAATCTCTTGCATGCCACTTTTCGTTACAAAGTCATGACATTCCCAATTCATCATTTCCTCTACACCCCTAGTTGTTGTCATCACTAGATAGGGGCAAGTCATTCATTCACCGTCATCATAAGTCTAAATTGGGGCAGTCCCACATTTCTTGAGTTGGGGAAAGCCCACCTTTCATGACTTTGGCAACAACCTATCATTTATCCCTTCATGTGCCACATATGCTCATACCCTAGACCTAAAACCAAGTTAACTGACTCATTCACCTATATTTGCACTACTATACATCTTGACTAAACAATGCTTCAAAGAGAGAGAACACAAGCTAATAGTGTGATACTAAAAATCCACCTAGTTAACTTTGTGGACCTAAAACTTCGGTCATCATGGGGCATCATAATGGAAGAGAAAAATAAGCGAGTCTGCAAATACAGTCAACTACTTTTTCACAGCAGCGTCTGAAAATAACAACCTTGAGATTGCCAAAGTTTGAGTTCAGATCAATCTAATTTAAAAACACATCTGCATGCATTACTAATATACCATATCATAAATCATTGCACCATACATTGTATTTCGACATCAAGTCATGCGTCTACCACAACTCTTGCATCTAAGCATTACGTGTGCACATTCATTCATTCATTAATAATAATAAAAAAGCCAAAAGAGAAAAACTCATCCACATTGCATTCATTACCCCCACCAAAGCATAAATCATTCCATCATGCAACCATGCGTTTCAACCATGCGTTTCATCGTAATACGTGCATCTAAGCAATACAATTACATCTTATCTGCATACGCATACACAGTTTATCAACTTCATTATTCCATCAACTTCAACACCCATTATCCGCTACACCTCATTTGCTACCCCAACAAACATCCATCATTTCACGCGCATACAACACATGCACGCATACACCATTCATTGCATTCATTAGGTAAATGCATTCATTAGGTATGTTCGGGTAAACACGCCAAGTGTCGATCCGTATATCTTGTTCCTCCAAAATTGACGCTCCAAGCGTTGATCCCATCTCAGCAAACCAGGTCGTAATGTTAGCACCGAGTCTAGCACCAATCTTCCAGACCCCCAGAGGTCCTTCAGATCGTACGTCGGCATCGAGCACCGACGGATCATCCGACCCCAGGTCCTTCAGACTAGCTGTGTCAGCCTAAGACATAGTGGTCGTCCTTCGTGATTAGTTCTAGACCTGATCTTGTTAACGGCCGCTCGAAAAAGGCCACCCTCAGACCCCCAGTGGTCCTTCAAAGTCCCAGTGCTCTTTCAGACCCAAAGTGGTCCTTCAGGGCTTAGGCAACCCCTTGGAGCCCCGGTGCTCCCTTAAAGCCCAAGTGCTCTTTCAGAGCCCCAGTGCTCCTTCAGATCCCCAGTGATTCTTCTTTATTATTCTCGGTTAACACGCCAAGTGTTAATCATCCCTCATTTCCCTAACTCATCTTCCCCCTAAGCGGACAAAATTACAAAAATCTGGAAATCATTCACCTTTTCTACTACGAAAATCTGAAAACCATTCACTTTTTCTAGTAAAATATAAATAAAGAGGGCCAGCTGTTATACCCCAATTTTGTCCACTCTTTTTACTACAATCGTCGTTATTTTTACCAGTTTGCAGGTCCTATTACTGTGAGTTAGCTTTTGAGCTTGTTCAGATGCTATCTCGTTTTATTGGGCCTGTGCATAGTAATTCACTTTATTGGGCCTATGTTAGATTTTTCCGATCGGGCTTTGGCCCAACTTGTTCTTGTTTAGATTTGTCTTTTAGTCAAAAATAACCTTTTCTATTTAAAAGAATTAATAAGTTTTTAACTATTTTACAAAAAAAATCATTTTTTCTTTCATTTATAATCACCAAAATATAAAATAAAGTTGCAAAAAATCAAAATTAATAGAAGAAACGAAAATAATAAAAGGGGGGTGTCAATAGCATCAACCTTCAGTCTAACAAGTTGCTTGCCCAGCAAGTCAACTTGTCCACTATTTGCCTTACCCTTCACCTATAAAAGGAGGTCATGTTCACAGTGAAAAGGACACCGCAGTGATTCAACAAAAACACTGAACACATTCTCTCCCTCTCCTAGCGAAGCTCTTGCTCTCTCTCTCTCTCCCCCTCCCTATTTTATTTTATTTTCTTTTGATTAGTTTATTTTTAAATATTAATGATAATTATTTTTCACTAGTTGCTCTTTTCAGTTTTTCTTTTTTGTTAACTTTTCGTTCATATTCAAAACAGAAAAACAAAATAATCATTTTCCTCCAAAAATAAAAATCTTATTTTCAAAATAGGGGATTAAGTCAGCCGTACGCCGGGTTAGTCATCGTTTTAGGACAAATGGGTCGTACTGCTCAAGACCTAAAATACCTGTTCAAATAAAATCACTCCCTACACAAATCGTTTTCTTCCAAAAATCAAAAATCTTATTTTCAAAAACAGGGGATTAAGTCGGCCGTACGGCCGGGTTAGTCATCGTTTTAGGATAAATGAACCGTACGGATAACAAGTCCTAAAATCCCTAAATTAAAAAACACAAACAAACCAAACTTTTTCTACCCAAGAACTACGTAGCATTTGATTCTCTACCAGGAGATACGTAGGAGCAGAGGGCGGGCCCACCTCTGTCAAGTGCACTAATAAAAAACCTTTTTCTTTCTCTAACTAATTTCTTTGTTCAAAAAACGCCAGGTCTTCTCTTTCTTTTAATTTCTTTCAATTAACAATAAAAAGGGTAAAATAATTATTTTCCAAATTAACAATCTTTTATACAACTAATTAGCAGGTAACCTTCCTTAAGAAGGATGTCGTGGGGTGCTAGTACCTTCCCCACGCATAACCGACTCCCGAACCCAAATCTAGTCGCAAGGACCCTTATCCACCTTAAAGGGATTTCCCAATGTTTGCCCTTATAATTAAACTTTGGTGGTGGCTTCATTTTTGAACCTTCGAGGAATCCTCACCCGGATTTTTCGGTCGCTACAAGTACGAAATAAACAAACGGGTTAGTAAAGATTGAAAATTAAAGACATATATAATGAAAGATCAACGATATTCGGTCCTACCAAGAGTTTCTTGACCCTCGGATTTGGTTCATCATCCAAGGATTTCTCACTCAAGTTATAAGAACCGGAAGATCGGTTGAAATGTGCTTTGGACCAACCAATGGGAAACCTGGTTGACACCAGGTCCCCCTACTCATCATACTTCCCCACGAATTCAATAGCATCGACACTTACTGGAGAGACAGAAAAAGTAATGTTGTATCTAGTCCAGTTTTAGTGAATCAATGTAAGGTCGGAATATTTTTAACTTCCTCTTAGATCGGAGGCTCACATGTTCATACGAGCATTTCCTGAATTAAGATCGTGCCTCCGATTCACTTCAAAAATATGAAAGAAGAGGGATGCTGATATTGTCCGATCTAAATGGATCATTACCAATTCGAAGGCTCTGAGGAAGGCCCAACCATTGGGATGTAGTTGAGAGGGAGTGACTTGCAATAACCTCAAGATTTGTTGTTGGAAACGAATGAAAGGAGGTTTAATATGCATGGATTTCAAGGTAACCAGGGTATATGGAGAATGTTAACTCCAAAGGAAAGACAACGATATGCGCATCTCTAGGAACTCCTTCCAAGAGCCATACTTGATCACGCTTACCGACCAAGTGCCGATGTATGGATAAATCGGCATTCTCGATGTATACGGATTGAATCTCCCTAGACTCTCTGAAACCCAAGATTAGTTTCGGACAGCAGAAGGACCGATTGATACGGGGATGCTTTCAGAAGCTGTTCCTAAGCTTTCCTCCTCTTCTTCATTCCCGGCATCAAGGTTCGCCTCTTGTATAGCCTCGACTTTGTCTCTCCCTAAAGAGCTATCCGACTTGGTAGCTTCTGAAGAATTAGTTGCGAGGTCAACCATTCTAGCCAATTTATCTCGAAGATGCTCGTGAATTCTGCCTGGAGACGATGTCTCTTCATTTAATTGGTTATTGGTTGTGGTTCAAGAATCAAAATAAACAATAAAAAGGGGTTTTGAAGAAAACAATTTGTGTTTAAGGAGTTCAACAATTTAGAGAGACAATCAATCCATTGGTTTCGGATGCGTTTCTTGGATTTATCATCGGTTCTAAAATAAAGATTCGTGCATAGTTTGATAATTCTTGATTGATCATAAACTAACTAAACAAGCGTTAATCAGTTCATACGAATTCGCACCGTTTTAAAGCAAGCGTCAAAACAATGTGTTCAATCAATCGTGATAGCGAACAAGTGCCAGTATCACAATTAACATCATAACTGAATTCTATCAGTCCTATAAACAAGCGCCATAGACTCTATCAATTTCTATCCAAACTAAATTAAACAAGCGATAAAATAGTTTGTATAATGAAAGTTGCAAAACAGAATCATGATTAAGTGATTAAGCAAAACCGAATCATAAAACGAATCACATAAGCAAATCATAGAGTTTGAGTAATTAAGCAAAACACAAACCGAATTTGCAGCAAGAATTACAGAGATGAGTTTGATAGAGAAAGAATTAAAACCATAAAAACGAAATAAATATTAAGCACTGAACCTCAAAATCCTTACAGCAACACCCTTCACCAATAGATTGACCTAGGGCATTAAGCTTCCATGGAGGTTAGGGCACAAAACGTAAAGTTGAAAGTAGGAATGAGTAAAAAGAGTCAAGACGGCTCTGAAAAGTGTATTTAACCAGAACAAAACGAAAATACCTAATCCCTAACTGGGTTATTGGATAAAAGCCCGCTGACAAACTAATATTTGGCCCAAAACCCGTTTTACACAGTACTGCTTCGGTAATTCGCAGTTTTCCCCTTTAAGACGTCTGAATTTGGTTTTGAGCTCAACAGAAGAATTGTAGCTCTGCTCCTTAGCTTTCCAACGCATGGTCGCACGCCTTAATCGGATAACCACAGCCAAAGTTATGGTCGACAGAGTAGACAGGGGTCAATATGCAATAAAACACAAGAATATTAGGCCCAGAAGATGCCATCTGAGCCAATGGTGGGCGATCTACAACAGTAATCCTTAGTGTTTGCTTCGTCCTCGCCAGTTCTCTCCTGCAGGATTGGGGGCAAGTGGTCAGGATCGGCTATGTGATGGGATCCCAACTAGGTCGGATCTCGGCCCTGACCACCCCCATTCTGGATGAATTTGATCAGGCTGGGGGAAGTCCCAGCCATACAAGAAAAACGAAAAAATACATGAATTTCTCTATAAACATACCTCGGATGGAAGATGGTACACCCAATTGACTGCGCTTCCGAAGTTTAGCAAGATCACTCCACTGAAATGGTGAAGTCCTCGCCACGGCTAAGAAGACTCTAATTTCAGAGTCATCACCAGAGCTCCAACGTCGGGTTCGCCAGAGTTTAATCTCGGTAGTTAGAGCAAAATATCAAAGTTTCGAAACAAATGAATGAAGGATACACCACTATATATAGTGGGTCGAAGTCGAAACGACGCGTCCAATTAATGACATTTATTGCAGGCACTGACAACGAGGCGTCATCATCACTCTACACCTCTAGCCACTAACGAGGTGTCATCATGACCTGACACCTCGAGCCACTCAACAGTCGCGTCAACCATTTCAAACAGTAAATGATTTGACTTTATAATGCCACTCCGACATTCCAATATTGAGGGCAAAAACTCTCAGTGGTATATGCCCAGTATTGAGAATGGTTCGACCGTCCGAGTTTCCGATCATGGTTTCAATCAAGTCAGGATCGTCCTCCTTAAACGATCCGACTTGGGGGGGCATATGTTCTAGACTGGGCCCATATTATTGGATCTATATTGGGCCGCGATATTGAGGCCCAACTCCATTAATGCTCCGTTATATATCCAACGACCACGATTTGTCAGTTACAAATCGGACGGTGCCGCGTTGTAGAAATAGCACCATCCTGACATCTATAAATGGGGATTAACATTGTATACCAGGTACACACATTCTAATACACACTTGCAATTGACTTCACTCTACTGACTTGAGCATCGGAATGTCATTGCAGGTACCCCCCCCCCCCCCCTCCGAGATTGGAGCTCTAAGGCACGAGTTGGTCAAGAACACACTACCGACTGTCTTTGATCGAATTCTGATCTTGAGATAAGGTACAGAACTGTGTGTGAGGTGTGGGTGATTTTGAAAGTGATTTCTTGTGGATGAAAATGGTTGTTCCCACTTGTAGAATCATGAACGAAAGAGGTGCCTTTACGGCAGAGGTGAAGAGGTAAAGGGCAACAACTTTACCGTGATGAAGACAAAGGCGGCGTGGCGACCAGAGTAGGGGGTGGCGCTACAGTCGGAGCGGTGAGGCGGCGGTAGGAACGGTGGTGTGGTGATGTTGAAGTGTTGTTCATGTGTGAGGTGTGGGTGATTTTTATTTTATGAGTTTTTTAAAAAAGAAAAGTGAACACGTGGCACGTTTTGGTTCACCCGATTTATCTAACGGTTGTTACTCAAATAAAGGCAGCAAGGTACCCCGCCATCAAGTCACTGAATCCGCTCCCGTAGTAGCTTCAGTCTTTGACATAGGAGAAGCCACCAATTTCTCGAACAAGGAAAAACCTAACAGAAAAAGGAAATGAATTAAAATCAGATTAACAAAAATGGAAGTAAAAATATTTCGACGGAAACCCTAGGAAATCAAGAAAAAGAATCAATTTAGCTGAACATTTGCTTATCAAAAAAAATTTAGCTGAAAATTAGGGAGACAAATTAGCAATCATAATAATAACACAATCAAATCAAAATTTATTTTCTGATTCAAAAAGGCAAAAGAAAATCATAACAGGTGACAAAATTCGAAAATCACCATAAATATTAGGGTTTTCAAATCGAAAACCAAATCAAAAAAATTCGAAAGAGAAGAAGAGAGGGAGGGATAACAACACAGTTGCAATTACAACAGAGAAAAGAAGGATTGGGTGTGTTGGGATAAGGTTTGCAGACCCAAGAAGAATGGTGGTTTGGGGGTGAAGAATCTGGAAGCCTTCAATTTGGCTCTTCTGTGCAAGTGGGAGTGGAGATGCATCGACGACAATAGTGCAAGCTGCTTTCACAGGGGCTATTTTGCCTAGAGCTGGTACTAATGATTCTTTATGGTGGAGGGACTTATTACTTTTGGAAGTAGGAAATCCTTCGTGGTAGGGTGCCTTTGTTTCTACGCTTAGGCCTATGCTGGGGAAAGAGAATTTGATTTCTTTTTGGAGACATTAGTGGGCTAGCAATGAGACTTTCAAGGATTTAACCTTTTTGAAGTGGCTGAGCTTAAACATGGTAGCATTTTGGAGCATGGGTACTGGCTTGACAACAACTGGTGTTGGAATCTTGTTTGGAGTTGTGACTTGTCTGCGAAGGAGATGGCTGATCCGGATTTGCTCTTGGCCACCCTTCATCCATTTCATCCTGATGTTTTAGGGCAAGATCGTTGGCGGTGGAGGCTTGAAAACCTACATTCTTTTTCTGTTAAATCCTGTTATGTTTCGTTGTTGAACTTGATGCAGCAAGATAGGTTGGATAGCGATGTCCATAGCGCTCTTGCTGATATGTGGCAACTATCTATTCCCACTAAGGTGGGAGTCTTTGGTTGGAGATTGTTTCTGGGGAGGCTCCCAACTCGCAGTTCTCTTATTTCTAAGGGCATTATCAATGACCTTCCTGGGGCGAGTTTCCCCTTTTGTTTCGAGCATGATGAATCGATTCCCCATCTATATTTCTTGTGCAGGTGTTCCGGGGTAGTTTTACTTGCTATTCAAAATTGGTCGGGCATGGTGATTTCAGATACTCTAGTAAGTGTCGAGCATTTCCGGGCTCATGGTTTGCAATTGGAATCGAAGAAGGCGTGTAGATTGAAATATTTGATATGGATGGCTGTCACTTGGTGTATATGGTTACATCGGAATCAGATTCTTTTCAGAGGTCATGTTTTTAGTTTGCAGGTGGTTGTTAACCATGTTCAGTATATAACATGGACGTGGTTCATAAGCATAGAAGGTCGCAATTCCAATCATAAGATCTGATTGGTGGAGAAATCCTCTTGTTTGTATGAACTCAGTGTAATTGACCTTATGTCTCATTCTTTCTGGGGTACTCTTTTTTCTCCTTGGGTCTTTTTCCAATGGGGTTTTCACCCAATGAGGTTTTAATGAGGTCAATTGTATATGTAACGGTTCGGGTGCCTGTTTGCACACCCTTTAATATAATTTTTTGCTTATAAAAAAAAACAACAGAGCAAAGAACCTTTTTCCAGAAGCATGAGAACCAGGTTAGTTCTCTCACATTGTTAAGATCCACACAAAAATGTTGAAAATACATGCCTATGTGGTTTTTTTCTTTTATGAATAATGATAGCGGTTAGAATGAGATTGAGACAATAGAAAAAAATAGAGAGAGAAATGTACCTTCTTAACCACCACCACACGGTCGCCACCTGCGCCATCTCCACCGCGAGCTCTGTCGCGGCCAGCCGCCTCCCTGTCGTCTCTCTCTCTCTGTCTCGCTCTCACTCCTCTCTCTCCCTCTCTCTCCCTCTATCTCTCCCCCTCTCTCTCCCCCCCTCTCTCTCTCCTCCTTATTCCCCCATTTCTTTCTCAACCGCGTTCTTTCATTCCCTTTCTTTCTCTTGTCCTCTCCCTTTCTCCTTCTTTATTTCTTTCACTTCCAACATTTTCTTTTTCTCTCTACTGAAATCACCTTGCTGCGGTTGATGATGTGAAGTGATATTCACAAAACCCTAATCCCTTTCTTCGCTAAATACCTATCATTTTTTATAATTAATTTTATTTTAATTCAATAATCAGTTTTTTTTTCGTTTTCTCCTATAAATTGAATCTGTTTACAAACTACACCCCTCTATTCCAGTTTTGCGCCCGTTGTCATGTTTTTCTTCTAAATCGTGGGTTACTAGCTTAGGCTTTGTGCTGTTACATCTTGGACTATACTAATCGCACCCCGTTTTTTCTTTTTACTATCCATTCCTTAAAAATAAAAATAATGTTAGACAAATGGCGAGACTCCACCGGAGAATGTGAAAGTCAAGCTCATTTAATTTGTTTATGCAAAATACTTATGATTTATGCTATTATTTACCCTATACTTAATTTTTTGTATACATTTGTTTATATTATGTTTGATATAAACCCTATGCTAGAGAACATTTAATATTACTGCATGGTTGTAGGATGGTTGTATATTTTGGTTGTTTTGCAGGTATAATTTGGGGTTTTGGTATTTCTTTTTCAGGGTTTGAGCTTTGTATGTTCCCTTCACACACTACATATACACTATGAACACACACTAAGAATTAGGCTTACAAAAAAACATAAGTTAGAACGAGGTTGTGTTGTGGAAGTAATTTTGGATGTACACCTTGATGGTTATCATGAATTCCTCATCTAAAGTACGATTTTTCAATGCGAGTTTCCACTTTTTTTATATACATTCTAGTGTGGTCGACCTTTTAGAAGAGTAGTTGACTCTAGAGGCCTGAAGCTTTTATAGGTTACAACAACCAACTATTTTAAGTATTCGCATTGAAAAAACATTAGATCTATAGGGAGATCTAATAAACAAAAAATTCCAACAAACATTTTGCGCCCAAAAACTACATAGCCTTTAAAATAATTTGCACAATTATTTAATTAGAGATAACTTTTTACAAAAAGGATGTCGCGAGATGTTAATATCTTTATCGCACATATTGACTTCCAAACTGAAAATTCGGTTTCTAGGCCTATTTCTTTTTCAAAGCCATTTCTCAATTTTTTTTCTTAATAATTAAATTTTGATAGCAAATTCTCAACTTTCAGATCTCTGACAACCACGTCAATATGTGGCTGAGTGGAAGCAGTACTAGTGGCCTGAGCGACATGGTTTTCATTCTATTTCTTTTTTTTGGGTAAACCCGGGTATCCACCGCACGGACAACAGTGACTAATCCCCCGCTCATTCTATTTCTAATTTCTAACTATGTTACATATTTTATTATGAATTACCAAACAATCTTTAATTTTTCGCTAAAATTAAATTAAATAGGTTGAAGTTATATATTGTGTTTAATTTAAAATATGTTATCTCCCTTTTTAAGGAACGTATATTTAGAATTGCTTCTTCAGATGGATGTGATTCGTCTCTTAGCACAATTTTGACTAGCTTTGAAGGTAAATCTACTCATATATAGATTTAACCTTCTGTGAATTAACACTAGATTGAAAAGATTTTTCAGATTGTGATGATGTTTCTTTTAATTGCTAGGTCTGTCATATGAAATAAGTCCATCCAATGGGTACATGCACGTGAAAGGAAAAGCAAACCCACAAACGATTTTAAAGAAGCTAAAGAAGGCTGCAAAACATATTACGATTGAATGGATAGACTCTGGTATTCAAAGAATTGATATCTCATGATCTGTTTTATAGTGCAAGATATCCTTATCCTTATAATGAAACATATTGTGATTTTAATCAATTCAATCCTCCTTATCTGTATACTTGGAACAACATGCAACAAAATACTATTCCCAATGGAAATGGATTTCATTTTTTTGAATATGATCATAGTGGACAACACAGTGAGGAAGAAACTGTTGGGAAATAACAAACTAAGGAAGAGAATGAGAGAAGAGTCACTAGTGGAAAAAAGACATTTAGCGTCGGTTAAAATGGACATTTAGCGTCGGTTATCTCCCGACGCTAAATCGCCCGATGCTAAATGTCAGACATTTAGCGTCGGTTATTTAACCGACGCTAAATGTCACATTTAGCATCGGGTGTTCAGATAACCGATGCTAAATGCCCATTTCATCACTGTTTTTGCTGTCTGAAAATGACATTTAGCATCGGTTATTTGAAACAACCGATGCTAAATGTCCTGAAAAATGACATTTAGCATCGGGTGTTTGAAACAACCGATGCTAAACGTCCTGAAAGTGACTTTTAGCATCGGTTGTTCCAAATAACCGATGCTAAAAGTCATTTTTGATAAAAAAAAAATGACATTTAGCATCAGTTGTTTGAAACAACCGATGCTAAATGTCCTGAAAGTGACTTTTAGCATCGGTTGTTCCAAAGAACCGATGCTAAAAGTCATTTTTGATAAAAAAAAAATGACATTTAGCATCGGTTGTTTCAAACAACCGATGCTAAATGTCTAAATTTTTTAAAAAAATAGACATTTAGCATCGGTTGTTTGAAACTACCGATGCTAAATGTCTAAATGTCTAATTTAAAGGCAGTGCCAATTTCACTGCCAAACTACACATCCCACACATCATTTCCTAAAGACAAATTCCATTGTGATAATCCAAAAATCAACATCCCCGTAACAGAAAGAAAAACTGGTGTATATTCGACTAGAGGACTAGAGAACTGAAGGAATCACAAGCTATGTTATTTATACACTTTCAGTCAATTAGTAATGTATATCCAGTCATATGCCATGTCAACATTGACCTTTTAAAAGCAATGAAAAATTACAAAAATACTTATACACCTTCCTAATTGATATTGCTTAAAAACATCATTCCAAGCATTGATCTCAGTTCTTCAAACCTTGCCTTGTTCAATGGTTTTGTCAACACATCAGCAGCCTGTAATTCTGTCTTGCAGTAAACCAACTTCAGCTTACCATTGTTCACTTGATCACGAAGAAAATGATACTTAGTTTCTATGTGTTTAGATCTTCCGCGAGCCACTGGATTCTTGGCTAGATCAATAGCAGATCTATTGTCTATTAACAGCCTCATTTATCTTGTCTTGTACAACCCAATTTCAGCAAGCAGCATACTGGTGTGTGAAAAAGATGTGCAAGTATACACAGTCACAAACAAGTAGTATAAAGGATCGAACCCACAGGAATTGGATTAAATCTTGTAGTTTAAAAGTGTATAAATTAGTGTGAATTATACTACTCAAAAATTGGGATGATGGTGATAAGTAAACAGGATGCAAAAATGTAATAAAATGTAGAGGAAATCAGTTGAGAATGATAGTTGAGATGTCTTCACTAAATAAATAACTTTTGAGAGTTTTGTGTGTTTATGTGGTGCAGATGCATTGAGGGCAGCTGCATCAGTATGTGCCTTTCAGCTACTTTCTTCAGAGTTTCGTTACAAGCTTCCTATGTCTAGGCTTGCTAAATAAGTTCACTCCTGCCTTTAAAATACCCTCTGTATCACCCTAAGGACTATGTTATCCTATGTCTAGGACTTAACATGCACTACAAAAAAAACACTGATTAGCGACGGACATTAGCGTGGGACTTGTTGTCCCTCGCAAAAACAGTCATTAGCGAGGGCATAGAGCTGTCAATTTTTTTGTCATTAGCGAGGGAATTAGCGAGGGAACTGTCCCTCGCTAATGACTTCCCTCGCTAATTCCCTCGCTAAATTTTGCTTTTTCAGATGATGGGACTCAGCGCAGGGGTTGGTAAAGGTGCAGAAATTAGCGAGGGACAGTTCCCTCGCTAATTCCCTCGCTAATGTTAACTTTTCAGATGATGAGACAGCTCCCTCGCTAATTCCCTCGCAAATTTTTTTCTTTTTTCCTTTATATCCATTTACACCCTCACTCTTCTTTCTCACTCACTCACTCACTCACTCTTCACCATTCCTCTTCCCTTCCTCTTCCCCCTTCCACTTCCTCTCACACCCTTATTCTCTATTCACTCTTCCAACACCACCACCACCACCATCATCACCACCTCCTCTCATACTCTTCCAACACCACCACCACCACCTACCTCCTACCACTCTCACTCACTCTCTCTTACTCTTCACCACCACCAACCCACCACCCCACCACCACCACTCTCACTCTTCTCTCTTTCTCTCTCTCTCTCTCTCTCTCTCTTACTCTTCTCCTTCTCTCTCTACTCTAAACCACCCATCACCACCACCACACCACCACCACCACGCCACCATTCAGCACTGGACACGTGTCATTTTTTTTTTGAAAACTACAGTCATTAGCGAGGGAATTAGCGAGGGCAAAAGCCGTCACTAATTCCTGCGCATTTACCAACCCCTGCAACTGAGTCCCATCACCTGAAAAGCTGCAGTCATTAGCGAGGGAACTAGCGACGGCATAGCCCCTCGCTAATTAGCGAGGGATCCAACTTCCCTCGCTAATCCCATTTGCGAGGAGGGAATTAGCGAGGGAACCAGTCCCTCGCTAAGTCCCTCGCAAATGACCATTAGTGAGGGAATCAGGTCATTTTGCGAGGGAACTGTCCCTCGCTAATGACTAGTTTTTTTGTAGTGATGGTTTTAACAAAGTTTTCTTTATTACACAAGTTAGCAAAGCCTTCATTAAAACACTCACCCTTATTAGTTCTTGATTTCTAGTTATAAACCATGTCTGTGAATATAACTCTACTTATTCTAAGCGATCAACCTTAAAATAAGATGGATGTAGTATAACACAAGAACCAAAATGCATACAACACTTAAAAGCACAATAACTTACTCAAAAGCTCATTATAAAGTTAGAACATCTCAACCAAAGAGGTTTAGCTCATAATATGCATTGCAAGGCAAAAATAGATGAAATGAAACATGTTGATATAATAGAATGTACAAGAGATACCAATAGGGTAGAGATTACACCGATTGAAGAACTCTTGCATAAGTTTGCCCAGCAGTGCAGATGCACTGATTTCCTGCACCTAACTTACTTGATGAAGAAGTGAAGGGAGAAGCCGTCAATTCCTTCCTTACCTTCTTGCAAACTAACTACTAACTTAAAACTATGAAAAAAAATAAAATACAAGAAAGGAAATGATTATGGATTATAATGGAATGTATGTGGATGTCGTTTCAAGTGAGAAGTGGAAGCCTTTATATAGCCTTGGAGGTTTCATTCAAGTGAGGTTTTGCTTGGAGATCAAGTTAACCTAAGGAGGTTTAACCATGGTTACTTTTCAGAACTTTGATGAAGGTAATTGAGTCCAACACTCAACCTCAAAGAGTGGTCCAATCGTGGAAGGCCACGTGTCCCTTATGAATGACCCTTCATGATGGTCTTCTATTGTAGGCGCCTCCTTTTGCATGTTGACATGTGCCTCCATGTGACTTGTGACTAAGCATGATGCCATTGAGGTGTTTATGCATTGTATGGATTGAGGTGCTTCCAATATTGGGTAATCTGTCTTTAGTGCAGGATGGTGCAGATGCACCTTAGTGCAGTTGCCCTGTTGTAAATGTTTTTAGTTCAGATGCACTATTATTTTCCTGGTGCAGGTGCATCAACTACAGGTGCACTGAACAAACACATCAAACATACCAATATATATACAAAGTGCTAAATTATGAATGGAATTCATCTTGAAATTATAAATGTTGTTATTTTATTCATACTACTATATTTAACACATATTACACTTGATTTCAAGCAATCAGTTATGTCTAGATGCATAGATAACTCTATATAAAATAGAGTTATCACATACTCAACCATGAAGCTTGGGAAGCTGCAAATGATGCAACAACATACTCTGCATCGCATGAGGACAGAGCAACTATGCTTTGCTTCTTAGAGCACCATGAGATTGATGCTTTCCCACACATAAACACATAGCCACCAGTGCTCTTCCTATCACTCTTGTCACCACTCCAATCTGAGTGAGTATATCCAAACACCTCTACTTCAGTGTTTTCTTCAGAACCAGGAAACAGGATGCCACAATCCTGTGTTCCTTTTATGTATCTGAGTATCCTCTTGGCAGCAACTAGGTGAGCAGTTCTTGGCTTCTCCATGAACCTGCTGACTAATCCCACGGCAAATGATATGTCTGGTCTAGTATTACATAGATATCTCAGTGATCCAACCATTTGTTTGTAGAGAGTGGCATCAACCTCACTCTCATTGCCATCTTTCTCAAGCTTGGTTCCTGTGTCTACTGGTGTGGAGACTGGTTTGCACTCAGCCATGTCAAACCTTGCTAATATATCTGCTGCATATTTCTTCTGATATAGGAAAATTCCTCTGTCAGTGTGCACAAATTCCATGCCAAGAAAGTATGAGGGAAGACCTAAGTTTGTCATCTCAAACTCTGCTCCCATGGTCTTCTTGAACTCATCTATTTCAGACTTGTTGTTTCCTGTTATCAGCAGGTCATCAACATACAGACACAGCAGCAAATAGTTTCCAGGGACAGACTTCTTCACATATACTCCACGTTCATTAGAACATTTAGTTAATTTCTGGGCTAAGAGAAATGAGTCAATTCTCTGGTTCCATGCCCTTGGTGCGTGCTTAAGCCCATACAAGGCTTTATTAAGCTTAAAAACCTTATTTTCTTCTCCTTTCACCTCAAATCCAGGTGGTTGGCAAACATATACTTCCTCTTCTAGTGGTCCATTGAGGAAAGTTGATTTAACATCTAATTGATGCATTAACCACCCTTTATGACTTGCCAAGGCAACTACCAGCCTTATTGTCACAATCCTAGCCACATGAGCAAACACTTCATTAAAGTCCAGCCCAGGTTTTTGAAGGAACCCTTTTGCGACTAATCTGGCCTTATATTTAGCCACATCACCATTTGGCTTGATTTTACTTTTGTAAACCCACTTTACATCTATAGCTTTCTTTTGCTTTGGAAGTTCAACTAGCTTCCATGTGCCATTCTTCTCTATTGACTTCAATTCCTCAAGCATGGCTTCTTTCCACTGCTTGTGTTTGAGAGCCTATTCTAAACTCACAGGTTCTGCCTCAGCAAGTAAAGCATAGTGAACTAGATCTCCTTCTGCTGTAATAGCAGAATCAGGTAGCAATTCAAACCCAGCATGCCTTGTAGACACCTGCCCGTTCCTCTGTGACCTTCTTACTGGTCCCTCTTCATTAAGCAGTTCTGGTTCTACAGCAACAGGAACTTCATTCTGTTCCTCCTCATCTAGAGTAACTTCTAAGTCAACAACAGTAGTCTTTACATCATTACCTTCAACATTCTCAGTCCAATTCCAGCATTTCGACTCATCAATCACTACATCTCTACTCCTCACAACCTGTTTCTGTATAGGATCAAACAGTTTGTAGGCGCCTGTTGGGTGGTATCCAACAAGAACCATAGGTTGTGCTCTGTCATCTAGCTTCTTTCTAAGCTATTCAGAAACATGTTTGAAGCATAGTGACCCAATAACTCTGAGATGCTTCACTCTTGACTTTCTTTCTAACCAAGCTTCCTTAGGAGTCTTTCCAATCAGCCTCTTGGTTGGACATTTGTTGATTATGTACACTGCAGTTGCAACTAACTCACCCCATAGATAGTGAGGCAGTTCCTTCTCTTTCATCATACTCTTCACCATGTTGAGTATGGCCCTATTCTTCCTCTCAGCAATGCCATTGTGCTGAGGTGTGTATGGTGAGGTTACTTCATGCATGATTCCTTCTTTTTCACAAAATTTCTCAAACTCGTGTGAGGTATATTCACCACCTCCATCTGTTCTAAGTATCTTGATCATACATTCACTTTGCTTCTCAATTATTACCTTGAATTTCTTGAAGGTTTCAAATACTTCACTTTACTTATTGATTAAATACACCCATGTCATTCTAGTGTATTCATCAATAAAAGTGGCAAAGTAATTGTTTCCTCCTAGTGAATTAACACCAAAAGGACCACATACATCAGAAAATATTACCTCTAGCTTCTTCTCTGCTCTGGCTTTGAGTTTCTGACTTGAAAGCATTTTTGGGCTGTTTTGACTCACATCACTTCTCACACACTTCATTAGGTACTTTGATTGTTGGCAGACCATGGACCATTCCCTTTTCCTTTAACTGACTCAAGCTCTTGAAGTTCAAATGCCCAAACCTTTTGTGCCACTTCCAATTGTCACTGTCTACTGTGGTTGAAAAACATTGCTCTTGCATCACTTGGAGTTTGATTTTGAAAGTTCTATTGCTCAACATTGGAACCTTCAGGATCAATCTCTTGTTTGGATCAAACAATCTGAGACTATCATTCTCCATTTGCACTGAATACTTCTTCTCAACCAGATGGCCAAGACTCGATAAATTGCTTCTCATCTTTGGTACATATATAGAACACTTCTTGAATATAGGAGTTCCTTCCATCTTTTGTCAAGATTTTCACTGTACCAATACCCACTACTAGAAAATGCGTTTTTAGCGTCGGCCACGGAATTTTGTTTTCTAAAAATAAAAATTTAGCGTCGGTCATGACAGACGCTACATTGGATATAGCGGACGCTAATTTTTTATTTTTTAAATACTATGGTTAGTGTCGGTCATGGCCGACGCTAAGCTTAATTTACTTTACCAAAAACCCTAACTCTCTCACTTTCCTTTCACAGTTCTCAGTCGCTCTCTCACTCTTCGCTCTCACGCTCACGCTCTGCTCTCACTCTCACTCTCACTCTCCACCCTCACTGTCACTCTCCGCCCTCACCACCACCCTCGCCTCCGCGTCATCGCGTTCCATTCATACTCTCTCTCACTCCATCAGCCATCGCGTTCCATCTCTCCATCTCTCTGTAATCGCTAAGAATCAATAAGAATCAGTAATCGCTCCATCGCTCCATCTATCATATCGCTCCATCGCTCCATCTCTCAGATCGCTCCATCGCTCCATCTCTCGGTTCGAGTCCCTCCGTTTTCGCCGTCGCATCGTTGCCTCACTCGCCGTTGCCTTACTCTGTCTCGTCGTCGCTCCGTCGCCGTGTTGCTGTCTCTGCGTGGCCCTCACTCCCTTGCCCTCAGTCCGTCTTCGTCGCCCTAAAATCAAGAGGTAATATATCTCCTCTGTTTCACCATATAGCTTTATTAGGATAGCTTTGTTTCCTGATTCTGATTCAAAGCATGAATGTGTTCTGGACAGGTTCAGTTTTTGTTACCCTGTTTCAGGTGATGCTGTTCTCAGAGAACCTTTTTGTTTGGAGTATAAGTGGGAAACGAAAGGATGGGGGGATTTGTTATTGTTGGCACACCCTCTTCATCTTCAACTTTTGTCTAAAACTGATTGTGATGTTACTGTTCTTAGTGATTTCAGGTACAAAAGCATTGATGGGGACTGTATTGGCATTGTTGGTGATTCATGGCTTTTGAAAACTGATAATCTTTCTATTACTTGGCAATGTGTGGAAGAAGTCTTTTTCTATGCACAAGAAGTCATTGTCGGTAATCTAAGCAAGGTTTGATTTCTAGACAACAACTCGGTTTGCTTTTAGTTTTTTTCTCAGAGTCTGATATTTTGATACACAATTGAATATGGTTTCTTTGCTGAATATGTATTGGGATCAAAAGGGATAGCCTTTAATGAAAGATGGCCTGGTCTCCACATTGAAGAACTGGGAAAATTTCTTGAGGTACACTGTTTCAAGTTTTAAGGGATAAATCGATGTCATTTAAATCCTTCCTGAAATAATTATTAGCAGCAATGTTCATTATGTAGAACTGAATGGCTTTATATGCCTAATCATGATTCCAATAGAAGCATTTCTTAATTTGGTCATGCTACCCTGTTTCACTATTGAATCATGCTTTTAAGCTGTTTGATTAAATTCCAGTTTAAGTCTGTTCAAGTTTCACCCACATGGAAGTCCTAGTTTTTTGCTATCTTTCTTGTGTGCATGGGGAACAAGGGGTCTAATTGGGATGAACTCATTTTGATAAAATATAGCTGTTGATGGGCTAATTTATTGTCTTACACATCACTGACATATCACACAAGCCTTGAACAAAATTTCCATGATTGTTAGGACAAATACTCTTACTGGTTATATTGCAGAGGTTGGACTGATCTGCTACAAGGACCAACTTGGTAAGGTCTTATTCTTCTCACACTTGATCTTTTGTTTTCTTACAAATGAACAAAAGATCAATAGGAGCCCATTGATTCAATGTCTCTATTTGATTATTGTTCCTTTAAATGACAGATTTATGGTGCTGCCTGTAACACCCTAAATGATTTAATTAAGTAATTGATTAAATTATTTAAAGTGTTGCACTAATTTTGATTATATTATAATATAGTATTTTAGTTAATTGAAGGGGGTGGCATTGGAAATACCGGAATTACAAGTAACGGCCCAAGAAGCCCAAGCCCATTGGCTTAGGCGCTCCTTAGGCGCTGGGGGTCTAGGTTTTGCCTCAGTGTGCCAAAAGAGAGAAAGAAAGTCGAAGGAGAGGAGAAGAGAAAGAAAGTCGAAGGAGAGGAGAAGAGAAAGAAAAGGCGACTTCAAGCTAAGAGTTAGGGTTCCTTCATCTTGATCCTAGGTAAGAGTTCCTAGTCCCTTCTTATTCGATTTTCCTTCTCTTTCAAGTGTTTAAGGTTTTCGGTTCCTAACCCCTTTCTATTGTTGATCATTCGTGATGATCCTAGGGAGAGAGAGAAAGGACGCGATCGTGAGAGAGAGGAAAGAAGAAGGAGAGGATTCGTTGTTGCGGTGGTTGTCGGTGCTTCGGTGGAAAGAGCTCTATTTTCGGCATAATCAAGGTAAGGGGAGTCTCACTCTATAATAGAGAGTATAATAGGTTGTATGTAGATCATAGGGTCCTATTTGATGTTATATGATATTTGTTGGATTGTTTGGATTGGTTGAAATTGACGAATTGTAGGAGAAAATCGATTTAGGCTTGAGTTAGGGATTATAACATGTTGATTTCGCATTTTGATGTGTATTGGGTGTGTAATTGTGAAATTGAAGTTGTTGGTATGAGCATAATATGTTATATGATTGTTGTTGTGTTTTGAATTAGAAAAGAAATTAAGAATTTGATGTTTGGTGGGTGTTGGGACGCATGGGGCGCCAAGTGCCTAGGGAAAATGGCGCCCCTGTGTACTGTAGCAGTAACTTGTGTTGTATGTTGTTACTGCCTGGGCACTGTTCTGGCGCCTGGGGTGGCGCCAAGGTGCTGCCTATGTCTAAACATGGCCCACAAATGGTGTTTTGGGCAAAACTCATTTTTCTGAACCTATTTTCCCTAGCCAAATTTTGTATTCACCTGACCAAATTATATTTAAAACATTTTGGCTAAAGAATTTTCAGTTGTTCACGCACTGTTTTGAAATTGTCCTAGAGGGCGTTGTTTTGACTATGTTTGTGGTGCCTAGGGGTGAGCTGTGAGTTCTGAACATATTTTCCCTAGCCATATTTTGTATTCACCTGACCAAATTATATTTAAAACATTTTGGCTAAAGAATTTTCAGTTGTTCACGCACTGTTTTGAAATTGTCCTAGAGGGCGTTGTTTTGACTATGTTTGTGGTGCCTAGGGGTGAGCTGTGAGTTCTGAACATATTTTCCCTAGCCAAATTTTGTATTCACCTGACCAAATTGTATTTAAAACATTTTGGCTAAAGAATTTTCAGTTGTTCACGCACCGTTTTGAAGTTGTCCTAGAGGGCGTTGTTTTGACTATGTTTGTGGTGCCTAGGGGTGAGCTGTGAGTTCTGAACATATTTTCCCGAGCCAAATTTTGTATTCACCTGACCAAATTGTATTTTGAGTACTTTGGCTAAAGAATTTTCTGTTTTGCACGTGTTGTTTTGAAATGGTCCTATTGAGCATCGTTTTAGCTTGTGTAAAGGGGGCCTTGTGTGCAAATCAATTTCTGAGCATATTTTCCCGAGCCAAATTTTGTATTCACCTGACCAAATTGTATTTTGAGTACTTTGGCTAAAGAATTTTCTGTTTTGCACGTGTTGTTTTGAAATGGTCCTATTGAGCATCGTTTTAGCTTGTGTAAAGGGGGCTTTGTGTGCAAATCAATTTCTAGGCAGATTTTCCCGACCCAAATTTTGTATTCACCTGACCATATTCCATTTTGAACGTATTGGCTAGAGCGGTTTTTAATTTTCAGGTGGCCTATTCGGTTTGGTCCTTGTGAGGGGTTCTAGTCCTCTAGTTGAGTTTTGTCCTAGAGACGTGATTGAGATGAGTTAATAAATGAGTTGATTTATGATATCATGGGGACATGGGCTATGGGGGCCAGAGTCATGGGGACTCAATTGATTGATGATGAGGCAATGGGAGCTATAACTAATGATTAACAAAGAGGTGATATATGATGTATGGACTATGTCGTTAAGAATTGTGATTGTGATCTTTGTCATGGAGTCTCATGCATACATAAGGCCGAGGTCTGAGTTTATATAGTAATGATAAGGCTGCGGTCTGAGTTGATAAGGCTGCGGTCTGAGTTTGATATTATGATGATGAGGCTGCGGTCTGGGAAAATGGTGCCACATGCATAACTGTATTGCATACATTCTCATAATAAGCATGCGAGTTGTTGGATGTACGAACTATGACACTGTGTGACTGTATGAGTGTGACACTATGATAAAATATACTCCTTATTATAGTCTTTATTATGTAGTTGGGACTCACCCTTCTGTTGTTGTTTACCACAGGTAGCCCTGAGTGAAGGCTTACTCCCTTCATTCCCGAGTCGGTCTGCTCTGATACGTGACACCTAGGGGGTGGGCTTAGGATCCTAGTGTTATTCATTTACTGTTAAATTTTTATATGCATTGATTTAATGATTTTGGATGAGGCTGTTGTTCGGCACTTTTGAGATTATGTTATTTTCCGCTGTGAGACATTCATTTTCTAGTGTGTGGATTTTATTTGATGAAGTCTTGAGTATTCCATCCCAATTAAGGGTGTTGCGTATTATAATGATGTAATGAACGCTTATGCTGATTTTGTTATTTGTTAGATTAGAGTTATGTGTAGCATTCCATTGAAACGAAATTTTGAAACTCTGATTCTTACAAATAATAGTCGGGTAGAATGGAGTGTTACATTAGTGGTATCAGAGCAAAAGTTCGGTCTGTCCGACCAAGTGTGTCTGTCAGTCATATTGTGTATGACAATTAGGTGTTTTTTTTTAATTTAGTTCTGAATTGTCGTTTATGCTGCAGTGCTAGGTTGATATGGCTAGAAGGGATGATGCTGCTTTGGCCGCTGCTCTGCAAGCCATAGCCCAAGCTGTTGGAAATCAACACACTGCTGCTGATATGAATGCCCGTAACCTGGCAACGTTTCAAAGGGAAAACCCACCCACCTTCAAGGGTCGGTATGATCCCGATGGGGCCTTGTCGTGGTTGAATGAGATAGAGCAGATATTCTGTGTTATGGAGTGCACTGCTGCCCAGCAAGTGAAGTTTGGGACGCACATGCTGGCGGAAGAGGCTGACAAGTGGTGGTTAGGGATGCTGCATAGGTTGAACACTGCTGGTGAAGAGGTTACTTGGGAAGTCTTCACAAGGGAATTTAAAAGAAAGTATTACCCTGAAGACGTTCGGGCCAAGAAAGAGGTAGAATTCTTAGAATTGAAACAGGGAAATAAGTCAGTGGTTGAGTATGCAGCCAAATTTGAAGAGCTGGCCCAATTTTGTCCTTACTACGCCAATGATGCTGATTCAGAGTTCCCCAAGTGTGTGAAATTTGAGAGTGGCCTGCGACCTGATATTAATAAGGCAATTGGATATCATGAGATACGAGATTTTGCTAGACTAGTTGACAAGAGTAGAATTTATGAAGAGGACAGTTCTGCTGCCTACAAGATTGGGAAAGAAAAGAGGAATACTCAGTTTAGGGGAAAACCCTATGATATGGCTGGAGGTAAAAATAAGTGGAAGGCAGGTGCTGGTAAAAGATCTTCTGAGGGTAAGAAGCCTAGTGGGGGAGGTGCTCCCGCTGATATAGTATGTTATACGTGTGGCAAGCCGGGTCACAAAAGCTTCGATTGCAAGACTGAAGTAATGTGTTACCGTTGTGGGAAGAAAGGTCATATGGCGTCTAACTGTGATCGTAAGGAAGCAGTGTGTTTCAATTGTGGTGAAGCTGGTCACTTTAGTTCTAAGTGCACCAAACCAAAGAAAGAGAAGTCCAATGGAAGAGTTTTCGCGCTAGCAGGTTCAGAGGGGCCCAATGAGATTAGAGGTACTTGTTTTATTTATGGTTCCCCTTTAGTTGCTATAGTTGATACTGGTGCTACGCATTCTTTTATTGCTGCTGTTTGTGCTGAAAAGTTAAATTTAGTATTGTCTGCTATGAAGAGGGAAATGGTTATCGACACTCCAGCTAAGGGTTCGGTGACTACTTCTCTATTGTGTGCTAAGTGTCCTCTGTCAGTCTTCGGCAGAGATTTTCTGGTTGACCTTATATGTTTGCCTTTGGGAGGGTTGGATGTTATTCTTGGTATGGACTGGTTAGTGGATAACCATGTGCACATCAACTGTTTCAGCAAGTCTGTGAGTTTTCTTCCTCCTGAGGAGGAGAAGTCTGTTTTGTTGTCTGGGGATCAGCTGCATAAGGTAATGAAGGATGGTGGCCAACTATTCGCTTTGATGGCGTCTATGTCTGCTGAAAACCAAGCTATGGTTGAAGGGTTGCAGGTGGTGTGTGAGTTCCCTGAAGTGTTCCCTGATGAGATTCCTAGTGTGCCATCAGAGAGGGAAGTAGAGTTTGGGATTGACCTTGTGCCTGGTACTAGGCCTGTGTCCATGGCACCGTACCGGATGTCAGCTTCTGAGTTATCTGAGTTGAAGAAGCAGTTGGAAGAGTTACTTGAAAAGAAATTTGTGAGGCCTAGTGTGTCACCATGGGGAGCTCCGGTTTTGTTAGTAAAGAAGAAAGATGGGAGTATGCGCCTGTGTGTGGATTATAGACAGTTGAACAAGGTGACTATCAAAAATAAGTACCCTCTTCCGAGAATTGATGATCTGATGGACCAGCTGGTGGGTGCTAAGGTTTTCAGTAAAATTGATTTGAGGTCAGGGTATCATCAGATTAAAGTAAAAGACGAAGACGTCCAGAAGACAGCATTCCGAACGAGATATGGACATTATGAGTACCCTGTGATGCCGTTTGGTGTCACCAATGCACCAGGGGTGTTTATGGAGTACATGAACCGTATCTTCCATAGTTACTTGGATCGGTTTGTGGTAGTTTTTATTGATGATATTCTGGTATACTCCAAGTCTGAAGAGGAGCATGCAGAGCACTTGAGATTGGTGCTTGAGGTATTGAAAGAGAAGAAGCTTTATGCTAAGTTGTCCAAATGCGAGTTCTGGCTGCGTGAGGTAAGCTTTTTGGGTCATATTATTTCTAGTGATGGCATAGCTGTAGACCCAGCCAAGGTTGATGCAGTGTTACAATGGGAAAGCCCAAAGTCTGCGACTGAGATCAAGAGTTTCTTGGGGTTGGCTGGTTACTACAGGAGGTTCATAGAGGGTTTCTCAAAGCTAGCCCTTCCGTTGACTCAATTGACGTGTAAAGGGAGAGTTTTTGTGTGGGATGCTAAGTGTGAAGAGAGCTTCCAAGAGTTGAAGAAAAGATTGACAACATCTCCGGTGTTAGTGTTGCCCGTGCCGGATCAACCGTTTGTGGTATATTGTGATGCTTCCAAAATGGGCTTGGGAGGCGTATTGATGCAGGATGGGAAGGTAGTCGCTTATGCGTCCAGACAGTTGCGGACTCATGAGAAGAACTATCCTACTCATGATTTGGAATTGGCTGCTATTGTGTTTGTGCTGAAGATTTGGAGGCACTATTTGTATGGCACTAGATTCGAGGTATTCAGCGACCACAAGAGTTTGAAATACTTGTTCGATCAGAAGGAGCTGAATATGAGGCAGAGGCGTTGGTTAGAGCTGCTGAAAGACTATGATTTTGGCTTAAACTATCACCCCGGCAAAGCTAATGTCGTGGCTGATGCTTTAAGTCGAAAGACTTTGCATATGTCAACAATGATGGTAAAAGAGTTGGAGTTGATTGAGCAATTCCGTGATATGAGTCTGGTTTGTGAAGTGACACCGCAGAGTGTTAAGCTGGGTATGCTGAGGATTGGTAATGACTTCTTGGTTAGTATCAGAGACGCCCAGAAATTAGATGTGAAGCTGGTTGACTTGTTGGTTGCGGGTGATCGGGATGTAGAAGGGGATTTCAGGTTGGATTCCCAAGGTGTGTTGAGATTCAGAGATAGGATTTGTGTTCCCGATGATAATGAGATGAAAAAGATGATCCTTGAGGAGAGTCATAGGAGCAAGCTGAGTATTCATCCAGGCGCTACAAAGATGTATCATGACTTGAAGAAGTTATTCTGGTGGCCTGGTATGAAGAAAGATGTGGCACAATTTGTGTATGCCTGTTTGACTTGCCAGAAGTCAAAGGTTGAGCACCAGAAGCCCGCGGGGTTGATGCAACCTTTAGATGTTCCGGAATGGAAATGGGATAGCATTTCCATGGATTTTGTGACTGGGTTACCAAGAACCGTGCGGGGATTCGATTCTATTTGGGTGATCGTGGATAGGTTGACGAAGTCTGCTCACTTCCTTCCTATCAACATCACGTATCCGGTATCGAGATTGGCCGAGATATATATCCAGGTGATTGTGAAGTTGCATGGTGTCCCGAAGAATATTGTATCTGACAGAGATCCGAGGTTTACTTCGGAGTTTTGGGGGAGCTTGCAGGAGGCATTGGGGTCCAGATTGAGGTTGAGTTCAGTCTATCATCCTCAGACTGATGGGCAGACAGAGAGAACCATTCAGTCATTGGAGGACTTATTGAGATCGTGTGTTTTAGAGCAGGGAGGTGCGTGGGATACACATCTTCCGTTGATTGAGTTCACTTACAACAACAGCTACCATTCAAGTATAGGGATGGCTCCTTACGAGGCACTGTATGGGCGGAGGTGTAGAACTCCTCTGTGTTGGCATGAGTCTGGCGAGAGTGTTGTTCTTGGACCTGAATTGGTGAGAGAGACTACAGAGAAGATAAAAATGATCAGGGAGAAAATGAAAGAGTCTCAAAGTCGGCAAAAGAGTTACCATGATAGAAGGAGAGAATATTTGGAATTTCAGGCTGGAGAGCATGTTTTCTTGAGGGTCACGCCTATGGCTGGTGTTGGGCGTGCGCTGAAAGCAAAGAAGTTGACTCCTAGATTTATTGGACCGTACCAGATCACCGAGAGGGTTGGAAAGGTTGCTTATAGGGTGGCTTTACCGCCTAACCTTTCGAATTTGCACGACGTATTTCACGTGTCGCAACTTCGGAAGTATATTCCGGACCCGTCTCATGTGATCCATATGGATAATGTTGAGGTGCGAGATAATCTCACTGTGGAGACTATGCCAGTGAGGATTGATGATAGAGAAGTGAAGGTGCTGAGGGGGGAAAACATTGCTTTAGTAAAGGTGGTGTGGTTGGGAGCTACTGGTGAGAGCATGACTTGGGAGCTGGAGAGTAGGATGCGGGAATCCTATCCAGAGCTATTTGACTCAGGTATGAATTTCGAGGACGAAATTTCCTAAGTGGGGGAGAGTTGTAACACCCTAAATGATTTAATTAAGTAATTGATTAAATTATTTAAAGTGTTGCACTAATTTTGATTATATTATAATATAGTATTTTATTTAATTGAAGGGGATGGCATTGGAAATACCGGAATTACAAGTAACGGCCCAAGAAGCCCAAGCCCATTGGCTTAGGCGCTCCTTAGGCGCTGGGGGTCTAGGTTTCGCCTCAGTGTGCCAAAAGAGAGAAAGAAAGTCGAAGGAGAGGAGAAGAGAAAGAAAGTCGAAGGAGAGGAGAAGAGAAAGAAAAGGCGACTTCAAGCTAAGAGTTAGGGTTCCTTCATCTTGATCCTAGGTAAGAGTTCCTAGTCCCTTCTTATTCGATTTTCCTTCTCTTTCAAGTGTTTAAGGTTTTCGGTTCCTAACCCCTTTCTATTGTTGATCATTCGTGATGATCCTAGGGAGAGAGAGAAAGGACGCGATCGTGAGAGAGAGGAAAGAAGAAGGAGAGGATTCGTTGTTGCGGTGGTTGTCGGTGCTTCGGTGGAAAGAGCTCTATTTTCGGCATAATCAAGGTAAGGGGAGTCTCACTCTATAATAGAGAGCATAATAGGTTGTATGTAGATCATAGGGTCCTATTTGATGTTATATGATATTTGTTGGATTGTTTGGATTGGTTGAAATTGACGAATTGTAGGAGAAAATCGATTTAGGCTTGAGTTAGGGATTATAACATGTTGATTTCGCATTTTGATGTGTATTGGGTGTGTAATTGTGAAATTGAAGTTGTTGGTATGAGCATAATATGTTATATGATTGTTGTTGTGTTTTGAATTAGAAAAGAAATTAAGAATTTGATGTTTGGTGGGTGTTGGGACGCATGGGGCGCCAAGTGCCTAGGGAAAATGGCGCCCCTGTGTACTGTAGCAGTAACTTGTGTTGTATGTTGTTGCTGCCTGGGCACTGTTCTGGCGCCTGGGGTGGCGCCAAGGTGCTGCCTATGTCTAAACATGGCGCACAAATGATGTTTTGGGCAAAACTCAGTTTTCTGAACCTATTTTCCCTAGCCAAATTTTGTATTCACCTGACCAAATTATCTTTAAAACATTTTGGCTAAAGAATTTTCAGTTGTTCACGCACTGTTTTGAAATTGTCCTAGAGGGCGTTGTTTTGACTATGTTTGTGGTGCCTAGGGGTGAGCTGTGAGTTCTGAACATATTTTCCCTAGCCAAATTTTGTATTCGCCTGACCAAATTATATTTAAAACATTTTGGCTAAAGAATTTTCAGTTGTTCACGCACTGTTTTAAAATTGTCCAAGAGGGCGTTGTTTTGACTATGTTTGTGGTGCCTAGGGGTGAGCTGTGAGTTCTGAACATATTTTCCCAAGCCAAATTTTGTATTCACCTGACCAAATTATATTTAAAACATTTTGGCTAAAGAATTTTCAGTTGTTCACGCACCGTTTTGAAATTGTCCTAGAGGGCGTTGTTTTGACTATGTTTGTGGTGCCTAGGGGTGAGCTGTGAGTTCTGAACATATTTTCCCTAGCCAAATTTTGAATTCACCTGACCAAATTGTATTTAAAACATTTTGGCTAAAGAATTTTCAGTTGTTCACGCACCGTTTTGAAATTGTCCTAGAAGGCGTTGTTTTGACTATGTTTGTGGTGCCTAGGGGTGAGCTGTGAGTTCTGAACATATTTTCCCGAGCCAAATTTTGTATTCACCTGACCAAATTGTATTTTGAGTACTTTGGCTAAAGAATTTTCTGTTTTGCACGTGTTGTTTTGAAATGGTCCTATTGAGCATCGTTTTAGCTTGTGTAAAGGGGGCCTTGTGTGCAAATCAATTTCTGAGCATATTTTCCCGAGCCAAATTTTGTATCACTACAACATTTAGACCCTATGGCAACGGTCAAAAACCGTTCCCGAAAGCCAAAAAACCGTTGCCAAAACTTTTGGCAACGGTTTTGAAACCGTTGTTGTTGCGGGCGTTGCCTAAACTAAAGGCAACGGTTTTTGTGACCAAAGACAACGAAAACCTAAAATCGTTGTCATTGGTAACTTAAACGCAACGGTTTTTATTTTCACACAATGGCAACGGTTTTTGCCCGTTGCCAGTTATGGCAACACCTAAAAACCGTTGTTAGTTATGGCAACACCTAAAAACCGTTGCCAGATATGACAACACTAAAAAAACCGTTGTCGTTTATAGAATAAAACCATTGCTTGATATAAAACCGTTGCTATTCTCTAGTAAATACAACAGTTTAAAACCGTTGCCATAGATGGTAAAAAAAGGAAAAAAAAAATACAGAAAAAATATCACTCAATTTCATTCCTTCCCAACAACCTTCCCAACAAAAGAGTTGTGATATCACTCAAATTTAATGAATCAATTAATTATACAAATGGACAAGTTACACGTTAAAAGGCTATTAGGTTCATAGAAACTAGGCAGCTGGTTTATGAAACCCAAAAGGGCCACTAAGAGTACATAGAAACTAGGCAGATAATATTAATATAGTTAAGTTACAGGCCTGGTAAGACACACAAAGAACAGAAGGTTGGTTTATGAAGCACGGCCAAGCTTGTTCCTTATCTTAAAGATATAGTCAGAAGCCAAACCATCAACACACTGTTCTTTCTTTGAATTAACATGAATAATCCGATCATCATCATCATGGACTCTCTATGAATTGATGATCAGCATATGTAGGGTTTGCACGGCTCTGTGGCTGTTGTGATCACATATGTAGGGTTTGCACGGCTCTGTGGCTGTTGTGATCTAGTACTGCTTCTACTTGTTGCCGTAGGGAATTGATGATCAGCAACAATTGGTAGTATTGGTTCCTTCTTAATAGACTCTGCAACATGATCAGAATAAATATCAGATTCTGAAAGAAGCTGATCGACCTTCCTTATCTTTCCAGTGAAATTGTAGCTCCAAGGCTTTTCTGTGCAATAGAGAAAGAGGACAACCTAATAACGGTCAATTACCACACCACCTAAAAATACTGCCACTGTGAAATAAGCAAGGCTGCCCATTAAATCAATATGTAGATAACTGATTCAAGCAACAAATCACAGAGAAAACCAAATCAGTCATAAAGTTTAAAGGTTAAAGCAAAAGATGTGATCAACCATTCATCGTCATTCATCGTCAATTGTATTTCATTGTTACAATTTACAATTGAGTTAATTGAATCATCCCGTATACCACTTTGAAAGATGGATTCAGTGGAAATAAAGAAAACATAGCAGTAACAAGTAGTAAACTAACCAAACAGATTACCTTGATGATCTCAAACAGCCACACAACCCATAAAATTTTGGTCAACTATTGAGAGAACAAAATATGTTCCTGGTCTCAATGGTTATCATCTCTTTGTTTCCATCTATATGGTAATTTTTAAAAATTGCAAAGCTTCTTCCCACCGCTATTCCTTCCCGAACAACAACATCAATATTCAACATTCAACATCATGTTGAATTCTACATTAACAAAATTAGATTTTCACACAACAACTTCAGCAATTTATATCCAAACAAATAGGAGAATGGGTAAGACTCTCTCCCCAAATCTAAATAACAAATCAATTTCATAAAAGGCTTGAGGAATTCAGTGGAAATAAAGAAAACATAGCAGTAACAAGTAGTAAATTAACCAAACAGATTACCTTGATGATCTCAACAAGCAGATCAAGAAGGACCACCCCCACCCCCACCGCCTGCAAAATTTCAAGTGGAAGCTGAATTTCAGTATATAACTTAGAAGAACCCACTTCAATGCTTCATTATTGCAGATATAAACCAAATGCAAGAATGGATATCTTGGAGCATCAGAACCTATTATGGTCTGTCAAATAATTATGTTAAGTAAGAAAATAAGTTAACCTTCTGAATTTTGGAAGTATACTTGTCTGTCTCCTCGTCCACAAACTGCATGAAATCAACCGGATAGAATCATTACTAACCTATGTTTAGATGTAGACTGAAACATCACAGATACACACACACGCACACAAGGTAATAATATATTATATCAGATAGACAAATACTGTATTACCTGTCCTGTGACAGTATACAGTCTGTTATACCAGCCATTCAATGACATCCCAATAGCTGAACAAGAAATATGCAATTTGAAAAAAGCATTGGCAAAGAAGGTGAAATTTTAATAGTCCAACTATATTGTAATTTGTATAGCAGAAGCTTTTAAGTTTCAATCTAGTTATAGTATTAAAGTTTTAGGGAACAATGATTGCAAAAGACTGAAAAAACAAATGTGAATTTAAAATGCATACATACACCTTACCTGAGTTATAGCATTTAAAAGCAAAGGGATTCAGTCAAGAAGACAAAATTTTTATATCAGGATCCGAATGATCACATCCATCCCTGAAAATTTTCTTCAAAATGAATGCTTGTTATATTTTATAGAATAGATTAGATTATATTATGATTTTCTATTAGATTACTGAAAAACTCAGTGAGCTAAGGCTCCTACCTTGCCATCTCTGAACTCAAATATGGCAGAATCTTTTGAAAATGGCCTTGATCTTGTAGATGCCACCTGTGACGTATAAGATTCAAAATCAACTTTATGTCACTTTTAAATTTTAATCAACCTATAACTGTAGGCTAACACTCACATTAGGGCCACATTAAAAGATCAAGTCACTAGAAGAACCAAAGAGTTAAGTCCTTTACTTACCTACACAACAACACAAGATATTGTGGAACTTCCTGCTAATTTAGGACTCTATACATACCAGGAAATTATAAAGGATTGTCTCAATGGCGAGATTAACAAAGACCCTTGCATTTTTTGAAATGAATAGAGATAATGTCAAATTCAACATGTCAAAATCAGTATTCAAAACCAAATAACATAGTACTAGCAGAAAAGTGGTCAACCAATACATAAAAATGTAATGCTACTATATATTCATATCTTGATGTTCTCTAGATCATGAAAGCTTTGAACAATAAGAAACCAAGCCATGCCACAAATCACTCCTTCCTTCCTCTCCTCACCTTAACAGAAACCAACTTCATAAGAAACCAACACATAACTCAGCCACAACTAAACAGAAACCTTCTGTGCCCAGACCTTGCTGTCAGAGAATGACCTACCTACGACTTCAAGTGAAGGGCGAGAATAGCTAGGTTTCCATTTTCAGAATACAATCAATTTAATAATAACAACATAGTAAGAAACATCAACACAATGTTATTTATTTATTTTAGACCTGCAAAACCACTGTACATTGTTCAACAACAACAGCCACATGGACACTAGTACATATGCTTGTAATTAACATTATGCATCACAGAGGGGAAAAACAAGCAGAGAACTTATGAATTAACATAAAGTAGAAACCTCCTTTGAGATGACAGCTTCCATCTCACTAAAATATATACTGATCATAAAGAAGGGTTCTGTGTATACTTATGATCATAAAGAAGGGTTCTTATGATCATAAGAACCCTAGACCTTGAGTTTGCCATAAACAGTATATATTGTGTATTACTGATCATAAAGACACACTCAAATCATAAAATTACAAAGTGAGTGACTGCTCATGGAACACAGAAATAAAAGATGAGTAGCAAATAGATCATTAGGTAAGAAAACCTTGAGTTTGCCAGTTTCATTCAAGATACCACCACCACCAGAAGCATAGTTTAACCCATTTTCTAGTACTGCAGGGGGCCTTGGGAGGCCTAATTTGTCACCTGAAAATTTAATTGTTCAACATCATTATATCTTTGCATACTCTAATTCAAACTTATTCATACAATTAAGTGAAAAGATGATGATTACCTATGATATCAGCAACTGTGCGACCATTAGAGAACCTTCCATTAGGTAAGCCATTACCCATGTCTATACCATACCAAGGGAGGTTCGCCTGAGCAAGGCTTCTAGAAAGATACCTGTTATTTCCAACATCCGAAACTTGCATAATTGTCTCAACTCTTAAATGGCTTCCAGCCATATGAAGCATAGACTACCATTTCTCTTTTCCTTTCAATAGATGATTTATATAATTTATTAATCACAGGCAACAGCTAGAAGTAAACTAAACAAGTATACAAAAAGTCCCAAAACATAACATCTAATCTCACCTTTTCAAAATTCTCCCAAGCTGTTTGTTCATAATTTCATATTTGGGTTCTTTAAAGAATAGTTTTACAAGCAGCAACTCATAAAGTATATACACAATATATACTGTTTATGGCAAACTCACAGAGGGGAAAAACAAGCAGAGAACTTATGAATTAACATAAAGTATACACAATATATACTGAAAACTAAAGTAGAAACCTCCTTTGAGATGACAGCTTCCATCTCACTAAAGAATGACATGCAATCTTGTCCAAGTCCAATGGTATATTTCCCTTTGCTGGCCATCATCGTGAGCCTCCGATGCTTCCTGCACGTAACCTATGTCAAGGAAATGAATACCTTAATCTAATCAAAGTGTCAGTAGGATTGCATCACTATAAAAACTGACTTAATAGACATCAAATTAAGTCGTGACTCTTGATAGCTTAAGCATGTTCAAACAATTTTATTGTGCCTGATTCTCCAACCATGTAAGCAGCTAGCTCAAGGGTAAATTAAGATAGAGGTATGCTTAAGTGGAAATGTGTATTTCACCCTATTTCTACTTCATTTCATTTGTCCTTACAACATTAAATTTAGCATTTAAAACCTACTTCCTGCCCTTTCTTGTTTATCTCTTTCAAGCCCTTCCTGAAGAAGATCATAGCTCCACGTGGCCCACGAAGTGACTTATGTGTTGTGGTTGTTACAACATCTGCATAATCAAAAGGAGAAGGAATGACACCTGCAGCAACCAATCCACTAATGTGTGCCATATCAGCCAACATAACTGCCTTCTGTTTATCACAGACCTAAAAAAATTCAATGGTATAAGATACAATATCATCACTCAATTATTCCAAACATCAAATATCTATAATCAGATATAGTTTACCTTGCGAACACGTTCATAATCATAAAGGCAGGCATAAGCACTAGCACTAGCACCAGCAACAATTAACTTTGGCCTAAATAGTGCAGCACTTTTCTCCATCTGCAGATATTTGATATCTTCTTGGTGTCAGTCTGCGTGCCACAAACATATAAATAAAGATTAGTATGCAAAAAATACGATAAACATTGTTCTGATAGTTTCAGTAAGAAAACATCAGAATCTAATCAAATACAAATTCATGTTACACTAAAATTTCAGGAATGACATCATTTGGTTGCCATATACCAATTGAATTTTCCTTCAAAAAATGACTTGGGAATAGAATCTTATCAATTTAATTAATCACATAACTTAACAGCAAAATAAGAGTAAAATAATTAAAAGAGATAGCAGATGGTATTGCAAACAAAAGATTGTTGTGAGTGACATAAGATTAGGAATCACAGATACTAAAAGTAAATTTGCAACAGTAAAACAAAACCCTAAGTCGAAGATAAAGAAGATATATGTAAACAAAACCCTAAATTGAAGAAGAAGATAGATGTAAACAAAAACCAAAAAAACAAAACCCTAAATTAAAAAAGATTAAATAACAAAATCGAACCCGAGGGAGGAAAACCAGGAGAGAGTGAGAAACGAACCTGAAATCATTGCGAGGGAGAGAGAAAAACGAGCTTGAGGGAGACGAGGGTTGAGAGCTGAGGGAGACGAGGGCGGAGAACTGAGGGGGCGGAGAACTGAGGGAGACGAGGGCGGAGAACTGAGGGACGAGGGAGACGAGGGAGACGATGGAGACGAGGGTTGCGTAGTGAGAGTTTGCGTTTTTCTCTCTGTTTCCTTTCTGATTTTGCGTTTGCTTTCTGTTCTGAGGGAGACGAGTGATTGTTTGCGTAGTGAGAGTTTGCGTTTTTTTTTTGTTTAGTGTTTATTTGGGTTAACCCAAAAATTGGGAACATAAAACGCGCTACCGTTGGCGCCTAGTTTTTTCGTTTTTTAATAATTGTCCCTATGGCAACGTTTATCGACCGTTGCCTAAAGCTTAAAGAAAAAACCGTTGCCGTAGATCTTATGGCAACGGTTTTCAGCCGTTGCCAGTATAAAAAATTAAAAAAAAAATGAATAAGCAACGGGTTCAAAAAACCGTTGCCATTGTTAGCTAAGGCAACGGTTTTTTTGACGTTGCAATTTTTGGCGTTGCCGTAGGGTCCAAATGTTGTAGTGTATTCACCTGACCAAATTGTATTTTGAGTACTTTGGCTAAAGAAGTTTCTGTTTTGCACGTGTTGTTTTGAAATGGTCCTATTGAGCATCGTTTTAGCTTGTGTAAAGGGGGCTTTGTGTGCAAATCAATTTCTAGGCAGATTTTCCCGAGCCAAATTTTGTATTCACCTGACCATATTCCATTTTGAACGTATTGGCTAGAGCGGTTTTTAATTTTCAGGTGGCCTACTCGGTTTGGTCCTTGTGAGGGGTTCTAGTCCTCTAGTTGAGTTTTGTCCTAGAGACGTGATTGAGATGAGTTAATAAATGAGTTGATTTATGATATCATGGGGACATGGGCTATGGGGGCCAGAGTCATGGGGACTCAACTGATTGATGATGAGGCAATGGGAGCTATAACTAATGATTAACAAAGAGGTGATATATGATGTATGGACTATGTCGTTAAGAATTGTGATTGTGATATTTGTCATGGAGTCTCATGCATACATAAGGCCGAGGTCTGAGTTTATATAGTAATGATAAGGCTGCGGTCTGAGTTGATAAGGCTGCGGTCTGAGTTTGATATTATGATGATGAGGCTGCGGTCTGGGAAAATGGTACCACATGCATAACTGTATTGCATACATTCTCATAATAAGCATGCGAGTTGTTGGATGTACGAACTATGACACTGTGTGACTGTATGAGTGTGACACTATGATAAAATATACTCCTTATTATAGTCTTTATTATGTAGTTGAGACTCACCCTTCTGTTGTTGTTTACCACAGGTAGCCCTGAGTGAAGGCTTACTCCCTTCATTCCCGAGTCGGTCTGCTCTGATACGTGACACCTAGGGGGTGGGCTTAGGATCCTAGTGTTATTCATTTACTGTTGAATTTTTATATGCATTGATTTAATGATTTTGGATGAGGCTGTTGTTCGGCACTTTTGAGATTATGTTATTTTCCGCTGTGAGACATTCATTTTCTAGTGTGTGGATTTTATTTGATGAAGTCTTGAGTATTCCATCCCAATTAAGGGTGTTGCGTATTATAATGATGTAATGAACGCTTATGCTGATTTTGTTATTTGTTAGATTAGAGTTATGTGTAGCATTCCATTGAAACGAAATTTTGAAACTCTGATTCTTACAAATAATTGTCGGGTAGAATGGAGTGTTACACTGCCGGTTATCTTCTTTGGTCCCTTCTTGGAAATCAGATTCACTTTAAGAGATGAGAAAGAGCACATGTAAGTAAGGGTCATATTTAATGCTACTGGGTATATCATTCCTTTAACTGATGTGCTTGTGGGTTTCTTTAAGTCCCATAATCCTATTAATCCTTTGTTTTTTAAACAAATATATCCTAAACAAAAAAGCTGACGACAGCTCCTGTTCATATTTGTGATTCGTACTAGCATTAATGCTTTGGGAAACTATGGTGTTGAATCCTCCAGCCAAAAAAGGTTTTACATATTATTCGAATATGCACAGCCAAATTAATTTTGTTCCCTTTTTGTACACAGGAAGTTTGGAATATAATGAGGGGTCTAGTCACAAGGGCAGGCTTGGAAGTTGTAATCTGTTGCCATAATAGACTCCCCAATCAATTTTATTGTGTCATCTCATTCTAAAGGATTGCAATTTGCCAAGGTATCCAATACTTTGACTACTCTCTTAAATGCAAGAACAGTGTGCAAAGAACTAGTTTTTTTTGTAACTTAACATTTTATTATCACTACTTTGTCATATGATTTTGTACCCATCTCACTTTTCTTCCCCTTATTGTTTATGAGTCTCAATTCCTGCATTACCCTTCTTTTTGCTGTCCACCTTAGTGATCAACGGCTGCCTAACACAATTATGGAATGTATTAGAAAATTTGGCTGTTAAGGATCTTGAACTAAATGTGGACTTTCAGTTTAGACAATGTAGTTCATTTTTTTCTCTCTTTAGCTGAGAGTGGGAGTGAAGTATGAACATCATATATGTAGTTCTATAATGACAATAATCTTGTATGATGGTGGACCATTGAAGACTATCTAGTCTTTTGACTTAATCACTTTTTCTTTTACAACTCTCTTATATATGCAGTAAATAAGAGATGTTCTTTACTTTTGGATAATATTTACTGCATTTCTAAATCCATCTTCTCTGAATTATTGTTGAAAGTTTCCTTTATTTTATTACCTAGGATCGCCTCCTGGACTTAAGAGGGTGTTTGTATTCAGTGACATGGAGTTTGACGAAGCCTCTATGAACCCTTGGGAGACTGATTACCAAGCAATCACTAGGAAGTTTACAGAGAAAGGGTATGGTTCTGCTGTGCCTCAGATAGTTTTTTGGAATCTGAGAGACTCGAGGGCCTCCCCGGTGCCGGCCACTCAGAAAGGTGTGGCACTGGTAAGTAGGTTTTCAAAGAATCTGCTGACATTGTTCTTGGATAATGATGGGGATATAAGCCCTGTAGATGCCATGGTGTGCTTGCTTATTATATCAAACAGCTTAGTAAAAGGTCTTCTGTAAAACTCTAGATAGAAACATTTATTATGTTATTTATTTCTCAACAGAGAGGACCCGAGGATGTCATGAACCACCTTGCTAGAGAAGCTCTTCGTGGGAAAGTGAAAAGTATCCTATTCCTACACCTTGCCATGCTACTCCATACTACTCTATGCTGCATCATGACCTGTGCCAATGCAATTTCTGGACTGCACACCAAGGTTTGAAATCAAGAATTATGGAATGGCTTCAATTCTTAATCGAAATTAAAATAAGTTCATAATTGATTTTTTTGTATCACTGTCAACAGTGAAGAGAAAGGAATCCTTACTGATTCATGATGGACCCTGTTTCTTTTGTCTCTACAGATGCAAAAAATTGGTCTCTGCCAAGCCACATTGTTTTATTTGATTCAGAAGAGCAAAAACTGAAGGACTTCTATAAATTCACTTGATTATAATAGAGAGGTAATTTTATAACATTGTCCCAAGTTGCTTATTGCCCATGGCTTTCTGGTAGTGCTCTAAATACTGGCAATTTGTCCTCATCTTTTTTTTATATTTGGATTTCAACAGGGAAAAAGATTTTTTAATGCTCACTTCAAGGTAGATCGTGATCTTCAAGCTTCAATTGTTGTATACGTTCACTTTCGAATAGCATCATCCGATCTGTAGCGAATTTTGGCGCCATGATAGTTCGTTGTGTTTGTATCATTCATTGTTCAATTTAGATAGCATCATCCAATCTGTAGAAAATGTTGGTACCAAGACTTTTCATTCATTGTATTTGTATCATTCCTTTAAGTGGCTGCTCCAAATGTTAACCTTGTAACTTGATGTCTCAAATTAATTTATGGTGTTTGTTACTCTATTTCTTGTCAGGAAATTTTGCAGTATACAGTTTGTAGATGTTTCTGTTGATCCGTGGTACTAAATGTTTTGGGTCTCTCTCAGTTTGCATCTTAGTTATTGGGCCTAATTAGATATCAAGTAACTGATATGGAGATCTATCAACTAACTGATATGGGTTTACATTTAGTCGTTATCTAACTTCCTCACCCGTGGGGACATTTATGAGGACATTTAGGATGCAGTTTTTTTTTTGAATAAAATTACATTAGCTTGGACCTGGCCGACGCTAAACTTTAAGTTGACTATCCTGTTGTCGACTTTAGCGTCGGACAGGGCCGACGCTAATCGTTAAGTTTACTATTCTGTTGTTGACTTTAGCGTCGGCCAGGGCTGACGCTAGTTAATTCGTTGACTTTTTTGATTGACTAAGTAGCGTCGGCCTGGCAGTAGCGGCGGTTTTAGCGTCGGCCAGGCCCACGCTACAGTTAGCGTCGGCAAATTTTACGGGACGCTACATTTACCTTCGAACATTTTAGCCTCGACACGTGGCCGACGCTACTCCGACGCTAATTCGCTGTTAGCGTCCGCTTTTGACCTGTTAGCGTGGGCTTTTGGCCGACGCTAAAAGCTGTTTTTCTAGTAGTGACCTTCTGCAGTGACCTTGCTATTGTCAGCAAATCTGATCTTCTTGTTCATTTCTTTCAACTTAATGAACTATTCCTTGTGACAACACATGTGGTTTGAACAACCTGTATCTAGATACCATGAATCAGACTTCTCAACATCTTCATTGGTATCAGCAACACAGGTTCAGAGTCATTATTAGCACTGTTTCTGGCCTCATCAGTCACTGCCTTAAGTGCTATACCCTCAGAATCATAGCCTGCAGGTGATGGGAACATCACCATTGTTGCCACTGCCCTGTTCCTCATTCATTGCACAGGTGTTGGAAGCATCACCAGTGTTGCCACTGCCCTGCTTCTCACCTTCTGTATCAGTAACATTTTCAACATCATGGGGGGTCTTGTTCAATCTCATCTATTACTGCCATTTGCATGAGATCTTCTAAGTTCGAATCATCATCATTAGCAAACTTAGCTTCTGCTTCTTTGTCTCTAGGGAACCTTCTTGTTCTAGCATTGATTCCTAAAATGCCCATATTGTTGACAATTATAACATTGAACACTACTCTTATCAGATTTCTTCTTATCACTACTCTTCTTTTCAGTATCCTTTTCACCAGTATTCTTATTCTTCCATTCCCCTTTATCTTTCTTGTTATTCCCTTTCCAATTCTCCTTAGGAGCTTGAGATAACAGAGCCTGTTCAGTTTCTTTCTCTGAACTTCTCTGTTTAATTATCTAGTTCGTGTGCCTCTAATGAACCTTGAAGTTCTTCTAACTTCATTTCATCTAGGTTCTTTGATTCCTCAATGGCGGTAACCACGTAATCGAATTTTAGGGTTAAAGATCTAAGTACTTTTTCTATTTTACTCAGTTCAGACACAGTTTCACCACTACTTTTCATTTGATTAGTTAACGCAACTAACCTTGTGATGAACTCACCGATTTCGCTTTCTGTCCATATTGCGGCTCCCAGCTGTAAACACATTTTTTCCTTACTTTTGCTGCTCGTTGTTTGTTAAATGGATTCTAAAATTTTAAAATACATATACATATATGATATTTGTAATGTGTAATTAGAATTTGAAACTTCATGTACTTCTAGTTTTTTACTTCTTTTTTATCACACAGTTAGTAATAAATAATGCAGATGCATTTTTGAAAGGTTATTAAAGATGAGAAATAACAGGAAGGCGTTTAAGGAGGGCAATCATCTCCAAAATCAATTATTTGCTAAATGATTTTTATTATAATTATTGGTTGCAGTTCTGAGCAAATAGATGACAACCCTGTTATTACTTTGAGGCAGACATCAGAGGCATTAAGTACAATGACAAGTATTTGACTTTGTTTTTGAACACTTTCTTTCAGAGTTTGAGTCTCAGGATTAATTCATGTCTCAATAGAGTTCAATAGCTTAAAACACTGAGATCCCATGTTTCAGAAAACAATGTCTTTCAAATCATCGGATGAATAGCTGAACTGGCCTTTTTTGTTGTAGTGTATGGTGTTATTGTTATTACTCTCAGATTAATACAAGTGAGAGAAAGAGAAGTAAGAGATCATCTCAGTAGAGCTCCTCAATCTCTCAGTTGTGGATCTGCAGTCAAATAGACCTGCACACTCATGCATTCGGTAAGTTTCAGCCGTTTGATCAAAATTGGACGGTTCAGATCTTAATTTCGAATTTGATATTAAATAAAAACTAAAAACTGCACCTAAAATTTGGACCGCTCGATCTTGATTGGACGACTTCGATTTTCCGACTGCACTGGATCCAAATCCCTCAGTTGTAAGTGTTAGTAGTACATTACCTGTACATCCGCACGGGCTTATCGCGTTACGTGACATCATTATGCTCAAATAGAAATGTTAATTTGAAATGTCATTCTTCTAAAATCAGTTGTACAATATAAAGATTGTAATAATTTTGTTGTAATTAGTTCGAACATTACCCCTGTGAAAATCAAGACAAGTTTAAAGTAAATGAATTTAATTAGTCTGAATCTTATCCCGTGAATATTACTGACGAATTTAATTAGTCTGAACCTTACCCTGTGACAACATTGCATCTCCTTTAAAACATGACAATATGACATTAATAGTTAGTAATAATGTTTAACCAATCAATTAGCATCACAACATACTTAACATTTAGCACCGGTACTATTGTAAGTATTTGCCTAACCAATCAACTAGCATCTACTTAGCCAATCATAGATCTTGTTGGTTCATAAAGCACTATAACTTATATAAGCAATAGCAAATTAGAATATGATGCCCTAAATGCAAGCATCACAAGTGTTAGTTATCTAGATATCTCATCAGGTTCCATTTGGTCGAGCATAGTTATGATTCAATCTGGGCTTACAGTTAACTCTGCAAACCAAAGTTCTCCCCTCTAGTGAGAGCAATCCAGACTCCTAATTTTTAATCAGTCCAATTTCTAAACATGGAAGGCAGCTTAGAACTGGTTTGAAATCCAAATGGTCATAGCAGTAGTTACTTAATAGGTAACTGGTTTGCTAATAGGGATATTGACGTTTGAGTGTATAGGAACATAGTCTAATCCTTGTATAGCTTTCTCAATTGGAAGTTGGTTAACTTTTGAATTTGAGCAGTGGACACACCAAGTCTTTTTGCTAAAACACATACCTATGGACTAAAACTAAAACAAAACTAATGGAACACATGCTCACTGCCCAGTATTTCTTGCTTGTTATGAGTTACAACAGAGCTATCAGTTTTACAATAAGGCCTTATTGTAGGAAGTTGTACAACATTATAATTAGAAATAGTTCATGATTAAAATTAGTCTGATAAGTAGGAAGATAATAAAGGCAGTCTTTATAACAAAACCATGAGCCATCGAGAAAGCTTTCATTAAATCTTCTAGGTCGAACAAAAGAAAAGACAATAAGTGTAAAATAAAGAGAAATTAGATGTTGAAATTAAAGATAGATTTACAGAGAAGATGACTGGATTTGGATCTTAAACATGAAATAACCATTGGTAGATGAAAGTGTACATGAATTTTGGTAGCAATATATCAAGTTTGATTATTAAGACTAATCTATAGGATAAAGTAGTGGTTGTAAATGATGGATCAATTATAACCTGTAAAAGTATGCATTGAGGTAATGCATTCAACATATACAATCATGTTCATTGAGCTAATGCACATTAGCAGCCACTTGATGGTTTTATTTGAAGCTAATTTAGTTAATGTCCCATAGAAAAAATGAATAAAATTACCACGATTAAATTTAGTACTTTATCACAGAAAATTATAATAATTTAGCACCTCATTGTAAGAGAATGAGAGAAGAGTAACTCACAGTAACAGAAAGAAAAACTGGTGTATATTCGCCTAGAGAACTGAATGAATTAGAAGCTATGTTATTTATACACTTTCAGTCAATTAGTAATGTATATCCAGTCATATGCCATGTCAACATTGACCTTTTAAAAGCAATGAGAATTACAAAAATACTTCAATAGAAACTACCCAGATATACCATTTGGTTCTCAATATCCAGCACGTTCAAGGCATCACTGTTGGGGAATCCAGTGGATCACCGGGAGTAACAACGAGCTAGCCAATGAACCAGAGCAAGAGACTTGGACGCCACATCTTCACCCAAAACCTTAAGGTGTTAGGTATATGGGTCTCCTCTCTTATATATCCTTCATATAACTTATTCAAAGCCGATGTGCGAATAATCACTCACACTTGAATTTCCAACATTTAACCCCAAGTGTGAGTCACCAACATCACTATACTCCCCCACCAAGCCGAACCATGGCTCTGATACGACTTGTTGGGGAGTTCGGGGGAGCACCGGGAGCAACAACGAGTTAGCCAATGAACCGGACCACCAAAAGACTTAGACTGAGCCGAGGTCTGATTTCTAGTTCAACGGGTTAGACTGCCTGGTCTAGTTTGATTTTAACAACCATGGTTCTAACAACTAATTTCAATACCTCTATAAAACCAAAGGAGGCTAAAACTGGAAAAATAAACAAAACGCTATGAGCGTGCATGTTATATATTAAGGGGTGTAAATAGTTTTTTTTTTTGGGTCTGCACCCATGTGATGTTAGTAATAAGGCCTGAAATATAGAAAGCCCACAACTGAAGAAGTCGCAGGAAAGCTCGAGAGAGAGAGAGAGAGAGAGAAGAAACTGGATTCACTGAAACCGAGATAAAAGCGCAGAATAGGAAAAAAGCGGAGAAGATAAAGTGATCAAGAATCATGTTCTTCTTTTTTGCTGGAGGGTTGGATAAACAGGTGGGGAGGGTGGTGAAATCAGGTGTGGGAAGGTGTATAAACTGCCGCTCTAGCGCCGATCTAGTAGAATACGACAATGTTCTGAAGCTCTTCTTTGTTCCCGTTCGGCGGTGGCCCGGCAAGGAACCTCTCTTATATTGTCAAAACTGCAAGATCTTCTCACCCCAATCCTATTCTCTTCCTCCGCCTTCAAAAACGGACGACGCCTTGCGCTGCCGCTTCTGCGATCGAGACGTGGAGGCCGATTTCGCCTTCTGTCCATATTGCGGCTCCCAGCTGTAAACACATTTTTTTTCTTACTTTTGCTGCTCGTTGTTTGTTAAATGGATTCTAAAATTTTAAAATACATATACATATATGATATTTGTAATCTAATATCTATTTATACCAATACACCACATCTGATTTTACCCAAATAGACATCACTAATCAATGCCACCTATTTTGGCTTCACAAATTTTTTCCCAACTGAGGGGTAAATTTGTCATTTTCTTCCACAGCTTCCTCAGTAATTTATCTCTCTCCTTTCACTTTATCAAAACTCAAATCAAACTCTCGACCCCTCCTCTCTCATCTTCTCTTTCTTCTCATCTTCTCACACTCCATACCCTCTCTGTTTCTCCGCGTCTCTCACTCTCAACACCATCAGAGACCCATCTCTCTATTCATCTCTTCATCTTTCTTCATCTTTGTCTCACATCTTCATCATCTTCCTTCTTTACAATTCAAAAAAATTCCTAAACTAGAAAACCCTAAAACTCTCTCCCTCTGAAACATGGTTCTATGTCATCTCATCATCTTCCTTAAAAAAAATCAAAAACCAGGAACGAAAAACACCTAAAATCTGTCTTTGAACCATTACTGCTTCTCATTTCATCATCTTTCTCATCTCATCATCTCACTAGAATCGAAAAAACGAAAAACCCACCTGTGATTTCAATGCTAACTCATAATTTCACAGTTTTTGGCTTATGATTTCCATGTTACCTTTAGTTAGGGTAATTAGTTACTGTTTTCCTCTCTCTCTCTCTCTCTCTCTCTCTCTCTCTCTCCCCATCTTTTAATTTTGGAAGCTTCAATATTGTGACCAGAAAATAAAGAAATGAGTCAAATAGAAAAAGAAATACTCTTGGGAGAAGAAGAGTGAAATCACAGGTACAATATGTTGGAGCAAGATCTTATCGGTGATAGGTGTTTTCTTTTTGGCTCAATGGGAATCCTAAGGCTAAAATGGGTGGTGATTTAGTTTTTGGTGGTGTTGACCCTAACCATTACAAAGAGAAGCACACTTATGTTCCTGTTACTCAAAAAGGTTACTAGCAGGTTAGCAAAAAGATAGTTTGTACAGGAATTCCTAATAAATTATCAACTCCATAGTTTTTTTCTTACACCAAAATTTTCCTTTTCAGATTGAAATCGGAGGTTTTCCATTGGAGTTTCTTCATGGGCGAGACTTTGTTGCTCCTCAACAATAAGAGAGTTCTCTTTTGATAATTTACTAAGAAAGTATGGGGTGATTGAGTGGTTCAATTGAAAGGATTTCCAATATGGTATACGGAGCAAATCTGGAATGTATTTTTTCCCATCTCCTACACTTAACTATATTTCTGTTGCAGGGAACAAATTGTTTATGTTTAGTTTATTTACTGATTCTTTGTTTTACAGAAGTATGGGGTGATTGAGCTTATATCCACTTTTGGTTTATCTCTTCCTAATTCTTTTTACTATTTATAGTACATTTTAAAAAAAGGTATCAAAATTTTTAGAACAAGTTGCATGCCCTGCCATCCTCTTGCAGGTTCGATGTGTTTATATAAAAATGACAATAAAATTGATAAAGACATGTCTAACTTTGTCTACAACACAACAATCATAAAATTTGGGGGGAGGGGGCAGATAGTAGATTTGTGTGGATTTATTTGATTGATTTGTTCTTAATCTTTGTTACTATGCTCCAAATACCATAAATCCAATCCAATTTTATAATGGCTGCTTTGGTAGTATTAATTAGTTATAAGCTATTGCTATAGTGAATTGCTTATTTATGATGTACTTCATGTCTTAATATGAGAGCATCTTTTCAAGTCAAATTTGCTTGGTCTATTAATATGATAGCAGATTGCCTTTTGTGTTTTATAACCAAACCTTGCTTCTGTGATGTATCCAATGTATACCTATTCTCCAGTGGATGCTTATGGACACATTATCTTATGTGTTAGTGCTATGTGTCTTGGTGCTACTCTAAGGCAATTCTTTTTCAACCTTCAACTCTTTTGATTCTAATTTTGTTTTGGTGTTCTTAAATTTTGTGGTTTCCTGCCATATCTCATTTCCTAATCAAATTGCTGCCATTGTGGTGTTATAACTTATAATCCTTTTATCCATATGATTATAGATTTTTCATTTTGATTAGTTTAAACCTATTTTTTACTTTGCCAAGTATATGATATATTGGACTGCCATACTGTTTTTCTAACCATATTGCTTCCGACCAAGAGGAGAAAAGAGAGAGGGGGTGAAGCTTTTAAAAATCTGATTATATAGTTGATCCCTATTTTCCGTAGCATCCTGTAATCTGATGTTATAGTTTGTTGCTGGGGGGTCCGTGTTTATTAACATGTTTATGATTTTCAATTTGTTTTGACTTCACTAACATTTTTTTGTATGTGAAACATTGGTGTTTGTACTGTTACACGGGATTAGGTGTACATACTTATTTTTTAATTTTGTTCAGGTTGATGTTAAACCATAAATATTGTGCATGATAGTCCATTTGCTGGTATTGTTTATGGCAATGTGAATGAGTTTCTAGGTATTTTGTATCTTGGCTAATGCTTTGATGTCATAGTCCAATTTGCTTCAAACTTTACTTTTGATACCAGTTAGATTCCTGTTGCAAACTGATTGGGTGCTCCAATCTAATATCATTTGATCTGCGTCTTTTTTATTTTTCTCATTGTCATTTACTGGCAGATGTGAATTCACAGGGGGAACATGCAATCTAAGCCATTAATTTGAAGATTAATAATAAGTCTCCATAGAGTTATGTCATCTAAAAGATAAGCAGTTGTAAGCTTATACCAAGAACTTGAAATATAGTGGCAAACAGTTGTAAGCTTATCATGTCTCTATTTTTAGATGTTCTGCAGTTTTCTATGATCAACCCATGAACATAACTTTACAAATGCCATTATTGTTTTTGTTATTTTTGAAGAATGGTTGTGTATTAACTTAGCTATTCAATGGCAAGATTTATTAGAAGCACCACATTCTTGCGGAGACATCCTTTTGGACTTGCTGTATGTACTATTTAAATTTTAAAGAACCCTTTTGGATCATTAGCTAATTTTAATTGTATAATGGTACTAATAATCCAGTATTTGATTCATAGTATCTGATTCATATTGGCTGATGAAAACTATAGTCTACCTGACTTAGTATCTGATTCATAGCTTCCAAATATCTGAGTCATAGCTACAAAGATGCCAAAATGGCAATCAATGGTACTTTACTAAAGTTTTTATAACTTTAAAAGTATTACCAATGAGTTCATAGCAATTTAATATAATTTGATTTTTTATGAATCTTTCTATTACTTGGTTTAATTTGACTTATTAAACTCTATGTTTGGTATCATGCAAATCAAAATTATGAGTAATGGCTAGCTTCTAATTTTGATTTCTGCTTCTGTTATTACAAGCCTTTTTTTAGGCTGATTATTACAAGCCTTTTGATGCATTTCTCAACTGATTTTTATTTTCAGATATGATAGCCAACACCACATTTTTCTTTTCTTTTCACCAGGAAAGAATACTCAAGCTCTTAAATTACAAGATGTTGTTTTGGGCACATGGATCAAACAACTCAAGAATGGTGCTATACCTTTGGGAGAAACTGCCGAAAGAACACTAACCCATATGCTGAGTAGCTACCAAAGTTATGGAGTTGCAACTCCATTGATTATGCTGTGATTGCTATTGCAATGGTAATTGAGATCGGTGTACTACTTGAGAAATACATAGGGGTTCCCTTTTTTGTTAATTAGTAATTACTAATGACTTACCACTATTTGTTTGACTTAATTTGGGGTCTCACATATTTTGGTCTTTTTAAGTTTCTCTTCTTAGAAATTTATTTATTTTGGTCTCAATTTCCTGCTAAGAGAACCTTAATTAATAAGTTTACTTTGGAATGAACGAGGACTACGGGTAACCTTCAATTTATTTAAACGTGTTTGCTCTATTGTGTACATAGTGCTTATCTAGAATTGACATTTGTTCTCACTTCTCTGTTGTTGCCACTTGAGATGGAAAACATAGTTGATTTGAAGATTAGTAAAGGTGTCAATTTGTCATGAATGGCCATAGCATGCTCAAGTAAGACTTTGTTTTCAATGAATTTGTATTGTTTGCATAGAAGTTATATTGTCAATCTTGAGAACTACAGTTGGCGAAACCGTACAAGGTAAAGTATTTTTTTCTCTTTCTATCTTGACACAATAGTCATTTTGTTATATAGTTATGAACCAAATATAATTCACACACTAATGCTAATACTAAACAAGTAAACATATTATATATGACCACCATCTTCTATTTCCTTATGTCCTTTTCAATGCATTAATTTTGTTCCTCCAGCATGCAAAATACTTACTCCTCATGTTTACCATACACTGGGCCCTCTTTTTCTAACTAATTCTAATTTAAATGTCGTTGTATTTTTGTGGTTAAATTGTTTGTTTTTTACTAACTTCTGATTTTATCCCAAAACAACAAAATTCTTACATTTTTTGTTGTTCTACCTTTGCTTTTAGAACACCGAGTTTTCAAAATTTTAATTTCAATTTGAGTAATAACCATACCGCGTAACGCGATCGACCCGTGCGGATGCACGGGTATGTTACTAGTGTGTAATTAGAATTTGAAACTTCATGTACTTCTAGTTTTTTACTTCTTTTTTATCACACAGTAGTAATAAATAATGCAGATGCATTTTTGAAAGTTATTAAAGATGAGAAATAACAGGAAGGCGTTTAAGGAGGGCAATCATCTCCAAAATCAATTATTTGCTAAATGATTTTTATTATAATTATTGGTTGCAGTTCTGAGCAAATAGATGACAACTCTGTTAACCACCTCGTCCGGCCAATTGGTCGAGCCTACCGCTGGGACACTCGGGGGTCGTCACGGTTTGCTCCCGTGTTTGGTTCCCTGCGGTGACAAACAACGGGTTGGCCAATGCAATCGTTGACAGTAATGTTATTGGCCAAATACACGAGCGCAGATTAGTCATTTGTTGTCAGCATTGGGACACTGTATGGGTAGACAGCGATAGTCCCCAAAAAAAAATGACAACCCTGTTACTACTTTGAGGCAGACATGAGGGGCATTAAGTACAATGACAAGTATTTGACTTTGTTTTTGAACACTTTCTTTCAGAGTGAGTCTCAGGATTAATTCACGTCTCAATAGAGTTCAATAGCTTAAAACACTGAGATCCCATGTTTCAGAAAACAATGTTTTTCAAATCCTCGGATGAATAGCTGAACTGGCCTTTTTTGTTGTAGTGTATGGTGTTATTGTTATTACTCTCAGATTAATACAAGTTAGAGAAAAAGAAGTAAGAGATCATCTCAGTAGAGCTCCTCAATCTCTCAGTTGTGGATCAGGTTTCTGTGCAGTCAAATAGACCGCACACTCATGCATTCGGTAAGTTTAAGCCGTTTGATCAAAATTGAACGGTTCAGATCTTAATTTCGAATTTTATATTAAAACGAATCAATTAGCATCACAACATACTTAACAGTTAGCACCAGTACTATTGTAAGTATTTGCCTAACCAATCAATTAGCATCTACTTAGTCAATCGTAGATCTTGTTGGTTCATAAGCAATAACAAATTAGAATATGATGCTCTAAATGCAAGCATCACAAGTGTTAGTTATCTATATATCTCATCAAGTTCCATATGGTCGAGCATAGTTATGATTTAATCTGGGCTTACAGTTAACTCTGCAAACCAAAGTTCTCCCCTCTAGTGAGAGCAATCCAGACTCCTAATTTTTAATCAGTCCAATTTCTAAACATGGAAGGCAGCTTAGAACTGGTTTGAAATCCAAATGGTCATAGCAGTAGTTACTTAATAGGTGTCAGTCTCTGAAACTGGTTTGCTAATAAGGATATTGACATTTGAGTGTATAGGAACATAGTCTAATCCTTGTATAGCTTTCTCAATTGGAAGTTGGTTAACTTTTGAATTTAAGCGGTGGACACACCAAGTCTTTTTGCTAAAACACATACCTATGGACTAAAACTAAAACAAAACTAATGGAACACGTGCTCACAGGCCCAGTATTTTTTGCTTGTTATGAGTTACAACAGAGCTATCAGTTTTACAATAAGGCCTTATTGTAGGAAGTTGTACAACATTATAATTAGAAATAGTTCAAGATTAATATTAGTCTGATAAGTAGGAAGATAATAAAGGCAGTCTTTATAACAAAACCATGAGCCACTGAGAAAGCTTTCATTAAATCTTCTAGGTCGAACAAAAGAAAAGACAATAAGTGTAAAACAAAGAGAAATTAGATGTTGAAATTAAAGATAGATTTACAGAGAAGATGACAGGATTTGGATCTTAAACATGAAATAACCACTGGTACATGAAAGTGTACATGAATTTTGGTAGCAATATATCAAGTTTGATTATTAAGACTAATCTATAGGATAAAGTAGTGGTTGTAAATGATGGATCAATTATAACCTGTAAAAGTATGCATTGAGCTAATGCATTCAACATATACAATCATGTTCATTGAGCTAATGCACATTAGCAGCCACTTGATTGTTTTATTTGAAGCTAATTTAGTTAATGTCCCATAAAAAAAAATGAATAAAATTACCACGATTAAATTTAGAACTTTATCACAGAAAATTATAATAATATCTAGATTGTTTTGCAAACATAAGCAACTAAAAAACAAATGTTAGCAAAAACATAAGGACCTGAAATGATACCTACTCACAACATTACCTTGTGTTGGCCAACTTCCCCATCCTAATCAACAGGTTTTTTAAATTTCCAATTGCATAATCCATAATTTTCTTTCACAGGAAGTCTAACCGCCTGCAGTAGCAGAACATTGTCTATTAACTAAACTTCTCAAATTAAATGATATATTTTAAAAGAAATATGACCATAATATCTGATAAAGGAAATATTCAAAAAGAAACAAATAAGCATAACAAATGTAAAAGTCTATAACCCTAAGATTATAGTTCTTGGTCCAAAATATCATTCGCTATAACAAAATATCTGTCTCAGCCATTAAAGAGAGAGCTTTCATGTTTTCAGAGAGTGTACATCAGCCAGCTAAAGTTTGGAGCAGAAATTTAAATTCTGGTCAAAAAAGGGTAAAAAAAATGGTGAGTGAGAGTGAAAAATATTGAGGACAGAATGGTAATTTTGTAGGAAGGTTAATGGCATCAATTTATAATAGATGAGCTAAAAAATATTGAAAACAGGGAAACTAGCTCTATCAATAAAAGGGGCATAAAATGAATTTTTATCTGTAACAGCTGGTATGCAATCCTTGATGTGTAAACTATAAGATGAAAACTTGACAGCACATTCATTACAAACTTGTTAAGAAGAGCAATCAATCACCATATAAGGGAGTCACCATAAATAATATTCATATTAAACAGATTTTTCTGATCCAACAACCCTGGATCCAGTTATTTGAACTTTTGTATCCCGTTGCTTCATTTTTTTTCTCCAAGTATCCTTTTGGCTAGGTTGATCATCAACATTATTTTTAGAGTTGATAGATAATTGATTCTTGGATATCTTTGGAATCTTCCTCAAGTCTGCTGCTACATAATATGGAGGTTTGGAATCCTGAATAACTTGCACATGAGACTAAAATATATTTTTATGATCCACTAAAATAAATCAACAACTTCATCAGCAGATTTAACAGTTTTGTTCAGTATGTATTTTTTTTATACAAAAAGGAAAGAAAAACAGCAAAAGAAAAAAGCAGGCCTAATCACGCATAAAAACTACACCCTTTGCATCATCCTGGAGGTGAATGGAGATCCCAGGAGGGGGAGTATCAAAAACAATCCATCTGTCTTCAGCTGCAACTCCAATCTTGGCAAGATAGTCTGCACAAGTATTGCCCCAAATACACCCTCCAATTCCTTGAAAGCAGATCCTTGATATTCTTAATAATGCTAGCATATCTATTCCACCTGCTGAGAGACGAGTCAACCAGTTGGATCACGTTCAAGGAGTCCGAATAGCAAACAATTGCACGATGGCCTAAATTCCAAGCAAAAAGCAGACCATTGTACAAGGCCAAGAGCTCAGCATGGAGGTTGTTCGAGATACCTATGCTGCCCGCAAAACCAGCAATCCAATCCCCATTGTTCCTACGCAACAAACCACCAAATCCACATTAAGAATAATCTCCTTGTCTCTAGTTGGGTGCCAAGTAACTGAACGAGGCTCTGATAGCATGGCCACGACACATGAAAAACAACTGTGAATGAGAGTCGTAAGGTCATATATCTTCAATTTGAGAGCGTGACTACTGATAGATCCTTTGCTATGATAGCAGCCAAAAATATGTGAGGATTGTTCCCACAAATGCCTAATTTAAACCATTCCATTGGATTGGATATCTGATAGAAGGAAATTGCATCAAAACGAAGAGCAGTCCAGATTTGCTGGGAATAAAAACAGTCCCTTAAGCAATGTAAAACAATTTCGTTGGCAACTCCGCACCTTTGGCAAGCTCCAGAATCCAACATACCCCTATGGTGAAGCAAAACAGCTGTAGGAATAGAATTGTGGCAAGCTGTCCAAACTAGAAATTTGATCTTCTCAGGCCCGGCGGGTAGTGTCCATATCCACTTCCACGACACTGCACTTGAATCACTTGAGCTTAGATATTTCTAATTTAGCAGCCAATCATATCCAGCTTTAGCAGAATACATGCCAATTTCCTTTTTTTTTAAATCCTAGCCAAGATTGGTGGAGGTGTTTGAAGGGACAAGGGTTCCGGTGGATCAGACCTTGGTTCTGTTTGATTATTAAGGGAAGGTGGAGGTGAGCTATCTAGTTGTTGTTGTTGCTAGGAATCTGGTGTGGGGGGTTTCTAGTTGGTGTTCTGGTGGGGTTAAAAGATCGATTCGATTTGTGTTGATAAAAAATTATAAATAATATTCATTTTATATCAAAGTAATCTTTATAAGATCGATTCGATTAGTTAGAGTTTGTTAGATTTAAGATAAGATCAAAGTAATCTTTTTATGGCTATGGCTATATAAGCCCCTCTCTAGCTTAATTTTTGTAATCAATTCATTTTTAACATTCAAAAAAAAAAATTCACTTTTGCTTTCACTGTTGATATTGAAGAACTTCTGAATATATAAGTACAATCATATAATTTTAAACGAATGGGTGGTGAAGATCTTCTAGAGGAATTTTTCATTTTACGATTGTAAAAGGAAAAAATATTCAGATTGTAACCCGAAAGAGTCAAGAATTCTTAATTAACACTGGACTAAAATATTTTTGTCATACAAGTACAATCCCCTTTATACAAGGGTGTGGTTCTGCCACAAGCCTGAAATTGTGAACCAAATCACAAGGGAAAAATGGATTTGATGACACTGTACATAAATTTGAGAAAAAAATTGTCAAGACTCAAAGAGTATCGTCCAAAAGGCAAAGCAACAAGTGTGCCAACTAACTAGCCCTTCTAATGTAAGCTTGTCAAAGAGCCTTGACGATAAGGAACAGAAAAAAAAAAATCCTTATTGGATCTCTAATTAGAAGCATGAGTAAGTGAGACAAAAAGCAATATTTAATTTCTGTATTTAATTAATTATGTGTGTTGAAGGGTAATTGTTTAGCTCCCTGCTCCAATGAATCCCTCCACTGCCTGTACCTTACACCAAGCTTGTCATATGAAACTGGAACATTCCAAACATTTGCCCCTTTATTCATTCTCTCTTGTTGTCCCACAACTAGCCTTAGATCCTCGTTTAAAACCTTTGTAAGTAAATATCAACACAACATTAATCAAATCATCAGTAATCAAAACTGACAAAATTCAAATCATCTTATGTTAAAAAGATGTTTTATATTTTCAAGAGAAATGATTTTCCGACACACAAAATCGACAACAAAATTCGACACCGAAACGAATGGGTAACGTAGTTTAAATATATGGTTAATTATGTTCAGTGGATGGTTAATAGATATATTAGGTATCACAAGATTCACAACTCATTAACCATCAATTTAGCTTCATTAACCAAAAAAATTTGAACGTGATTAACCACCATTATTTTCAGTTGTTCAAATCAACATGTAGTTGAAAACTTGGAAATCGTCGTGGTTAATGAAGTTACGTTGAAGGTTAATGAATTTCAATACCTTGTATATCCATTAACCTTCGATTTCTGGGTTAAATCTGTATTTTTAAAGGCTTCATTCTAGTGCGTGCTATTGCATACCCAAAATGTATACCATTTGAGGCATTAAAAAATAAAAACTTTACCTGTTCTGCAAAATGCCTCCATAGATGTTGCATGAAAGGCATATGCTTAAGCAAAGGAGCAAAGTCGAGCGACATTCTGTAAAGCAATCTTGTCTTTTGTTTCGATGCAGGTAAGCAGACATGAAGTTGGTGTAGATGTGTTGCACATTCCTTGGTACTTTGTCCTTCCAGTTTCCCAGGCTTTGATATTCCAATGGTTGATAGAACCATACAAGGTGGTCGAAACTCCATATCAATTGGATATGGATCCCAGTATCCTTGCAAGCCAGATGCCGGTGTCAAAAATTTCACCATGCTGCAAGTTCAATTTCATGTAAAAAAGACTTCAATGATAACTACTTTCACTTAAAAGGGTATAAATGTAAATGAAACAAACCTGGGAACACTCCATCCCTTAGCAAATGTTGAAGTATGAGTAAAAGGGGCATGTGCAAGATCCAAAAGGTTGTCCAAAAGTAACCCATGTTCAACTGGAAGTTCCATGACTATCTGTCATATGAAGAGTTATCGAGTAAGAAAATGCAACATTAATCTTCGTTTTTTTTCTTTTCCTTTATCGATCATTTAATTGTAATTCGTTGTTCTTTCATAGCTCAGAATACTTATTATGAAGGATTATATTTATTGCGTACCTCAGCATGGACTTCAAATCCAGACGGAGGTAGTAACGATGGAAGTGTAGCCGCTGGCGCGTCATTGCCAGGCCAAATCCAGATCATCCCCTCTTTCTCAAAACATGGAATTGACTTTATCTTCACATTTAGCAATCGAGTAGATGGCATTTTCTCACATTTTCCATCCGTCGTATATTCCCAGCCTGATATCCAAACATAACGTAATTTTAGAATCTGTTTTAGAAATATAATTCATTACTAGGATACAAGATTTCATTATTCATTGAAGTAAAACACTAACCATGATAAGGGCATTGAATACGACCCTCGTTTACGGAACCAAGATCCAAGGGGCATGCTCTATGTGCACATGTATTCTGAACACAACCAGGTTTCCCATCTTTCCCTCTAAAGATAACCCATGATTCCTCAAAACATTCTATTGGAATCTAAAATAGAAAAGGAGTGACACATAATTAGAGAAGATATTGTAAAAACCAGAACTTTCTATAAGACTTTCGCGTATCAGACATGGAAACTACTATCCAACTATATGACAAATTACTTAATTTTTTGAAAATAAAAGGACAGATATTGACTTACCATAGTATCATCCTTTAAGCCAGTAGAGAAAGCAACAGGATACCAGAAATTCTTTAACTGTGGATGGTATGACTGAACTGGACCAGATACATTCAAGTTTTTCCGTGGCTCCCTTCTTCTTTTCGTCGTATCTATAGATTTTGCAGAGGTACTGGGAGAAGAGGATGTCTCGGCAACTTCAGATGTGCTTCTGTCTTGCAACAGCTTATCATTTACCAATTCTTCCATGTAAGCTAGTTTGTCTAAAGCTGTCGAAACCCTTGCTTCAGATATATGGACCTATAGTCATTCATTAAGTTACATTATAGCGACAGATTAATAAGCTATAAAGCACTGACACAGACCAGACACGCAGAGACCGGTTTTGATTTGAAAAATACAAGTAATTGAAGTATCAGTGTCGGTGTTCGGTGAGATTCTTGTCAGACACCAGACACGTCTTCAACCGGAAGTTTCGGTGCTAAAGAATAATAAGTGATGAACAAGGTCTTGCAAAACTAGATGAACCAAAGAGATCTTTGTTCCAAGTTGTGCTTCTAATATTTTTTTTACCTGTCTGTGTGCTTCTTCTAATTCTCCCTGCAACTCAGCAAGCTCCTTTTTCATGGTGCCAATCGACTTGTATTCACGAGCTAGAGGATTAAGAACTTCGACAACCTACACCCATATTTTCTGATTGTATAAACAAAACATGTGGAATGCTATGCATAGCTCATTTAAAGCAAAGTGAAAACAATTCAACAACAAAAACAACTAAAACTTTAAACAAAAACTATGTAGAACTGGTACTTGAATTTGATCCAATAATCAGGCTCATATATGTCCAAATTCACAAAGAATAAACAATAACAAAAACCATAGTCCATTCAAGCATCAGATTTAATGTGAAAATTATATAACAAGTAGAAACCTTTTCATGGAGGAGCATGATGGTAAGCACATCTTGCCGAGCCCGCCAATCAAGGTACTGAATATCATGTCTAGCCACTTCTAAGGCTTGAAATACATCCAAAATCTTCCCTTTATTTAGTGAAATTTTAGATCTTGGATCCTCTACATCAAATAGGGCACCCCATGCATTTTTCTTCTCTGCGTCTCCAAATACAGCAAACACTCCAAATTTACCTTTCAAATTCAAACCCTGGAAATTGACATTCACAAAAATATATATAAGCTACAGAATACAGATCACGCTCCTTCAGGTCTGTAGGGGAGAGGAAATGTAGACCCTAAGGAAGAAGTTTGCTAGTTGCTATATTAACAGCTCATAACATTGCGCTTAAAGCCAAATTCACCGTCTCCCATGGCTAGTTGCATTAGAAATTTTAGCGACATGGAACGCCGACTGTTAGGTTCAAAGGCAGGTGTGAACGTGTGATGGTGTGTGCGGTGATTATTTGTCATTTCGTCTAAACTAATGATAAAAAGCCAAGTTCACCATGCCAAATTTGCATTCCAAACTCAATTGCATGCTCCAAAAAAGTTATAGAAGAAAGTAAAAGAAATTCAAAAGTTACGTAAAAGTATATATAGATCAACTACACTATATATAGATCAACTACACTATATTAAGTTCAAAAGAAAGTAAAAGAAATTCAAAAGAAATTTCAAATTGAGTTTCACCTAGCACCCCCAAAAAAATTACAACTACACTATATTAAAAGTTAATTCTACTATATTTAGATCAAAATTATACTTTATTATGAAAGTATTTTCTAAAATTTGTGATTGTTTAACTACACAGAAGAGTTAATTCAAGTGAATAATTGTCTATATTTCCATAAACAATAACAATGCCAAAAGAAACCGATTTCATAAATTATGAAAATACATACTCTAGCTAGTATTTCATCTTCTTCCATTATGATAGTTCACTTCATGATTTTCTCATCTTCTTAATAACAAGATAAAATGAACACTTATTAAAATAAAAAATAAACGGACGGCCCTCAGTTACTCAGCGAAAAAAGAAAAGGAAGAAGAAAAACGTACCCTTTTGGTGTCGAGCTTAGATGTTCTACAAAAGATTGGAAGAGTGAGAGCTGAAGCAGTTGCTATAGCGTTCATGGCGGTGAAGTGTGAGGTGAGGGGAAGAGAAACGTAAACAAAAACATTAACAAAGGAGTTTTGTTTTGGAGGATATATGTTGTTGATAAGAGGTTGGTGTTCCACGCGATCTCGGTTTGCCTTCTGTGGAACGCCACGTGGACCAGCGTGGACAAACTCGCTTCACACGTGGCGGCTGTTTCTTCCACATGCTTCTCTGATTATTTGCAACAGTGAGGGCCCTCTTCCCTTGCCAACTCGGATTGCCAAGATATATTCTCTATCCTCTTTGCGCTCTCTCCTTTGTCGTCTTTCTCGGAAAATTATATGAATGGGTATCACTATTATCAATTAAGGAGTAGCCAAAATATTATATCAAAAAATAGCCAAAAACCAAGTTACAACACTAATTAATCATATTTTATAGGCCATTAACTATCTGCTTTTTTACACTTTTTAGTCAATGACCTTGGGGATCCGAGTTGCGATTGGTCCTTTCCTCCCTAGCTTTCTTCAGCTCATCCTCGAGCTCGGAATTCCGACTCATAAGAGATGAAACTGTCTCCGCAGCCTGCTTTTCTTTGGCTTCAAACCCTGCAACTTGAAGCTCGAGCTCTTTAACCCTACCGCTAGCAGAACCTGCTTTTCTGCGCTTTGACCAAAGTGGCAGAGCTTGACTCATACTTTTTTCGATCATCTTCCCTCCGAGCTCGTTCCTCGTCCCTCTCTTTCAGGGCATCTGAAGAAAAAGAAAGTAAACAATACAAGTTGAGAACATAGCCAGCAAAAGCAATAAAAGAAGGAGACCTAGGGTTCCTATGTTACCTTTAGCCCGGTTTTCAGCTTATTCCCTCTATGACTTTGAAATATCGGCAAGGTGCCTAAAGACTTGCACCGAGGCTTCCACTGGGTCGGCACAGTACTCCTCAAAGTTCTTTTTCAAGAACTCATCATCTGCCGAGATGCTAGAACACTTACGCTTCTTCGTTGGGTCTTTTCCATGGTGGCCTTTCTTAGAGACCTTGGGAGAACCGCCTTAATCAGATCGCCCCTTTTTCCCTGAAGCTGAGAGGAAGAAGCGTTAATTCACTACAAAAAAAACATGGATTAGCGACGGATTTTAGCGACGGATAGGTGGCCCGTCGCTAAAATCAAAATTAGCGACGGAAATTCACAGCATTAGCGACGGATTTCAAAACAATGTCTTTAGGGACGAAAATTGGCTAAATTAGCGACGGATTTAACATGGCGCGAAACTTGAAAATTTTGGTTCGAATTAGCGACGAAAATATGTCGCTAATGTTTGGAAAATTGTGCCACTGACCGTTGCAGTTGATTTGACACGTGACAGACATTAGCGAGGGAAATCCGTCGCTAAATCCGTCGCTAACGGGTAAATTTTTTTTTTTATAAACCCGAATCCTTCCTCTTCCTCTTCTCCGGTTTTTCCTCTTCCTCTTTCATTTCTTCCTTTTCCTCTTTCATTTCTTCTTACCACCACCACCATCATCTTCTCCCTTCAACACCACCAGCACCACACCATCCTCTTTCATTTCCTCCTGTTCCTGTTTCATTTCTTTTCCTTCTCCATTTTCCTCTTCCTCTTTCATTTTTTCTTACCACCACCACCACCATCATCTTCTCCCTTCAACACCACACCACCACCACCACCACCACCACCACCACACCATCCTCTTTCATTTCCTCCTCTTCCTCTTTAATTTCTTTTCCTTCTCCATTTTCCTCTTTCTCTTTCATTTTTTCTTACCACCACCACCATCATCTTCTCCCTTCAACACCACACCACCACCACCACCACCACCACCACCACACCATCCTCTTTCATTTATTTTCCTTCTCCATTTTCCTCCCCAACCCCTTATCTCTCCCTCTCTCTATCTGAGATTAGTGTTTTTTTTTTTAAAAAAAGAGATTAGCGACGGATTTTAGCGACGGATTTCTGTCGCTAAAGTTGGTCAGTGTCAGTGTCAAATCAACTGCAACAGTCAGTGTGCACAGTGTTTAGCGACGGATTTTCTGTCGCTAATTTTAGCGACGGATTTTATTCCCTCGCTAACCATTAGCGACAAGTGGTTTAGCGACGGAATTGGTCCGTCTCTAATTCCGTCGCTAACAGTCAGTAGCGAGGGAAAAACAGGCATTAGCGAGGGAAAAATCCGTCGCTAATACGCTGTTTTTTTGTAGTGATTGGGGGGAGGCGATCCACCTGCGCCAAATTTTGTTGACGTCTCCGGTGTTGAAGGTCGGCAGCCTGATTTTCAAGATCTCGAGCAGTGATAGTGGTGATAGGAACGACGTTCACAGGCCCATCCCGTCGAGGGGTCTGCTGAGGGGTTGGTTGAGCTTCGGCACTGCTTTGGTACAGGGCAGCCCTCTTTTCAGCCAAAGCTTTCATGTGGGCGAACTTGTCAGTAGACATCGTATCTGCAAAACAAACAAATATCAAAACGAGTTAGAAGACTGGAAGAAATCAAAATTGAAATAAATAGAGAAATCTGATCCTACCTAAAGCTCTTGAGACCGCTGATCTAGTACCAGCCCTAACCAAAGCTTCAGTGTTAAAGCCCCTGATAGTAGGATTGGTAAAAGGTATCTGATCGGCACAGTGGATCAGAATCGCCTTGGTTTCTTTATCTACCTCGCTCAACCTCGCCTCACGCACAGTATATGCAGCAAGTTTACGATTATAGTGGGCGAGGCTCCAACCAATGGGGAACTTGGTAGACTCCAAAGACTGCTCGTCCTCGCTGAACTTCCCAACATAATCCATAGCTTTGGAATTGACGGGCTCGACAAAAAAGAATTTGTCCTTCCATTGACCCTTCAAAGAATCGGTATAAGGCTTGAAGATCTTGGCCGTCATCATTGTTTCGACTCTCTTCCCCGCTCTCGGAACCAGCCTCGGAATCAGAACTCGTGTCACTAGATCCTTGAGAGTTGGAGCTCCCCTGTTCCTCCCCGGACTGAACAACTTCGGACGAATCCGACCCAACTTGCACATCGTTAACCTGTCGATTCTCATTTGAAACGTCCTCTACATCTAGCACGTCTATTGGATCTTCGGGGGACTGATCATCATCCTGAAGATCGTACTCCACATCCGGTTCATTTGTTGGAACTTCGGGAGAATGGTCATCGACCACTACAAGAAAATCGCGTATTGCTGGCGGATTTTCTCCACCGGTACGTTTTCGGCAGAAATTTGGCATTTCCGGTGGATTTTTTTCGTCTGTAAATTTTCGGCAGAAAAATTTGAATTTCCGGCGGATTTGTATATTTCCGGCGGATTGTTTTAATTTTTTTTTTAAAAAAGAAATCCGCCGGAAATTCAAAAAAATCCACCGAAAATGTCGCCGGAACATTTCCTGCGGTTTCTTTTGAATTTCCGGCGGATTTATTTTAAAAAAAAAATTTTAAAAACCGCCAGAAATTCAAAAAAACTCCCGGAAATGTCGCTGGAACATTTTCGGCGGATTTTTTTGAATTTCCGACGGATTTTGTTTAAAAAATATAACAAAAAATTTCAAAAAATCCGCCGGAACGTTTTGAACTTCTTATAAATAAAACTTTCTCCTACACTCTTCTCATTCTCTCATTTCACTCTTTATATCCTTCTCACTTTCTCCTACACTCTTCTACATTTCTCCTTTCTTCTTTCTTCTCATTCATTCTCACTTATTCATTTTTCTTCCTTCTCACTTCTTCTTATTTCTTCATTCTCATACTCTCATTCATTCTTATTCCTTCTCACTTCTTCATTCTTATTCTCTCCTATATTATTTTTCCATACTCTCTTTCATTCTTTTTTTTACACCTTCTTCCTTCTCATTCATTCTCACTTATTCATTCTTCCTTCTTCTCACTTCTTCTTATTTCTTCATTCTTATTCTCACTATATTATTTTTCCATACTCTCTTTCATTCTTTTTTTTACACAACTCTCTTTCATTTTTATTCATTCTAATTTCTCTCTTACTTCTCATTCTATTCTATATAATTTTGTTCTCATATTCTACTTCATATTTTATTACTTCTTATTTAACTAGTATGCAACCTGTGCGATGCACGGGGAGCAATTTTGTTTTAAAATATCTACTTAAATAAAATTTCGAAAGGAAATAAATATATAGAATGTTCGGATGAAAAATATAATATTGATTATTTGATTATATGTAAAGTGTTATAAATAATAAGAATATATCTTGCTAACAATGTGAAAAAAATTCCCATATTAGGTTAATACTACATTATGATAGAGATATTATTGTAATATATATGTATATATATATGTATATATATATATATATATATATATATATATATATATTGTCAAAACATATAAAGTAAATCGATATACTTCAATTTTAGATATCATATAACCGAAGAGCCGATAACTAATAAACACGTTAAACATATGTTTTGGTAAGGGATTCCGTTAGGAAAAAAATCTTGGTAAGGGGTCTAAATTTTATAGGTGAAATTAGGTTTACCTTTTGTTTTAAATAAAGGAGAAGTAACAAAATAAAAGTCATACAGTCTTAGTCTTTCTATTCTGGTACATACTTGGGAAAGATATAGAAAAATTATTGGTGCTACAATTTACAATTTGTGAGAAGCTTCGATTGGAAGGTGGGGGGAAGGGGTGCTTGTGGTAAGGTAACTTTCTTTCCTTTCCCGCATTATTCTTTCATGGTTATATCACGAAATGACATTTGAAGTTTGGGAAGTCACATAAATGTTTATTCCACTTTTTTATTTGAATCATATGTTGTTTAAAGTCTTGGAACTTGTTTAGCAATTTATATGCTCATTAGGTCACTTACCTAAAAAAATATGTTGAGGGTTTTAAATATATGAACAAAACAAACAAAATTAGATATTATACTTTTTAAAAAATTAAAAAAAATTTTGTCAAAAAAAAATTAAAAATATTAAGTGAGTAGATATTATTCAAAACTAACAAAAGTATAAGGACTTTTAAATATAAGAACTTAATTGAAATCTCATTTGATTGTAATTTAATCTCTTTCATGATTTTATCGATTAAAACTAAAATAAATTAGATATATTCTTTGCACATTTATATTATTACCTGTTTATTACTAATAATTGATAATTTATCAATATTAAAATTCCTATTTTTTGTGTAGTTTTTATTTTTTCTGTACCTTGCAGTACTGGGTTGACTGCAGTTGGTCGGTCTCTTGCTGTCTGGCAGGAGGTTAGTGTGAGCCCGGGGGGTACCTGCGAAGCCACTCCGACACTCAAGTCAGTATTGAGAATAGATGAGTGATTTAGCTAGGAATGAGAGAGTGTACCTTATGAAGGCTATGGGAGCCGGTATTTATAGGAAATCATGCCCGTTTGTGGATTGTCGGATCAGTAGAATCGATCTCAACCATTCAAGTGTGATGGCCTTAATTGGGCTTGTATGTTGTGGATATGGGCCGAAATGATTGGCCAATCCATATCCAATTGCTAAATGCACCTCCTGGTATTGCTGAATGGACCTCCTGGTCTAGTCCAGAACAGTTGGCCCCCAAGCCGAGATTATTCCGAAGGATAGTCTTGGCTTGTAGAATTTTTGTCGATCAACCCGAAGTGTTACTTCATCTGTCCTGTCGGGTCGTATAAGATCTCTTCACCGCGACCGTGTCTCACACCTCCCTTGGTGTAATCCTTGTACCAGACACCGAGCTGGGGTGCCGTGTCCTAATGTTGGCGCCCTACTGGGTGCCTTGTGCCCAGATGCTGCGTCCTGATGTTGGCACCCTCCTGGGCGCCTTGTGCCAAGATGCCGTATCCTGATGTTGGCGCCCAGGAGGGCGCCTTGTGCCAAGGTGTTGTGTTCTGAAGTTGGCGCCCCCTGGGCGCCTTGTGCCATGCCCCCTGATGTTGGCAGCCTCCTGGGTGCCTTGTTGTTGTTCGTTATTGTTCTCGTTTGTGTTGTTGATGGCGCCCTCATAGGCGCCTGGGTGCTTGGTTGCTAGGCGCTGGATACCTCCTTGCGAAGCAGGATTTGGCGCCCTCTTGGGCGCTGGGTGCCGTTTTGCGCTGCCCTGGCTGCCTCCTTGCGAAGTAGGCTTTGGCACCCTCTTGGGCGCCTTGGGTGCTGGCTTGCAATGCGGTGGCTGCCCCCTTGCGAAGCATTTTGGCGCCCTCCTGGGCGCTGGGTGCCGGTTTACGCCAGGCTGGGTGCCGGCTTGCGAGAGGGGGTTTGGCGCCCTCCTAGGCGCCTCGGGCGCTGGCTTGCAATGCGCTGGCTGCCCCCTTGCGATGTGTTTTGGCGCCCTCCTGGGCGCTGGGTGCCGGTTCGCGCTAGGCTGGGTGCCGGCTTGCAACACCAATTTTGGCGCCCTCTAGGGCGCCTGGGTGTCGGTATTGGCACGCTGGCTGTTGTTGTGCGAAAAGGTGATGTGCAAGTGTACACAATCGTAACAAGTAATAGAGTGATAAATAGAGATCATTCCCACAAGGATTGATGTTAATTTAAGAGTTTAACTAGTTAACAAGTTAATGAAAAGAGCAAGGTAACAATAGCACGTTTTTGGAGTGTGAACATAATCAGTTGTTGGTAAAATCAGTAAGAAATGCAAAGAGTTATAAAGTGAGTTGGATTACTCTTCGTTATGTAAATTCCCAGGAGTACGGCGCTATAACGTTATACGCTGTAGCGTTAAGCGCTGTAACGTATGGATGCGTGCCTTTCAGTCACTATCGCCAGGGTTTTGTTACAAGCCTCCTATGTCTAGGATCTAAATAAGTTCACCCCTGTATAATAAAGAACCTACAGCTTTTGCTTTATGAACTATTGCTCCCCTATGTCTAGGGTTAAGCACAAATTGCTTAAATGTCTTTAAACAACCTTCCATTCATATCTATCCTTGAGTTCGAATCATGGACCATGTCTGTACCCATGAATCTACTAGTTTTAGTTGGCCAATCCCAAAATAAGTTTGAAAGTATTAAAATACAAGGATTAAAACGCAAACGCCATAATATTATATTACAATACTCAAGGATCATTACAAACTAGAATTAATCCAACTACTAAGTGTTTAGCTCATGGCACACATCATCAACACAATATAAACCAAAAAGCTTACATCAACGTGAGTGAACAAGAGATGAATGGTTGCAAAAGATGCACTCCAAGGATTCCAAGTCTTGCACGGCTGGAAGATGCTATGGCGTGGCTAAACCGTAGGTATGGATAAGAAAAATAAAAACTAAACTAAAAGCTTTAAGTGTGGAGTATTAATGGAGGATAAATATGTGTCAGGTAGTCTTCTCTCTAAAAATCTCTCCTAGGGTCGAAAAAATGTGTAGTGTGGAGTGGATAGAGTTAGATATTATCTAAATCTCATAAAGTAGCTTTTACAAAAAAGGTGATAGTGACACTTATCACCAACTAACAAATATCTTTCAATGAGAAAACGCCAAGTGTCCTTTTCAACCCACTTGGAAGCTTCTGCGTCAGGCTCCATTATTGTCCATCTGTCCCACCGCCATATAGCGCTATAGCGCTTACCACTGCAGCACTAACAACACATTAAAATACTAAAAAGGGCACCATTTGTGCCAAATGTTAGGAAGTTAACTCTCAGCCTCGTTTATACTTCTAATCACATATTTACAGAATAAAGTACTAATATTACTTGAGAACTTGCCCTAATTAAAGTAATAAGAGCACAAATAACACATATAAATATGAGTTATCACACCTCCAAACTTAAACCATTGCTTGTCCTCAAATAATGACACTTGAATAAAGCAAGAGTACAGAATGACAGGTGAAAATCAAAATCAAACTAGTTGCATCTTTAAATCAAACAGATTTTCAAAAATTTCTCTCATTAGGCCAAACTTTCAGATTCACATTCAACACACACACCATTGCTTTTCACAACATATAGACTTATTACTGCTCAATTGTGAGTGTGTGACTACTAGACTTAGCTTAGATCCTAGCTAGTTTCAACATTTTTCCTAGCCTTGGAAAGAGTGGCCTTCTTTTGGTTTAGACAAAGAATTTTTCAAACGAGAGAGTAGGCTAAACTTTCACTTAAGACAAGAGGGGCTTCAAAGCACAACAAAGGGCTTGATTAGGCATTTCAGATCTTTGGCTAGTGCATTATCTATTGATTTGGTGATTTCTCAGCGCTATAGCGTTAAACGCTACAGCACTGGTGAATTTGATGAATAGATTCAGCTGCAGCTGCCTCACTACTGAACTTCCTATTTGCATTTCTTTCTTTTTTTTCTTTCTTTTCTTTTTATGCCTTTTTTTTGGAACAGTTCAGCATTTGTTTCAGTTAACTGCAGCCTTTTACATGACCATTTGTTCACTTTGGGTCTTATTGCAGTAACCATCATATACTCTTCATACCTAGCCTTAATATAACCGATGCACCCCCAAACTTAGCTTCAAAAGCTACTCTCAAGTTTTAATAAAAACTTGACTAAACCTTGGTTAACCAGGACTAACCTTAGCTCTAGATCATCCTTAGCTAACTAGGTTCCTTGCTAAGCCTAGAGTTTTGACTGTACAAGCAGTAATAAAACCATTTATTGTTAAAACAGGGCTACTCTGCTCAAAACACATAATCATCATTAAATTTAGCCACACAAGTATCACTTTTACTGCTGAAAAATTTAAAATTGCAACTAATTCTACAAAACATAATATTGTCATTCATAAGCAAAACATGCATTAACTTCATAATACATTAATAAGGCCCCTCCCTCAAACATAAAACCTAGCAGTGTGCTCACTGCTCATGCATATGCAAGGACAGACGCTATAGCATCTACATGTATATAATTTTTTTTTGAAACGCTTACCTGCTACTCCTTCTCGCGCCTCTTACTTGCTCTTGAGGGGCAGGGGTTGCTTTTGTGGGCTTCTTTTTCTTGGGGGGCTGTGGGGGTTTCTTTTCTGCCGCTACAGCGGTAGCCGCTGTAGCCATGGTGTTAGGGTCCTCTGCTTTTTTATTGGCTGCCATTTCAGCCAATTTTTTAGCTGCTTCTCTCTCCCCAGAATGATCAAGAGTATGCTCCTCAGATGCAGCTTTCTGTGGGGATTTGGCTATAGACGTTGTAGCATCAGCCGCTACAGCGCTAACTGGCACCTCTTCTTGTGGAGGGTCATCTGCCAACCTGATTCCAGGGTTTCCCCTTGCTGCATGGTAGGAAACATACTTTTTCTTGGGTGTTTGATGCTGTTGCTGTGATTGCTCTGCTGGTTCTTCATTTGCTGCCTGTGGTTCTGGTTCTTCTTGCTGCGGTTCTTTTGTTGGGTGGTTGATAGGTGATTTAGGTGGTTCAGGGCTGGTGGTGGGACTTGGTGGTGGTGTTGAAGTTTTTGCTGGGGATTTATGGGGTTTCTTTGGGCTAGGGGTTGGGTCACACTATATTTCTCCCTCCTCTTCACTCTCAACTTCTTCCTCAGATGAATCCTCCTCTTCATCACTCACTATTTCCCTCATTACTGCCTTTGTTTCTTCTTCATCCTCCTCACTGATTTCTTCCATCTCTTCAGATCCTAGGCTTTCTTCTTCCTCCAGAATCACCTTCTTAAACTTTTTAGTAGGACTCTGTCATTTCTTCTTTGCTGGGCTTCCCACTTTTTTCTTGTTTTCTTCCTCCACCTTTTTACATGGCTCTTCGTCAATTAGCCAGTCAGGAAATTCAGGTGGTTGTATAGTGGCTTTGCCCTTTGAGATTTGAGCATACATAGCCTTTTCCCATTCAAACTTTTGCTTTACGAAGGGACAGAGAGACCGCTGCTGCAACGTCAGGCACTGTAGCATCGCGGCATCACCCGATGCTGTAGCGACAGGCTTTTGCTTTGGTTTGAACGCAGTGGGGAAAGCTCCTGTAACATCCCCAAAATAATTAATGGAATTATTTAGGTGTTAACCCAATTAAACCAATTTAGTACTCGACTGGTAAATTTATCGAGTGCTAAAATTATTTAATTGTTGTCATCGGATCGTTAACCGGATAATACGGACCAAGGAATTTTTGGAATCGAAAGAGGAGATTTCGATCGATATGGCAATTTGACCGCGTTGCAACTTAAATATTAAATAAATATATATATGTATAAGTGTGTGCGTGTGAAAGGAGAAGAAAGAATTAAAAAGAGAAAAGAAGAGAAAGAAGGGAACGAGAGACAGAGGAGAAACAGAGAGGAGAAGAGAAAAAGAAAAGAAGAGAGAAAGAAAGGGGGAGGAAGAAGAAGAGGAAAAAGGGGGTGCTTCCGCTCAACAAAACGACTTCCTTCCAACACGAAAAATGCTCAGCGTTACTTCCTCTTCGATTTGGTACCAAGATCTTCATCATCAACTCACTCTCTCTCACTTTGCCATTTTCGAATTTTAGAGGAAAAATGGAGGTTTTGTGGTTCAAGCTCAAAGGAAAGCCTAGAATGGTGGTGAGGAGCGAGCTCAAGGTCGAATACGCGAATATTGAAGTCCGATTTGGAGTTTTTGAAGAATTGAAGGTTAGGGTTCAAATTGGGGTTTTTGGTGAATAGTAGCTTTTGGAGGTTAGGGATGATGAATAGTGTTCGTGGAAGAATTTCGGGGAAATCGGTATTTCGGTTAAAATGAGGTTTCGCGATCGAGTGGAAAGCTTTGAAAGCGGAAGTGGCGTCGTCGGAACGGAGAGTTTAAGCGGGGAGCGTTCGTGTGGCTACTCGGTGATTTCGGCTCGATCGTGGTTCACGCTTCAAGGGTGAGTTCTACTCACGTTTAGGATTTTATGTTTCGAATTAATTAATTAACTGTTTTATCGCTTTCGCTGGACTGGAATATTTCTGGATATTGTCTGTTTCGAGTTAGGAATTAATCGGAGCGAGTCTCGGGTTGAGTCATGTTGAAATGAAATTCTTAGTGATTTAATTCCGGAAGATTTTGAGTCAAAAACCATTATTTTTGAATATGTCGAATTTTGATGAAAATCGAATGTGTTGAGTCTTTGATTGGATTGGTTGATCGAGTGAGGACGTTGGATATGTTTTTGTACTATTTTGGTGTTAGGACTGGACTGGAACAGGTATCGGAATTGGTCGGAACGACGAAAATTGCGAAAATGGGATAAAATACAATGCTGTCAAAAGCGCACGACCCGTGCGTCTCAGGCGCACGGATCGTGCGGATCTTTCGGTTTCTGTTTTCAAAAATGCAACACAGGGCGCACGACCCGTGCGTATGGGCGCACGAACCGTGCGTTGTATTCTGTCCAAATTTTTCAAAGTGCCCTAATTGATTCCGTTTCGATTCAAATCCTCTCCTAATCCTTTCCTAACCCTTATATAATGATATTAGGCTTATGACGCCATGATTTTGGGTGTGTTACAAAGGGTTTTATAAAACGCTTTTTGATGTCTAAACCGTTTCGAAAAACCGAATAATAGTACACGTGTGCGGATACGTTTTATTGATAACAAATGGACTATGAGTCCTGTGTGGTAAAGTAAAATTTAATGAACTAAATGTTCATATGATTGTAGATATATATATTATATCGAGTTTGGGTGACGACCCATGTTGACATACTAGGCGGGGCAGTCATGATCCCTTACCCTAGGCTCCGTGCCATTAGGAAACACTATTGGTAAGGGGGTTCACCGGGTTTGGAAGCGGTTACGCAGTCGGTGTTATGTCAAATTTGTTTGTTGTACGATTCACCGGGTTTGGAAGCGGTAACGCAGTCGGTGTCGTACTGAGTCATAACAGGTTCACCGGGTTTGGAAGCGGTAACGCAGTCGGTGATCTGTTAAAAGTTAAGTAATGCGGTTCACCGGGTTTGGAAGCGGTAACGCAGTCGGTGCCGTGTCACGTTATATAAAAATTCATAATTGAACCGAGAGTGTTAGTAGGGGTCTCGGTAGAACTCACTGAGATTGTATCTCACTGTTTATATTTTGTGGTTTTTACAGAGAAACGAGGGAAAAAGAAAAGGTGAAGAAGCACAGCTAGGTGGTGTGCATATGAAGACGGTGAAGACTTAGTTTTCATTGTCATTGTCTTTCCCTCGAGATTTTTGTATTTCCGATTGTATAACTTGTATCAGTAAAAGTTGTAAAATCGTTTCCGCTATTTCTTGGTATTTGGATATTGGACTCTAGGTTTTGAGCTGTTTTTATTTATGTTCAATATCTAAAACAGGAAAAATATCTCTGATTATTTTATGATGGTACACTTGGGTATTTTTACTCGATAAAAATATCGGGGTGTTACAGTTGGTATCAGAGCAGTTCGACCTAGTCGGACTTAGTTTAGGGTTGAGTCGATTCCTTGCTAGTTCTGTTTGTAATTACACTTGTGATGCTAAGAGACATTGAGCCTGATCAACTTAATACTTAGTGCATCATAAGCGGAATTATGACTGGATGATCAAGACGCAGTCCTCGACCAAAATCGGAATCTCCAACCGGTGCATCCTCGGGAAAGGTGACATAACGGTGGAAGTATACACCGCTAAGTTGGAAAGTTGTTTCAGTTTTACCAAGGGGTAAAGTAAGCTCCGGATGACGAATGGAGAATGCAGATGTATAAGAAGGGCCTTAGTGCTTTTATGACTTAGGGTCTCAGTTCCTATACTATTACCAATTATGTTGCCTTAGTGCAACCAGCCTATGTCGCCGAGGATGATCTTAAAGAGAATATTTGAAAGGAAAGAAGGTAGTTGATTTATCAACTTCGAATGCAAAGTCCTAAGATAATCTAATCAAAGGAAAAGCAGATGCAATTCTTTGATTCTTCAAAGGTCAGAAGATGTTCTAACTGTGGAAAGCCTCACAGCGGTGATTGCAAGCAAAGATCTAATCGGTGCTATTATAGAAATGTAGAGGGTCACTATGGTAAAGAGTGCCCTATAAGGGAGAGTTTCAAGAAGTTACAAGCAGCTCTAAGGCAAGGACGAGTCAACACTTTGAATGCTTAGACAGTTACAACTGCAGACAAGTTACTGAGGGGTATGGAATCAGTTCTCAATAACTCCGTCAGTATATTATATGATTCGGGTGCAACCCATTGTTTTATAGCACAAGCATGTGTAGATCGGTTGGGATTAGCATTGTCTCCGCTATCCAAGCCGATAACTATTTTAACTGCTGATAAGGGTCGTGTCCAGACCTAATCTTTGTATAGAATTGTCTACTTGTCATAGGAGGCAGAAATTTCGTTGTAGAATTTATTGTTTGCCTATGAGAAGTGTGGACACCATTTTGGGTATGAATTGGATGACTGCAAACCATGTTGCAATTGACTGTATTAATCAACTATCAGCTTCGCTTCAGGACCAGTTGAATCGTCTAAGACAAACTCTGAAGCGGTTACCTAGTTCACCTTAGACGGTCAATCTTCATTCCAAGGTGCGGGAGCACATGTTAGTATGTTATCTGCATCCGCTGAAACTAGTTTAGATTTGGCGAACGTTCAGGTCGTGAATGACTTTCTGGATGTCTTCACGATGAAGTTTCTTCTGAACCTCCAGAGCGAGAAGTAGAGTTTACTGTAGAATTGATTCCTGGCACGGGATCAATATCTATTGTTTCTTATTGAAGGTTTCTTGAGAATTAAAGGAAATGGAGTCTCAACTTGAAGAGTTGACGTTAAAGAAATTCATTCGACCGAGTGCTTCGTTAAGGAGTGCTCTGGTGGGGTTAGTCAAGAGGAAATATAGTAGCATGAGATTGTACATCGGTTATCGACAACTTAACAAAGTGACGATCAAGAATAAATATTCCTTGCCAAGGATAGATGAATTGCTTGATCAGCTTCGGGGGCCGAGGTGTTTTCTAAAATTGATCTGAAGTCGGGATATCATCAAATAAAAGTTAGAGCCTTAGATATTCCGAAGACAACTTTCTGTACTAGGTATGGAGATTACAAGTTCGTGGTAATGCCCTTCGGTTTGACTAATGCTCCAGCGGTATTCATGGATTACATGAACCGAGTGTTCCACACTTATCTGGATCAGTTCGTTGTGGTTTTCAATGATGGTATCTCGACGTGCTCGAAGACCATTGAGGAGCATGTCCAACATCTCCGCATTGTTCTGAACGTACTCCGAGAGAGGAAATTGATGCCAAGCCGTCGAAGTGTGATTTCGGGATGCCTGAGGTAAAGTTTCTGGGATATGCGATTTCCCAATCGGGAGTTGCGGTGAATCCCAGTAAGATAGAAGCTGTATTGAATTGGGAATGACCAACGTTAGCCACTGAAATCAGAAGTTTTCCAAGTACACTCGGTTACTACAAGAAGTTTATCGAAGGATTCTCACAAATGGTTCTTCCACTTACTCGGTTAACTCGTAAGGATCAACCTTTTACGCGGGATGCCGATTGTGAAGAATGTTTTCAAGAGTCGAAGATTTTGACTTCTGCTCCAATCCTGATTCTTCCGGATCCGTCATTGGAATTTTAAATTTTCGATGACGCTTCAGGGAAGGGTTTAGGATGTATTCTAATGCAAAGATCAACAAGTGGTAGCTTAGGCGTCCAGACAATTAAGGTCTCGTGAAGAGAATTATCCAACTCATGAATTGGAGTTAATAGCTATTGTGTATGCACTGAAGATTTGGAGACGTTACCTGTGTGGGTCTCGTTTCGAAGTCTCTAGTGGTCACAAGAGTTTAAGGTATCTGTTTGATCAGAAAGAACTGAATAGCAGGCAGAGAAGTGTGTAGAATTCTGAAGGATTATGACTTCGGGTTGAAGTATCATCCAGGAAATTCCAATGTTGTAGCTGATGCGAGTAATAGGAAATCGCTCCACACGGCAGAATTATGATGCATTAGATGGAATTATTAGAGTCTGATAGAGACTTAAATCTGAATTCAAGATCGAGAGGAACCTGTTAGTGTTGAGCCATATGAGGATCTCTAGTTCCCTAAGGGATTCTATACGCTTAGCATAGGAAGTTGAGGTGAAGCTTCAATCACAAAAGGTATTTCCAGATTTTACCATAGATAGTGATGGAGTCAGTTGTTTCAACGGTAGAATCTGTGCGGCCGATGATGAGAACAATAAAAGGCAAGTGTTAGAGGGACCGAAGTTTATATTCTGTTCCAGGGTGTACAGAATATAAAGCAGAGGTATTAGTTTGTTAACCTCTCCTTTGTGAAGGTTAACAATGAGATAGTATTATGAGATTCCGTTTGACAAAGCGAACATGAATACGAATATGTAAGTGAGGTAACTGCTGACTGTTTTCACGTTGCGAATAAACATCAAAGGATTAATTGATGGATCTGCTTGCAAGTGACTGAAATTTCCGAAGTGAAGCTTGGTGTGCGGCGTGATAGTTTTGAAAAATCGTTTCTGTAAAACCCGCATGCTAAAGTTAATTTTGGGAACGAAGTAAGAGGCTAATAGAATATGATTGAGGAGGAAAATCCTAGGAGGATTACTTGGGTTGAGGGGAAGCTCTCAACGCTATTGACTAATTCGGAAAGGAGCTCTGAGTTCTGTTTGATAGTTGTTTGGAGAACAACTGAGGTGATTTTCATTACGTTCGAATGTATTTGTTGTCCCCGTGGTTTATTTCTACGTTTAAGATAAACGTTTCTGGTAAGTCCTCATTTCATCTTCTTTTGAAAAGTGTTATCTCGAAATCTTGGGGGCGAGTCAAGAAGTTTCACAAACGACTTTCCGTCACATTTGTCAATGTGTACGAGAACTGTTATGGATTTTAGAAGAGTTGTTGAGAACGTGTTTACACCCTTCGAGGAAATCGTGTTTGTTTTTACCTCTACTGAGGAATACCAGTTTGTGGATCTCATTTTCAACCTGTATGTCTATCAAGTGTCTTATATCACACCCTTTGATTTAGATTAATCAAAGTTGGAGAGTAAACGAGGATAATTGGAATGAAGCTTCGGAAGTGTTTTCAAACGCGGTGCCGAGCCGATGTAGGCAAATGATGAGTTTCTCGTGTAGATGCGTGACCAGAGAGTTCGTATCAAGGTAGTAGTGGATCATACTTGGAGATTGATGTGCCAACTTGGGAAGAGTTCCTACGCTCATTTCGTTAGTTCGAGATTGTTTTCCAGCAACTTAAACCTTTCTGAGAATGTCGATTCTCGGTTAGTCGGATGGAAGACTTAGCGAAATTTTGAGGACAAAATTCTTTCAAGTTGGGGAGAATGTAACATCCCCAAAATAATTAATGGAATTATTTGGGTGTTAACCCAATTAAACCAATTTAGTACTCGACTGGTAAATTTATCGAGTGCTAAAATTATTTAATTGTTGTCATCGGATCGTTAACCGGATAATACAGACCAAGGAATTTTTGGAATCGAAATAGGAGATTTCGATTGATATGGCAATTTGACCGCGTTGCAACTTAAATATTAAATAAATATATATATGTATAAGTGTGTGCGTGTGAAAGGAGAAGAAAGAATTAAAAAGAGAAAAGAAGAGAAAGAAGGGAACGAGAGACAGAGGAGAAACAGAGAGGAGAAGAGAAAAAGAAAAGAAGAGAGAAAGAAAGGGGGAGGAAGAAGAAGAGGAAAAAGGGGGTGCTTCCGCTCAACAAAACGACTTCCTTCCAACACGAAAAATGCTCAGCGTTACTTCCTCTTCGATTTGGTACCAAGATCTTCATCATCAACTCACTCTCTCTCACTTTGCCATTTTCGAATTTTAGAGGAAAAATGGAGGTTTTGTGGTTCAAGCTCAAAGGAAAGCCTAGAATGGTGGTGAGGAGCGAGCTCAAGGTCGAATACGCGAATATTGAAGTCCGATTTGGAGTTTTTGAAGAATTGAAGGTTAGGGTTCAAATTGGGGTTTTTGGTGAATAGTAGCTTTTGGAGGTTAGGGATGATGAATAGTGTTCGTGGAAGAATTTCGGGGAAATCGGTATTTCGGTTAAAATGAGGTTTCGCGATCGAGTGGAAAGCTTTGAAAGCGGAAGTGGCGTCGTCGGAACGGAGAGTTTAAGCGGGGAGCGTTCGTGTGGCTACTCGGTGATTTCGGCTCGATCGTGGTTCACGCTTCAAGGGTGAGTTCTACTCACGTTTAGGATTTTATGTTTCGAATTAATTAATTAACTGTTTTATCGCTTTCGCTGGACTGGAATATTTCTGGATATTGTCTGTTTTGAGTTAGGAATTAATCGGAGCGAGTCTCGGGTTGAGTTGTGTTGAAATGAAATTCTTAGTGATTTAATTCCGGAAGATTTTGAGTCAAAAACCATTATTTTTGAATATGTCGAATTTTGATGAAAATCGAATGTGTTGAGTCTTTGATTGGATTGGTTGATCGAGTGAGGACGTTGGATATGTTTTTGTACTATTTTGGTGTTAGGACTGGACTGGAACAGGTATCGGAATTGGTCGGAACGACGAAAATTGCGAAAATGGGATAAAATACAATGCTATCAAAAGCGCACGACCCGTGCGTCTCAGGCGCACGGATCGTGCGGATCTTTCGGTTTCTGTTTTCAAAAATGCAACACAGGGCGCACGACCCGTGCGTATGGGCGCACGAACCGTGCGTTGTGTTCTGTCCAAATTTTTCAAAGTGCCCTAATTGATTCCGTTTCGATTCAAATCCTCTCCTAATCCTTTCCTAACCCTTATATAATGATATTAGGCTTATGACGCCATGATTTTGGGTGTGTTACAAAGGGTTTTATAAAACGCTTTTTGATGTCTAAACCGTTTCGAAAAACCGAATAATAGTACACGTGTGCGGATACGTTTTATTGATAACAAATGGACTATGAGTCCTGTGTGGTAAAGTAAAATTTAATGAGCTAAATGTTCATATGATTGTAGATATATATATTATATCGAGTTTGGGTGACGACCCATGTTGACATACTAGGCGGGGCAGTCATGATCCCTTACCCTAGGCTCCGTGCCATTAGGAAACACTATTGGTAAGGGGGTTCACCGGGTTTGGAAGCGGTTACGCAGTCGGTGTTATGTCAAATTTGTTTGTTGTACGATTCACCGGGTTTGGAAGTGGTAACGCAGTCGGTGTCGTACTGAGTCATAACAGGTTCACCGGGTTTGGAAGCGGTAACGCAGTCGGTGATCTGTTAAAAGTTAAGTAATGCGGTTCACCGGGTTTGGAAGCGGTAACGCAGTCGGTGCCGTGTCACGTTATATAAAAATTCATAATTGAACCGAGAGTTTTAGTAGGGGTCTCGGTAGAACTCACTGAGATTGTATCTCACTGTTTATATTTTGTGGTTTTTACAGAGAAACAGGGGAAAAAGAAAAGGTGAAGAAGCACAGCTAGGTGGTGTGCATATGAAGACGGTGAAGACTTAGTTTTCATTGTCATTGTCTTTCCCTCGAGATTTTTGTATTTCCGATTGTATAACTTGTATCAGTAAAAGTTGTAAAATCGTTTCCGCTATTTCTTGGTATTTGGATATTGGACTCTAGGTTTTGAGCTGTTTTTATTTATGTTCAATATCTAAAACAGGAAAAATATCTCTGATTATTTTATGATGGTACACTTGGGTATTTTTACTCGATAAAAATATCGGGGTGTTACAGCTCCCATTGGGGACCTCCTTTCTTCTTTGGGCTCAACCTCTACATCTGCATTAATGCACAGCTTAGTGATTAGGCACAGAAAGTAAATATTACCTCCCTTTTTTACTCTGCACTTCTCTATTTCTCTTGAGATCAGCTTTCCTACATCAATCTGCTCCCCTGCCATGATAGCATCAATTACTATCAGCCTTTCCTTCTCCACAAACGTAGTGTGAGAAGTAGGTAGCAAGGAGTGCTTGATAAAGCTGCACCACATGTTTGCCTCTTCACGCAAGTACGCCTGCTTCAACTTGTATTCAGTCCCAAATTTGTCCCATGTAGCTCCTTCTACACAGATCCTCTCCCTCACACCTTCCATTTCTGCCTTTCCCCAGGTTTTGACCTTGCTCTCCAACGCTTTTCCATGGTAACCTAGACGGAAGACATCATTTATTGATCTTGCATTGAAGTTAAGGATTTCGCCCCTAACCGTAGCATAGGTTTGGGGCTTTCCATCCTTGGGTTCTTCAATGCCTGCATAAAACTCCCTGACCAAGGACACCAGGTATTGTTTGCGATGCTTGATGAATTGCTCCCAACCCAGCTCTGCCACAGTTGTCGTGAAAGCGTCTGAGGCCTTATCAGTTTTGAACCCTCTCTCAGCGATGAATTCCATTTTCCGCAATTTTTGGGGATCAATGTTTGTCATTTCAGCCTTGGATGATCCTGCTTCAGCGTTTGCTCCCTTTCCAGACTTTTTTAGGGCTACTTGTTTCTTAGTCATTTTTGTAGCTTTGAAAACGTAGTAAAACGTATGAAATTTATGGGTTTATGCGTTTTCCGTTTGGGAAAGATGAAGAAGACGGTTACGGATGGTGGATGAGACGGTGAAGAAATGGGGGTGTTAATTTAAGAAAGAGAACGCGTGCGTGGGAAGTTGAGATTGGGAAAACGTGGAGGATGTGACCGTTGCAAGTGTTATGATGGAGAGAGAAAAGTGAACGTGCTTGATGTGACTGGACTGAGCATAGAGCAGTTGAGATAAGGTTGCCAGATGCCACGTCACCCCTGCTCTGTTTCTTGGTTTTTTAAAGTTTGACTTTTTGATTTGTAACCAGTAGCATGCACTATAGCGCCAATTGTTATCTCCCAGCAGCAAACTGTATCTTCCAAACTCCTCATACTTGTAACTGCACAAAATTTAAATTAAAAACACAAAATGGGTTAGTTTTAAAACCTTGGGTTGCCTCTCAGGAGCGCTTGCTTTAAAAGTCTTCAGCCACACTTCCTCTTTTATTAGAGGTCTTTAAGTTCAATTGTGGTTTTTCCCCTTACCACATTCTCACCAAGGTACTGTTTTACCCTTTGGCCATTAACTTTGAAGGTGGTGTTGGTTGCTTCATCAAATAGGTTCACAGCACCATGAGAATACAATTTCAAGAACCTAAATGGTCCTAACCATCTTGACTTTAGCTTGCCTGGAAACAATTTCAGTCTTGAATTGAATAGCAACACTTGTCCTCCTACCTTCAGCTCTCTCTTTTGTATTTTATGGTCATGCCAGGCCTTGATCTTTTCTTTGTAGATTGCTGCATTTTCATAGGCAAAGTTCCTAATTTCTTCAAGTTCATGCACCTGCAGCATTCTGGCTTCTCCTGCTTTATTAAGGTCAAAGTTGAGCTTTTTTATTGCCCAATGAGCTTTATGCTGCAACTCAATAGGCAGGCGGCAAGCCTTTCCATATACTAGCCTATAGGGTGACATTCCCAAAGGTGTTTTAAAAGCTGTCCTGTAGGCCCACAGAGCAGCATCTAAATGCAGTGACCATTCTTTCCTTGTTGGACCTACCATCTTCTCTAGCATTCTTTCGATTTCTCTGTTAGACAATTCTGTTTGACCACTTGTTTGAGGATGGTAAGCAATAGCAATCTTATGCTTGACTCCATACTTAGCCAGGAGGGTCTCAATCAGTTTGTTGCAGAAATGAGAACCCTCATCACTGATTATTGCTCTAGGAGTTCCAAATCTGGTAAAAATGTTCTTTTGCAATAATTTGCTTACAGACTTAGCATCATTGTTGGGTAGAGCAACAGCCTCTACCCACTTTGATACATAGTCCACTGCCACTAGGACATACAGGTTTCCATGAGATGGAGGAAAGGGTCCCATGAAATCCATTCCCCAAACATCAAAGAGTTCTATCTCTAGAATGTTGGTTAAGGGCATCTCATGTTTGTTGGAAATGTTCCCTGTTCTCTGACACCTGTCAGACCTCCTTACCATATCCTGAGTGTAACACCCTAAAATAATTTAATTAAGTAATTGATTAAATTATTTAAAGTGTTGCACTAATTTTCTTTATTATATTATAATGTAGTATTTTTATTTAATTGAAGGGGATGGCGTTGGTAATACCGGTATTGCAAATGACGGCCCAAGAAGCCCAAGCCCGTTGGCTTAGGCGCTCCTTAGGCACTAGGGGTCTAGGTCGCGCCTCACTAGTGTCAAAAGAAAGAAAGAAAATCGAAAGAGAGAAGAAAAGAAAGAAAGTCGAAGGAGAGGAGAAGAGAAGGAAGGAGCGACTTCAAGCTTGGAGTTAGGGTTTGTGCATCTTGAGCCTAGGTAAGGGTTCCTAATCTTCGATGATTCGATTTCCTTTCTCTATCAAGTGCTTAAGTTTCGTTTTCCCTAACCCTTCCTATTTTTGTTCAATTTGCGAATGGTCCAAGAGAAAGAGAGAGGGGGCGTATTCGTGAATAAGGGAAGAAGAAGGAGAAGAATTCTTGTTGCGGTAGTTTGTCGGTGCTTCGGTGGAAAGAGCTCTAGTTCGTCACAATCAAGGTTAGGGGAGTCTCACTCTATAATAGAGAGTATAATAGGTTGTATGTGAACCATAGGATTCCACTTGTTATTATGTTGTTAATTGTTAGATTTTTAGGTTAGTTGAAATTGATAATTAGTGTGATTGATTCGATTCCCTATGCTAAGGTTAGATTACATGTGTTGATGTTATGCCTTGTTGTGTTCTTAATGCATAAATGTGAGAATGAATGTTGTTGGTATGAGTATAATGCATTTTGTGATTTGTTGTTGTGAATTGTTTTGGAAATTTGATGTTTGGTAGATGTTGGGTCGCATGGGGCGCCAAGTGCCTAGGGAAAATGGCGCTCCGTGTACTGTAGCAGTGAGTTGGTGTTGCGTTGCGTGTGTTGTTTTGCTGCCTGAGCGTGAGTGTGTTGCTGTCTGGGCGCCTGTGCTGCCCAGAATGGCGCCTGGGCGCCTGTGTCCCATGGAGTGTGCGCCTAGGGGTGGTTTATGTGAAGTTCAATTTCTAAACAGTTTTTACCGAGCCAAATTTTGTATTCACGTGACCAAATGACATTTAAAACACTTTGGCTAAAGAATTTCCAGATTTGCACATGTGGTTTTGAAATGGTCCTATTGGGCATTGTTTTGGCTTGTTTAAGGGGTGCCTTGTGTGCAACTCATTTTCTGAGCATATTTTCCCGAGCCAAATTTTGTATTCACCTGACCAAATCATATTTTGAGCACTTTGGCTAAGGAATTTCCAGATTTGCACTTGTGGTTTTGAAATGGTCCTATTGGGCATTGTTTTGGCTTGTTTAAGGGGTGCCTTGTGTGCACTTCAATTTCTAAACAGTTTTTACCGAGCCAAATTTTGTATTCACCTGACCAAATGACATTTAAAACACTTTGGCTAAAGAATTTCCAGATTTGCACATGTGGTTTTGAAATGGTCCTATTGGGCATTGTTTTGGCTTGTTTAAGGGGTGCCTTGTGTGCAACTCATTTTCTGAGCATATTTTCCCGAGCCAAATTTTGTATTCACCTGACCAAATCATATTTTGAGCACTTTGGCTAAAGAATTTCCAGATTTGCACTTGTGGTTTTGAAATGGTCCTATTGGGCATTGTTTTGGCTTGTTTAAGGGGTGCCTTGTGTGCACTTCAATTTCTAAACAGTTTTTACCGAGCCAAATTTTGTATTCACCTGACCAAATCATATTTTGAGCACTTTGGCTAAAGAATTTCCAGACTTGCACTTGTGGTTTTGAAATGGTCCTATTGGGCATTGTTTTGGCTTGTTTAAGGGGTGCCTTGTGTGCAACTCATTTTCTGAGCATATTTTCTTGAGCCAAATTTTGTATTCACCTGACCAAATGATATTTAAAACATTTTGGCTAAAGAATTTTCAGCTGTTCATGCACCGTTTGAAATTGTCCTAGAAGGGTGTCGTTTTGACTATGTTGTGGTGCCTAGGAGTGAGCAGTGAGTTCTGAAGATATTTTCCCTAGCCAAATTCTGTATTCACTTGACCAAATCCCATTTTGAACATTTTGGCTAGAGCGGTTTTTAATTTTTCAGTTGGCCTAATATGTGTGTGCGCGTGGGTGTTGTGTTGGGCGCCAAGTGTGGCCGCCCGGGGCGCCAAGAGGTGCGCCCGTGCCTTGTGTTTGGTTTCGGTCTTAATGGTGACTGATTAGTCCCTAAGTGTTAGATTAGTCTTAGAGACGTGATTGTGATGAGAAAATAGATAAGTTGATTGATGATGAGGCCATGAGGGCTACAACAAGATTAATTAACGATGAGATATAGGACATATGGACCGTGTTGTTGAGGATTATAATTGTGGTTGTTGTCATGGAGTCTCATGCATACATAAGGCTGCGGTCTGAGTTATAAATTATGATGATAAGGCTGCGGTCTGAGTTCTAAATCAAAATGATAAGGCTGCGGTCTGAGTTGATATTATGATGATAAGGCTGCGGTCTGGGAACATGGTACCACATGCATAACTGTATTGCATACATCCTCATGATAAGCATGCGAGTTGCTGATTGTATGAACTATTGCTACTGTGTGATTGTATGAGTGTGATACTATGATGAGATATACTCCTTATTATAGTCTTTATTATATGGTTCGAGACTCACCCTTCTGTTGTTGTTTACCACAGGTAGTCCTGAGTGAAGGCTTACTCCTTTCACTCCCGAGTCGGTCTGCTCTGATACGTGACACCTAGGGGGTGGGCATAGGATTCTAGTGTTAATCAGTTGCTGTTGAATTTCTATATGCATTAATTTAATGATTTTGTTTTTGATGAGGCTGATGTTCGGCGCTTTTTGAGATTATATTATTTTTCCGCTGCGAGACATCTAAATTATAATGTGTGGAATTTTATTGGTGAAGTTATGAGTACCCTAAATTATTTTATGGTGTTGCGTATTATAAAAGTGTATTGAAGGTTTATAATGATTTGATCGTTGTTAGATTAGGATCATGCGTAGCATTCCATTCAAAAAGAAATTTTGAAACTCTGATCTCTATGATAAATAGCCGGGTAGAATGGGGTGTTACACTGAGCATTTTTAAACAGTGTAGGCCAATAGTACCCTGACTGCAGTGCTTTTGCAGCTGTCCTGGTTCCACCAAAATGCCCATCACAAGGTGAAGCATGGCAATGCTGTAGCACTTTATATTGTTCCTCCTCTGCAAGGCACCTTCTCATTAATTGATCCTGACATTTCTTATAAAGAAAATGGTCATCCCAATAATATTGCTTTACTATATGGAAGAACCTCCTTTTCTTCTAATAATTCATGTCTGCAGGCACTACCCTGCTAACTAGAAAATTCACAATGTCAGCAAACCAAGGCGCTGTAGCATCAGCCGCTACAACGCTTGGCATGTCAGTAGCTATTACTAGTAACTTCTCATTTGGAAAATGCTCTTTAATTTCTCCTCCTGATGTACCTGCATTTTCTCCTTCAATTCTGGACAAATGATCAGCAACTTGGTTCTCAACCCCCTTTTTATCACGAATTTCTAAATCAAATTCTTGGAGGAGGAGGACCCATCTAATTAGCCTTGGCTATGCATCCTTTTTTGTGATCAAATACTTGATGGCAGAATGATCTGTAAAAACTATTACTTTTGTGCCCACCAAGTATGATCGAAATTTGTCAAATGCAAAGACAACAGCTAATAGCTCTTTTTCAGTGACTGTGTAATTCAATTGAGCTTCTATCACTGTTTTACTGGCATAATATATTGAATGAAAATTTTTTCCATACCTTTGTCCCAGCACAGCTCCAATGGCAAAGTCACTGGCATCACACATAAACTCAAAAGGTTTTTTCCAGTCAGGTGCTATGATGATTGGTGCAGTTACCAATGCTGTCTTCAGTTTCTTGAAGGCTTCCAAGCAGGCTTCATCAAAGAAAAAGGTGGTGTCATGCTGCAACAGTTGACACAGTGGTTTGGAAATTTTTGAAAAGTCCTTGATGAACCTCCCGTAGAAGCCATCATGTCCCAGAAAGCTTCTAATGCCCTTGATATTTGTAGGAGGAGGTAGCTTTTCAATGACCTCAATTTTTGCTCTATCTACTTCCAATCCTTTCTTGGAGATTTTTTGCCCCAAAACAATACCCTCTTGCACCATGAAGTGACATTTTTCCCAATTCAGCACTAGGTTTGTTTCTTCACACCTTATCAAAATTTCTTCCAAGTTGGACAAGCATAGATGGAAAGTCTCCCCAAATACAGAGAAGTCATCCATGAAAACATCCATGGATCTTTCAATGAAATCTGAGAAGATTGCCATCATACATCTCTGAAAGGTGGAAAGGGCATTGCACAGTCCAAATGGCATTCGTCTAAAAGCAAATGTGCCATAAGGACATGTGAATGTTGTCTTTTGCTGATCTTCAGGGACTATTGCTATTTGATTATAGCCAGAATAGCCATCTAAAAAGCAGTAGAATTCCTTCCCTACCAACCTATCTAGCATCTGGTCAATGAAAGGTAAAGGGAAATGATCTTTCCTTGTAGCCTTGTTGAGTCTCCTATAGTCCATGCAGATTCTCCATCCTGTGACAGTCTTTGTTGGCAATAGTTCATTCATTTCATTGGTTATCACTGTTATACCTCCTTTCTTTGGAACACACTGCACAGGACTAACTCATGCACTATCAGAGATAGGGTAAACAATGCCTGCATCCAGCCACTTGATAATCTCTTTTTTCACCACCTCTTTCATAATGGGATTAAGTCTTATCAGCCCTTCAATGCAATTCTTGGAGTTCTCCTCCAATACAATTCTATGCATGCAGATGGTTGGGCTAATCCCTTGAATATCTGACATCTGCCACCCAATTGCCCTTTTATGCCTTTTTAGGGTGCTAATAAGATCATGTTCTTGTTCCTGTGAGAGGTCAGAAGCTATGTTGACTGGCAAAGTCTTGTTTTCCCCTAAATAAGCATATTTAAGGTGGTTTGGTAACGCTTTCAATTCTAGGATAGGTGGTTTTTCAATGGAAGGAACATTCTTTCTCAATTTTGAATTTTCCTGTTCAAGAGACTCATACCTTCTGGCCCAAACTTCTTTAACGGCCAGTTCTGGTTGTTCTACTTCTTGCACATTAGGTTCAAGTTTTCTATGGTTGTTCAGAAATTTTCCCAAGTGATCATTGTTTTTATGAAACTGTTTTTGAATCACTTGATCAAGAGAAGCTACAAATGAGCACTCTTCTGTGTGGTCATCAGGAAACTTTAAAGCATTAAGAACATTAAACTTGACTTCTTGGTCATTAACCCTCATGGTCAATTCTCCCTTTTGCACATCTATCAATGTCTTACCTGTAGCTAGGAGTGGCCTTCCCAAGATGAAAGGCACTTCTTTGTCTGCCTCAAAGTCAAGAATTACAAAGTCCACAGGAAAGACAAATTTATCCAGTTTGATCAGCACATCTTCCAATATTCCTTCTGGATAGACTAGAGTCCTATCAGCCAATTGAAGAGTAACAGAGGTAGGTCTTGCAGTTCCTACTCCTAGCTGCTTGTATATGGACTTGAGCATTAGATTTATGCTAGCCCCCAAATCACATAAGGCATGACGAGAGTAGAAATTCCGAATGGCACATGAGATTGTGAAGCTGCCAGGGCCCTTTGACTTCATTGGGAGTTTGTTCTGCATAATCATGCTGCACTCCCCAGTCATTGCTACTGTTTCAAATTCCCCTAGTCTTCTTCTTTTTGTGAGCACATCCTTCATAAACTTAGCATAGTTTGGCATTTGTTGGAGGGCTTCCACCAATGGAACGTTGATATGCAGTTGTTTTAGCACTTCCAGAAATTTGTTAAGTTGCTTATCTTCCTGTGCCTTCCTCAGCCTTTGTGGATAGGGAGGTTCAGGGTATTCTGGAATAATCCTTGTTACTGGAAATTGTGCCTTACCAGCTGCTACAGCGTCAGCTGCTGTAGCGCCTGAGAAATTTTTTTCTTTTTCAGAATTTTTTTCTTTTTCTTTTTCTGTACTAGTTGATGGCCCTTGTAAATCTTTCCCACTTCTCAGAGATATAGACTTGACATGCTCCTTCCCTGCTGTATGAGAAGTTGAGGCTTCAGTAGTGGATGGTAATGCTCCACTAGTCCTTTGAGTAAGAACATTAGCTATCTGCCCCATTTGGATCTCCAGATTTTTGATAGAGGCTTCATGAGTTTTCAAAGTTGTTTTACAATCACTCATGAAATCTTTCAACAGATTTTGCATGGAGGTATCCATGGCTGGGGCGCTTTGCCTTTGATAATTCTGAGTAGGGAATCCTGGTGGGATAACAGGAGCAGTGTAATTTGGTGCAGTAGCATTGTTAGCTCCCCATCTGAAGTTGGGGTGATTCTTCCAATCAGGATTGTAAGTATTTGAATAGGGATTATTATTCTTGTTGAACCCCACATAATTTACAGGCACAGGATTACCTGGACATTCTTCATAGAGATGCTCCCCTCCACAATAAACACAGCTAGTTGAACCTGAAGGAGCTTGTTCTATAACAGCCACAGTTGGCTCAACTGGCGCTGTAGCGGTAACCGCTGCAACCTTAGAGGTACTCACGCTCCTTATCATATTGGTGAGAGAAGCGACCTGAGCTGACAGGGCTGAAACTTCACTAATTTCATGGAAACCAGCTACCTTTTTCTGTAAAGCTAGCCTTTCTGTGGGCCATTGCTAGCTATTAGTGGCAATGTCATCTATCAATTCACAAGCTTCATTGTAGGAAGTTTTCAGTAGTACACCCCTAGAAGAAGCATCAAGCATCAATCTGGTATGTGGATCCAATCCATTGTAAAAGGGCTCCATCTGAATGATCACTGGTATACCATGATGGGGACATCTTCTCAACAGTTCTTTCCATCTCTCCCAGGCTTCAAACAATGTTTCAGAATCTTTTTGTTTGAATGCAGTAACTTCATTCCTCATTCTTGCATTTTTACTAGGTGGAAAATATTTTGCCAAGAATTTCTCAGCCATTTCATTCCAAGTATGGATAGAGTTAGGCTCTAGAGAAGTTAACCAGGAGTTTGCTCTATCCTTTAAGGAATAAGAAAAAAGTTTTAACCTAAATGCATCATCACTGACTCCTGGAATGATAAAGTTACTACAAACCTCAAAAAATTGTTTTAAGTGTAAATATGGGTCCTCTTGGGGAGAACCACCAAATTGACCTACTGTTTGGAGCATCTGGAACATCATGGGTTTGAATTCAAACTGAGCTGTTTGGAGAGCAGGCCTAGCTATTCTTGTCTCCATGGTTAGGGGATCAAACACAGCATAGTCCCTCATAGGTCTGTCCCTGTCATTAACCATGTCAGCAGGGCCATGATTTATGAATTGTTGCCTAAACCAGTCTTCGTCATTATGCAATGTAGGAGTGGGCGGTTGATGTCCCCTACCTCTACCTCCTGGATCAGATCTGGCTGTACCAGAATTACCTCTACCACCTCTTGTGGTACCTCTGCCTGAATTTGTTCTGCCACTGTGTTCAGACATTCTGGGTCTAGATTGTCTTAGTCTCTGAAGTTGTCTCAGTCTCCTAAATCTCCTTTCTGGCTCTGGATCCAACTCGAACTCTGGTGGTTGGGACCTAGGCATGCGCTGTAGTGTCTACCGCTGTAACATCAAGAAACAACACACCAACGTAAAATTTTCACTAATGTTGCTAAAAACTTAAACAATAAAAATTAAGTGCAATCCCCGGCAACGGCGCCAAAAACTTGTTGTGCGAAAAGGTGATGTGCAAGTGTACACAATCGCAACAAGTAATAGAGTGATAAATAGAGATCGTTCCCACAAGGATTGATGTTAATTTAAGAGTTTAAGTAGTTAACAAGTTAATGAAAAGAGCAAGGTAACAATAGCACGTTTTGGAGTGTGAACATAATCAGTTGTTGGTAAAAACAGTAAGAAATACAAAGAGTTATAAAGTGAGTTGGATTACTCTTCGTTATGTAAATTCCCAGGAGTACAGCGCTATAACGTTATACGTTGTAGCGTTAAGCGCTGTAACGTATGGATGCGTGCCTTTCAGTCACTGTCGCCAGGGTTTTGTTACAAGACTCCTATGTCTAGGTACTAAATAAGTTCACCCCAGTATAATAAAGAACCTACAGTTTTTGCTTTATGAACTATTGCTCCCCTATGTCTAGGGTTAAGCAGAAATTGCTCAAATGTCTTTAAACAACCTTTCATTCATATCTATTCTTAAGTTCGAATCATGGACCATGTCTGTACCCATGAATCTACTAGTTTCAGTTGGCCAATCCCAAAACAAGTTTGAAAGTATTAAAATACAAGGATTAAAATGCAAACGCCATAATATTATATTACAATACTCATGGTTCATTACAAACTAGAATTAATCCAACTACTAAGTGTTTAGATCATGGCACACATCATCAACACAATATAAACCAAAAATCTTACATCAACGTGAGGGAACAAGAGATGAATGGTTGCAAAAGATGCACTCCAAGGATTCCATGTCATGCACGCCTGGAAGATGCTATGGCGTGGCTAAACCGTAGGTATGGATAAGAAAAATATAAACTAAACTAAAAGCTTTAAGAGTGAAGGATTAATGGAGGAAAATATGTGTGTCAAGTAGTCTTCTCTCGAAAAATCTCTCCTAGGGTTGAAAAAATGTGTAGTGTGGAGAGGATAGAGTTAGATATTATCTAAATCTCATAAAGTAGCTTTTACAAAAAAGGTGATAGTGACACTTATCACCAACTAACAAATATCCTTCAATGAGAAAACGCCAAGTGTCCTTTTCAACCCACTTGGAAGCTTCTGCGTCAGGCTTCCAACAGAGGATTGGCACGATGACTCATCACATAGTCGTGGGCTCCATTATTGTCCAGCTGTCCCACCGCCATATAGCACTATAGCGCTTACCGCTGCAGTACTAACAACACATTAAAATACTAAAAAGGGCACCCTTTGTGCCAAATGTTAGGAAGTTAACTCTCGGCCTCATTTATACTTCTAATCACATATTTACAGAATAAAGTACTAATATTACTTGAGAACTTGCCCTAATTAAAGTAATAAGAGCATAAACAACACATATAAATATGAGTTATCAGCTGTCTCCTTGCGTCAAGTGTTTTGGCGCCCTCTAGGGCGCCTTGGTGCCTTCCTGGATGTGGTTGGTGCCATCCTGCAGAACCTGTTTTGGCGCCCTCTAGGGCGCCTTGGTGCCTTCCTGGATGTGCTTGGTGCCATCCTGCAGAACATGTTTTGGCGCCCCCTCTGGCGCCTGGGTGCCGGTCTTGATGTGCTTGATGCCATCCTCCAGAACATGTTTTGGCGCCCTCTAGGGCGCCTTGGTGCCTTCCTGGATGTACTTGGTGCCATCCTGCAGAACATGTTTTGGCGCCCCCTAGGGCGCCTGGGTGTCGGCCTGGATGTGCTTGGTGCCATCCTGTAGAGCATGTTTTGGCGCCCTCTAGGGCGCCTTGGTGCCTTCATGGATGTGCTTGGTGCCATCTGGCAGAACATGTTTTTGCGCCCCCTAGGGCGCCTGGGTTCCGGCCTGGATGTGTTTGGTGCCAACCTGCGAAACATGTTTTGGCGCCCTCTAGGGCGCCTTGGTGCCTTCCTGAATATGCTTGGCGCCATCCTGCAGAACATGTTTTGGCGCCCTCTAGGGCGCCTTGGTGCCTTCCTGGATGTGCTTGGTGCCATCCTGCAGAACATGTTTTGGCGCCCTCTAGGGCGCCTGGGTGCTGGCCTTGATGTGCTTGCTGCCATCCTACGAAACATGTTTTGGGGCCCTCTAGAGCACCTGGGTGTCGGCCTGGATGTGCTTGGTGCCATCCTGCGAAACATGTTTTGGCTTCCTCTAGGGTGCCTGACCTTCCTTAGTCTTTGAGCCTGGCCTTAATATAACCGATGCTCCCCCAAACCTAGCTTCTAATGCTACTCTCAATTTTTAATGAAAACTTGACACATTATTGGTCAACCAAGACAAACTTTAGCATCAGATCATTCCTAGCTGACTAAGTTTCTTCCTAAGATTAGAGTTTGTGTGGGAGCAGCAAAAAAACTGGTTATCATTCAAACAAGGCTACTTCACACAGTCACTCAATCATCATTAAATTTTGGCTTAAATATGTTTTAGGCCCCTACAAATATAGGGTGTTTTGGTTTAAGCCCCTGCAATTTTTTTTTTTGTTAAAAGCCCTTGCAAAATGAAATATTTTGTTATAAGCCCTTCTCAACATATCCAGCAATCATAGCATTCCATGTTAAGGCTAACATTTTAGTCATAGAAGGGCTTATAACAAAATATGTCATTTTGCAAGGGGTTTTAACAAAAGAAATATTTTGAAGGGGCTTAAACCAAAACACCCTATATTTGCAGGGGGCTAAAACATATTTAAGCCTTAAATTTTTCACCCATTCAAGATGCATATTTTTTTATTATTTTGTGAACACTAAGGGGATTACTGACTTGACACAAAACAAACATACAAACATTCAACAGAAATTTAAATTAACTAAAGTTCCTCCCCCAAACATAAGACCTGGCAGTGTCCTCACTACTTTCATGATGAACAAGGGGAATGATTCAGAAACAGAATTAAAACTAACCCAACTATTGGGTGCAGGACAGGTGCTATAGCACCCAACAGGTTTATTGAAAGCAATAAAATTAAAAGAGTTAAAGGAAAAGGGATCATTTTTTTTGCTAACCCAGATTTGAGCCTGCTGCTGATCCTGCAAGGCTGTTGGGTTGGTTTCTTCGCTGTCTTCTGCTTCTTCTTCTTTTGACCACACAGAGGCAACAAATGATGCTATAGCATCTCATGCTACCACATCAAGTGCTATAACTTCTTCTGCAACTTATCTCCAAATTTCCTGCACAAACAAAAAGACTTAAAAATAACAAAAGGGTTGGTTACAAAATTGTGGGTTGCCTCCCAGAAGCGCTTGGTTTAAGAGTCCTCTGCCCGACTAAGTCTTGCGGTAGGTATTGTAACACCCCTTTTCTACCCGTTAATTTATTAGCGTAAAAATCAGAGTTTCAAATTTTAGTTACATCACAAGGGATGTCACACTTTTACTTCGTTAAACATCACACGCCAAATTACTCGCTTTTCGAAAACAGCCTTATAATACTTTCAAAACGTCATCGTCACTTAAAATATAACTTCACAGCCGAAAATCCAACCAGTTTAATCATAAAAGGCATTGCAACTATGCAAGGCTCACAATAGTAAAATCCAACAACAACGATGGTCATAAATAACTTAAACAATGTCATTTCCCCCTAGTGTTACATAATCAGAGCAGACGACCCGACTCAGCTAGTGAAGATACCTAAGCCTTCACTCGAGATCACCTGCACGTTACCGCATAGGGGTAACATTCAAACAGAAGGGGTGAGTTCATCTAACAATATAATAAAGCATATGATAAGCACTATGCTAGAGTTATGACACTATATCAACCACATCACGACACATCAAGTCTGTCATCAATATTAATCACCACAACAAATCATCGCAATGCCAGCTATATAAACCACATCACAAACATCAATTCAATCACTACAAAAGCTCATCACAATGTCGTGTAAGTATATGAAGTGCAACCCACTCGCGGGCATATGCATGAGGTACCTTTCACAAACGTCGCTTAGCCTTTATGGCCTCATCGTCACTTAGCCTTTTGGGCCTCAAACGTCACTGGGTTTATGCACATGGGATGCATGAGACACTATGACATACACCACGCACAAACACACACATACACGGTCAACTATGTGACCCGTCACTTAACCGTTTGCCAAATAAGAGGCACAGCACCTGTCAATTCATGATTACACATAACAACGTCACTTAGCCCTTTAGGCCTCATCGTCACTTATTTTAATTCATAATTACACATAACAACGTCGCTTAGCCTTTTGGGCCTCATCACCGCTTAGCCTTTATGGCCTCATCATCATTTAGAATCATCATCATCAATATAACATCCATCGTCAATCACAAGCATAGCCACTAAGGGCATTACCGTCAAAATCATCAACTTATCAAGGTACTAGCCACTGAGGGCATCTTCGTCAATCAAACATTGGCCACTAAGGGCACTATCATCTAAAAACTAGCCACTAAGGGCATCATCGTCAATAACTAGCCACCAGGGGCATCATCGTCATTTACACATCATTATCATTAAAGTCGGCCACTAAGGGCAGAAACGTTATTTAGAACATCATCATTGACACCAAAAAGGTTTTAGACACCGAAAACAGTTTGCAACGCAACAACAACGACCATCGGGGCAGCCACTTGGGCGCCCAGAACCATCAGAAAATAATAAGTTTTCGCTTTTAAAATAGGACACACAGATAGACAACGAAATGGGCTTCACAACACTTTTTGAAACGTTTAAAACGGATGCCCGAGTCAAAAGTTATAGCGAAAAACAGTTTTTATTAAAGATCAGGGACGTCCTGAAAATGGCGCCCAACGCTCAGCAAACAACACGCACAACACAGGCACACTGGCGCCCTTGGCGCCCAGCAAGCACAATTCAGCACAACATCAAGCACAATTCAGCAACACAAACTTTGGCTCATGCGCCCAGCACAAGGGCGCCGATTCCAGCAATGCAAAATTCAACCAAAAACGCAACAACTTGGCACGGGGCGCCCAATCACGAGGACGCCTAATTCCGTGGCCAAAATTCCAGCAACAACAATGCTTGGCACAGGGCGCCCCACTCAAGGGCGCCTAATTCTACACCTAGACAACAAAATCCAGCAACACCCAAATTCATCAAAAATCACATATATGATCACATCAACATATTAAACACCAAATTCCATCATCAAGGCTCAATTCAACAATACGAACATCAAATTATCATAATCATCCCCAATCATCATAAATCACAATATCATCAACAATTACTCAAGCACTCGGCACACACAACATGATTTTATTAACAACAAGTCTTCATATGCCTAGGGTTCATCAATAATCACTAAGAATACATAAAAAGGCCTACCCTTACTTAGTCCCCATCATAAAACCCTATTATAGAGAAGATGAGACCCACCCTTACCTGATATCCAATTTCAATAGTTCCTTTGGCACAACAAAAGAATGTCACGGTCTATCGAGCGTGATCCAACTCCAACGAGATTATGTGTCACTCGAACGCGTACAATTATGCAACAACAACGATGACAGTACAAAAGTCATATACTAAACATATTAAATATAATTAATCGCTTGATAAATGATTTAATCGTATTTTCGGAAAGAGAGTACCTATCGGATGGTACAAGACACCAATGACAACCGTTTCGAAGCCGGGAATACGGTCAAGTTGGAATGGCCGAATGCACGAATTACGAAGGGGCTTGTCTCAATAAGATTAGTCAACGATGGTTGGAACACGTTCTTTGGCGAAGATCTTTGGCTACGAACAACTATTTCCTTTGTGACCAAAAGTGCTAGGCTGATTTATGAACGGAACACAATAGTTCTATTTGTCCGTGCGATACCCAAAAGCGAGGTTGCTAAATCTGCCCATCTTAGACGATAATAGCAAGACGAAATCAGTGATGGTGCTAATCGGAATTAATGTGTGAACGTAATGGCAGAACTACGATTGTAGAGGAAAACCGTGACTGAGATGGGTGGGAATGGTCACGGTGGTCTTATGGTTTCCGTCGCGGCGGCGGTTTCGCGGAGATGGCCGGAGCTGTTCTGTTCGATGGGACAGAAGGAGGTGGGTTCGGTTCTGGTTCGTTTAGCACGAGGGATAGCACACGAAGGGAGGAGCTCGCGGCCGGAAAGCTTGATGTAGCGATGGCCATGGAGTTTCGCGAACAAGGGGGCAACGGGAACGCGAGATAGAGGCTGAAATCGATTGAATAGAGGCCAGAATCGAACTCAGAGCGCTATTTCGAGTGGATAGGCAGAGTTTGGGGTTCGGCCATGTCATGGGGAAGGAGGACGCGAAGTGGAGAACTTGCTGGTAGGGTTTCAGTTGGTTCAGCTGCGCGTGGGAAGAAGAAGAAGAGCGAACCGGGTCGGGTTCTGGGTCCAGTGTGTCGCGGGCTGCGTGAATGGGTCGCTGGACTGGTTTGGCTGAAACAGTTTAAGTGGGCAGGGGTGCATCTAGCAGGGAAGAGGAGGTGTATGCGAAAAACAAGAGCCCAAATCAATTTTAATTCATTTTTTTAAAAGTCCAATTTCACTACAACTATTATTTTAGCACCTCAATAGCCCAAAATGATTTTTAAAAAATACATAACATCTAAATTACTAATATTTATAAAAACAAAATAAATATATAATAACAATTATATACTACCAATAGCATATAAAGTACATTTAAATATGTTTTCAACCAATTTTAATAACTCAAATAACTTAAAATAATTTAGTCTTATCAATCTAAAATACTTAATACAATAAAAATATTTTAAAAGAGCCACAACGCACGAAAATTGGGGTGTTACAGGTATCTCCTTTGGTGCATCAATTTTTGAAAAGTAGCTTCTTGCATTGAATCTTTGGCCAATGGAGGCTCTGGTGGAGTAGGAGGGATCCAATCATCTGTTTTGGCCACAGCAGAATCAAGTTCCTTCACAGCAGAATCAGGGACCCTTGACCTCTTTTTGGCAACCATTTTTGTTCTTACATCTTTCTTTGGTGCTGCAGCAGATGCTGCAACACTGCCTTTTGATACTGATGCTATAGCATCACCTGTGACATCATTCACTTTTTGTACTTCAGTTTTTCTTGATGGTTGCTCTGTGGCAGGTTGAGTTTTCGGTGGATTTTTCTTTTTGTGAGGCTGAGATGATTTTTGGTTTGGCGGGGGGAAGTTGTTTGGATGATGGGGACTTGTGTGGAGCGGGTTGTTTTGGAAATGGGGAAGATTTTGGGATAAGGTTTGATGGTTTGGCTTGAGGTGGGGATGGATGAAGGTCTGGAATTGTGAGAAGTGGGCTTCTGTGATGGAGAAGGTGTTTTTAGGTGGTGAAAGTGTGGTGGAAAGGTTTTGGGTGGGTGGTGTGATTTGATGCAAAATGGGGGATACTTCCTTACTTCCCTCTTCTTTCTTATTATGCTCTCCTTCATCTTTCTCATCATCTTCTTTTTAAATATTTTAACCACATTCTCAACACCTCAACTACGAGTGCTATAGCACATGGTGCTACAGCATCAGAAATCTGCATAATTGACAACACATACATACCACAAGGACTCTTATTCATACCTGCAAAATTAAAAACAAAAACACACAGAAAACACAATTAGTCCTAAAAATCTGGGTTGCCTCCCAGTAGCGCTTAATTTATAGTCTTTAGCTAGACTTGATATTCAAAACCCAAGTTAGGGTGGATAATAGGACAAGAAGAAAATATCATCCTTCCACTTTCTCCTTTTTGTTAGAAATCCCATGTATTTGGCATAGGAAAGCAAGTGTTCCCATGCCCCAACCAATAAGCATTTGGGATAGGAGTTCCCCCTTTCTTGAAAAAATTGATGCTCATTTTGCGGAGGACTCTTTTCTTCAATTACCAAGAGTTGAGTCTCAATTGTCACTTACCTCAACCTTGGCTTTTCTTCCTTGTCACCACTATTTTTGAAATTTTCTTATTCTACAACTACACAATTTTTTTGATTTTCTTCCACTATTTCCAAATGACCACATTCAAGTTCACACTCTACACTCTCTTTTTCTTCCTCTTGCTCAACTACCTCTTCAATACAACTCTCTTCTTTTATATGCTCCATAATTGTCATAAGGTGAGCCTCTATATTCTTACATGACACTTGAAAGTTGTCATTAGCCACTTTTATATCCTCAAAAGATTGAGCTACAAATTCATGGAAGATGGAGATGGTCTCTTGGAATCCTTCGGTTTGAGCTTGACAACTTGGTTCTTGCTCACACACAAAGTTTCCCATGCCACAATCCATATTTGGGGTTATCATGGTGTTTACCGTGGTTTTTGGTAAACACCGCTAGTTACACGTGTGTGTTGCTTGCGAGACCAACTAGAAACATCTCAGAACATTTGTGTTAAAATCTTTGTTGAAAGTGATTTAAGGTTCTTACGGTTTGTTTGAAAGTGATGGTGATAACCGTTTAATGAAAGAAAAATGATAACAAAAAGGAGAAGTGTTTAAGAAGAAGTGTAGAAATGTAGAGTTTGTAGAAACTTAAACAAATAAAGAAAAAAAGATTGAGTGCAGTAAAGTGCAGGAATCGTAAAGAAATAAAGAAAAGAAAATCAAAAGCAAGTAAATTGCAGGAATCTTAAAGGGATGATAAGTACATTGCATGAATTTAAAGTTGGTGTGCAGGATCATACATTGTTCGTGATTGACTCGCTTTTCTCTGATATGCGGAAGTAGGAGTGTTTTCAAAACTTTGTAGAAATGATTCGCGACCCTATTCTATGAAAAGAAACTCCTATTTATACTAAAAAAGTAAAACAATAACTACACAGCAGTTTAAAAATAAGATAACTGCTAGGCGCTTCGACTAGGTAACTGTTCCTTTCTTTCGACCATGCTGCTGCTATCCCATTCGACAACGCCCTTTGATTTGGCTTGCTATCTGGCTATTACTCTCATCTCTGTCGAACCACTGGCTTCAGCTTTCCAATTTTTCGCTAAGTTATGAACTATGCTGATTTCCCAGTATACCTCTTCTTGCTGTCGAAATAGTAGTTCTTCTCCTTGAATAAGTTAAGTCAAACCTTGTTGACTGCATTTAATTTTAGCCTGTCGAATATACAGGCTAACAAATTGCCCCCAAAAAGATGTTTTCGACTGAGTTTTGAACGAAGATAGAAAATGACTTTTTGAATCATTCGAATATTCTGCACCAAATCTTTTGTCATCATGAAAATTGGCACTTAAGTTTTTTAATGTGCCATGTTTATACTTCCTCTCAATCTCAATCTTGCGTTAGTTTAATTTCTTACAACATTGGGTTATACCTTTTTAAGTACTTGCCATTTATACGCAACATTCGATTATCAGCGCTTAACTCTCCGACTTCATAAGCACCGTTCGAAAACACTTGTGATATTTTGAATGGTCCTTCCCAATTCGGTGACCATTTACCTAAGGCTCTATCTTTTCTGTCCATAGGTAGGATAACTTTCCACACTAAGTCTCCTACGACAAAAGTTTTTGATTTAACCTTTTTGTTGTAGGCTTTAGCTACTCTCTCCGTTTGCCTTGTAAGGATATCTAATGCAAATAACCTTTCTTCATCTAACTCAACCAATTCGTCTAAAATCATGTCCCAATAATGATCCGATGGGATCTCAAATTGCCTTTGAATTCTGGTTGACTGTAGATAGATTTCGACAGGTAATACTGCATCATGCCCAAAGGTGAGCCTAAATGGAGTAGTGTTAATTGATTCTCTAGGAGAATTTCGACAAGCCCATAATGCTTGATCAAGGGTTTTGTGCCAATTCCTAGGCTTTTGCCCAATCTATTTTTTAATCAAATTAATGATAATTTTATTGGCTGCTTTGACTTGACCATTTGCTTGCGCATAATATGGTGTCGAACTTAATAACTTAAATCCCCTTTCAGCAGCAAATTCTACCATTTTTCGGCCAGTAAAAACTGAGCCTTGATCTGTAGTAATGGTTTCTGGAATCCCAAACCTATATAAAATATGGTTTTGAATAAAGTTTATTACTGCCTCTTGGTCTACATTAGCTAAGGGGATAGCTTCGACCCATTTAGTGAAGTAGTCGATACCCACTAGTATATAACGGTGGCCTTTCGACGACGTTGGTTTAATTTCACCAATTATATCTAAGGCACAACCCCTAAAAGGCCAAGGTTTTATTATTGAATGTAATTCATTTGCAGGTACATGTTGCACTCCTGCATGTTTTTGACATTCCTGGCATCCTTTAGCGAGTTCTATGCAATCTTTTAGCATAGTTGGCCAGTATACTCCTTGTCGAAACAGGAGCCATTTCATCTTGTGACCTGCTTGATGAGATCCACAAGTCCCACTGTGACTATTGGATATTGCTAAGTATGCCTCATTTTCACTAAGACATTTAAGTAAAACTCCTTCAGGAGTTTTTTTGAACAATTCGTTTCCAATAATCACGTAGCTTAATGCCCTATACTTGGTTTTTCTATTTGTTGTTCCAGTTGGATTTTCCAAGTATTCGACAATTTGCTTTCGCCAATCATCATTCGACATATTGTCAATGGCAAAAATTTCGACATATTGAAAATTGCGCCAAGTTTCTTCGCTGATTGAAGGTGATAATATTTCTTTTGCCCCCCCAAGTTTTGGCGTTGACAACTCAGTCGAAGCGTATTTTGTCGAAATGAGTTTGTCTTTTATCTCTATTAATCTTTCTAGTTTCTCTTTAGAAACTTTATAGCCTGAAGCAATTTGTGCCAAATCATTGGCCTCTTGGTTGTCAGATCGAGGCACAGGTTTAATGTTAACATAGTCGAAATGTTTCAACAACGTAGTGGCAGTGACAAAATACATTATCAAATTTTCTTTAATGCATTTATATTCTTTAGTTAATTGCCACACAACTAATTCAGAGTTACCTCTAATTTCGACAGCTTTTGCTCCCAATTCTAGCAAAATTTCAAGTCCTACTATTACGGCTTCGTATTCAGCCTCATTGTTGGAGCAAAATCCTTTAATTTTAAATTTATACTTCGTTGGGATATTCATTGGAGAAATAATTAGAATCCCAATTCCAGAACCATTTTTATGGCTTGAACCGTCGAAGTACAATTTCCAAGATTGAGTATTCACACAATTTAATGTTGCTTCGACCAATGAGTGGTCGACAATGAAATCAGCAACAATTTGACCCTTAATAGCTTTTAAAGGCTGATATGTCAGTGAATATTCAGAAAGAGCTAAAGCCCATTTACAAATTCGACTATGTAATATTGGTTTCGACAACATATGTTTAATAATATCAAAATGAGAGTAACATACACATCAATAGGCTTTATATATTTCTTTAATTTTGTACAAGAGAAATACAAGCAAAGGCACAATTTCTCCGTTGGATGATATCTAGTTTCAGCATCATTTAAAACCCTACTAAGGTAATATATGGCTCTTTCGACACCATTATCATCCTCTTGTGCTAACATACTACCTATTGACAGCTCTGATGCTGCTATGTACAATTTCATCACCTTATCTCTGATAGGTGGTAACAATATAGGTGGTTTAACTAGATAAGATTTTATCTCATCGAAGGCTTTCTGGTGCTCTGGGTCCCATCTGAACACATCTTCCTTCTTCAATCGAAGCAATGGCGAGAAAACTTGAGTCTTGCCACTTAGGTTTGAGATGAACCTTCTAAGGAAATTGATTTTTCCTAACAATGACTAGAGCACCTTTTTAGTCAAAGGCACCCTTGTTTCCAGGATTGCCTTGGTCTTGTTTTGATTGATTTCGATGCCTTTCTTGTGCACAACAAATCCCAAGAAATCACCTAGCAGTTCTGATGAAGTTGCTTTTGAGTAGTCATTCGATTTCTTCTTTTATCTTCGACAGAATCTGCGGTGCAAATCTTCTTGGTGTTTGCTTCACTGGTTTCCTATCTGGTCGAATGGGCAGCTTTAATTCAACTACTTCTCGACGCAGTCCAGGCATTTCGTTGTAATCCCAGGCGAAGCAATCTTTGTATTCTTTCAATAGCTCTATGGTTCGATCTCTCAAACCTTTGTCGATTTTAACACTGATAAACGTTGGCCTTTTTATGGGGCCATCTCCTAAATCGACTTCCTCTAGGGGTTCTTGAGCTTGAATCTTCTTGGTCGAACCCATTGGGTCTTTTTTAAAAACCTAAAGGCTCATCATCATAGATGCAGTCGAGCCTTTGGCCTTCGACCATATTGTCCTCAATGTTAACTTCATTGTTAACTTCATTGGTTTGATTAACCATCTTTTGTTGCAATTCGGCTTCTAAAGCCGCATTTTGTTTATTCTCGGCCACGTAGACCGTGATTCGATCCCATGTAGTGGGTTTAGACATCATCAATGTCTAGGGACCATCCCACCCTGTAGGCTTGCAGAAGCCTCTTGGGCAGCTTGATTCACCATTCACCTCCCTTTCCCAAATAAAACCGTGAGTAGGGTGGAGATCTAATGATGCATAGACATTGTCCTGAGGGACATATGCATTGTCAGAAGGTGTGCATGGCGCAATATCGCCAACTGCTTGTCGAAGGTTTGCTTGGTGATGTGGTCGACCTCAGCCAAAAATTAACTTTGGTCTCCTTCCACATTTTCGACCAAGCCGTCTTCTCTCCAAATGGAGATTCTTTGATGGAGTGTCGAAGGAACTGCCCCCACTCCATGTATCCATTCTCTACCCAGCAATAAGTTAAAGTTTGCTTTGGTAGGGATAACCATGAACATGGTTAGTCTCTTTACGCTTCCTACCACCAACTCAACTTCTATGGCTCCGAGTTAGTTGCCAGATTTGCCTTCAAAGTTAGTGAGAACTATATTATGTGGCCTCAGATCAGTGTCTGACTTGCCAATCTTCGCCAGCATATGTTGAGGCATTAGGTTAACTTCAGCGCCTCCATCAACCAGCACTTTGTTGACGCCCACATTGTTGACCTTGGCTTGAATGAACAGTGGCTTGAGGTGGTATTTCATCCCCCATCTGGTCTTTCAAAGACAGCACTCTGCGCTTCCATGTAGCCATTATTTAACACATAGTAACAAATTGGCTTGTGTTTAGCCATGTCTTCATCGAAGTCCTTCTCGACCTCATTTACTTCTGACACCACGTTGAATTCAATCGGAAGAATTGAAACGACACATATAACGTCGAAATCTGGTTCTGAATCTGAGAATTCAGAATCCATTTCTTCGTCGTCTAAGTTGAGGCCTTCTTCAGGATCGAGGCCTTTTTTGATGACTGAAAGTGGAGGGAATATCCTCTCCTTTGCAGTCTTTCTTGGAACTTCGACACAAGAAGCTAATTGCTTTCCCTTATTTGTGTCTGGGTTTTTGCTTCTCTCTGCAGCAGCAATTTTCATCTGGCGTTGATATCTTCGCCATTGTGTCCTTGTCATTGGTTTTTTACCCTTGTAATTGTTGTTGTAGGCATACCTATTGGAATCAGGTGCCTTATTTTGGTTTATGGCACTGGAGCTTCCTTTTGCCACTTTTGGGTAGTATCCTGTTTCTTTACCTCCTGAGTATACCCATCTTTCGACAGGGGTTTTTGCAGATGGCACAAATGTCTTCATTTGAGCCCTTGGAGGTTGCTTTGTCGAAGGTGTGACCTTGTATGGTACACCCCTTGGATTAAAGATGAACTTGGTCCTATTATCGACCCACTTGCTTTTCCTCTTTGATTGAGGAGTAAAATTTTCAAGGCTTCTGGCAGCCTCCTTGTCGAACACCGAACTGCACCGTGGGCACAACATTACCTCAGTGTTATTGATCTTGCACCTGTTGAGGAAATCAATCAGTTCCTCCTCAGCTTGTGGATACACCACCTGCATTTTCTCATCATACTGGTCTTTGGTCACCATTTTGATATTTGCCTCAGGAATTTCAGCACTCTTAGACACATTGTTGGTTCCAGCAGCAATTTGGCTGGTTTCGACAACAAGAATGTCGACTTTAGCGTAATTCGCCTCTACTATTGGCAATGGGTTGTTGTCAATTTGCATCGGAGGTTTCGACTTGTTGTCAAACTTCAGCCTTCCTTCATTTAGTGCCTTTTGAACTAGATCCCTGAAAAGTACACTTCGAGAGGTATTATGACCCAAAAAATTGTGATATTTGCAATAACCTCTTTTCTTTTGTTGTTCTAATGGTGGTATTTTTAGACCCTTAGGCACTAAAATTTGACCATCAGTCACCAAAAGATCAAATATTTGGTCACATTTTGTGACATCAAAGGTGTATGTTTTTGCAACAAATTTATCATTTTTTGGTTCGACAGGATTTTTCCCATCAGAAGGATTTAATAATTTACATGTATATGGAGGTCCAGGTTTTAATTCTGAACGTTAACCTCCTCTTCGACATCCTCATATGATACGTCGAATTCTTGGCTATTATTATCAACATTGACAAATGCCACTTTTTCTTTTTTATTATTAAATCTAGTTGTCGAAACTTTCTCTGCTTTGAGTCTTTCGACTTGTCGAACCCTATCGGCTAATTGTGCCATGTCTCTTAAGTGTAGAGTATCTAGCTTTTTTCTAATAGAGTAGTCTAGGCCAGCAACAGCCATTTCGACTAACCGATGTTCAGGCACTTGAGTAAAGCACCTTGCCTTGAGTAGTCTAAATCTATTGAGATATTCATCATTAGACTCTGGCACATTGCGTCGAACACTAGCCAATTCTTTAAGGCTAATCTTCAATTGCCCCATGTAGAATTGTTCATGGAAAGCTTTCCCTAATTGCCCCCAGTTAAATATGGAATGTGGGGGTAGAGTGGTGAACCAAGTAAAGGCGTTTTTAGTTAGAGAATTGGGGAAATATTTTAGCCTCGGGTTCTCATTGTGCACCAAGTCTCCTGCCTCAGTTAAGTAACGGGCAACATGTACGACAGTGGATTCATTAGGTTAACCAGCAAATTTGGTGAACTTAGGAAGTTTCCATCCCCTTGGCAACTCAGTTTGGAAGACATACTCTGACAAAGGTGATACGAAGTTAGGCCTATGGAGGCCTACATTTAGGCCATTTTAGGCAGGTATAGTTTCGACAAGATTAGCCAAATTATTTTGAAGCCCAAAGTTATTTTGTTGGACTTGCCTGACTACTTCGTCAGCATTTTGGTTCCTATTTACTAGCACCACTTCAGGGACAGGATCTTCGACAACAAATTGTTGTGCCTGGTTCATGGGGATTGCATTATTGGGCCTTTCGACAGGTAAATCAATAGGCCTGACATTTTGCATTTGGGGAATAGGCTGATTATGTACTGGTGGAGTACCAAAGAAATCATCAATTCGACCCATTTGGGTTGCTAACATTTGGTAACTCGTTTGTGTTTTGAATAAAAGGATTAAAGACAGTGCCTATCTGTTGTGTCAGCATGTTAACCATGTCATGATTACTATCATCCATTTGTTGTCTTAGTGCCAATAAAGACGATGTGGTTATCGAAGGTTGTGCATTTCGACTATAAATATTTTCTGGGGAATTATGTATAGGCAAAAAGCTTGAGGCTATGTTTTCTGCATACGTAGATGCGTTTGTTTGAAGCCCTACTGTAACACCCCTTTTTACCCTTTAATTTATTTGCATAAAAATCAGAGTTTTCAAATTTCAAATACCCACAAGGGATGTCACACTAACTTCGTTAAACATCACGCGCCAAATTACTCGCTTTTCGAAAACAGTCTTATAATACTTACAAAACGTCATTGTAAATTAAAATATAACCTCACAGCGGAAAATCCAACAAATTTAATCGTAACAGGCATTGCAACCAGGCAAGGCTGACAGTACTAAAAAAATCCAACAACAACAACAAGTCTTAAGTAACTTAAACAACATCATTTCCCCCTAGTGTTACATAATCAGAGCAGACGACCCGACTCAGCTAGTGAAGATACCTAAGCCTTCACTCGAGATCACCTGCACGTTACCGCATAGGGGTAACATTCAAACAGAAGGGGTGAGTTCATCTAGCAATATAATAAAGCTTATGATAAGCACTATGCTAGGGTTATGACACTATATCAACCGCATCACGAAATATCAAATCAATCATCAATATTAATCACCACAACAACACATCGCAACGCCAGCTATATAGACCACATCACAAATATCAATTCAATCACTACCAAAGCTCATCACAATGTTATGTAAGTATATGAAGTGCAACCCACTCGCGGGCATATGCATGATGGTACCATATTCGTCACAATTAAGAGGCTGAGCCTATTCTTCACAGGAGGCCGAAGCCTATTCGTCACAAGAGGCCGAAGCCTATTCGTCACAAGAGGCCGAAGCCTGTGGATACCTGTGTTGCAGGTTATCTAATATTGCAGGATTAGTTTTGATGATGAAAAAGGCAAAGGTAAAGTTGATAGCCAAAAGTAAAGAAAAGTGACTAAACATCAAAGTCACAATCCAAGTCAATCAAGCTCAAGATTTGAAGATTCAAGTTTAAGGGTAGTCCTTATAAATAAGGGTAGTCCTTAGGGTTTGGGGTTGTCTTAGGAAAATGTGTAAGCTCTTTCGAAGGTCAGCTCGCCTCTCAAAGTCTCACACACTCACACAAGTTTTCAAAATGCATGCATGAACACATAAACTTAAAAACCATCTTGAAAAAGAAAGAAATCGATTCAATAGCTTTTGGTAAACATCAAAATCGATTTCCAACATATTTTGAAAGTGCATAATCGATTCATATTGATTTTACCAAGTATATAATCGATTCCCATTGTTTCCATAAAAGAAAAAAATCGATTTACCATCTTTTAAAATAAACACAAAATCGATTTCCAACATAAATGAGAAAGCATGCAATCGATTCCCATTGTCTCCATAAGTGAAAGAATCGATTCACAATACTTTATACTTGAGTCAAAATCGATTCCTACCCCTCCTGTGAGCCAAGAATCGATTGTCACTCATTGTCAAATAAAGTAAGAATTGATTCTCACCTTAAGGAAGTCATACACAAGAATCGATTCCTAGATCCAATACAATTAGGCATATAATCGATTCCCTAAATATTTTCAACGTGAGATCTAGTTTTTCATAGCCTATAAATAGAGGCCTCATAGCCTCCATTTCTCACCAACCCATTCTCACGATCTATCATTTCTGAAAAACTCTTATATTTTATTTGTGTTCTTCTCGCACCACTGGTCCGTCAAGAGCTGATCCTACGTTAAGAGTTAGTTGGGGTTGTGTCCTTCAAGTTGTAATATCTGCCTACACTAAGAGGTATTTCTGTATTTACATTACTGTTATATTGTTGTTATAATTTGTACTAGAGAGTGGGGTATCTCTCTAGGGGTAGCTGCATGTACTAGGAAGTGGGGTATCTTTCTAGGGCAGTTGTTGTAACAAGGGTGGGGTATCTCTTGTTATTGTTATATTAGATTTGAGGGCTCTCCATAGGTGGGGTATCCTAGGAGGAGAGTGCCTGAGTCTGTAAAGGTTTTCCAAGGCACCTGTAAGCCTTGTTGGTTTGGTTAGTGGAAAATCTCACAAGGGTGTGAGGACTGGACGTAGGTCACTAGGAGGTGACCGAACCAGGATAAATCTCTGCGTGCTTTACTGCTTTCCTGCTTTACATATTCTAATTCCTTCGCTTCCACTTAACCTGCGCGAAAATTGATCTAAGTCATTGAAAAGGGGAAAAACGTTTTCGAAAGATCTGAAAAGTTTTAAATCTCAATTCACCCCCCCTCTTGAGACTGAAGCCACTTGGTAACAAGTGGTATCAGAGCTAGACTCTTGTATAAAGAGCTTAGCCGCTTCAAGAGAAATGGCTTCAGGTTGGTCTACGCAAGAGGGTGCTTCTCTTTTCCGTCCTCCGGGATTCAACGGAGAAGACTATGCATATTGGAAAGAAAGAATGAGAATTTTTATTGAAGGGGTAGACTTAGATGTTTGGGATGCTGTGGAAAAAGGGCCTTTCGTCCCCACACACATAGTAGATGGTATTCCTACAATAAAAAGTAGAAATGAATGGTCTGATGATGAGAAAAGAAAAGTGCAACTGAATTTACGTGCTAAAAATATTATTACTTCTGCTTTGAGTACTGATGAATTTTTTCGAGTTTCAAACTGTAAATCTGCCCGAGAAATGTGGGATAATCTTCAAGTTACTCATGAGGGTACAAGTGAAGTGAAAAGGGCAAGAATAAATACTCTTACCAGAGAGTACGAATTGTTTAGAATGAATACAGGTGAAACAATATCAGAGATGCAGAAAAGGTTCACTCACATAGTGAACAAATTGGGTTCATTAGGAAAATCATTTCCTCCCGAAGACTTGATCAACAAAGTGCTAAGATGCCTAAACCGAGAATGGCAACCAAAGGTAACTGCTATAACTGAATCAAGAAACCTAACTACCATGTCTCTTGCCACTCTGTTTGGGAAACTACTAGAGCACGAGTTAGAGCTCACTCGTCTAGCAGAGAATGAAGGAAAAGTCAAGAAAAAGAAAAACCTAGCTTTTAAAGTTTCAAGTTCAAGTTCATCCGACGACAGTGATGACTCGCAAAGTGAAAGTGATGAAGAGGATGAGAATATAGACCTAATGGTAAGAGAATTCAAAAGATTCATAAGGAGGTCTCTAGAAAAGAATTCTCCAACCAAAGAAGTCTCATGCAAACAAAACTACTCAAGTCCTTTAACATGCTACGAATGTGGGAAACCCGGACACATAAAATTGGAATGCCCAAAATTACAAAGAAAACGACCAAGAGATGAGAGAAAGGGATCCAAAGGAAAAAGGAGTAGAAAAGCCTACACAGCATGGGAAAACAGGAACTCATCAGATAGCTCAGAAAGTGAAAAAGATCAAGTTGCTCTCATGGCCGACCACGACAGCGAAAGTGAAACTGAGGTATATTCTAACTCTGAATCTTTACAAGATGCCTATGATGAATTATATGAAGCATTTACTGAATTGCATGATAAATCCTTAAAACTAGCTAAAGCATTAGATAAATCTAAGAAAGTTATCACTCATCTTGAAAATGCTGTTACTGCTTTAACTAAAGAAAAGTCAGAGCTTAGAAAAGAAAATGATAGCCTTGCATGCTTTAAAGAAAATTATACTTGTGATAAATGTGTTGAATCTGAAAAGAAAATTCATGAACTGGAATGGACTGTTGGGAAATTGTCTAGTTTACAAAATGTGCATCATAGATTCCCTAGAAACAAACCCATAGAAAGGCATGTTCATTATAAACCAAAATTTTCCACTAGACCTTATATTACATGTTATTATTGTGGTAAACCTGGACATACAGCTTCTGTTTGCAGGGCAAGAGGTAAAATAAATAAAAAGGTGTGGGTTCCCAAAGGAACCATACCAAACACTAACCCACAAGGACCCAAAGAGATTTGGGTACCTAGAACCTTGTTTTAGATCATTGCAGGTACGCTGCAAGGTATGGGGACATGTGGATACCTTGACAGCAAAGACTCAAAGCACATGACCGGAAACACAATAAAGTTATCAACTCTCACCTCGGAGAAAAATCTGTCATGTGACTTGTGATGAATAGAGGGAGAATCACTGGTAAAGGTTAGAAAAGTCTTATTCACCTCTAAACTGAAAATGTGCTTAAATCATAGTTTACTTAGTCAAACATGTGACTTGTGAAACAATTTGATCTCTAAACCGCATTTCATGCATCTCTAAGGGAACATTTTTTTTCAAGGCATGAAAACAAATAAAGTATTCTGATCATCCCTCTAAAACTGAGCATGTAGAATTATCACATCACCTTCTTAGAGGTTATGGTTAGAAAGGCGATAGTGTGATTGAGTTAGTTGAATCGTCAAAATCAGCTAGTTGATATTTTCACAAATCCATTGCAAAAGAAAACCTGGTTCTCTATTTACTCAAATGAATTTTTCAATAAAATATTCTTCAAGTGATCTTTTAAAATATTTAAGAGAATTTGTGACTTACGAATTTCTGCGTGCTCAAAAAGCGTTTTATAAAGCAGCTGAAATGCTACCTTTTCCCGAAATCCATTTTCTCCTGTCACAATAAATTGCTGGCTTTGGCATTAAAATTCAGAATACATACTCACAATCGTTGCTCAACTAAAATAAATTTTTCTCCCATATTCTGGCTGCCATCACCAACTTTCAAACTAAGCAGCATGAAATGTATAAAGCTTAAAACAACTGCTTCACAGTTTTTTGAAACTCATAATTAGCTTTTGCCTGTGTTTGATAAAATATTCTCCTCATGGCCTCAAATATGTTTTTCTTCAAGTTTTGATGATCACTTACAAATCAGCAATGGCTCTTTTATCTTGTCAAATAGCTGTGACATTCGATTCGCAAACCTTATCACATATTGACCCTCTTTGATCATGACAAAAAGGGGGAGAGAAATATAGGGTTGCATATGAGCATATAGAACTTGCATATTATGCATCTAGTCAATAAGTCAGGGGGAGCATCATGATAGGGGGAGCATCATATATATATTATCTGTTTGAACTAACCTCCCACCTTGAGATGAGTTAATGTTTTGTCATCATCAAAAAGGGGGAGAATGTGGATACCTGTGTTGCAGGTTATCTAATATTGCAGGATTAGTTTTGATGATGAAAAAGGCAAAGGTAAAGTTGATAGCCAAAAGTAAAGAAAAGTGACTAAACATCAAAGTCACAATCCAAGTCAATCAAGCTCAAGATTTGAAGATTCAAGTTTAAGGGTAGTCCTTATAAATAAGGGTAGTCCTTAGGGTTTGGGGTTGTCTTAGGAAAATGTGTAAGCTCTTTCGAAGGTCAGCTCGCCTCTCAAAGTCTCACACACTCACACAAGTTTTCAAAATGCATGCATGAACACATAAACTTAAAAACCATCTTGAAAAAGAAAGAAATCGATTCAATAGCTTTTGGTAAACATCAAAATCGATTTCCAACATATTTTGAAAGTGCATAATCGATTCATATTGATTTTACCAAGTATATAATCGATTCCCATTGTTTCCATAAAAGAAAAAAATCGATTTACCATCTTTTAAAATAAACACAAAATCGATTTCCAACATAAATGAGAAAGCATGCAATCGATTCCCATTGTCTCCATAAGTGAAAGAATCGATTCACAATACTTTATACTTGAGTCAAAATCGATTCCTACCCCTCCTGTGAGCCAAGAATCGATTGTCACTCATTGTCAAATAAAGTAAGAATCGATTCTCACCTTAAGGAAGTCATACACAAGAATCGATTCCTAGATCCAATACAATTAGGCATATAATCGATTCCCTAAATATTTTCAACGTGAGATCTAGTTTTTCATAGCCTATAAATAGAGGCCTCATAGCCTCCATTTCTCACCAACCCATTCTCACGATCTATCATTTCTGAAAAACTCTTATATTTTATTTGTGTTCTTCTCGCACCACTGGTCCGTCAAGAGCTGATCCTACGTTAAGAGTTAGTTGGGGTTGTGTCCTTCAAGTTGTAATATCTGCCTACACTAAGAGGTATTTCTGTATTTACATTACTGTTATATTGTTGTTATAATTTGTACTAGAGAGTGGGGTATCTCTCTAGGGGTAGCTGCATGTACTAGGAAGTGGGGTATCTTTCTAGGGCAGTTGTTGTAACAAGGGTGGGGTATCTCTTGTTATTGTTATATTAGATTTGAGGGCTCTCCATAGGTGGGGTATCCTAGGAGGAGAGTGCCTGAGTCTGTAAAGGTTTTCCAAGGCACCTGTAAGCCTTGTTGGTTTGGTTAGTGGAAAATCTCACAAGGGTGTGAGGACTGGACGTAGGTCACTAGGAGGTGACCGAACCAGGATAAATCTCTGCGTGCTTTACTGCTTTCCTGCTTTACATATTCTAATTCCTTCGCTTCCACTTAACCTGCGCGAAAATTGATCTAAGTCATTGAAAAGGGGAAAAACGTTTTCGAAAGATCTGAAAAGTTTTAAATCTCAATTCACCCCCCCCTCTTGAGACTGAAGCCACTTGGTAACAAAGCCTATTCTTCACATTATGCACATGGGATGCATGGGACACTACGACATGCATCACACACAAACACACACAAACACAGTCAACAACGTGACCCGTCACTTACCAATTTGCCAAAAGGGCACAGCACCTGTCAATTCACAATCAACACACAACGTCACTTGGCCTTTTAGACCTTAACATCACTTAGCCTTTCGGGCTTTAAACGTCACTGGGTTTCATCGTCGCTTACACATCAATATCATCAACTCAAACAATAGCCACTGAGGGCAAAAACGTCATTTACACTTCATTATAAATAATAGTAGCCACTAAGGGCAAAACAGTCATTTAACTAGCCACTAAGGGCATCATCGTCATTTACACTTCATTATCATTAAAGTTGGCCACTAAGGCAGAAACGTTCTTTAGAACATCGTCATTGACACCAAAAAGGTTTTAGACACCGAAAACAGTTTTGCAACGCAACAACAACTACCATCGGGGCAGCCACTCGGGCGCCCAGAACCATCAGAAAATAATAAGTTTTCGCTTTTAAAATAGGACACACTGATAGACAACGAGATGGGCTTCACAACACTTTTTGAAACGTTTAAAACGGACACCCGGGTCAAAAGTTATAGCGAAAACAGTTTGTATTAAAAATCGGGAACGTCCTGAAAATGGCGCCCAGTGCCTGGGCGCCTAAGACACAACTTGGACATCCGGAAGCAACACAACGCACGCACACTGACACACACATACAGCAAGCACAATTCAGCACAACAGCAAGCACAATTCAGCAACACAAACTTTGGCTCATGCGCCCAGCACAAGTGTGCCAATTCCTGCAATGGAGAATTCAACCAAAAACGCAACAACTTGGCACGGGGCGCCCAATCGCGAGGACGCCTAATTCCGTGGCCAAAATTCCAGCAACAACAATGCTTGGCACAGGGCGCCCCACTTAGGGCGCCTAATTCTACACCTAGACAACAAAATCCAGCAACAACAATTCGAGCAACACAACTTCATCAAATCACATACAATTCATACAAACAACTTCAAATCGCATATCAATCGTAAAAATAATATCACATCACAAATCAATCATGAACACATAAAGAGCCATCAAAAATCATCCACTGAATCATTATCAATCACAATACCATCAAGGAGTATCCAGGCACTTAGCACGCAAACCACAATTTCTCAACAACAAGTTGTCATATGCCTAGGGTTCATCAATAATCACTAGAAATACATAAAATGGCATACATAGAGCCTACCCCTACTTAGTCCCCATCATAAGACCCTATTATAGAGAAGATGAGACCCACCCTTACCTGATACCGAAGCGTCTTCCAAGGCAAATCTCTGGCCTGACGAACTCGTAAGGTGCAAAATTAAAAGGAATTCGACACAGAAGTCCACACCACGAACACGTCAATATTTAAATTGTCCGGTGACAGATTCATAGAGATAACGAAATATAACGACACCGTAGAGTGATGCCAACTTCGCTTGATGGGTTCCAAAATAAACTTTCCACACATGAGTCATGGCTCCAACGTGAATTGTTAATATTCAAGATGACATGAATTGCTAAAATACAATATCTTCGGGGCTTGTAATTTCGGCAATGGCAATTGAATGCCAAATCAATGAAATCATGAGTCGTACAAGAGATGTATATAAGCTTCAAAAGGTAAGAAACTAACTTGGTGGGAGTATGACATTCGAATTAATGTGAGAAACCAATAGTGTCACGATTTTTCCATAATGCAGAGGCTTTATTGTTCGAGAAGTCAAATGCCATGGATTTACCATTAACGCTTAATATTATAAAAGAAAGATGGCGTGGGCTGAAAATCAAATAAGGTGAATACTAGCTTGTACACATGCTACACATGAATAACTATGGCTAATGAAAAGCACTGTCGATGGGAAGAGAATGAGAATTGATGTGCGTTTCCATTAGAGAGACGGAAAGTGCTATATGTTTTGAGAGTTGCGCTTGACTTGAGGGAAAGCAAGGAGAGGGAAATTAGGTTAAGTCTAAATAGTGGGCTTTATCCATGTTGTTGCAAATACTCAGCCCAATGCACATTAGTGTAGAAACTGAAACTAGGATGCTTGCTAATAATAGTCGAAAACTCATTCATATTATTTTCAAACCAATTTCTTAACCACTTAAGCTAATTATAACACTTCTAAATAAAAATATAGCATTTCCAAAACTGAAAATAAATACTCTTACTATATAAACGAATTTAAAACCCAAAATAGCTTTCTAATTCAATAACATCTCAAATACTCATATTTCTTAAAATTAAATTAAATTAAATACTAAACTAAGATAATGATGTTTCAAATCCAAATATTATATAAATCAAATAATTATTATTAATGTAATATAAAAATTCAGTTAGATAATATTTCACTATATTTTAATAGCTCAAACACAAAATAGATTAAAATAATTTAATCTTATCAATCAAAATAGTTCATAAAACTAGAACATACTAAAAACCACAACGAACGAAAATCGGGGTGTTACACCTACCATCATGGCTGTTGGCATGCGATATGGATAATTTCTACCATTCATGGGGAAATTAAACGGCATATTTCCAATCATGGAGTTTGCTATTAAAGGACTAGTCGAATTTAAAATTGGTGGTACATGGACCATCATATTCGACACAGGGTTAATGGTAGGAGTGGTTACAGCAGTTACGCCCATAACTGTCGAAGAAGGTAGTGGAGCGGTTACTCGTGCTATGGTTGGAGAAGATACAGGAGCAGTTACTCCTGGGAAAGATACAGGGGCGGTTACTCCTGAAATACTTGCAGCGTTGGTATCATTAACTGCCGCTTGGGAAGGTGCAATTGATGTGGAAGCAGTGTTCACGTTAGAACGAGGCATTTCTGCAACGTTTTTACCACTTCTTAAATGCATACACAATACAAAACACTGGTTTTGGGTTTGATAATGAACCCAGAATTTTTTCAACAAAAAGCTTTAAAAACTTAGCACAAAGGTCCCACCGGGCGTGCCAATTTCTTTACCGTGGTTTTTGGTAAACACCGCTAGTTACACGTGTGTTGCTTGCTAGACCAACTAGAAACATCTCAGAACATTTGTGTTAAAATCTTTGTTGAAAGTGATTTAAGGTTCTTACGGTTTGTTTGAAAGTGATGGTGATAACCGTTTAATGAAAGAAAAACGATAACAAAAAGAAGTGTTAAGAAGAAGTGCAGAAACGTAGAGTTTGCAGAAACTTAAACAAATAAAGAAAAAAAAGATTGAGTGCAGTAAAGTGCAGGAATCATAAATAAATAAAGAAAAGAAAATCGAAAGCAAGTAAATTGCAGGAATCTTAAAGGAATGATAAGTACATTGCATGATCCTGCGTACCAACTTTAAATTCATGCAATGTACTTATCATTCATTTAAGATTCCTGCAATTTACTTGCTTTCGATTTTATTTTCTTTATTTCTCTACGTTTCTGCACTTCTTCTTAAACACTTCTCCTTTTTGTTATCGTTTTTCTTTCATTAAACGGTTATCACCATCACTTTCAAACAAACCGTAAGAACCTTAAATCACTTTCAACAAAGATTTTAACACAAATGTTCTGAGATATTTCTAATTGGTCTCGCAAGCAACACACACGTGTAACTAGCGGTGTTTACCATAAACCACGGTAAACACATGGGCATGAAATTTGTCTCATAACAGCCCCTTTCAAAGTTGCCACGCTCCACCTTCATAAATTCAATGGATTGAGCTAAGAGTTCTTTTAAGCTAGAGTTATCCTCATGTAATCTTTCGGTTTGAGCTTGAGAAGATGGATTTGTCTCATAACAGCCCTTTTCATGTTCATTCCCATTGGAATCATAATTGAAACATTGTTGTTTAGCATTCAAGTCTTGCATATAGTAAAAACTCCAATGGTCCATGGCATAAAGTGGGATTTTTTTTTCACAAAACACTAAACACAAATAGTGACGCTAAAAACAACAAGAGAACATATTACAAACACAAAGTACAATACAAATTAGAGAAAAAAATAAAAATTATTGAAACACAGAACACTAAACAACAGAATCTAAACTAACTAAACTTACCAACTAAACCATAGAAGTTAACTGTCACAGGATCAAGTTGAAATTCTGGTGAATTGAGCCTGTGCATATGCTATAGCATTCTGTGTTGTAGCATCATAAACAAACACCAGAGTAAAAGCGACACTAATATGCTAAGAATTTCAACAGTAAAATTAATTTCAATCCCCGGCAACGGCGCCAAAAACTTGTTGTGGATTTTACAAACAGATGCGCAAGTATACGCAGTCGCAACAAGTAATACAGTAGAAATACAGGTCGAACCCACAGGGATTGTATTTAATTTAGAGTTGTCATGTCTTAGCAAATCAGTGTGTAAGGATAAAAACACAATTTTGGAATAGTAAAATAAAGGTTGAAGTGCAAGGAAGTAAAAAGGGAAACTATATGATGAAGACTAGTTGGATTGCTTTCACTAAGCAACTTCTCTTCTGTGTTAGTGCTAAAACATTAGATGCTATAGCATTGAGTTCTGTAGCATATGTTTCGTGCCTTTCGGTCACTTTCTCCAAGGTTTCGTGACAAGATCCTATGTCTAGGCTTCAAGTAAGTTCACCTTTGTATTTTAAAGACCCCACAGTATTCACTTTATGAACTAAGCCCTCCTATGTCTAGGTTTGGGCAAGGATTGTTCTAAGTGCCCTTAAAACAACCACTCACTCACATCAATCTTTGAGATCGAATCATGAACCATTTCTGAACCCATGAATGCACTTGTTCTAGTTAGCTAATCCCAAAACAAGTTTGAAAGCATTAAAACAGAAAGATTGAAATGCATACATCATAATATTATATTACTAACACATAAAGAGTTATTACAAAATTTAAGCAATCCAACTAAAAGGTGTTTAGCTCATGGTGAGCAATATCAACAACTTACAAAGAATGAAGTTCATATCAATAAACCTGAAAGTAGAAGAAGAATGTGCAAAAGATACACCCCTCCAACTCCTATGCATGAACTGGTGTGCTGACAGTGCTATAGCATGAATCGAACACGATCTTCAAGTGGATTTCTATGGTGGATCTTCAATGGAACTAAGAGGACAGCTTATCACTGTATTTTTCCTCGAGAACTAGAGAAGTTTAAGTGCTGGAAGTTCATTGTATGACAGCTTTTGAAGTGTGGAGTCTAGGCTTGATCTTATAGTTGAGTTTTCCTTCCTTTCTTGCAAGTGGATGAAGCAAGTGGGTCTTCTTTTCACCAACTAAAGGTATGTTGCCCCCCCATGGTAGACAAGTGGTGAAGTGAAAGTGGTAGGAGGGTGGCTGCATCAGCATGGATTGTGGCAATAGGGAGGCGCTGACTGGACAGGTTAGGATTCACTGCAGATCTGCTTTCTGCTGCTGTCTTCAAGTGGGTCCTAGCTCTGCTGCGCATAGTGATGCTATAGCATCTGATGCTATAGCAGCTGATGCTATAGCACTTAGACAAAAAACATTAGAAATTTCACAAGGGCACCATTTGTGCCAAATATATTCCAATTCAGTTCTTGATTCCCTTTTCCCTAATTAAACACAAATATTTACATAATTCCTAGCCTAAGCATGCAAATTCACAATGATTTACGAATAGAAATGAATAAATAACTTTACAAATGGAGAGTTATCAGTATCATGCATAAAAAAAAAGTTTGAGAGTCAACCTAAGTTCCTAGCTCTTCAAAAAAAAGGTGTTGCTCCTCCCTCTAATTTCAACTTCTGTCTCTGCCTTCCTTTTTTTCAAAATCTTGGTAATTAGGGTTTCAATGTGAAACCCTAATTTTGCTCTAAAATTCGTATGAAACCTCTATGTGTGTTTTTTATGTATCTGTGTGTGCGTGTATTTCAGTGACTGTTTATGTTTTTTGTGTATTTTTCAGTCACTGTGTCCCTGCCTCTTAGTGTGTGCTACTGTTTGGTATTTATAGGCAGATTTGTGTGATGGAGGTGAGGTGCTGAGGAATCAAAAGGACAACAGCTGGCATTAGGTGGCGCAAAAGGACAGCAATTGAGGAAAAATCAAAAGGACAACCATTTGAATCAGCAAAAGGACAGTAGCTGGCAATGGGTGGCGCAAAAAGGACAGCAATTGAGGAAAAATCAAAAGGACAACCCTAGCTAGGGCAGCCAGCAGCAGCTGCGCCTCTCTCCCTCTTTTTGAATCTTGTATTTTAGTTTTTGTACTATTTATCTTTTCTTGCTTTTTTGTTTATATGCGTGTAAAAAAAACCTGATTATGTAATGAAAAGGCCTTTGGCTATTCAGCTCAAAAAAGTTTATCATACTTTCAATTATTTTTTGTATATTTTTGCACCAATAACAATAGACTAAAATAATAATAGCTACAAAATAAAATAAAATGAGCATCAAAACAATCGTTGCACGAGAGTGCTAAAGACACGCGCGTTTAAAACGATACGTGACACAACGAGAATAAAAACCTTTTTTTTTGGATTTTTTGATTAATCGGACAAAATTAGGGTATGACAGTTGCCCCTCTTTATTTATATTTTACTAGGAAATATGAAGGGCTTCTAGATTTCTCGAGTAAAATAGAAATAAAGATAAAATGACACTAATTTTGTCGAAACTTTTTTGAGAAATTCATGAAAAACTGGGTTTACATAGACCAAAAGTAAATAAGGATCGCTGGGGATCTGGGGACCTGAAGGAGCACTGGGGCTCTGAAGGAGCACTGGGGCTCTGAAGGTCTAATTAGCAGTCGATGCTTGGCGCATTGATTGGAGTTAAACTGAAGGACCGACGGGGTCTAAGGGGCTGCCTGGGCCTTGATTGACCAAGATGGTCTGATGGAGGGCAGACTAGCAACGGTACTAGTAAAACGGTCTGCTTGGGGGTGGCCTTTTTCGAGAGGCCATGGGGGCAAGATCAGGTCGTTGACCTGATTTGCTCACCTCGAAGGACGTCCACTATGTCTTAGGCTGACACAGCTAGTCTGAAGGACCTGGGGTCGGATGATCCGTCGGTTGCTCGATAACACGACATGCGATTTGAATTGATGGACCAATGGAGGTCTGAAGGAGCGCTAGGGCTCTGAGGGACCGCTGGGGGTCTAAAGGACTGGTGCTAGACTCAGCGCTAGCATTATAATTTAAATTTATCTCGGCAGATAAAAACTATCTATATTTGAGTGCATCTAAGGATGCAATGAATGATGTATGCGTGCATGCAGTGTAAGCATGTGCAATGATCGGTATCTGGTGGTATGATGAATGAGATGATTTTTCTTTTTGTTTTTGTTTTTGGTTCTTTTCTTTTTTTGACTCTCTTTGCTCTTTTGCTCTTTCTTGACTCTTTTTGCTTTTTCTTGACTCTTTTTGCTCTTTTGCTCTTTCTTGACTTTTCTGCTGATCTCATCAACTCGCAGGACTCTCGACGTGAGATATGGGGGTTGCCCAAAGTAGTGGTACCGAAGTGCGGGCCATTGTGATTTGTCGCTTGAAGTGATTATGCATTTGTCCTATTTGCATTTTTATGAGAGATCATCTCCTTTTTGTGACTTTTAGAAATTTCGCAATGATTGTAATGATTTTGATCATGCACACGTTTCGCAATTCAGTATCATTTACCATAAAACATCATTTTGAAGCAAATAGGGAAATGAGAGAATAAACAAAGTGTTTAATATCCAAATGGAAACCAAGTGCGCAGAAGGTCACACTGGCTGAAAATTACATTGAGAGTTTAAACTACAAAAAGAAGAAAAGGGAAGAACAGGTCTTTTCATTGTTTGTATCTTTGAAGTAACAATGCCAATCACCCATGCACATGACTTTGAGCATTCGTCATCCAACTTTCGGAGGTATTGATTGCCTTTGTACCTGTTCAAAGTCCAACTTTTGACCCTAATTTTTACCTGGACTGCTCTTTAGAGTTTTCAATCCACCGGGTCGCAATAATTTTCGCCTAGGCCGCCCTTTCGGGTTTTCAACCTAGCGAGCTCTTTTTTTCTTGGCTCCTCTTTCTCTTTTTTTTTTATATATTTCTTTAGGCACAGTACTTCTTAACCGCATCTGAATTCACTGAGAGTGGGAGGTCTTCACCGTCCATTTTGTGAGAATTAAGGCTCCTCCAAAGAATGCTTTCTTTACCACATAAGGTCATTCATAATTAGGGGTCCACTTCCCACAGGAATCCTTTTGGATAGGCGATATTTTCTTGAGCACGAGATCTCCTTCTTGAAACTGCCGGGGGCGAACTTTCTTATCATAAGCTTTCTTCATTCTTTGCTGATACAACTGCCCATGACACAAAGCAACCACTCTCTTTTCCTCTATGAGGTTTAACTGATCTAGACGAGCTTGAAACCATTCTTCCTCTTCTAATTTTGTTTCCATTATCACTCGTATAACAGCCCAGGTCCACCGCAGCGGCCACCCCGGTCCCACTGTTACCTCACGGTCTTTTCTACCCCTCTTGTAGAATTTTTGCCTTCCGTGGGAATCGAACCTTGCACCTGAGGCATAAGTGCAAGTTAAACCCCCTTCCCACTACCAATTGAGCGCGCGCTCAATTGGTAGTGGGAAGGGGGTTTAACTTGCACTTATGCCTCAGGTGCAAGGTTCGATTCCCACGGAAGGCAAAAATTCTACAAGAGGGGTAGAAAAGACCGTGAGGTAACAGTGGGACCGGGGTGGCCGCTGCGGTGGACCTGGGCTGTTATATAAAAAGGCGCCTTAAAAAGGCGCCTATGCTGTGGTCCTGTACGTGACTATCTCCGGAGCCTCCGTTCTTCAATTTCGAGGTTAGGGGAGCTCTATCACTCTATCTAATAATTCATATGATGAGTTCTAGATCTAGGGTTAGACTAGGTTCTTGATGCATTGTTGATGTTGGTTTTTATATATAGATGTATGCGAATTGAGGAATACATGAGTTCTTGATGTTTCTTGATGCATTGTTGGTATTGGTTATTATGTATATATATATGCGAAGTGAATGGTTGAGTTTTCCTATACATATGTGTGCGAATTGTAGTGTTGGAATTATAGTCATTGAGATAATTACAACCTATGCGTTTTGTTTGATGACTTGTGACATTCGAATTATTCGTGAAACTGAAATTGGTGTGTTGGATTTGCTTGTGTTGTTCGCAAAATTGGATGGATGGTGTGTAGGCGCCTAGGGCGCCAAGGGGATAGGGAAGACAATGCTCAATTGAACTTTTGAGGAATTAATTAAAATAAGTGTATTTTTGGTGGCTGGAAAATGTTGAGTTTTTATAATTCAAAGTTGTTAAGAAAACAATTTTCAGTGTTAAAAAGCGTTTTGGTAAAATTCTGGGTGTTGCCACTGTGTTCTGGGCGCTGGGCGCCTGTGCTGGGCGCTGGGCGCCTGAGGTGTGTGTGTTGCGCGTTGTGCGCGCGCCTGGGCGCTAGGCGCCCGTGTCTTGTTTGTGTTGCGCTGTGTTGCGCGTTGCTCCCTGGGCGCTAGGCGCCCGTGTCCGTGTTGCGCTGCGCTGTGCGCGCGTTGTTGCCCCTGGGCGCTAGGCGCCCGTGCTGTGTTGCGTTGTCTTGTGCGCCTGGGCGCTGGGCGCCAGTGCACGTGTTGCCTGGTTGCCTGGGCGCCTAAGGCGCCTGTTCCCAGGATGTTGCCTAATTTTTCCAAAATTGTTTTTATCATAACTTTTGACTCAGACGTCCGTTTTGAACGATTCGAAAAGTGTCGTGAAGCTTTTTACGTTGTCTATTTGTGGGTTCAATTTGTAAAATGAAAAGTTGTTATTTTCTGACTGTTTGTGGGCGCCCAAGTGGCTGTCCCCGGTGAACGTCCCAGTGACATTGAAAAATGACGTGGAATTCTTTAAAAATCCCTTTTGGTGTATAAACAACAGTTTTAACGCGGTAGTGTCAAAATGACTGTTTTGCCCCTAGTGGCCAGAGTTAATGATAATGATGTGTAAATGACGAGGATGCCCTTAGTGGTTAGTCAAATGACGTTTTTGCCCTCAGTGGCTAATGTTTGAGTTGAATGATGTTTATGTGTAAGTGATATTTGGGGCCTGAGTGGCTAAGTGATGTAAAGGCCTAAAAGGCTAAGTGACGTTATTTGTGTGTGAATTATGAAATGACAGGTGCTGTGCCTATATTCGGCAAACCGGTAAGTGACGGGTCACATAGTTGACTATGAATTGAGTAATTGTGTATTTGTGTATTGTGAGTGGTGCATGTCATAGTGTCTCATGCCCATATGCATAAACCCAGTGATGTTTTGAGGCCTGAGTGGCTAAATGATGATGAGGCCTGAGTGGCTAAGCGACGTTTTGTGAAAAGGTACCTTCATGCATATACCCGCGAGTGGGTTGCATTTTCATAAATCTACATGACATGAAATGAGTTATTGTAAATGATGTAAGAGATGACTATGATGTGAGTATTTGGTGTTTTGGATGCTGATTGTTCTAGTGCGTAGCCTATGATTAGTGCTTATCATATTTTTATTATATAGACTGAAATGATGCTCACCCTTTCCTGTTTGAATGTTACCCCCGTGTTGGTAACGTGCAGGTGATTCCCAGTGAAGGTATTAGCTTCACTTTTGAGTCGAGTCGTCATGCTCTGATACGTAGCACTCAGGGGGGAAAACGAACTCGGCATTTATTTAATGATTTTTGGTTGTTATGTCCATGTGGGCTATTTGGTTATGTTTTACTATTTCCGCTGCGTAGTTGGTTGTGTTATGTTGAGTTTTATAAGTGACGTTGAGATGAGATTTGGAGATTTCTTTATTTGTGATGTGCTACACGAATGCATGAGTATTGAGTTGAACTGTTTTTCAAAACTGCTAAGCGACGTTTTATTGGAGTAAGTGTAACATTCCCTATGAACGAGATTTTTAAACTCTGATTTTTATAAACAAAGTAACGGGTAGAAAGGGGTGTTACAACTCGCAGAGAGGGTATTTCGACTTCGATGGGAAGAACTGCTTCCATCCCATATACTAGTGAGAATGGCGTTGCCCCTGTTGATGTGCGAACTGAGGTCCGGTACCCATGCAAGGCGAAAGAAAGCATTTCATGCCAGTCTTTGAAGGTCATCACCATCTTTTGTACAATCTTCTTTATGTTCTTATTTGCCGCTTCGACTGCCCCATTCATCTTTGGACGGTACGGGGAGGAGTTATGATGCTGAATTTTGAAGTCGTCACACAACTCTTTTATCATCTTGTTATTCAGGTTAGTCCCATTATCTGTGATGATCTTATTTGGAAGGCCGTAACGGCAGATCAAATCTCTTTTTATGAACTTGACAACCACTGATTTTGTTACACTGGCATAAGAAGTGGCCTCGACCCATTTGGTGAAATAATCAATAGCGACAAGAATGAATCGATGCCCATTTGATGCCTTAGGTTTGATAGGACCGATGAAATCCATTCCCGACATTGAGAATGGCAATGGTGCTGTTATGATATTCAAAGAAGCAGGTGGCACATGGATATTATCAGCATACACTTGACACTTGTGGCATTTTCTCACGTAGTTAAAGCATTCGGTCTCTATTGACAACCGGTAGTAGCCGGCCCTTAAGATTTTTCTTGCCATGGTGTGCCCGTTAGAATGAGTTCCGAACGAGCCTTCATGGACATCCTTCATAATTCTTTCGGCTTGTTCTTTTGCTACACATCTGAGGAGGACCATATCATGATTTCTCTTGTAAAGCACCACCCCGTTTAGGAAGAAACCCATTGACAACCTCCTAAGTGTCCTCTTATCATTCTCAGTGGCATCAGGAGGGTATTCTCTGCTTGTGATATAGTTCTAGATATCGTAATACCAAGGTTTACTGTCAGGATCTTCTTCGATTGCCATACAATGATGTGCCGGTAGGTCCCGATGCTGAATTCGGATGAATGTCAGACTTTTGTTGTCATTGATATTGAACATTGATGACAAAGTCGCTAAGGCGTCAGCCAACTGATTCTCTTCATGAGGGAGGTGGTGGAAAGTAATCTCCTCGAACTGTTCAATCTTCTTTTGGATGTGATCGCGATAAGGGATCAATTTGAAATCTTTGGTTTCCCAGTCACCTTTTATCTGTTGGATGACTAAGGCTGAGTCCCCATATACGTCGAGTGTTTTGGAAGCGCCATCAGGAGAAATCAATACAGCTCCGACCCCATGCCCATACAAATTGGAAGCGCCATCGAATGACATTCTCCACCTTCCATTGTCTGAGTGACATACAAGAGGTCGTATTCAGATAATAACATTTGCCAGGGAGCGATTCTCCCTGTGAGTGCGGGTTTTTCAAAAACGTACTTGATTGGATCCATTTTAGATACCAACCAAGTCGTGTGGCTCAACATATACTGCCACAGAGGATGTGCAGCCCAGGCCAAAGCACAACACGTTCTTTCCAACAATGAGTATCTTGTCTCGCACTCGGTGAACTTCTTGCTTAGATAGTAGATGGCATGTTCTTTCTTTCCGGACTCATCATGTTGCCCCAGTACACAACCCATTGATTTGTCTAGCACTGTTAAGTACAGAATGAGAGGCCTGCCCCTGTATAGGTGGCATCAGAATCGGTGGATTTTGGAGGTACCTCTTGATCTTTTCAAAGGCTTCTTGCCAGTTATCATTCCACTTTGTTTCTTGGTTCTTGCGCATCAGTTTGAAGATAGGCTCGCAGGTCGATGTTAATTGGGATATGAATCTGGAGATGTAGTTCAACCTTCCCAAGAACCCACGAACTTCTCTTTCGGTTTTAGGCGCTGGCATTTCTAGTATTGCTCGTACTTTGGCTGGATCCACTTCTATTCCCCTCAGACTGACTATGAACCCCAACAGCTTTCCTGATCTTACACCGAAAGTACATTTGGCAGGGTTTAATCTGAGTTTGAACTTCCTTAGACGTTCAAAGAGTTTTCACAGATTGATAACATGTTCTTCTTCGGTCTTGGATTTTGCAATCATGTCATCCACGTAGACTTCTATTTCCTTATCCATCATATCATGGAATAAAGTTACCATCACTCTTTGGTACGTTGCACCAGCATTCTTTAGGCCGAATGGCATTACTTTGTAGCAGAAGGTCCCCTAGAGAGTGATGAAGGTGGTTTTCTCCATGTCTTCAGGGGCCATCTTGATTTGGTTATATCCAGAATATCCATCCATGAAGGAGAAAAGAGAGTGTTGCGCTGTGCTATCTACCTGGACATCAATGTGAGGCAAGAGAAAGTCATCTTTAGGGCTGGCTCTATTCAGATCCCGATAGTCCACACACATCCGAACTTTCCCATCTTTCTTTGGAACAGGGACAATATTGGCTACCCACTGAGGGTATTTTGCTACTGCTAGGAATCCAGCATTGACTTGCTTCTTGACCTCATCCCTAATTTTCAGTTACATATCTGGCTTCATCCTTCTTAGCTTTTGCTTCACCGGTGGGCATTCGGGCTTTACTGGTAACTTATGCTCGACTATGTTGGGGTCCAGTCCAGGCATGTGTTGGTATGTCCGTGCGAAGACGTCAACATAGTCAAACAAAAGCCTAACCAACTTCTCTCGCTCACCGTCTTTCATTGTGGTGCCAATTTTAACCTCTTTCTTATCTTCCTCCGTGACCAAGTTTATTGTCTCAGTAGATTCCTCGTGGGGTTGAATCACTTTTTCCTCTTGTTCCATCATTCTCATTAACTCTGGAGGAGTTTCCCAGTTATCTTCAACATCTTCCTTAGTTTGATTAATGGGGTGATCAAAGTTACACTTTGAATTATTGGCGTTGTTATTTTCAAAGATGTTTTTTCGGATCTGCATTAGTGTAAATTGACGGAATGAAAAACGAGTAAAAGAAAATAAAAAGCGAATGCAAAAGAAAAGGAAAACTGAAATTTATTGGAGAATCTGAAATAACATTTTATTGATTTACAGAAACATTACTTTGAACTAAAAACTACAGGAAAATCGACGATCTCCTAAATCTTGAGACTTTCATTTGCAAGACAAGGGCGTACAATACTGACGACGCCTTCTTCAGCATTTAGATCATCTTCAACTGCAGCAATCTGATTGGGTTCAGCATTCCCGCACTCTGAAAATTTTGTTTGATGTCGTAGATGATAATCTTCTTCATATTTGGCACTCTGCCCTCAAGTTTTGCTCACCTCCGCTCTTTCTTTTCTTCCACAATTCTTCTCTTGTCATTGCGATCAGGTCAATACCCTATCCCGCGTCTATCTTTGTTCTCTTGCAGCTGTATCGGTGTCAGGATCCCCTGCTCGGTCTTTCCTAAACCCTTTCCGACCTGGTAACCTTTGTCTACCATGACTTTAGCAACCATCATGGCAGTCTTGAACAGCTTAGGCTTCAGCATACTGGACGCATTGACAACATCTAACGCTTGGAAGGCAGTCTCAAAAGACTCCTCAGCAGCCTCGATGTAACAAATGGGAGACGACCTATTTACCAGCGTTTCTTCTTCACCGAAAACAACCATCAACTTGTTGTTCACTATGAATTTGAGCTTCTGATGTAAAGAAGAGGGAACTGCCCCTGCCGAATGGATACATGGCTTTCCTGAGAGACAGCTGTAGGATGGGGCGATATCCATTATCTGGAAGGTCACTACGAAGAGTTCCGAACCTACCAGTACAGGTAATTCTATTTCTCCGATGACTTCCCTTTTCGATCCGTTAAAGGCCCTGACCAATATCGAGCTAGGTCTCATGTATGAACAATCCACATCTAATTTTTCCATGGTTGATCTGGGTAACACATTCAAGGACGATCCGTTGTCAATAAGCACCCGAGCAAGTGAGTATTCTCCGCATTTCACAGATATGTGTAAGGCTTTGTTGTGCCCCCCTCCCATAAGTTGGAATCTCATCATTAGTAAAGGTGAGGTAATTACTTGCAATAAGGTTTCCAACGATCCCATCAAACTGGCCAACTGAGATGTCATGAGTGACATGGGCGTCATTCAATGCTTTCATCAATGTTGCACGATGGGCTTCAGAGCTGAGCAATAATGACAACAGAGATATCTTGGCAGGGGTCTGGTTCAGGTGTTCAACTATCTTATACTCGCTCTGTCTCATAAATTTCAAAACTTCACCGGCTTCTTGTTCAGATAGCGTCCTTTTACCCACATTCTTATCAACAAGTTTTTGTTCTATGCTTTTGCCTTTACGGGCTCTTTCTTCCCCTTCTTTTGTTTGCTCTCCACTGAGTCCTTCGGGGGTAAAGATACGCTCACTTCGAGTCATCCCACTAGTCCCTGAGATGTTAATGACATCAGGAGTGGTCTGAACTTTCACGTTGTAATTCCATGGGACTGCAATTGGTGTCCTTAAAGGGGAAGGGAGTTGGCACTTGAATAGTGATCGGTTTAGGCATAGCCGGAGTCCACTTCGTGTCCTTTTTGTAACGGATTTCCAGTGGTTTCCAGATATCCTTGCTCTGGTCAATATTTGACTGGAGAGTCCACACGTCGTCCTCCTTCTTTCGAAGACCCACTTGTATTATGTGTCAGTCTAGTAAGTCTTGAAGGACTATCTTGAATGCTTCACATGCCCCGACACAGCGCATCCCTTCATAATAATTCTGAGATAACACAAGTCAGTATGGATGAGGTCTAGAGGTGTGATGATGTCTTCCACCCTTCTGATCAAGAATTGTTCCTCAAAATCTCTAATGGTATTAACAGAGGGTTTCCCGTGCCCCGGTAAAGGTTTAGTGGCAACATTCGGACCATCTTCTTCGAAACTTAACCATTTAGATTCAATCAAATCTTGCACCACATATTTTAATGCCTTGCAATTTTCTGTTGAATGGCCAATTGCCCCAGCGTGGAATCCACAGGTAGCATCCGGGTTGTAACCCCTAGGGAAAGGAGGTTGAAGGGGTCTCATTGGTCGGGGAGTGATCAGGTTGTGACTGATGAGGTGATTGAACAGGTCTGTGTATGACATGGGTATTGGGTCAAAATTGACAGGCTTTCTTTCCGGGTAGTTTTGTGGTCTATAGTTTGGGTTGACTTGGTGAGGTGGGGCTAATGGTGTTTGAGTAGGGATTTGGAAGGTTTGTCGCGGATTGTTATAGGGAGGCTTTCCGGATCTAGAGATGGCGTTGGCTTCTCCTTCCTTCTTTTTAGGGAATCCTGAGAAGGGCTTTTTCTGATTACTGGTTCCAGCGAAGTTATGGGCAATCTTCCCATTTCTCCATCCATTTTCTAATCTTTCTCCTATGACAATCATATCCAAGAAGCTCGAAGACACGCTCCCGATCAACCTGTCGTAGAAAGGTAATTGAAAAGTATCCATGAACATGGATACCATCTCCTTTTCTAACGAATGTGGTACTACCTGCGCAGCCAACCCCCTCCAGCATTGGGCATATTCCTTAAAGGACTCATTATCTCTTTTTGTCATGCTTTGCAGTTGTGTCCTATCGGGAGCCATATCGATGTTGTATTTGTATTGTCTCAAAAATGCATCAGCTAGGTCCTTCCAGCACCTGATATGGGCACGCTCTAGTTGCATATACCAACTCAAAGCTGCCCCAACTAGACTATCCTGGAAGTAGTGAATGAGCAGTTTGTCGTCATGAGCAAACACAGTCATCCTCCTGCAATACATGGTTAAGTGGCTCACGGGGTAGGTTGACCCTCTGTATTTGTCGAAGTCTGGTACCTTGAATTTAGGAGGGATGACCACGTTAGGGACGAGGCACAAGTTGTAACGCCCCAAAAATAATAGATTAATTTATTTAATTAATTAAATGAAATTGGGTGGTAGAAATAATAATATAATTATAGGTGTTATTATATGTGAGCCTTGGTTGGGTTAGAAATAATTAATTTAAGGGGTGGGGTGTAGCATTTGGGCTTAAGCGGTGGAAGCAGGCCCGTGATCCAAGGGCCCAATATGTTAGGCGCATACTTAAGCTAGAAAATTGAGGTGTAGCTCATTTGTGCCAAAAAGAAAGAAAACGTGAATTAGAGAGGGGAGTGAGAGAAGAGAGGCGCGGCCATGGAGAAAAAGAGAAGAGGAGGTGCGACTTGGAGGAAGAGAGAGAAAGGGGCGTGAGGCAAGAGGAGAGGGGGATCGGGTTGCCGCGATTCTTGGAGCTTACGTATAAGGGGATAGCGTGTTCGTCATAACCTAAGGTAAGGGTGGGTCTCATCTTCTCTATAATCGGGTTTTATGATGGGGATTATGTAGGGGCTAGGCTCTATGTATGCTTTTTATGTATTCTTAGTGATTATTGATGAACCCTAGGCATATGAGGACTTGTTGTTTGAAAATCATGTTGTGCGTGCCAAGTGTTTGAGTAATTGTAGATGAATATCGTGATTTATAATGACTGGGGATGATTATGATAATTTGATGTTCGTATTGTTGGATTGAGCCTTGATGATGGAATTTGGTGTTTAATATGTTGATGTGATCATATAAGTGATTTTTGATGAATTTTGGTGTTGCTTGAAAGTTTTTGCCCCACGGTTACTGTAGCAGGGCGCCATGGGCGCCAAACTGCATGTGTGTGCGTGTGTGCTGGGCGCTGGGCGCCAAGGGCGCCAGTGTGTGTGTTGCGTGCGTGTTGCTGGGCGCCAGGCGCTGGGCGCTGAGCGCCCGTGTGCGAGTGTGTGTGTTGGGCTGGGCGCTGGGCGCTGAGCGCCCGTGTGGATGTGTGTTGCGTGTGGCTGGGTGCTGGGCGCTGGGCGCCCAGGGTGCCAGTTTTTCAGGATGTTCTCAAATTTTTATGAAAACTGTTTTCGCTATATCTTTTGACTCGGACATCCGTTTTGAACGTTTCAAAAAGTGTTGGGAAGCTCTTTCGAATGTCTACCTGTGTGTTTCATTTTTGGAATAAAAACTTATTATTTTCTGGTGGTTTCTGGGCGCCCAAGCGGCTGTCCCCGGTTGTCATTACGGTGACATTGTAAAGTCGAACGGAGTTCTTTAAAAATCCCCTTTACCTATAATTAACAGTTTTAACGTTTTAGTGTCAAAATGGGTGATGTATGACGATGATGCCCCTAGTGGCTAGTTAAATGACTGTTTTGCCCTTAGTGGCCAATATTATTTACGATGATGTGTAAATGACGATGATGCCCTTAGTGGCTAGTTAAATGACTGTTTTGCCCTTAGTGGCTATTATTATTTATAATGATGTGTAAATGACGATAATGCCCTTAGTGGCTAGTTAAATGACTGTTTTGCCCTTGGTGGCTATTGTTTGAGTTGATGATGTTTGTGAATAAGTGACGATGAAAATAAGTGACGTTGAGGCCCATAAGGCTAAGTGATGATCAGGCCCAAAAGGCTAAGTGACGTTGTTGTGTGTAAATTGTGAATTGGCAGGTGCTGTGCCTCTTATTTGGCAAATTGGTAAGTGACGGGTCACATAGTTGACCGTGATTGTGTGAATTGTGCGTGGTGCATGTTATAGTGTCTCATGCATCCCATATGCATAAACCCAGTGATGTTTTGAGGCCCAAAAGGCTAAGTGACGATGAGGCCATAATGGCTAAGCGGCGTTTGTGAAAAGGTACCTCATGCATATGCCCGCGAGTGGGTTGCACTTCATATACTTACATGACATTGTGATGAGCTTTTGTAGTGATTGAATTGATGTTTGTGACGTGGTTTATATAGCTGGCATTGCGATGAATTGTTGTGGTGATTAATATTGATGACGGACTTGATGTGTCGTGATGTGGTTGATATAGTGTCATAACTCTAGCATAGTGCTTATCATAAGCTTTATTATATTGTTAGATGAACTCACCCCTTTTGTTTGAATGTTACCCCTACGCGGTAACGTGCAGGTGATCTCGAGTGAAGGCTTAGGTATCTTCACTAGCTGAGTCGGGTCGTCTGCTCTGATTATGTAACACTAGGGGAGGGATGAACGTTGTTTAAGCTATTTATGACCATTGTTGTTGTTGGTTTTTACTATTGTGAGCCTTGCATAGTTGCAATGCCTATTATGAATAAACTTGTTGGGTTTTTCCGCTGTGAAGTTGTATGTTAATTGACGATGACGTTTTGAAACTATTATAAGGCTGTTTTCGAAAAGCGAGTAAATTGGCGTGTAATGTTCAACGAAGTAAGTGTGACATCCCTTGTGATGTAATTAAAATTTGAAACTCTGATTTTTACGAAAATAAATTAATGGGTAGAAAAAGGGGTGTTACATTAGTGGTATCAGAGCAATGGTTGGTCCGTCCGGCCAAGTCGTAGAGTCGTTGTGTCGGTTAACGACCAACTGTTGTCTTTTAGTCTTGACCATTGGTTTGTGTTGTAGTGATGTTTCTGCAGGTACAAGTAGACGGAAGCCGCTATGGTAAGTAAACTAGTGGGGGAGACGCCCCTACTGGTATTGTGTGCTGTTTGCTATGTTGTGCTCCGTGTGAACCCTGTGTCATTTGGTTGTGACTTTTATTTTGACCCTGTTGTTGTGCTTATGTGCTTTTGGTGATTGCTGCTGCTGTAAATTAAGTTACTGTTGTGCTGCAAAGTAAATACTGTGTTATTGCCATTGCTGTTTGTTTATTGTTACGTAGTTGGGTTATTATACCATTAAACTACTGTTGCTGTTAGCTGAAAATATTATTGCTGTTACTGTGTAATTGCCGTTTTAAAAGATCGATGTTGCTGTTGTTGGAAATATTGTACTGTTTTCTAAGGATTAGTGTTGCTGTTTAATTATTGATGTTTTTGAAAACCGTTTTATTTTAGCGACACTAATGCCGTGTGCTATGTAATTTTGTGATCTGAAAGGAAAAAGGGCTTCTGAAATTGTTTTTGAAAAGTCAAATGGACGATTTTACGGTTGGAAACTGATATTGGTGATAAAATCTACTTTAATGAAGGAAGTGTAGGTGTTGAAGTTTTGTGGAATTGGAAAAATGACCTTTTTCTCTAATTGGTTTTATTTTAAAAAGGAATAGTGACTTGTGGTGGTGTGGGTTTTGAAAATCTTGTCAAAAATGATTTGATCACGATTTTGAAAACTATTATTGGGTTTCTTTGGGAGCAAAAGTGTATTAGTATGTATTAGTATGTATGAGACCTTGGCTGCTCTATGAGGTTGAATTTGGTTATTTAAATCACACAAAGACTAGTCTGTAAAAATGGTGTTTAAATTGGTTATGAAAATTGGCGTGCTCTATGTATTGTTTGACTTATAAGAAATATTGATTCGAGAGGTTAGTCTTGCTTGTGACTAACGTTATTAGTATATAAATGCATTGAGTTAATAGGATGAACTAAAATTAATTGATGCATGCGTAAGTCGAATTGGGCGGTAAAGATGTATAATTGAATTGTTAGTAATTTAGAGACTTTATAGAGCCGAGTTTGTAGTTAAATGGAGACACCTTATAAAAATGAACTTGTTGTTATTTGGGGAGTGACTTTTAATTACTAATGAGAGGAAGCTGATTTTTGGTTATTTTCTGAGAAGGTGCTAAACTGTATTTTTAGTAGTTAGAGAGTTGTACTAGTTGGTTTTACAAGTAGCAAGGTTGAATTTTGAAGAAAATGATGTTTGAATGTATATGATTATTGGGAAGTTTAAACTATGCTTGATGGCTGAATTGGTGGCTGCTTGGATGCTTAATTTGTTGCTAGGCTCACTGTGTAGGCACTTTGAGTAGGTTTGACTTTCGGCTAAACTAGGACTGTTTTACTGAATTGATAAATTATGTAGCACACAATTTTAGAAACTAGACTGAACGCTGGTCATTTTGGCTTTGGTTTGGTCGCATTTGGAGTAGTATAGCTCCAGTTATGGGCTTCGCAAGTTAGGGTAAAATTCTAGGGACCGTCTGGGCATAGGGTCAATGTTTTGATTGTGGTGTTTTCAAATGAACTCCTTTTCGAATGAATCAAATTTCTTTGAAAACTAGACAAAATGATTTACTGTTTAGGCTGAAGTTTCATGTTATTTGGGTTTGTTTTGGGCATTGTAGAAGAGTCACAACTTTGGACACAGTCGCTGCCCCATTTTCTGGACCAACTTCCTTGTTTGCGAAAACTGTGCTATTCGACTCATCATTTTGAAATTCTAAAAATATAACCAGAAACTAGACTTCGTAAGTATTCCGTAGAGGGGTTGTTTGAAAAATTCCGATGTCGTTTGATAGGGTAAATAAATTGTTGAAGTTTATGTGTGAGTGCTGGAATTTCCTGCGTTGCTTAGTTTATGCTGTCATTGTAACGGAAAAATGTTTTTGCAATATCTTTTGACCCAGGAGTCCGATTTGAGTAAACTAAAATGTTTTGGAAAGCTTATTTAGAGGCCTAACTGAATATTCTAATTTCAAGGCAAAATTGACTGTTTCTGGTGTCGTTGATTTTTAGGCGTGTCGGTCGAATTAAATTGTTGTTGTGTTGTCGGTGGCTTAGTGCCCCAAGTCGTTGTTGCAGTGTCGGCGCTTTGGTGCCTGAAGTTGTTGATGTGTTATTGATTATAGGATTGTTGGTCCCGGAGTTGTCTCCACATTGTTGCTTTGTTGTTGCTTGTGGTTGCCTCGTTAATAATGTTGATGTTTAGGTGTTGTCTTGGGTACCGCCGAATGGCCCAAGTTATATTGTTGTTGATGATGTTGCTTTGCTGTTGGTTTGTCATTGTTGATGTCGCCTGAGTGGCAATTTTAGTTGATGATGTCGCCTGAGTGGCAATTTTAGTTGTTGATGTCGCCTGAGTGGCAATTTTAGTCGTTGATGTCGCCTGAGTGGCAATTTTAGTTGTTGATGTCGCCTGAGTGGCAAGGTTGTTCGTTGATGTTGTTGTCATGTTGCTAAATTATGAGGCTTGTGGTACGACTGTTATGTGCCCGGTGAGTTTCGTTATGATGCTGTGATGATTGATGTATTTTGTTATCCTTAAGGGTAGATGAGTGAGGTAGAATGCGAGCTAGTTTATCAGAGTAGCGCAGCGGAGTAGAGAGTGAGTCTGATTATTACTGCTTGAAGTTACCTGGCTGAACAAGTAGGAGGGACGGCCGCCCAAGCACTTACCGCCGGTAATCAAAGCAATAGTAATCAGCATATAGATGGCCCTAGTTGTCTAGGTGGCCTTAGAGGGAGAGTGTTGGCGTGGCAGGTAAATTTCGAGGACGAAATTCCTTTAAGTGGGGGAGAGTTGTAACGCCCCAAAAATAATAGATTAATTTATTTAATTAATTAAATGAAATTGGGTGGTAGAAATAATAATATAATTATTATTTATTACTTAATAAAATAATTATAGGTGTTATTATATGTGAGCCTTGGTTGGGTTAGAAATAATTAATTTAAGGGGTGGGGTGTAGCATTTGGGCTTAAGCGGTGGAAGCAGGCCCGTGATCCAACGGCCCAATATGTTAGGCGCATACTTAAGCTAGAAAATTGAGGTGTAGCTCATTTGTGCCAAAAAGAAAGAAAACGTGAATTAGAGAGGGGAGTGAGAGAAGAGAGGCGCGGCCATGGAGAAAAAGAGAAGAGGAGGCGCGACTTGGAGGAAGAGAGAGAAAGGGGCGTGAGGCAAGAGGAGAGGGGGATCGGTTGCGGCGATTCTTGGAGCTTACGTATAAGGGGATAGCGTGTTCGTCATAACCTAAGGTAAGGGTGGGTCTCATCTTCTCTATAATCGGGTTTTATGATGGGGATTATGTAGGGGCTAGGCTCTATGTATGCTTTTTATGTATTCTTAGTGATTATTGATGAACCCTAGGCATATGAGGACTTGTTGTTGGAAAATCATGTTGTGCGTGCCAAGTGTTTGAGTAATTGTAGATGAATATCGTGATTTATAATGACTGGGGATGATTATGATAATTTGATGTTCGTATTGTTGGATTGAGCCTTGATGATGGAATTTGGTGTTTAATATGTTGATGTGATCATATAAGTGATTTTTGATGAATTTTGGTGTTGCTTGAAAGTTTTTGCCCCACGGTTACTGTAGCAGGGCGCCATAGGCGCCAAACTGCATGTGTGTGCGTGTGTGCTGGGCGCTGGGCGCCAAGGGTGCCAGTGTGTGTGTTGCGTGCGTGTTGCTGGGCGTTGGGCGCCAGGCGCTGAGCGCCCGTGTGCGAGTGTGTGTGTTGCGCTGGGCGCTGTGCGCCAGGCGCTGGGCGCTGAGCGCCCGTGTGGATGTGTGTTGCGTGTGGCTGGGTGCTGGGCGCTGGGCGCCCAGGGCGCCAGTTTTTCAGGATGTTCTCAAATTTTTATGAAAACTGTTTTCGCTATATCTTTTGACTCGGACATCCGTTTTGAACGTTTCAAAAAGTGTTGGGAAGCTCTTTCGAATGTCTACCTGTGTGTTTCGTTTTTGGAACAAAAACTTATTATTTTCTGGTGGTTTCTGGGCGCCCAAGAGGCTGTCCCCGGTGGTCATTACGGTGACATTGTAAAGTCGAACGGAGTTCTTTAAAAATCCCCTTTACCTATAATTAACAATTTTAACGTTTTAGTGTTAAAATGGGTGATGTATGACGATGATGCCCCTAGTGGCTAGTTAAATGACTGTTTTGCCCTTAGTGGCCAATATTATTTACGATGATGTGTAAATGACGATGATGCCCTTAGTGGCTAGTTAAATGACTGTTTTGCCCTTAGTGGCTATTATTATTTATAATGATGTGTAAATGACGGTAATGCCCTTAGTGGCTAGTTAAATGACTGTTTTGCCCTTGGTGGCTATTGTTTGAGTTGATGATGTTTGTGAATAAGTGACGATGAAAATAAGTGACGTTGAGGCCCATAAGGCTAAGTGATGATCAGGCCCAAAAGGCTAAGTGACGTTGTTGTGTGTAAATTGTGAATTGACAGGTGCTGTGCCTCTTATTTGGCAAATTGGTAAGTGACGGGTCACATAGTTGACCGTGATTGTGTGAATTGTGCGTGGTGCATGTTATAGTGTCTCATGCATCCCATATGCATAAACCCAGTGACGTTTTGAGGCCCAAAAGGCTAAGTGACGATGAGGCCATAATGGCTAAGCAGCGTTTGTGAAAAGGTACCTCATGCATATGCCCGCGAGTGGGTTGCACTTCATATACTTACATGACATTGTGATGAGCTTTTGTAGTGATTGAATTGATGTTTGTGACGTGGTTTATATAGCTTGCATTGCGATGAATTGTTGTGGTGATTAATATTGATGACGGACTTGATGTGTCGTGATGTGGTTGATATAGTGTCATAACTATAGCATAGTGCTTATCATAAGCTTTATTATATTGTTAGATGAACTCACCCCTTCTGTTTGAATGTTACCCCTACGCGGTAACGTGCAGGTGATCTCGAGTGAAGGCTTAGGTATCTTCACTAGCTGAGTCGGGTCGTCTGCTCTGATTATGTAACACTAGGGGAGGGATGAACGTTGTTTAAGCTATTTATGACCATTGTTGTTGTTGGTTTTTACTATTGTGAGCCTTGCATAGTTGCAATGCCTATTATGAATAAACTTGTTGGGTTTTTCCGCTGTGAAGTTGTCTGTTAATTGACGATGACGTTTTGAAACTATTATAAGGCTGTTTTCGAAAAGCGAGTAAATTGGCGTGTAATGTTCAACGAAGTAAGTGTGACATCCCTTGTGATGTAATTAAAATTTGAAACTCTGATTTTTACGAAAATAAATTAATGGGTAGAAAAAGGGGTGTTACACAAGTCATAAGCATCTCTTGCGCCAACATTGGATCCTTCAACTGCTCTCAATCGTTCCTCAAGCATTTGTAGTTTGTCCTTGGCTTGAGGGTTCTCCATAGGGTAATTTTAAGGGGGCCCACTCATACCATAGTAAGGATGAATCATCGGAACTATGGTTGGGTTCACATTTGGGATATGTGAATGAGTGGGGTTCCTGAGATTGGACCCCTGAGCTTGAGGATCAACTATCAGCGGTGGAGTGTAGCCAAGTGGGAATCTTTGTGGTGCGACAACAAGGCTCGGGTTTTGAATCTGTGGCGCCCCCGAATTACCATCGTGACCTGTCGGTGCAGACTGTTTTTGGCCCACGACTCCAGAGGGACCATCTTTTGAATTGGCATCGGCTGCCGGAGGTGTGTAACCTTGCGGAAGTCCGTAGGGAGGCCATTGGTAACCCTGGCCATTAGCCCCAGTAGGGTACACGAGATGTGGGATCCCGGGTCCGTTGGGAAGAGGAGGGTTGGTAACTTGATTTTCAGTGTTCCCAGCGGAGACATCTTCATTTGCATTTCCTCTCCTCAAAGCTTGTAAAACCTTTAAGATTTCAGTCATCTGTTCTTTCATCCCATCTATTTCTGCCCTAAGCTCTTGATTTCCTAGGTTTCGATTACCCTGATCTAGGTTATCCTGATGTGGATTGTCCTGATTTGGGTTATCCTGATGCGGATTGTCCTGATTTGCTTCAATATTTCTAGCCTGAGAACGAGTCCAATAACGATGTTGACGCACCAACTTGTCCTTTACTCTGTTGATGGGATACATGGTATGAGTATATGAATGGATGAAAAGATGAGTAATGCATGTGTGCACGAGTCTTGTTGTTTTTAGGCCGAGAATCGTAAGTGCATCCTGATTTGTCACAAGTACACAAATTAACGTTTCAAACATTTTCAAGAAAGGAGGATCATTGATGGGGAAAAGTGCAACATCTTTCATTTTAAAAAAAAATAAAAAACTTCAAAAGGAAAAGTACAATGCTTTTTTAAATTTCGCCCAAGTACATATGGCTTTCATTTTTCCGCTCCTCTCTCTTTTTTTACTAGTAGTGTGACCAGCTTTCTCACTAAGTTCTGTAATCAGGATCTTGCAAAATTCCACAAACTCGCAAACTTGGATCGGGGTGTTAAACGGGTGCATTGCCACGCCAGTCTTCTTTAGACGTTCTGGGACACCCATGACAGCTTGGTTTGCCAGCCATGCCAACTTTGAGAATTTGTCTTTCCAGTATAAGCTTTCATTCTTCAACTCTATAAAGACTTCATGGTTTTCTATCCTGCTTACCAACTCCACAAAGCGACTCTCCCAATAGATTCTTTCGGTCTTCAACTGGTGGTAAACTTCTTCTTGATATCTGATATGGTTCTTCAACTCATCAAATCTTTCATGCTTCCCTCTCAAGGCCTGTTGGTATTCTCAGAGTATCTCTTCAATTGTCTCTTTATACCGCTTAATACTTTTCACTTGATCTTCAAATTCAGCTAGTAATATCCGAGACTTTCTTTTTGACTTCACGAGCAGGCTCTGTGTGGTTTTTTCAGTAATCATTGATTTTTCCCATAACTCCTTCCACTTTTGCGCATCCTCAATGACCTGGCTCATTTTTAAGTTGCATCGTTTTAGCTCTTCCTCTGCTCCTCTTAGGTACTTTAGGACCTCTTGTTTGCTCTTTTCTTCAATCTTAAGCCGCTTGTGGCTATCTTCAATGGCCAATGAGTTAGTTGTGTTTTCCTCCTCCAGTTTCTGGTTTTTTAGAAGCATTTTCTCTAATTCTTCCCGTAAGCCTTTCTTTTCTTCTTCAGCTTTTGACAATGCCATTTTGAGTTTATCTAAATCTTCGACAGTGGGAAGGGTAGGTTCAAGTACTTCTTCCTCAACCCGTAGTGCGCTTCGGTAAGGCAATCAGGTGTCTTGGATCCTTTTTTGGAGCCATTGACAAAAGGTGGGTTCCTTATCGCCGCCCCTCTTAGTAAGCTCTTGTCTTTTGCGGACAACCTTATCCCACGCTTGAGAAATCATCCGGAGCATGTCAACCTCTTTTGGGCTTCCCTCATGGAGGTAAAAAGGGATTATCATGTCTTCGGTGGGAGGATTTCGCATGGGGTACCCCCAGCTGTCTTAGAGTCAGAGAGGGGTTGTAATTTATTCATCCTATTGTCCCCATGAGTGGGACATTTTGAAAGCTTCCACATTGAAAAACCACTTCAGGCCTATCTTTCCACCATGATGGGTGCCAACGAACCTTGTATTCATGGAGGTCCCTTAGCACTCGCAACCATTCACTAGTGTTCATCGTCTTCACATCACACCCCTTAGCATCTTCAATTGGGCCTTCTGCTTTAAGTTTGTTAACAAAAGCATGGGTGAGAAGCCTAACATACAAGGTGTGTAGGCAGCAAGATATCTTCCTTCCCTTTAGCTCACTATAATGAGTGAAAGTACAGTAAGTGTCTGCAAGAATGGCTGGAATTTGGGTTGGATGGGTTTTCTTCATCTTTGAAGGATAGGAAGAAACCAATAGCTGTTGTGTCCACATATCTTTCAAGGCGTGGAAATAGAACAATGCCAAAGATGGTCAAAGCTAACACTTGTTTAAAAGGACCCCAATTTCTAGTATCAGCGAAGGACTTCATTTGACTTTCCAGATATTCTTGTGGGAACCCTACAATGTGATTTCGATTTTTCTTTTGGAGCTTCAAATTTTCTTTGCTGATTTGTAGCATTGAGGCAAGTTTCTCATCTGTGTAGTAGTGCCCCGGATACTGGTAGGGCCTAATGTCTTGTTGAGGAAAACCAATGATCTGTGTATATTCTTCCAGGGTAGGTGACATTTGGAAATTTTTGAAGGTGAAGCATCTCAAGGAAGAGTCATTGAATTGGCTCAAAGCAGCAATGGTATTTGTTTGCACTTCCAACTGTAGTAACCTAATAATCTTCCCATAAGTTCTATCAAAAGACCTGCGCTCGATGGGCGGCAACCAACCCGCACATTCCCTTAGACTCGTCAGATTAGGCTGCTTCACTATAGGGTAGTTCAAAGTTTGAATTGCTTCACTGTTTGATCCCATATCGCCTTGCTTATGAGAAAATCTTCAAGCCTCTTACAATTCCCGACAAACCTAAATGAGATGAATAACATGCATGTAAGGAATTTTTTTTAACATTTTTTTGTGAAATAATGATGTTGTAAGATGAATAACATTTTTTGGTGATTCAACTAGGGAAAGCATTAACTATATGTCACCTCATATACATGTAAAAAGGAAAAAGAAACACATGGCTTTGATGATTTGATTTTTTGAGAAAAAGTATCTGTAATGATGCAGCGGGTAGGTGAAATGCCCTTGTGTCCTAAACAGGTTATGTCTTATATAGATGTCATGGTCTAGGGCCACTTATGTGATCAATCTCTCAGGTAGCTCTATTAATTTCCTCACAAAGGTCTCCAGAGCTAAAATCCCCTTCATGATATGATCCACACCGATAGCTAGCTACCAGGTGTGGGATACCATAAAAGAGCGTACTCTTGCTGAGACTTTCATGATAGTTAGACAGATAAATCCAGAATGGCTATCACTAATAATCTTCACTCGTCCTAGGTTGTTTTCAGACCCGGGTATAAGGCCCAACTCAAAAGTGTGTGAATAAACATGTGTAAGTGATGTGTGAGATATGGGCATAATACCTAGACTACCCAAGCTGCAAAAGAAATACAGGTATATAATAGTACAAAGGTCTTCTACCCTAAAGTTCAATAAAGCAAAGAAATAACTAAAATAGACATGCAAATATAAGAACTAAGGGTAAAACAAAGTACAAAATTAACAATAATCTACACATTTAATTAAATTAGGCTTGACCCTCTTAATTTTTCCCCAGTGAAGTCGCCAGCTGTAGCGACCGAAAAATTTGAAGGAGGGATTCTTCGTCCTTTTTGAATGAAGCCGCCATCAATATTTATTTAATAGGAAAAACATTGAAAAAAACCTTTATTTTTGGGTTCGGGGGTCGATTATGTGTGTGGAAGGTATTAGCACCCCACAATATCCTTTCAAAAAAGGTTACCTTTTAATTTAATGTCTAGAAAAAAAAAGTTAATTTAAGAAAAACACTCTAATTTACCCTTTTTATTATTTGCGCAATTGAAAAGGAAGACTTAATAAAAAATTTAGTTTTTTTTTGCGCTTGACAGGAGTGGGCCCCTGCTCCTACGTATCCCCAGGTACAATGGAGAAATCAAAGCTACGTAGTCTTGGGTAGAAAATATTTGTGTGTTGGTGTTTTTTATTATTTGAATGTTTTTGAAATTTGAAAAACATTCGAAGTGACCAAATAGATAAATCTAGAGTAGTCACCACTAATGGCCCATTTGAAAAGGAAGGTATTCACAATGTTCAAACGAGTTAAACTCAGAGTGACCTTTGCAAATAACCGATTTGTGATTGAGTGTTTGATTAGTTGAAAATGTTTGCTTGGAAACATGGTTTTCAAAAATAAGTTGAGGTTGTGTGAAAATGAGTTGAGCTCATTGATTTGTAACATCGTGTAAAGATGAGTTGGACTCATTGGTTTGTAAAATGTGTGAGGGTGAGTTGGACTCATGACTAGTGAAAAGGAAGAAAATATTATATATTCCAAAGAGACAATGAAAGTGAGAAGGTGAGAATGTAGGAAATAAATGGTGTAAATAACAAATATTCATTAGTAAAAAAAGAGAGAAATAAAGGATCAAGCATATGAAGAAATGGGCATCACTAGCAGCTAGCAATTAAGAAAGTAGATTAAAAGGAAAAGGACTACAAGTACATATAACAATGTAAAGAAACAATCATGAGACAAACAATGTAACCTAAAGATATAAATAAAAAATAAGCCATGGGGAGGGGGTGTATGAGAGTTTAAAAGAAAGAGGAAGAGCGAGAGTTAGTATATAAGATAAGATTTAATAAACAAATAAACAAAGGGAAAGAGGGTGTAATAATAAAACAGGGGGGCAATTAACAGAAAGAGGGTTGTATTAATAAAACTGGGGGTGCGTAAAGCAGCCCACTGTTAGTTCTGCTAGGCCACGAATTCATGGGCTTTTCACAGGGGGTATACGAAGTAGAAACTGGGGGTGTATCACTAATCTGAGTTAAAATAAAAATAAAATAAAACAGAATATGAAATTAGACTATATAAAGCAAATGTGAAACAAAATGGAACCCTAATTTCAATCCTCATCACCATCAGCGCCGTTTGGCCTCTTTGAAGAGAGAGAGAAATTTTTGTGGGGAGAGAGAGAGAGGATTACGGAGAGAGAGTTCAAAACTGAGGTGAGGGGTGGTGACGGCGCTGGCAGCGGGGGCGGTGCGATAGTGACGGCGACGAACGCCATGGCAGAATCGTGGAGGTGTGGTGGTTTGCCGTTGGTGCGGCGGAGCTTGCTGGTTCGCCGGTGGTTTTGGGGGTGACGTGGTGATTTTCATGGTGGTCATTTTTTTGGTGGTGGTTGTTGGTGTTGTAACACCCCTTTTTTAATAACCTTACTATTTAATAAAATCAGAGTTTCTTTGTTTTTTTTTTTTTTGAAAACAATCTAAGCGAGTGCTACACTTACTCCATAAAAATCAAAAGCTTCAATTTCCATAGTTCAATTGAAACCACAAGATACATAGCACCATAACAAGGAGAACCGTTTAGTTTACATCCACTAAACACAGTCACTACCAGCAGCGGAATAATAATTAAGTTCGAAAACAAAACAATACATCACCAAAAATGGTCTAACAGTATAAATAACATTAAAACATAAGACGCCCCCCGGTGCTACGTATCAGAGCATGACACTTCCTACCAAACGAAGGTATAAGGTAACCTTCACTCGTTATTACCTGCACGTTGCCGACATAAGAAGCAACATAAAAGCAGTAGGGTGAGTCTCTTTTCATAATTAATAACATATGGGAATAAGCATCGCATAGGAAAAGGGAACCAGACACACCAATTCACAACAAAGGCAATAACCATATCACAATTACATTCACCAAACAACAATGCAAAAAGGTATGGTTATGCATGAAATGCAACCCAAACTCCACGGGCACATGCATGTCGGATCCGTCACCAAATACAAATAGGCCGTAGCCTCTGCTCACCAAATAAAACTAGGCCGAAGCCTCTGCTCACCAATAATGCACATGTTTCATGAGATGCTATGGGAATGCATCACAACACGCCACAATTCAATCAAATTCACCATTTTAATTCATATACTCACCATAGTGCATTAATCAGCTCACCAAATTAAAATTAGGCCGAAGCCTCTGCTCACCAATCTCACCATAGCACACTCACCAATTCAGCCCACCACTCACACCAACACCAATTTCAATTAGGCAAATTTAGGATATTGACATGACATAGGGAAAGTAGATAGAAATTGTCATTTGGGCACTTGAACACTTCAGCCCAGAAAATACCAGTAAAATAAATCATTTTTGCATAAAGCGGGAACATTTGGATAGACATCGAAATTAGCTTCGAAACGCATTTTGAACCGTTAAATTTGGATAACCGAGTCAAAAGTTATGATTAAAACAAAATCGGAAAAAAATACTTAGACATTCTGAAAAACTGGCGCAGGGCGCCTGGCAAAACTGGCGCTGGGCGCCTGGCAAAACTGGCGCAGCGCCTAGCAAAACTGGCGCTGGGCGCCTGGCAAAACTGGCGCAGCGCCTAGCAAAACTGGCGCTGGGCGCCTGGCAAAACTGGCGCAGCGCCCAGCAAAACTGGCGCTGGGCGCCTGGAAAAACTGGCGCAGCGCCTAGCAAAACTGGCGCTGGGCGCCTGGCAAAACTGGCGCAGGGGAACACAGCGCCCAGGCACAAGGCACCTAAGGCCAACATGCAAGAAAACTCATTTTACTTCGAAATTGATTTTGCACGAGCCAAATACTTAGAATATGAGAACCCAATAAAAATTTTGCCAGAAAGTGAACAGCATTGTTGGCGCCCATGCACTAGGCGCCTAGTGAAAACACGCAACCCAACTATTTTGGTGCCCAAAATCATTTTGCACGAGCCATTTTACTTGAATATGAAAACCTGACACCAAATTTTACAAAACAATCACCAGAACATTGGGGCCCTTGGCGCCCATGATACAAGCACCTAGCGCCAAAACTGGCAGCACAGTGGCACAGAACACAGCAACACAGTGGCAACAGACACAGCAACACAGTGGCAACAGACACAACAACACAGTGACACAGAAACAGCAACACAGGGGCAACAGAATTGGAAAACTGGCGCAGGCACACTGCTGGGCGCCTGGCGCCCATGACTGAGGCGCAGAACACAAAAACGCAGCAACATGCATATGGCGCCCAAGGCGCCTAGGAGCTTCCAAAACCAGAATTTTTCAAATTAAATCACCAATTTAAATTCACCAAACACTCAATTATATATATATGATTCAAGTATCACCTTGATTCTCAATTTTCACCAAGTAAGCACCAACAAGTCATATATTCAAACATATGACATACAATTCGCATTAGCAACAATTCAAACATCAATCATGCGATTTCAACATAGGCAATTCATAATCAAGCATCACAATACTATCAATTGATCATCAACATCACAATTCATTCATATAAACTATCCTAGAACCCTAACCCTAAGCATCACCAATTCGCATAAGGTATTAAAAACAAAAAGAGGACCCCCTAACCTCTTAGAAGTCGAAATTGCTAGCAAAGCTCCAAGGAAAATGCAAGACTCCAATCAAGCTCTTCCTCCTCCTTGAGTGATTCGCCCCTTTCTCTTCTTCTCCTCTTCACTTCGCACTTCTCCTCTTCTCACTCTCTCCTTTTTACGTTTCTTTTCTTTCTTTTCCCACTTGAGTCAAAAATGAAAACTAACTTCTAAGACCCCTTGTGAGTCGAATTCCTTGACTAGGCAATGGGCCACGGGCCTAATTGTGGATCACGGGCCCTTGCTCGCACCACTTAATTCGTGACAACACCTCCTAATAAATAAAATAAAATAATTAAACCTTGAATTATTTAATTAAATTAAATAAATATTGTAAGCCTTAAATAACTTAATTAAATAATTAATTAAATTATTTTGGGGCGTTACAACTCTCCCCCACTTAGAATATTTCGTCCTCGAAATTACCTGAATCAAACAACTCCGGATATGCTTCCCGCATCTTACTCTCCAGCTCCCAAGTCATACTCTCACCAGCAGCTCCTAACCACACCACTTTCACCAAAGGAATTTCTTTCCCTCGCAGAGTTTTCACTTCTCTATCTTCAATCCGCACAGGCATAGTCTCCACAGTGAGATTATCCCGCACCTCCACTTCATCCATCTGAATCACATGAGACGGGTCCGGAACATATTTTCGAAGCTGTGACACGTGAAACACGTCATGCAAGTTCGAAAGATTAGGCGGCAAGGCCACCCTATAGGCAACACTTCCCACTCTCTCCGTAATCTGATACGGACCAATGAAACGGGGAGTTAACTTCTTTGATTTCAAGGCACGCCCAACACCAGTCACCGGAGTGACTCTCAGAAACACATGATCACCTGCCTGAAACTCTAAATCCTTCCTTCTCTTATCATGATAGCTCGTTTGTCGACTCTGCGACGCTTTCATCTTTTCACGGATTAATTTTACCTTCTCAGTTGTTTCTCGCACAATTTCAGGCCCCAATACTGCACTCTCTCCAGATTCATACCAACATAACGGAGTCCTACATCTCCGACCATACAACGCCTCAAACGGTGCCATACCAATACTAGAATGAAAACTGTTTTTGTAGGTGAACTCTATCAACGGAAGATGAGAATCCCATGAACCTCCCTGCTCAAGAACACATGCTCTCAACAAGTCCTCTAACGACTGAATAGTCCTCTCCGTCTGACCATCTGTAACACCCCGTTTCTACCCTTTAATTTGTACGTCATTATCAGAGTACTTTCGTTTTCAAAAATAATAATTGAATTAGTAGAAAAGAAATGTCACATCTTCATTGATAAAACTCATCGAATACGCCAATAACATTCGTGTAAAAACGCATTCGTCACAAAAGTCGAACTTCAAAAATATCTCATCACAGCGGAAATAGCAATAACTCTCCAAAATCGCTCAAACACGTCTCAAACATCAATAAAATTATTAAAACAGTTAATTAAATAAGTAATCAACTTCAACCCCGCCCCCTAGGTGTTACAATATCAGAGAGCGACTCGAACATCTCAACAGCTAAAAAGGAAGGCAGCATGTCCTTCAATCGGAGTCACCTGCAGCGTTGCCACAATAGAGCAACATTCCAAGCAGAAGGGGTGAGAATTTTCAACAAAATATAATTAAGCATACAGCAGAGTATTATGAGCAAACGATCGCACAACATCATCATCAATATCAACTTCATCGTCGTTACACACAAAACCGAACAAAAATCACAGTTCACATCACTCGTCATAAAAAAATATGGATGCACATGAAGATGCAACCCACACCTGGGCATATGCATGATGGTACCATACTCGTCATAATAAGCCACTATGGGCACACCGTCACTGTTTTCTCGTCATAATTAAGCCACTATGGGCACACCGTCACTAAGAGGCCGAAGCCTATTCGTCATAAGATGCACATGCTATGAGACACTACGGACACATGTGCAATCACCAAAATTCGCTCACCCGGAGTACTCATCATCACCACCATAAGACACTCATAGAGTGTATTCATCATAGTCACCATATTAATATCATCACTCTTCATAAACAATCACATTCAAAAATAATGTAACAACATCTTTGAAATTATGGAATAAACATTTCACTTTCATACTTAGGAAGCACCACAATTAAACTTGGGAAGAACATCTCATTTTCCAAGTGGAAGAAACCTCACATTTTTAACCGGAAAAATAGTAATAGTATCAAAGTCACATTTACACGCTCTTTTCTTTTACAAAGTACAGAAATTCGGTTAATAAATGCAACAAATCGAAGCTGAAAAACAGTGGCCATTTATGCGCAAAAGCAGTAGCATTTTTACATCAAATCGAAACTGAAAACAGTGGCCAATATTGCGCAAAAACAGTAGCAATTTTACATTAAACCGAAACTGAAAAACAGTGGCCAATATTGCGCAAAAACAGTAGCAATTTTACATCAAACCGAAACTGAAAACAGTGGCCAATATTGCGCAAAAACAGTAGCAATTTATGGCTGAAACAGCAGCAAAAACAACAACTTTAAATTGCAACACAGCAGTATTTTGTTGGTAAAAACAGCAACCTTTTATTGGTGAAAACAGCAACATGACAGCAGCAAGTTATTGGTAAAAACAGCAACATTTCATTGACAGCAAACAGCATGATTAAATACAGCAACAACAATATATAATTGACAGCAAACAGCATGATTAAATACAGCAACAGCAATATATAATTGACAGCAACAACACCAAAAATTCTGCAAACAGCAACCTTTCTATTTGACTAACAGCAGCACAAATTCTGACTAACAGCAACACTATTGTTTGACTAACAGCAACACAAAATTCTGACTAACAGCAACACTATTATTTGACTAACAGCAACACTATTATTTGACTAACAGCAACAATTCATTTCCTCACATCATAGGATAATTCGCATATCAACATAATAATTCAACCCATCATTTCTCTTCACTTCTAAGTTTCTAATTCAACCACTAACACAAACCCACAAACCCTCCATATACTCAATTATATTAAATTGAAATCGCTCACCCTTACCTCGAATTTTGTATGCCCGAAACCACGATGAATGCGTCACGTGCAAAGCTCCGCAACACGACGAGCCAAGGTCACCAAAAATTCGCAGCAGCCCCCTTCTTCCTCTTCTAACCAATTCGCATCCATCACCAAAATTCATGGGGAAAAATCGCAACATGGAAAAAGGAAGGGTTTGAGACCACCACTTAGAAGAATTAAATAAATGGAAGGGAAGGATCAAGGCACTTACCCAAAGCCAAGATGAAAATCTTCTTGCTGGAAGTCGCAAATTCCACTTCTCCTCTCACTCTCAGTTTGCGCTGATTCCCTTTCTTTTTGGTCTTCAAGCTCTTCTTCTCTCCTTGCTGTTTACGGCTCACACACTCACAAGCTCTCCAAGGTTTTTCTTAGTATTTTATCTTTTGTAACACCCAAGTGAATAACCCTAATTTAATCCCTATTAGCGCATGGGTCCTGATGTTGGATCATGGGCTTATTCACTTAAGCTCTAGCCTTCTACATGAATCACATGCCACGCCCTGAATCAAATAAAACAAGCCCACTAATTATTTTCTAATTCTAATTAAATCACTAAATAAAATAAATCCCTAATAATTTAATCAAATAAATTAATTAAATTATTTTGGGTGTTACAACTCTCCCCCACTTAGAGAATTTCGTCCTCGAATTACCTGAATCAAATAACTCTGGATAAGCTTCCTTCATCTTACTTTCCAATTCCCACGTCATGCTCTCGCCCACGGCTCCCAACCAAACTACTTTCACTAAATTAATCTCCTTGCCTCTTAACACTTTTACTTCACGGTCGGCAATTCTAACTGGCATAGTCTCCACGGTGAGGTTGTCCCGCACCTCAACATCATCTAGTTGAATCACATGAGACGGATCCGCAACATACTTCCGAAGCTGCGACACGTGAAACACGTCGTGCAAGTTTGAAAGGTTAGGTGGTAAGGCCACCCGATATGCAACATTTCCAACTCTCTCCGTAATCTGATACGGCCCGATGAATCGAGGAGTCAACTTTTTAGATTTCAGTGCTCGGCCAACACCAGTCATAGGCGTGACCCTTAAGAACACGTGGTCACCGGCTTCAAATTCTAAATCTTTGCTTCTCTTATCATGGTAGCTCTTCTGCCGACTCTGCGACGCTTTCATTTTCTCCCTGATCATCTTTACCTTCTCAGTAGTCTCTCTGACTAGCTCAGGTCCAAGTACTAAACTTTCCCCAGCTTCGTACCAACACACCGGAGTCCTACACCTCCGGCCATACAACGCCTCAAACGGCGCCATTCCGATACTGGAATGATAACTGTTGTTGTAGGTGAACTCAATTAACGGGAGATGAGTATCCCACGCACCTCCCTGCTCTAGAACACATGACCTCAACAGGTCTTCCAATGATTGGATTGTCCTTTCTGTCTGCCCATCAGTCTGAGGATGATAAGCTGAACTCAACCTCAATTTCGACCCCAACTCTTTCTGTAAACTACTCCAAAACTCCGAAGTGAACCTTGGGTCCCTATCAGACACAATGCACAAAGGAACCCCATGCATCTTCACAATCACCTGAATGTAGATTTCAGCCAATCTAGACACTGGATACTTAATGCCGATAGGAATAAAATGAGCCGACTTCGTCAATCTATCCACAACCACCCAAATTGAATCATGCCCTCTCACCGTATTGGGTAACCCGGTCACAAAATCCATGGAGATACTATCCCACTTCCATTCTGGAACATTCAACGGTTGCATCATTCCCGCAGGTTTCTGATGCTCGACTTTCGATTTCTGACAGGTCAAACACGAATACACAAACTGCGCCACATCGCGCTTCAACCCAGGCCACCAGAACATCTTCTTCAGATCTTGGTACATCTTCGTCGCTCCAGGATGGATACTCAACTTACTCTTATGCCCTTCCTCAAGAATTGCCTTTCTCATCTCCTCATCTTCGGGAACACAAATTCTCCCACGATACCTCAATACATTTTGCGTATCTATCACGAAGTCTTCATTCTCAGACTGACCGATCCCACTCATCAGATCAACTAATTTCACATCTAATTTCTGCGCCTCTCGGATACTTGTCATAAAATCATTGCCAATTTTCAACATACCTAACCTGACACTCTGAGGCGTAACTTCACACACTAAACTCATGTCCCTGAACTGCTCAATTAACTCAAGCTCTCTAGCCATCAATGCCGACATGTGCAAGGTCTTCCGACTCAGCGCATCCGCAACCACATTCGCTTTTCCCGGGTGATAACTCAATTCAAAATCATAATCTTTCAATAGTTCTAACCACCGGCGCTGCCTCATATTCAATTCTTTCTGGTCAAACAGATACCGTAGACTCTTGTGATCACTGAACACCTCAAATCTCGATCCATACAAGTAATGCCTCCAAATTTTTAATGCGAATACCACAGCAGCAAGTTCTAAGTCGTGAGTAGGGTAATTCTTTTCATGAATTCTCAATTGCCTAGACGCATAAGCGATCACTTTCCCATTCTGCATAAGTACACCACCCAATCCCATCTTAGACGCATCACAATAAACCACAAACGGTTCAACCGGATTAGGCAGGGTCAACACTGGAGACGTAGTCAACTTCTTCTTCAGCTCATTGAAACTTTCTTCACATCGGTCATCCCAAACAAAAGCCCTACCCTTGCAGGTCAATTGAGTCAATGGCAGAGCCAACTTCGAGAACCCCTCAATAAACCTCCTATAATAGCCAGCCAATCCCAGAAAACTCCTGATTTCAGTAACTGACTTTGGAGACTCCCATTGCAACACTGCATCAACTTTGGAAGGATCCACCGCAATTCCCTCACTAGAAATCACGTGACCGAGGAAACTGACTTCTTTCAACCAAAACTCACACTTGGACAGCTTCGCATACAACTTTCGATCCTTCAGAATTTCTAACACCAGCCTCAGATGTTCCGCATGCTCCTCTTCTGACCCAGAGTAAATCAGAATGTCATCAATGAAAACTACCACAAACTTATCCAAGTACTCACGGAAGATTTGGTTCATGTACCCCATAAATACCCCCGGCGCATTAGTCACGCCGAAAGGCATAACGGAATACTCATAGTGCCCATATCTTGTCCTAAATGCCGTCTTCTGGACATCTTCATCCTTGACCTTGATCTGATGATAACCAGACCTTAAGTCAATCTTGCTAAATACTTTAGCACCCACTAACTGATCCATCAAGTCATCAATTCTTGGCAACGGATACTTGTTCTTGATTGTAACTTTATTTAATTGCCGATAGTCTACGCACAACCTCATACTACCGTCTTTCTTTTTCACTAGCAACACTGGAGCTCCCCAAGGTGACACACTCGGTCTTACAAACTTCTTTTCTAATAAATCTTCAAGTTGCTTTTTCAATTCTGCCAACTCAGATGCAGACATTCTATATGGCGCCATAGACACAGGCTTAGTGCCGGGAACCAGGTCAATAGCAAACTCCACCTCTCTCTCTGGTGGTACATCCGGAATCTCGTCAGGGAACACCTCAGAAAACTCACTCACTACCGGCAACACATCAATCTTCGCTTGGCTTTCATCAGACAACGACGCCAACAGAGAGAACAGCTGAACCTCTTCTCTCATCACTCTATGCAGCTGTCCCGCAGATAACAGACCAGACTCCCCTTCAGGCGACTCAAAACTCACGGACCTCTCTCGACAGTTGATATGGACATGGTTATCAACTAACCAGTCCATACCCAGAATGACATCCATTCCACTCAGCGGCAAACAGATCAAATCAATTAAGAATTCTCTACGATATACAGATACAGGACATTTGGCACAAACAACGGAGGTAGTCACCGAACCCTTAGCTGGAGTGTCGATGACCATCTCCCTCAACATATCAGATAAAACAAGGCTTAACTTCTCAACACATGCAGCAGCAATAAAACTATGGGTAGCACCAGTATCAACAATAACAACAAGAGGAAAATTATTGATATAGCACGTACCTCGAATCTCGTTCACTACATCAGACTCAGCCAGAGCGAACACCTTTCCAAAGGACTTCTCCTTCTTGGGTTTCGAACACTGTGTACTAACATGACCACTCTCCCCGCAGTTGAAGCATACCACTTCTTTCTTATCACATCCGGAAGATATATGCCCCTCTTGTCCACACCGATAACATCTCTTCTTATCCCCGCTTGGGCAATCTGGACTTTTATGACCCACTTTCCCACACGAGTAACAAGTAACACTGGCCGCAGCATCTCCCCCACTTCGCTTAGGCCCACCGACAAACTTACCCTTGCCCTTACCAGCAGGCGCCACATATGGCTTACCACGACTTGAGAAATTCTTTTGTTTTTCTTTCATGACTCTGGAGAAAGCATTATTGTCCTCCTCAAAAATTCTGGCGCTATTAACCAACAATGGAAACACACGAATCTGCTGGTACCCTATGGCCCTCTTAATGTCAGCACGCAACCCATTTTCAAATTTGATGCATTTGGAGAACTCCGCACCCTCTCTATCATAATGAGGGTAAAACTTAGACAGCTCAGTAAATTTTGCAGCATACTCGGTTACAGTCATGTTACCTTGTTCAAGTCTTAGAAACTCAACCTCCTTCTTCTCGCGGACATCCTCCGGGTAGTACTTTCTCTTGAATTCTCTCTCAAACACAGCCCAGGTAATCCCCTCATTGGCAGCCGTCAACCCCTGACTAGTAGTCCTCCACCAATCATAAGCCTCTTTCTTCAACATATGTGTGCCATAGCGAACCTTCTGAGCATCGGTGCAATCCATAACGCGGAAGATCCGCTCCATCTCACTTAGCCACTCGAGGGCACCATCAGGATTATACCCGCCTTCAAAAGCAGGAGGGTTCTCACGCTGGAACGTAGCCAAACTACGCGTCCCATCACCAATAGCATTGGGTATGTTACCCACAACTCCAGCTATAGCCTGCAAAGCAGCAGCAAGTGCAGCATCGTTCCGTCCTGCCATTCTAGTACTGCAACAGAGAACAAAATTTAGATACGAGTAACAAAATTCAAATGTTACTCAACTTGACAACTCGACCACCGGCCGGACAGACCGAACTGCTCTGATACCACTAATGTAACACCCCGTTTCTACCCTTTAATTTGTACGTCATTATCAGAGTACTTTCGTTTTCAAAAATAATAATTTAATTAGTAGAAAAGAAATGTCACATCTTCATTGATAAAACTCATCGAATACGCCATTAACATTCGTGTAAAAACGCATTCGTCACCAAAGTCGAACTTCAAAAATATCTCATCACAGCGGAAATAGCAATAACTCTCCGAAATCGCTCAAACACGTCTCAAACATCAATAAAATTATTAAAACAGTTAATTAAATAAGTAATCAACTTCAACCCCGCCCCCTAGGTGTTACAATATCAGAGAGCGACTCGAACATCTCAACAGCTAAAAAGGAAGGCAGCATGTCCTTCAATCGGAGTCACCTGCAGCGTTGCCACAATAGAGCAACATTCCAAGCAGAAGGGGTGAGAATTTTCAACAAAATATAATTAAGCATACAGCAGAGTATTATGAGCAAACGATCGCACAACATCATCATCAATATCAACTTCATCGTCGTTACACACAAAACCGAACAAAAATCACAGTTCACATCACTCGTCATAAAAAAATATGGATGCACATGAAGATGCAACCCACACCTGGGCATATGCATGATGGTACCATACTCGTCATAATAAGCCACTATGGGCACACCGTCACTGTTTTCTCGTCATAATTAAGCCACTATGGGCACACCGTCACTAAGAGGCCGAAGCCTATTCGTCATAAGATGCACATGCTATGAGACACTACGGACACATGTGCAATCACCAAAATTCGCTCACCCGGAGTACTCATCATCACCACCATAAGACACTCATAGAGTGTATTCATCATAGTCACCATATTAATATCATCACTCTTCATAAACAATCACATTCAAAAATAATGTAACAACATCTTTGAAATTATGGAATAAACATTTCACTTTCATACTTAGGAAGCACCACAATTAAACTTGGGAAGAACATCTCATTTTCCAAGTGGAAGAAACCTCACATTTTTAACCGGAAAAATAGTAATAGTATCAAAGTCACATTTACACGCTCTTTTCTTTTACAAAGTACAGAAATTCGGTTAATAAATGCAACAAATCGAAGCTGAAAAACAGTGGCCATTTATGCGCAAAAGCAGTAGCATTTTTACATCAAATCGAAACTGAAAACAGTGGCCAATATTGCGCAAAAACAGTAGCAATTTTACATTAAACCGAAACTGAAAAACAGTGGCCAATATTGCGCAAAAACAGTAGCAATTTTACATCAAACCGAAACTGAAAACAGTGGCCAATATTGCGCAAAAACAGTAGCAATTTATGGCTGAAACAGCAGCAAAAACAACAACTTTAAATTGCAACACAGCAGTATTTTGTTGGTAAAAACAGCAACCTTTTATTGGTGAAAACAGCAACATGACAGCAGCAAGTTATTGGTAAAAACAGCAACATTTCATTGACAGCAAACAGCATGATTAAATACAGCAACAACAATATATAATTGACAGCAAACAGCATGATTAAATACAGCAACAGCAATATATAATTGACAGCAACAACACCAAAAATTCTGCAAACAGCAACCTTTCTATTTGACTAACAGCAGCACAAATTCTGACTAACAGCAACACTATTGTTTGACTAACAGCAACACAAAATTCTGACTAACAGCAACACTATTATTTGACTAACAGCAACACTATTATTTGACTAACAGCAACAATTCATTTCCTCACATCATAGGATAATTCGCATATCAACATAATAATTCAACCCATCATTTCTCTTCACTTCTAAGTTTCTAATTCAACCACTAACACAAACCCACAAACCCTCCATATACTCAATTATATTAAATTGAAATCGCTCACCCTTACCTCGAATTTTGTATGCCCGAAACCACGATGAATGCGTCACGTGCAAAGCTCCGCAACACGACGAGCCAAGGTCACCAAAAATTCGCAGCAGCCCCCTTCTTCCTCTTCTAACCAATTCGCATCCATCACCAAAATTCATGGGGAAAAATCGCAACATGGAAAAAGGAAGGGTTTGAGACCACCACTTAGAAGAATTAAATAAATGGAAGGGAAGGATCAAGGCACTTACCCAAAGCCAAGATGAAAATCTTCTTGCTGGAAGTCGCAAATTCCACTTCTCCTCTCACTCTCAGTTTGCGCTGATTCCCTTTCTTTTTGGTCTTCAAGCTCTTCTTCTCTCCTTGCTGTTTACGGCTCACACACTCACAAGCTCTCCAAGGTTTTTCTTAGTATTTTATCTTTTGTAACACCCAAGTGAATAACCCTAATTTAATCCCTATTAGCGCATGGGTCCTGATGTTGGATCATGGGCTTATTCACTTAAGCTCTAGCCTTCTACATGAATCACATGCCACGCCCTGAATCAAATAAAACAAGCCCACTAATTATTTTCTAATTCTAATTAAATCACTAAATAAAATAAATCCCTAATAATTTAATCAAATAAATTAATTAAATTATTTTGGGTGTTACAACTCTCCCCCACTTAGAGAATTTCGTCCTCGGAATTACCTGAATCAAATAACTCTGGATAAGCTTCCTTCATCTTACTTTCCAATTCCCACGTCATGCTCTCGCCCACGGCTCCCAACCAAACTACTTTCACTAAATTAATCTCCTTGCCTCTTAACACTTTTACTTCACGGTCGGCAATTCTAACTGGCATAGTCTCCACGGTGAGGTTGTCCCGCACCTCAACATCATCTAGTTGAATCACATGAGACGGATCCGCAACATACTTCCGAAGCTGCGACACGTGAAACACGTCGTGCAAGTTTGAAAGGTTAGGTGGTAAGGCCACCCGATATGCAACATTTCCAACTCTCTCCGTAATCTGATACGGCCCGATGAATCGAGGAGTCAACTTTTTAGATTTCAGTGCTCGGCCAACACCAGTCATAGGCGTGACCCTTAAGAACACGTGGTCACCGGCTTCAAATTCTAAATCTTTGCTTCTCTTATCATGGTAGCTCTTCTGCCGACTCTGCGACGCTTTCATTTTCTCCCTGATCATCTTTACCTTCTCAGTAGTCTCTCTGACTAGCTCAGGTCCAAGTACTAAACTTTCCCCAGCTTCGTACCAACACACCGGAGTCCTACACCTCCGGCCATACAACGCCTCAAACGGCGCCATTCCGATACTGGAATGATAACTGTTGTTGTAGGTGAACTCAATTAACGGGAGATGAGTATCCCACGCACCTCCCTGCTCTAGAACACATGACCTCAACAGGTCTTCCAATGATTGGATTGTCCTTTCTGTCTGCCCATCAGTCTGAGGATGATAAGCTGAACTCAACCTCAATTTCGACCCCAACTCTTTCTGTAAACTACTCCAAAACTCCGAAGTGAACCTTGGGTCCCTATCAGACACAATGCACAAAGGAACCCCATGCATCTTCACAATCACCTGAATGTAGATTTCAGCCAATCTAGACACTGGATACTTAATGCCGATAGGAATAAAATGAGCCGACTTCGTCAATCTATCCACAACCACCCAAATTGAATCATGCCCTCTCACCGTATTGGGTAACCCGGTCACAAAATCCATGGAGATACTATCCCACTTCCATTCTGGAACATTCAACGGTTGCATCATTCCCGCAGGTTTCTGATGCTCGACTTTCGATTTCTGACAGGTCAAACACGAATACACAAACTGCGCCACATCGCGCTTCAACCCAGGCCACCAGAACATCTTCTTCAGATCTTGGTACATCTTCGTCGCTCCAGGATGGATACTCAACTTACTCTTATGCCCTTCCTCAAGAATTGCCTTTCTCATCTCCTCATCTTCGGGAACACAAATTCTCCCACGATACCTCAATACATTTTGCGTATCTATCACGAAGTCTTCATTCTCAGACTGACCGATCCCACTCATCAGATCAACTAATTTCACATCTAATTTCTGCGCCTCTCGGATACTTGTCATAAAATCATTGCCAATTTTCAACATACCTAACCTGACACTCTGAGGCGTAACTTCACACACTAAACTCATGTCCCTGAACTGCTCAATTAACTCAAGCTCTCTAGCCATCAATGCCGACATGTGCAAGGTCTTCCGACTCAGCGCATCCGCAACCACATTCGCTTTTCCCGGGTGATAACTCAATTCAAAATCATAATCTTTCAATAGTTCTAACCACCGGCGCTGCCTCATATTCAATTCTTTCTGGTCAAACAGATACCGTAGACTCTTGTGATCACTGAACACCTCAAATCTCGATCCATACAAGTAATGCCTCCAAATTTTTAATGCGAATACCACAGCAGCAAGTTCTAAGTCGTGAGTAGGGTAATTCTTTTCATGAATTCTCAATTGCCTAGACGCATAAGCGATCACTTTCCCATTCTGCATAAGTACACCACCCAATCCCATCTTAGACGCATCACAATAAACCACAAACGGTTCAACCGGATTAGGCAGGGTCAACACTGGAGACGTAGTCAACTTCTTCTTCAGCTCATTGAAACTTTCTTCACATCGGTCATCCCAAACAAAAGCCCTACCCTTGCAGGTCAATTGAGTCAATGGCAGAGCCAACTTCGAGAACCCCTCAATAAACCTCCTATAATAGCCAGCCAATCCCAGAAAACTCCTGATTTCAGTAACTGACTTTGGAGACTCCCATTGCAACACTGCATCAACTTTGGAAGGATCCACCGCAATTCCCTCACTAGAAATCACGTGACCGAGGAAACTGACTTCTTTCAACCAAAACTCACACTTGGACAGCTTCGCATACAACTTTCGATCCTTCAGAATTTCTAACACCAGCCTCAGATGTTCCGCATGCTCCTCTTCTGACCCAGAGTAAATCAGAATGTCATCAATGAAAACTACCACAAACTTATCCAAGTACTCACGGAAGATTTGGTTCATGTACCCCATAAATACCCCCGGCGCATTAGTCACGCCGAAAGGCATAACGGAATACTCATAGTGCCCATATCTTGTCCTAAATGCCGTCTTCTGGACATCTTCATCCTTGACCTTGATCTGATGATAACCAGACCTTAAGTCAATCTTGCTAAATACTTTAGCACCCACTAACTGATCCATCAAGTCATCAATTCTTGGCAACGGATACTTGTTCTTGATTGTAACTTTATTTAATTGCCGATAGTCTACGCACAACCTCATACTACCGTCTTTCTTTTTCACTAGCAACACTGGAGCTCCCCAAGGTGACACACTCGGTCTTACAAACTTCTTTTCTAATAAATCTTCAAGTTGCTTTTTCAATTCTGCCAACTCAGATGCAGACATTCTATATGGCGCCATAGACACAGGCTTAGTGCCGGGAACCAGGTCAATAGCAAACTCCACCTCTCTCTCTGGTGGTACATCCGGAATCTCGTCAGGGAACACCTCAGAAAACTCACTCACTACCGGCAACACATCAATCTTCGCTTGGCTTTCATCAGACAACGACGCCAACAGAGAGAACAGCTGAACCTCTTCTCTCATCACTCTATGCAGCTGTCCCGCAGATAACAGACCAGACTCCCCTTCAGGCGACTCAAAACTCACGGACCTCTCTCGACAGTTGATATGGACATGGTTATCAACTAACCAGTCCATACCCAGAATGACATCCATTCCACTCAGCGGCAAACAGATCAAATCAATTAAGAATTCTCTACGATATACAGATACAGGACATTTGGCACAAACAACGGAGGTAGTCACCGAACCCTTAGCTGGAGTGTCGATGACCATCTCCCTCAACATATCAGATAAAACAAGGCTTAACTTCTCAACACATGCAGCAGCAATAAAACTATGGGTAGCACCAGTATCAACAATAACAACAAGAGGAAAATTATTGATATAGCACGTACCTCGAATCTCGTTCACTACATCAGACTCAGCCAGAGCGAACACCTTTCCAAAGGACTTCTCCTTCTTGGGTTTCGAACACTGTGTACTAACATGACCACTCTCCCCGCAGTTGAAGCATACCACTTCTTTCTTATCACATCCGGAAGATATATGCCCCTCTTGTCCACACCGATAACATCTCTTCTTATCCCCGCTTGGGCAATCTGGACTTTTATGACCCACTTTCCCACACGAGTAACAAGTAACACTGGCCGCAGCATCTCCCCCACTTCGCTTAGGCCCACCGACAAACTTACCCTTGCCCTTACCAGCAGGCGCCACATATGGCTTACCACGACTTGAGAAATTCTTTTGTTTTTCTTTCATGACTCTGGAGAAAGCATTATTGTCCTCCTCAAAAATTCTGGCGCTATTAACCAACAATGGAAACACACGAATCTGCTGGTACCCTATGGCCCTCTTAATGTCAGCACGCAACCCATTTTCAAATTTGATGCATTTGGAGAACTCCGCACCCTCTCTATCATAATGAGGGTAAAACTTAGACAGCTCAGTAAATTTTGCAGCATACTCGGTTACAGTCATGTTACCTTGTTCAAGTCTTAGAAACTCAACCTCCTTCTTCTCGCGGACATCCTCCGGGTAGTACTTTCTCTTGAATTCTCTCTCAAACACAGCCCAGGTAATCCCCTCATTGGCAGCCGTCAACCCCTGACTAGTAGTCCTCCACCAATCATAAGCCTCTTTCTTCAACATATGTGTGCCATAGCGAACCTTCTGAGCATCGGTGCAATCCATAACGCGGAAGATCCGCTCCATCTCACTTAGCCACTCGAGGGCACCATCAGGATTATACCCGCCTTCAAAAGCAGGAGGGTTCTCACGCTGGAACGTAGCCAAACTACGCGTCCCATCACCAATAGCATTGGGTATGTTACCCACAACTCCAGCTATAGCCTGCAAAGCAGCAGCAAGTGCAGCATCGTTCCGTCCTGCCATTCTAGTACTGCAACAGAGAACAAAATTTAGATACGAGTAACAAAATTCAAATGTTACTCAACTTGACAACTCGACCACCGGCCGGACAGACCGAACTGCTCTGATACCACTAATGTAACACCCCGTTTCTACCCTTTAATTTGTACGTCATTATCAGAGTACTTTCGTTTTCAAAAATAATAATTTAATTAGTAGAAAAGAAATGTCACATCTTCATTGATAAAACTCATCGAATACGCCATTAACATTCGTGTAAAAACGCATTCGTCACCAAAGTCGAACTTCAAAAATATCTCATCACAGCGGAAATAGCAATAACTCTCCGAAATCGCTCAAACACGTCTCAAACATCAATAAAATTATTAAAACAGTTAATTAAATAAGTAATCAACTTCAACCCCGCCCCCTAGGTGTTACAATATCAGAGAGCGACTCGAACATCTCAACAGCTAAAAAGGAAGGCAGCATGTCCTTCAATCGGAGTCACCTGCAGCGTTGCCACAATAGAGCAACATTCCAAGCAGAAGGGGTGAGAATTTTCAACAAAATATAATTAAGCATACAGCAGAGTATTATGAGCAAACGATCGCACAACATCATCATCAATATCAACTTCATCGTCGTTACACACAAAACCGAACAAAAATCACAGTTCACATCACTCGTCATAAAAAAATATGGATGCACATGAAGATGCAACCCACACCTGGGCATATGCATGATGGTACCATACTCGTCATAATAAGCCACTATGGGCACACCGTCACTGTTTTCTCGTCATAATTAAGCCACTATGGGCACACCGTCACTAAGAGGCCGAAGCCTATTCGTCATAAGATGCACATGCTATGAGACACTACGGACACATGTGCAATCACCAAAATTCGCTCACCCGGAGTACTCATCATCACCACCATAAGACACTCATAGAGTGTATTCATCATAGTCACCATATTAATATCATCACTCTTCATAAACAATCACATTCAAAAATAATGTAACAACATCTTTGAAATTATGGAATAAACATTTCACTTTCATACTTAGGAAGCACCACAATTAAACTTGGGAAGAACATCTCATTTTCCAAGTGGAAGAAACCTCACATTTTTAACCGGAAAAATAGTAATAGTATCAAAGTCACATTTACACGCTCTTTTCTTTTACAAAGTACAGAAATTCGGTTAATAAATGCAACAAATCGAAGCTGAAAAACAGTGGCCATTTATGCGCAAAAGCAGTAGCATTTTTACATCAAATCGAAACTGAAAACAGTGGCCAATATTGCGCAAAAACAGTAGCAATTTTACATCAAACCGAAACTGAAAAACAGTGGCCAATATTGCGCAAAAACAGTAGCAATTTTACATCAAACCGAAACTGAAAACAGTGGCCAATATTGCGCAAAAACAGTAGCAATTTATGGCTGAAACAGCAGCAAAAACAACAACTTTAAATTGCAACACAGCAGTATTTTGTTGGTAAAAACAGCAACCTTTTATTGGTGAAAACAGCAACATGACAGCAGCAAGTTATTGGTAAAAACAGCAACATTTCATTGACAGCAAACAGCATGATTAAACACAGCAACAACAATATATAATTGACAGCAAACAGCATGATTAAATACAGCAACAGCAATATATAATTGACAGCAACAGCACCAAAAATTCTGCAAACAGCAACCTTTCTATTTGACTAACAGCAGCACAAATTCTGACTAACAGCAACACTATTGTTTGACTAACAGCAACACAAAATTCTGACTAACAGCAACACTATTATTTGACTAACAGCAACACTATTATTTGACTAACAGCAACAATTCATTTCCTCACATCATAGGATAATTCGCATATCAACATAATAATTCAACCCATCATTTCTCTTCACTTCTAAGTTTCTAATTCAACCACTAACACAAACCCACAAACCCTCCATATACTCAATTATATTAAATTGAAATCGCTCACCCTTACCTCGAATTTTGTATGCCCGAAACCACGATGAATGCGTCACGTGCAAAGCTCCGCAACACGACGAGCCAAGGTCACCAAAAATTCGCAGCAGCCCTCTTCTTCCTCTTCTAACCAATTCGTATCCATCACCAAAATTCATGGGGAAAAATCGCAACATGGAAAAAGGAAGGGTTTGAGACCACCACTTAGAAGAATTAAATAAATGGAAGGGAAGGATCAAGGCACTTACCCAAAGCCAAGATGAAAATCTTCTTGCTGGAAGTCGCAAATTCCACTTCTCCTCTCACTCTCAGTTTGCGCTGATTCCCTTTCTTTTTGGTCTTCAAGCTCTTCTTCTCTCCTTGCTGTTTACGGCTCACACACTCACAAGCTCTCCAAGGTTTTTCTTAGTATTTTATCTTTTGTAACACCCAAGTGAATAACCCTAATTTAATCCCTATTAGCGCATGGGTCCTGATGTTGGATCATGGGCTTATTCACTTAAGCTCTAGCCTTCTACATGAATCACATGCCACGCCCTGAATCAAATAAAACAAGCCCACTAATTATTTTCTAATTCTAATTAAATCACTAAATAAAATAAATCCCTAATAATTTAATCAAATAAATTAATTAAATTATTTTGGGTGTTACACCATCTGTCTGCGGATGATAAGCGGAGCTCAACCTCAACTTAGAACCCAAAGCTTCTTGCAAACTTCTCCAAAATTCAGATGTGAATCTTGGATCTCTATCAGATACAATACTAAGCGGAACGCCATGCAACTTCACAATTGTCTTGATGTAGATCTCTGCCAACTTTGGAACTGGATAAGTCATATTAATTGGTAAGAAATGAGCAGACTTTGACAACCTGTCCACTACCACCCATATAGCATCAAACCCTCTCACTGTATTTGGCAAACCAGTCACAAAATCCATGGAAATGCTATCCCATTTCCATTCCGGAATCTCCAATGGTTGCATCAACCCCGCAGGCTTCTGATGCTCAATCTTAGACTTCTGACAAGTCAGACAAGAATACACAAACTGTGCCACATCCTTCTTCATACCAGGCCACCAGAACAATTTCTTCAAATCTTGGTACATTTTCGTAGCCCCTGGATGAATACTCAACTTGCTCCTATGGCTCTCCTCAAGAATCATTCTCTTCATCTCAGCATCATCAGGAATACAAATCCTATCCCTGAATCTCAATACACCTTGGGAATCTAACTTGAAATCCCCATTCACAGCTTGATCATTCACAACTAACAAGTCCACCAACTTCACATCTGACTTTTGGGCTTCTCGAATACTAATCAAAAATTCATTGCCGATCTTCAACATTCCCAATCTGACACTCTGCGGTGTCACTTCACAAACCAGACTCATGTCCCGAAACTGCTCAATCAGCTCTAATTCTTTCACCATCATAGCCGACATATGCAAGCTCTTCCGACTTAAAGCATCAGCCACGACATTAGCCTTGCCGGGGTGATAGTTCAAGCCGAAATCATAATCCTTCAGCAGTTCTAACCAACGTCTCTGTCTCATATTCAGCTCCTTCTGATCAAACAAGTATTTTAGACTCTTATGGTCACTAAACACTTCAAATCTAGTACCATACAGATAGTGCCTCCAAATTTTCAGCACGAACACAATTGCAGCAAGCTCCAAATCATGAGTAGGGTAGTTCTTCTCATGGGTCCTCAACTGCCTGGACGCATAAGCTACTACCTTACCCTCTTGCATTAACACACCTCCCAAACCCATCTTGGAAGCATCACAATATACTACAAATGGTTGATCCGGAACAGGCAAAGTCAAAACGGGCGATGTTGTCAACCTCTTCTTCAACTCATTGAAGCTCTCCTCACAGCGAGCATCCCACACAAAGGCCTTTCCCTTACACGTCAATTGAGTCAACGGAAGTGCCAACTTCGAGAAACCTTCAATAAACCTCCTGTAGTAACCAGCTAATCCCAAGAAACTCCTAATCTCAGTAACTGACTTCGGGCTCTCCCATTGCGACACAGCATCAACCTTGGCTGGGTCCACAGCTATACCATTACCAGAGATAATATGACCAAGGAAACCTACTTCATTCAGCCAGAACTCACACTTAGACAATTTTGCATACAATTTCTTTTCTTTCAACACTTCTAGTACTAACCTCAAATGTTCTGCATGTTCCTCTTCCGTTTTAGAATACACCAGAATGTCGTCAATAAACACAACTACAAACCGATCCAAGTAACTATGGAAAGTACGATTCATGTACTCCATAAACACACCTGGCGCGTTGGTAACACCAAACGGCATCACAGAATACTCATAGTGCCCATATCTCGTTCTGAAAGCGGTTTTCTGAATGTCTTCATCCTTTACCTTGATCTGGTGATAACCCGACCTCAAATCGATTTTACTAAACACCTTAGCACCTACCAACTGGTCCATCAGATCATCAATTCTGGGAAGCGGATACCTGTTCTTTATTGTCACTTTGTTCAATTGCCTATAATCGACGCAAAGTCTCATACTCCCGTCCTTCTTTTTCACTAACAATACCGGAGCACCCCATGGTGACACACTTGGCCTTACAAATTTCTTCTCAAGTAAATCTTCTAATTGCTTTTTCAATTCAGACAACTCTGAGGCTGACATTCGGTACGGTGCCGTAGACACAGGCCTAGTACCAGGTATAAGATCAATAGCAAACTCAACCTCCCTCTCTGGCGGAACACTTGGAATTTCATCCGGGAACACTTCAGGGAACTCACACACTACCTGAACCCTTTCAATGATCGCCTGATTCTCAGCAGACAATGACGCCATCAAAGCAAACAGATGAACTCCCTCCTTCATTACCTTATGCAAATGACCAGCAGGCAACAAAACGGATTCTTCCTCTTCGGGAGGAAAGAAACTCACAGATCTCCGGAAACAATTAATATGCACATGGTTAAATACTAACCAGTCCATACCAAGAATGACATCCAACCCTCCCAACGGCAAACAAATAAGGTCAACAAGAAAATCTCTGCCGAAGATTGACAGAGGGCACTTAGCACACACAAGAGAGGTAGTTACTGAACCCTTAGCTGGAGTGTCAATAACCATCTCCCTCATCATAGAAGATAAAACAAGGTCCAATTTCTCAGCACATAAAGCAGCAATAAATGAATGCGTAGCACCAGTATCAATAATAGCAATCAAGGGAATACCATTAATAAAACATGTACCTCTAATCTCATTGGTATCCTCTGATCCTGCGAGAGCAAACACTTTTCCATGGGACTTCTCTTTCTTTGGTTTAGTACACTTGGTACTAATATGACCTGCTTCCCCACAGTTGTAACACACCACATCCCTTTTCTCACATTTCGCAGCCACATGACCTTCTTTACCGCACTTGAAACACTTATTATCCGAGCAGTCAAAACTCTTATGACCCGGCTTGCCACACCTATAGCACACAACCTTCGCAGGGGCATCTCCCCCACTTGTTTTCTTATTATCAGCATACCTCTGCTTACCCTTACCAGCCTGAACCTCATATGGCTTACCCCGATTCTGAAATTTACCCCTCTGATCTCTCATGACCTTGGAGTGGGCATTACTATCATCCTCATATATCCTGCAACTGTCGATCAAATCAGCAAATACCCAAATCTTCTGGTACCCTATATCTTTCTTTATATCAGCCCTCAGTCCATTCTCAAACTTTATACACTTTGAAAATTCAGAATCAGCATCAGCATAGTGGGGGTAAAACTTAGCCAATTCAGTGAACTTGGCAGCATACTCTGTCACTGACATGCTTCCTTGCTTCAGCTCAAGGAACTCTATTTCTTTCTTACCTCTCACATCTTCAGGAAAATACTTCCGTAAGAACTCTCTACGGAAAACAGCCCAAGTTATCTCCTCATTAGCAGTTTCAAATCTCTGCCTAACCTCCATCCACCAATCATCAGCCTCTTTTGCCAGCGTATGGGTACCATACCTGACCTTCTGCGCATCATTACAATCCATGACCCGAAATATCCTTTCGATCTCTTCCAGCCATGCTAGAGCACCATCTGGATTGTACTTGCCCTTAAAAACAGGTGGATTCTCCCTCTGGAACGTGGCTAAACTGCGAGTCCCAGCATTCTCAGCACCATTTTGCTGGTTCCCAACAGCCTGAGCCATAGCATGCAAAGCAGCAGCAAGAGCAGCGTCGTTCCTCCCAGCCATTTCAAACTATCACTGCAGCACAAACAGAAATTTAGAACTAATCTAACAATTCTATTTGTCATATGACACTATGACAGGACGACTTGGCCGGACAGACCGAACTGCTCTGATACCACTAATGTAACACCCCTTTTTTAATAACCTTACTATTTAATAAAATCAGAGTTTCTTTGTTTTTTTTTTTTTGAAAACAATCTAAGCGAGTGCTACACTTACTCCATAAAAATCAAAAGCTTCAATTTCCATAGTTCAATTGAAACCACAAGATACATAGCACCATAACAAGGAGAACCGTTTAGTTTACATCCACTAAACACAGTCACTACCAGCAGCGGAATAATAATTAAGTTCGAAAACAAAACAATACATCACCAAAAATGGTCTAACAGTATAAATAACATTAAAACATAAGACGCCCCCCGGTGCTACGTATCAGAGCATGACACTTCCTACCAAACGAAGGTATAAGGTAACCTTCACTCGTTATTACCTGCACGTTGCCGACATAAGAAGCAACATAAAAGCAGTAGGGTGAGTCTCTTTTCATAATTAATAACATATGGGAATAAGCATCGCATAGGAAAAGGGAACCAGACACACCAATTCACAACAAAGGCAATAACCATATCACAATTACATTCACCAAACAACAATGCAAAAAGGTATGGTTATGCATGAAATGCAACCCAAACTCCACGGGCACATGCATGTCGGATCCGTCACCAAATACAAATAGGCCGTAGCCTCTGCTCACCAAATAAAACTAGGCCGAAGCCTCTGCTCACCAATAATGCACATGTTTCATGAGATGCTATGGGAATGCATCACAACACGCCACAATTCAATCAAATTCACCATTTTAATTCATATACTCACCATAGTGCATTAATCAGCTCACCAAATTAAAATTAGGCCGAAGCCTCTTCTCACCAATCTCACCATAGCACACTCACCAATTCAGCCCACCACTCACACCAACACCAATTTCAATTAGGCAAATTTAGGATATTGACATGACATAGGGAAAGTAGATAGAAATTGTCATTTGGGCACTTGAACACTTCAGCCCAGAAAATACCAGTAAAATAAATCATTTTTGCATAAAGCGGGAACATTTGGATAGACATCGAAATTAGCTTCGAAACGCATTTTGAACCGTTAAATTTGGATAACCGAGTCAAAAGTTATGATTAAAACAAAATCGGAAAAAAATACTTAGACATTCTGAAAAACTGGCGCAGGGCGCCTGGCAAAACTGGCGCAGCGCCTGGCAAAACTGGCGCTGGGCGCCTGGCAAAACTGGCGCAGCGCCTAGCAAAACTGGCGCTGGGCGCCTGGCAAAACTGGCGCAGGGCGCCTCGCAAAACTGGCGCTGGGCGCCTGGCAAAACTGGCGCAGCGCCCAGCAAAACCGGCGCTGGGCGCCTGGCAAAACTGGCACAGCGCCTAGCAAAACTGGCGCTGGGCGCCTGGCAAAACTGGCGCAGGGGAACACAGCGCCCAGGCACAAGGCACCTAAGGCCAACATGCAAGAAAACTCATTTTACTTCGAAATTGATTTTGCACGAGCCAAATACTTAGAATATGAGAACCCAATAAAAATTTTGCCAAAAAGTGAACAGCATTGTTGGCGCCCATGCACTAGGCGCCTAGTGAAAACACGCAACCCAACTATTTTGGTGCCCAAAATCATTTTGCACGAGCCATTTTACTTGAATATGAAAACCTGACACCAAATTTTACAAAACAATCACCAGAACATTGGGGCCCTTGGCGCCCATGACACAAGCACCTAGCGCCAAAACTGGCAGCACAGTGGCACAGAACACAGCAACACAGTGGCAACAGACACAGCAACACAGTGGCAACAGACACAACAACACAGTGACACAGAAACAGCAACACAGGGGCAACAGAATTGGAAAACTGGCGCAGGCACACTGCTGGGCGCCTGGCGCCCATGACTGAGGCGCAGAACACAAAAACGCAGCAACATGCATATGGCGCCCAAGGCGCCTAGGAGCTTCCAAAACCAGAATTTTTCAAATTAAATCACCAATTTAAATTCACCAAACACTCAATTATATATATATGATTCAAGTATCACCTTGATTCTCAATTTTCACCAAGTAAGCACCAACAAGTCATATATTCAAACATATGACATACAATTCGCATTAGCAACAATTCAAACATCAATCATGCGATTTCAACATAGGCAATTCATAATCAAGCATCACAATACTATCAATTGATCATCAACATCACAATTCATTCATATAAACTATCCTAGAACCCTAACCCTAAGCATCACCAATTCGCATAAGGTATTAAAAACAAAAAGAGGACCCCCTAACCTCTTAGAAGTCGAAATTGCTAGCAAAGCTCCAAGGAAAATGCAAGACTCCAATCAAGCTCTTCCTCCTCCTTGAGTGATTCGCCCCTTTCTCTTCTTCTCCTCTTCACTTCGCACTTCTCCTCTTCTCACTCTCTCCTTTTTACGTTTCTTTTCTTTCTTTTCCCACTTGAGTCAAAAATGAAAACTAACTTCTAAGACCCCTTGTGAGTCGAATTCCTTGACTAGGCAATGGGCCACGGGCCTAATTGTGGATCACGGGCCCTTGCTCGCACCACTTAATTCGTGACAACACCTCCTAATAAATAAAATAAAATAATTAAACCTTGAATTATTTAATTAAATTAAATAAATATTGTAAGCCTTAAATAACTTAATTAAATAATTAATTAAATTATTTTGGGGCATTACAGGTGTGATATTGTGTGAGGGTTTGATGGTGGTTTTGGAGGTAGTGGCCGTAGATAGAGGGAGATGGCGCTGTGGAAGGGGAATGGAGAGTGGTGGTCGGAGATGGTTTGTGGTGGAGAGGGAAACGTGGTGGTGGTTCGTGGTTTGCGCTTTTTTTATGTTGGTGGTTACCGTGGAGAAGAGGAAGAACGTGAGGAGGTGAAGAGAGAGAGGGTGGTTCACGGTGGTGGTGTGATGGTGGCTGTGGGTGGTAAGTGGTTTTGGTGGCTGTGAGAGAAACGATTCTGGCGGTGGTCAACGATGGTGTATGGTGGTAGTTGATGGTGGTGGTGTTTATTGCGATGGTGGTGAGAGGGGTGGTTGTACGGTGGTGGTACGGCGGCGACCACCACAGACTGTGGTCGGAGATGAGGTATGCTTCCAATCTCTTTCTCCCTCTCATTTTTTCATTTCTCTTTCTCTCAATTTCTCTTGACTCTATATCCTCTACTACTTCTATTCAAACTCTTGTTTTCTAAAAAATATACGTACCATTTCGAGCTAAAACATATCACACGACAAAATAAAAGGAAAAAAACAAGGTATCGTGCATAAAAAAAAGTTTGAGAGTCAACCTAAGTTCCTAGCTCTTAAAAAAAAGGTGCTGCTTCTGCTCCTCCCTCTAATTTCAACTTCGGTCTCTGCCTTCCTTTTTTTCAAAATCTTGGTAATTAGGGTTTCAATGCGAAACCCTAATTTTGCTCTAAAATTCGTATGAAACCTCTGTGTGTTTTTTATGTATCTGTGTATGCGTGTATTTCAGTGACTGTGTATGTTTTTTGTGTATTTTTCAGTCACTGTGTCCCTGCATCTTAGTGTGTGCTACTGTTTGGTATTTATAGGCAGATTGGTGTGATGGAGGTGAGGTGCTGAGGAATCAAAAGGACAACAACTGGCAATAGGTGGCGCAAAAGGACAGCAATTGGGGAAAATTCAAAAGGACAATCATTTGAATCAGCAAAAGGACAGTAGCTGGCAATGGGTGGCGCAAAAAGGACAGCAATTGAGAAAAAATCAAAAGGACAACCATTTGAATCAGCAAAAGGAAAGTAGCTGGCAATGGGTGGGGCAAAAGGGATAGCAATTGAGGGAAAATCAAAAGGACAACCCTAGCTAGGGCAGCCAGCAGCAGCTGCGCCCCTCTCCATCTCTTTGAATCTTATATTTTAATTTTTGTACTATTTATATTTTTTTACTTTTTTGTTTATATGTGTGTAAAAAAAAGTCGATTATGTAATGAAAAGGCCTTTGGCTATTCAGCTCAAAAAAGTTTATTATACTTTCAATTATTTTTTGTATATTTTTGCACCAATAACAATAGACTAAAATAATAATAGCTACAAAATAAAATAAAACGAGGATCAAAACAATCGTTGCACGAGAGTGCTAAGGACACGCGCGTTTAAAACGATACGTGACACAACGAGAATAAAAAACTTTTTTTTGGATTTTTTGATTTATCGGACAAAATTAGGGTATGACATAAGGGTATGAGAAAACTCTTGGCAATAGGGATCTTACTTTGGAAGCATAGAGGCTTCCCTAGAAAAGTCAGACTTGCTGGAAACTTATAAACTTGGTTCAAGCATGGGGTTCCTCCATGTGACTTGCTGCACTTTCGTATTTTGGATTAAACTAAGGATCAACAACTGTCCTCAATTGACTCACACAATGATAGGATTTTTATAAAACTTTAACTGAAGCTATTGAACATAAAACAGTTTTCCATGTACCTGTCGGAGTCATCACAACCAACTTAATCCAAAACACAAGTGCATAAAAATTTCAGTATATAAGGCTAGTATTAGAATTTTATGAGGAACTTTTAATAAAACAAGATCCTTCCATTCTGAAGTCCTCTTCTTGTCCTAACTTTTCTTAACTTCATCTTTCATATCCCTATGGACTTGATTATAACCTTGTAGAGTCTCAACTAACTCAACCACTAAGGGTATGAGAGAACTTGTAGGAACTTGGGTCTAACCTGTGAAACTTGGAGATTCTCTGAGAATGATCGGGCTAACTGGACGACTCACAAGCTCGGTTAAGCATAAGGTTCCCTCATCAAGAATGAAGGAAACACTATCAATACAGCTACATCGGAAGTCAGACTTGTCAGTTGAAACTGTTCTACTCATGAATCAAAGTTTGGACAGTCAATTAGGAACATATGAATATAATGAAAACACAACCACTGATCGCACTATACACGTGGATATTGATCCTAAAGGATTAGGGTAAAAGTCAACTTGTTAGTGAAGAGGGATAACGGCAATGTCAGACACGGTTGATCCTTAACACCACTCATAACACGAGAACTTTACTCCTTAAAGAACTCACTTACTAGGGTATCTCTTCTAAGATAGTGAAATGGAATATCCTATCCCATAGGACTTAGACCCCTAAGGATACTTGAGCTATGAGCTCACTAGAGTTACTACTTCTATTGACATAAATTGCTAGTTCCTTTTTGAAAGGAACCCAACTTAGAAATTTTGACAAGAATGACTAATCTAATAGGCACTGGATGGTACTACTTGTCAAAATCGTAAGTACAATTATATATTTCACTAGTTCAATTTCATATCATTGGGAAGGTATTTTTGAGAAAAGGAACATGATCTATAATTATGGCAATTCGGAAAGGTCTTTCGGAGGCTGAACCATAAGTGGTGATTAACTCGAATCACATGGTAGGGTTGACTAGAAAGGAAGACTAATACACTCACAAGACATTTCCTCGTTAATTGAAAGAGTGCTTCAAGTAACAACCTGGGTATCAAGATGCGCACCTTATCCTGAACAAGTCTAATAGACAGACACCTTACTAACAGAAGGTTTTCTCAAACTTACAACTCTCTAGGTTACCCTCTACGGTTTACTCGGTGACACAATGGTCAAATCGGCTCTAAAGACTAGAAAGTTGGCCACAATCCTTCGAACCAGCACGGATGCCCCTTTCTTTCTGTTGCATCATCTGTAGCCCTAAGCTTCCGCTACGCACTCTGATGAAGGGAGAAAACCGGGAATCCTATGGCTCAGGTTTCAGGAGTTTTCGGGGCTAAGGCAACCAATTGTTATCATTCCCAGTACCCTGCATGAAATATTGAGTTGATCAGGCTCAATGCTTCACACAATATGCTGAGAGGTTCCAACAATTGCTTGCCACAGTCCCTAGCTGACTCGATCTATCTAAGAGTTTACTAAGCCCGACAAGGTCAAACTGCTCTGATACCAAAATGTAACATCCTAATATTCAAACTTTGGAAGAAATATAAAGAGCATTAACATTTCATACAAATCAGAGTTTTAAACCTACTTAAGGATTGATCATAACATAGCTTGACGGAATGAAGCCTCAAAAAGGAAAACTTAATGACATAACTGATATCAGTTCAACGTGAGTCATTCTTAATAACTTGATCAAAAACGAAAGTGAGGTTTACATATTACAACCACTTTGATTACACAATCAAAGGTGAAAGTCTCAAAATAGACATAATACATATCTATAGGGTAGACTAAACAACATAAACTTGATCCCTAAGGATCCTTTAAACTCTTATAGCCCAGTTCATCAGCTACTTCTTCTCTATATGCTTTGTTTTTCCCTGTTCATCTGTAAAACACCGCAATATAAACAATGAGATACAATCTCTGTGAGTTCTTTCGAGACCCCTTACCTTACACTATCAGTGTTTTACTTATCTTTTCTCTTTCTCTTAGCACAACCCAAGAAATTACTACACAATTCCCTCGGAGAACCCACCCAACAATATCTATTGCTGAGTCAACTTATCTTGGGCCTTGGCTTAGGGCTCATGACTTCCCTTCACCAAGTATGCTCTTAACTCGGGATCGTCATCCCCTTAGTATCTTATGAAATTCACTTAGATTCGTTAGTGTTTCTCACTCGATTGTAACATCGGGTATAACTTTCAATCATTGTCCTCTCTCGTTAGTTAGTCAACAAACATATTAACCAGTACATAGTCATTAAATATGATATTCGACAATATAAATATATCATTCAACATGTTATACACATGCATCAATTGTAAATATCACTTTCACTATACTTTAGGGGGATGGTTAGGATAAGACGGGAAGACTTCTTGGAGTGAGTTTAAATTCACACTTCATTAATCACTTATAATTGTAGAACTTTTCTTTAGCTTTCCAACGCATCAAAGATAACTCGAATCAGAGTTCTGGATCAAAAGATACGAATAAAAGAGACGAAAGGCTATCGAGAAGTTTCACAACGAGAGACTTGCACGACCGGTGCGTCAGAGCACGACCGATGCGTGTACTGCAGATTCTAAAACTCTATTTTTAGTTTCTAACTCACTTCCAAATGCCTTCTAACCTATCCTAACTAGCATACAATCCATTGAACTTCACAAATGACTCAATTATACCACACAAAGAAACATGTATCTCTAAACATCAATTTGACTCAACCACATAAGATTCAAGCTTGTAATTTTTCCCAAAAACCTTATCAATCTCATTCAACACTACAAGCATTTATACTCATTTTAGCACAAGGGAAGTACCCTTTTCAGCACTTCATCCATCTCAAATCAACAAAAGACACATGCATTTCATTTAGGCTCAGAACAATAATGATGCTATTATCATGCTAATTGCAACAACATCAAAAGAACAAAGCTTAAATCCAAGAACTCACAAGTCTAGAGGTGTGAATCCAAGTTTGGCTACAATGTGGTTCCTAAGCTCCACCAAATCGATTCTAGGCACCAACCCAACTTCCCCAAGTGATGACAACCTATGGTGGATGCCCTTGACATGAACAAAATAATAGTGAGTAGAACCTAAGCTCTGATACCAAATGATAACCGCCTCGTTGTGGAATTTGGCCATTTCTTTGTTTTTCAATAGAAAGTCTAGTTGTTTCTTATTTTTTTTGTATTTTTGGGTTTATGATGGAAGAAAATGGGAAAGGAAACTTGAAAATTTCGTGGTCTTTGTAGAATGGCACTTATGCTCAAACTAGTTATCAATTGTTGTGAATTTGGTGAAAGAAATGGAATGAAAGGAAAGGGGCGCCACCTTGTCTAATCCAAGACTAGGATAAGCCTATGAGTGAGGATCGCCACAAGAAACCTGGTTTCTTGATAAGATCAGATAATGGTTCAATCCAGAACCAAAGAGCAAAAGCTCTCAAATTCACACAAAGTGATTTTTGACTAAAATTCTTCTTCTTTATTTCATAGAGTGTGCCCCTATATGTAGGTAGGAAGACACATTGTTGATTACAAAGTAAAGAAGAGACCCTTTAGCATTCTATAACTTCAGCCAATTAATCTAACATTATTGCCTAGGCTGAAATAAATTGAAATAATGCAAGAAATGGTTACAAAAATAAACAATGATTGATAGGTGGTTTCAAATGCTGAAATAAAGAGCAATTTGAATGATTGATGTCACCCTCTCTCTCATATTCATTCCTTTGCTTGAATTTGCAACTCCTTATTTTAATTGCTTGTATCAAAATTCGTTGTCAACTTCCATCCCTTTTTTTTACCATAATAGTTGCCGAATATGAAATAATGATCGCAGCAAGACTTGTAGAAATCTTTCTTATCTTTCCAACGAATCAAGAAACGCGTCAATCGGACTTCTGGATCTTTAGATATAGCAAAAATAAGACATACATGCCATTTCCAATCTAAACAAAATTTCCAGCAACGCTCACTTTTCCATCTAGGACTTGATTTTGTTCATGTCAAGGGCATCCACCGTAGGTTGTCATCACCAAGCTTCAAACTCGAAACCCAATCTCCACCACACTTCCTTGACCCTTAAATTCGAAATGTAGCTGCTATGGACTCAATCAAAGTCACCAAATGCACATGCAATTGCTGAAAACTCCAATTGCAAGTTGGGTAACGGTTTTCTCTTCACCAACCAACTCCCAAACTCCCAAAATCGAGTTCAGCTCCTAAGACCTCTCTTTGAGCACTTCAATTGACAATGTAGGTTCCAAATCACCTATTTCAACTCCCCAATCCAACATGCAACCCCAAAGGAAACTCAATCTAACCTCCTAGCTTCCATGCAAATCGAAAATAACTTAAGAAGAAGGAGAAGAAAGTTTGCATAAATTGATTATGGTGTTTTGGTTCTTACTCTATGCTGAGATTGGAAAGGGTAGAAGAGATTTTAAGGGCAATGTTTCAGTTGTGACTTATGAGTGAGATGAGGGTTTGAAGTTTTCTTCTCTCCTCTTTCTCTCAAGCTCAAACTCTCTCTCTTTTCTCACCCTCTCTCTATATCTTACTTTAAAACTGAAAAGTAGGAGTGAGTAAATGAGTGGGTTTTTGGTTTTCAGCATGTCTAAGTGTGGGAGTGAGTGAGTGTTTGGGTTGTGAAGTTCCCATTTTACCCTTACACTTCTCTTAAAATTCTAATAACCCCCAACTTAGATCAACTAGTCAATTACTGTTTATCATTCAAGTTCTCATAAAATTATTTAATCACAATTATCAATCCAACAACCAATAATTAAATTACTCAATAATCAAAGTAATTAAAACAATTACTTTAGGGTGTTACATAAACTATTTGGAAAATAGTGGAAATACTCAGGGTGTGAGGAGTTGATGTAGCCCTGGTTGATTGGGGTTAACCACTATACTTCTTATGTCTCATTTACTATTTTTCCACAGTTTCTCTTATATAGCAATCTGTTTTAAAAGAAAACTTTGTCTGCACAATTGAGAGAAGACTCCTTTAAAAGGCTTCCCACAACTTCTAGCTAAGTCTTCTTTCACCGCCTCCTTATAAAAACCACAGTATTTTATATCTTCTCAACCAAGCATTGTGCCTACAAATCATCATCACTTGTGTAAGAAGCAATAAATACAATTTACAAATCATTTATCGAAGTATCTTCTTACACAGGCTAGCTTCTAAGAAGATACAAGAAGATTACAGCTTCTAAAGTTTATATCTTCTTAGAACAGTTACGTTTATCTTCCTAAGTAGTTTGGTTGGTCCCAAAACAATTTATAAAGTATCACAATTCAAACTTCCCTTTTCTTGTGACTCCTATTGACTTCAGTTAACTGGTCTTCGACTGCCTAAACTTCATTTAACTTTACTCCAAAGTGTAGTCAAATGATCTATAGGCATCGCTGACTATTTTTTTTGTACAAATCGGGTATCCTGTGTGCAACTGCAGAGACTAATTTCTCGAGTCGAGTAGGGCCACAATGGGCGACAAAGCTCTCCCTAAAGAGATTTAACACTGTTGCATACCCAAGGCTGGAACCCGGGACCTTGGTTAAGCTGGAAGAGACCCTTACCATCTCACGCAAGTGCTCTTGGGCATCACTTTACTAGGAAGGCGTGAAATACCTTCGACTGTACCTTCCATCCCAATAACTTCTCACCAGAATAACCAAATATTACTACATTATTTCGTTGGAGTGTGATTGATAGTCTTTTGTTGGTCAAATATTTGGTTAGATTTTCCTTGTTTCCTCTTTCTTAATCAGTTTTGCATTGATCTGTCATCCTACTTTATTTGGTTTCTTTTGTGATTGTGGTTAATTAGATGTTGATTCTTGCAGTTGCATGCATTTTGTGTCCCTTGTAGAATCATGGAACTCCAACCAGTCACAAACCTGAGCTTGTGTTGAATAACTTCACAGTACGTCCACTACAAGAAAAAGCCTGTATTGCCACCAACGTTTCCCACGGAGAACTGTCTGTCGCTAAGTTGCGACGGATTTGCGACGCCGAGCGAGACTACATGGAATAAGGCTTATTTCCCACGACAATTTGCCACGGAAAACAGCCCGTCGCAATTTGCGTTGGATTTGCGACGAAATTGTCGTCGCAAATGTTCAGGAAAAAATGGTACACGTAGGTTTCCGACGGAATAGAATTTCGTCGCTAATTTGTGACGGCTATACCCGTCGCAAAACGTTTATGTTCCGTCGCAAGTTACAATCCCAATTGATTAACCTAGCCTCACTCTCGTTATTCTCACTCTTGTTATTCTCACTCTCGTTTTGTGTTGCTTCACTGCCCTCCATCGCCCTCCATCGCCGTCCACCCTCCATCGCCCTCCATCGCCCTCTACCCACCATCGCCCTCCGCCCTCCATCGCCCTCCGCCCTCCATCGCTCTCCCCCACCAGCGCCCTCTCGCGTCTCACGGCGTTCTCCCCCCCGCGTCGCCGTGCACTCCGTTCGCTGTTTGTCTTCTCTACCAGGTAAATCACCTTCCCTTTTCTCTTAGACCTATAAATCTTGTAGTTTCTCTTCTTAGGGTTTTGAAAGTTTTTGATTTGAAGTCGTCTTGTAGTTTCTGTTTTTTGATTTCTGTTTTTGGTTACTGTTTCTGTTTGATTTCTGTTATGAAGTTTCTGTTTTGATTTCTGTTTTTGCCTCACCTGTTTTTGTTTCTGTTTCCCTCAGTTTTTGTACATTTAATTACATGATTGCAAGAAACTCTTAATCACAACATCTTCCTTATATGCTTTGGAGCTTGTTGAGATGCTCCAAAGATGGCTTTTTCTTTTGACTTTTCCATAATAATCACAAGCTAGAATATTTGTAGGATATTGTAGTTCCATGCATGTTTACAAAATATTCTGCAAAATCAACAGAACAAGATTAGCATTAGGATTAAACTTATCCCAAAATTTCTGGGTTTTTATTATATTTGGTGTCTGGTTTTATTACAGAATTTTAACTTGTAAGTAATTTTGTTTACTTCTTTTGCGTTTTTGCCTTATACTTGTTTTACAAAATGATAGTTTTATGAGTTTCAGCATAAACTGAGGGAAGCTTTGAAGTTAAACACCTCCCTTCTCCCCCCTACTAATTTGCAAGTCTACTTATCTATCTATTGCAAAATGCTCACCTCACATTTCAGCATATCTTTTGGGCCTCATGCTGCCACGTGGAAAGGAAGGTTCTTCTAAATAAGTTTTCATATCATCACCATTTTTGTCATCTTTGTCATCTTCATCGGCTTCCATGATAGCTTCATTCATTGTTTTCTGGTGTTCTATCTCTAAAATCCCTTATGTTCTCTCTCTAGGAACCATTAGCTTGGGTATATGGCTTTCCATTGTTGTGGACACTTTATTGAGAGTTGAATTTGCTACTGATGGACTTTTTTTTGAGAGTTGAAAATGCCAATCTGGAATCTAATCCTTTGGTTCATGACCTGGCTAGCTTAAATTGTTTCTATTATCTAATTTTAACTATCAATTGGCTCAGATGTGTTCTTCGTTTTGGTGGACCCTGTTATTCTCTTTCTAGGATCATATTTCCATTACTAAGAAATTGGAGATGAGTTCCAACCAGTAATTCAATCAATTCAATATTCAACATGTAATTTTTTTTTACTACTACGCTTAATTCTAATGGAATTCAATGTATTAGTGTTGGTATGATTGTATAATCAGTTTTTCATTTTTTGTTATTATATATTAAATTGGTACATATGTTATTAGTGTTTGTTATCATTTTGTGTATTTTGGTAAGTGATATATATGTATATATGAGTCTGATTGTGTATGCTATTGATTTTTGAATTCAGGTTTGATGATATGCAGTAAAAGCTGCAGACTCAGATGGAGAAACCATCTCAGACCAGGTATCAAACGAGGTGATTTCACTGATCATGAAGACAAAATGATAATCCATCTTGGTAAGTGATAATACATGCCTTGTTCTTGATGTATGGATTTTCCTCCTTAATTTTATTTGCTTATGCTATATCCCCTGCTTAATTACATGTCTTCTATGTATGTATATGCAATTTTTGCTGTTGCTATATTTGTTGAAAGGCAAAACTATTATGAATCTGTGTTTTAGGATCATATACTGTTTTGTATTCATAGCATTTTTATTTTCTAGTATCTCGTAGAGAGTATACATGAATACTTATTATGCCATAGCCAAATCCCATTACTGCTCAATTCCAAGTCAATGATTTACCTAACCTTCTTTGTTTTTGTTTTCAGAACCATACATCTGTCCTATAGTGTGTATAAGCTGCTTGAATTTTTAGTCTTGTCTTCCAAACTTGTGAAAATTGACCTTCCGTACTAAATTGTAAATCTATTGAACCTATGTTTCTTATGAATGTTGTGTGTTGTCTAAGTGATGGTTTACTTTTTCCCAAGAATTACTTGTCTTTATGTTGGATCAGTTGCATGAAGATTTGAGTTGGGTGAAGCTGATGCCTTACATTAAAATAAAGGTGAAGATCTTTCCTGTGATGACAATGTCAGACATTATTGCACAAATGTTATTGCTGATCCACCAAAGGTATATTAATTTGAACATTTCTTCCTCTTCTATACAAACTTATGAAAATAGTTCTCATGTATAAGTGCTATGTCAAGTTTCTAATGTGTTTTGTGTTCTGGAAATGGAACTTATAAATCATGTAATATTTGGTAAGTAAGAATCTTCTTATGTCTGGTTACAAGTTTCACTTTTGTGATTATATGATTGTAATTGTTATGACATGCAGAGCTGACTATGATCCAAAAAGTGATCTATTGGATTATGAGTTCATTGAAATCTTTATCTCAGAGTAGGTAAAAAATATATCTCACTCATACTTCCAACAGAAGGTGATGCATGTTTAATCCAGATGCTACTGATTTGTGAAAACTTGCTGATAATATAAATTATAAACTATGCATGCACTTTTGGAGATTGCACTGCACTTGTATATGGTTATTCTTGTAACAATTTGGATGCTAATGGAAATGCATCATATGCTGTTATTATGTATTATCTATCAAGTGCAAAATCCGAATGACATGACTTGCATTTTTGAAGGTTTGGCTATGGTTACAACAAGTAATATTTCAACTTCTACTAGGTAGGTGATACTATTTTGTTTCTGCTTTGGTGTCAGATTGGCACAGGCTCTCGTGGTGATACTATTTTGTTTCTACTAGTATATATGATGCAATGAAGAGGGCTTATTGGAGATTTTTTTGTACATTACTTATTTAGAAGAACAGGGGTAGCACCCTTTTGTTTATTCCTGTTCTTGAGAAGCTTCAAAAGGTACTAGCACCCTTTTGTTTAGTGTTTGATAGGTGTCTATTCTAGGGAACACCCTTATCTTTACTTTGAAATTATTATAAAGTAATATTACTTTCACATTATGCAGAAGAAAGAACGAGCAATAAAACTAAAACAGAGGCAAGATAAGCTCTTGAAAGATGCTCAGAAATTTTATTTTTCTGGAAGTACACGCGCTTGTCGCACTCGAAGGACTATTAGTTACACTTTTGGTAAGATGTGCTATATTTTTAATTCTGCTGCACATGCCTACGGTATTCTAGCACCTGTAAATTTCAATGCACACGACAATGGTTCTCTTGCTGTCTTGCATATTAATGGAGTTTTCCTTTCCATGCTTTGTACTTTATTGTTCACTCGTTTGTGTTACTGGCTGTGTTAGGAGAGTGGCTCATGTCAGTGGAGCTGGTGGGGTTGTTTGTGATTTGGAATATGTGATTGTGCCTTTGTGTTGCAAGTTAGAAATATTCTCTATTGACATAAAATTCTGAGTTGTGTTTTTTATTAATTCTGTCAAGTTGATTGGCTATGCAGCTAGTTTATGAATATGCTCAGATTATGCATCTATGTTTCTTTCTATGATGGCTTGTTTTATGATTACTTCAACTGCAACTTGTCAAATGCAATGCTTATCAATTTCTTTTATTTCTATTTATGTAGGCCATGTTATGATTTAAGTAATTTAATGGGCAGAAATTGAGGCGAGGAAATGAGATATTTGTGGTTAGATTTATGTCTTTTATGTTAGTTGAGTGCCCAGTATGGTGAGCTTATTATTAATATTTTCTTTCTTGTTTTTAATTCTACTGGTTCTGTGCATCAGTAGTTCATATTTTCTTTTTAATTATGGAAATTAGAATTTATCAATGTGATTAAAGTTGTCTGCTTCTATCCTTGTGTATATGCAGAAGTTGGATCCTTAAAATTCTTAAGACTTGATGACTCCAACATTTCTGCACCCTGGCTCACTACAAGAAAAGAAGCCATTAGCGACGGAAACTAGCGAGGGACTAATGGTCCCTCGCAAAAATTGGGATTAGCGACGGAGTTTGCGGGGGAATAGGGGCTGTCGTATTTTTGAGAATTAGCGACGGAATTTTAGACATTAGCGAGGGAATTTCCGTCGCTAATGGCAAAAGTAAAAATATTTGCGAGGGAATGTCAGTTCCGTCGCTAATTGTTTTACTTTTCAGATGATGGGACTCAGTTGCAGGGGTTGGTAAGTGCACAGGAATTAGCGAGGGACAGTTCCCTCGCTAATTCCCTCGCTAAATTTAACTTTTCAGATGATGGGACAGTTCCCTCGCTAATTCCCTCGCAATTTTTTTTCTTTTTTTCCTTAAATCCGTTTACACTCTTCTTTCTCACTCACTCACTCACTCTTCACCCTTCCTCTTCCCTTCCTCTTCACCCTTCCTCTTCCCTTCCTCTTCCTCTACTCTCCACCACCACACAACCACCACCATCATCACCACCTCCTCTCACACTCTCCTCTCTCTTCACTCTTCTAACACCACCACCACCACCACATAACTCCTACCACCACACATACCCTTCCTCTTCCCTTCCTCTTCCTCTACTCTCCACCACCACCACCATCATCACCACCTCCTCTCACACTCTCCTCTCTCTTCACTCTTCCAACACCACCACCACCACCACATACCTCCTACCACTCTCACTCACTCTCTCTTACTCTTCACCACCACCCCACCACCACCACTCTCACTCCTCTCTCTCTCTCTCTCTCTCTCTCTCTCTCTCTCTCTCTCTCTCTCTCTCTCTTTCTCCCTTACTCTTCTCCTTCTCTCTCTACTCTAAACCACCCATCACCACCACCACCACGCCACCACCACCACCACACCACCACCACGCCACCACCACACCACCACCACGCCATCACCACCACGCCACCACCACCACCACCACCACCACCACACATCACCACAAAATTAATAATATAATATAATATTCATTAATTAATAATAAATATATAATAAAACAAGTCATTCAGCACTGGACACGTGTCATTTTTTTTTGAAAAACTGCAGTCAATAGCGACGGAATTAGCGAGGGAAATATCCCTCGCTAATTCCTGCGCATTTACCAACCCCTGCAACTGAGTCCCATCACCTGAAAAGTTGCAGTCATTAGCGAGGGAATTAGCGAGGGAAAATTCCCTCGCTAATTAGCGAGGGATTCAAATTCCCTCTCTAATCCCATTAGCGAGGAGGGGTTTAATGACAGAACTGGTCCCTCGCTAATTCCCTCGCAAATGACCATTAGCGACGGATTTTGGTCATTTTGCGAGGGAAATGTCCGTCGCTAATGACCAGTTTTTTTGTAGTGGCTATTATATCTTCAATTACATCTTTGTGACTGTGTGCCATTTTAATGGATTGATACAAGGCAAATGAGTAATCAAAGGGAAAGTCTATTGTTATGAATGCATATGAGTATATTTCTGTCTATATCACAAGTGAATGATGCTTAGAGAAGTTAATGTAATTCCTCAACACATAATTTGGAGGTACATTCTGTCCTAAGGACAATATATTAAATATGTTGATTTCTAAAGAGTTTCTTCCTCCCTTTTATGGTTTAATTAATACATGCATATTGGCTGTAGGAGTTTGGGCTCGAAGATGATATGGAGAAGAGACCTTCACATTTGGAAATGGTGACAGTTCAAGCTACTGCAAGAATGGTGGCTGGTGCTTTGACTCTAAGACTTTGATTTATTCTAATTTTGTTAATAGGTGTACTTTGACTTTAGTGGTTTAATGTTTGTGCTTGATCAAGTTATTATTTGCACATTAGCAACTGTTATGTGCTCCGATTATTTTAATGCAAGTCTTCTTCTTTGAATATATTAAATAGTATTTTGGAGGTATAATTTAATTTTTTTTTTTTTTTAAATTTCCGACGGATTTGCGACGGCTTTGCGACGAAAAGTTGTCAGAGTTTGCGACGACTTTGCCACGGAAATATGCGACGGACTTGCGACGAGTTTGCGACGGGGAGTTTCTTCGCAAACTCTTTGCGACGAGCTGTTTTGCGACGACAATTCGTCCGTCGCAAAGTCCATCGCAAATGCATATTTGCCACGGAAAAATGGTCATTTGCGACGGAAATTGCCGTCGCAAATGAGTGATTTTCTTGTAGTGGTCTAGGACATCGAAATGGAATGTAACACTTTTCTCTGGGTCTTTTTCCCAAGGGGGTTTTGGCTCAGGGAGGTTTTGAGGAGGCCCTCCCCTTTCATTTGTAAATGGCTGGGCACGCCCTGTGCTCCGTTTAATACAAAATTGCTTCCCGAATGAAAGCTAGTATTGGAATTGATCCAGCAACACCATAACCTCACTAATAATACCCTTAGAGATTTACTTCCCCTGCCCTTAGTAAGTACTCCTATTTGTATGAGTGATTTTTGACTCTCTCTCTCTCTCTCTCATTGACCATACTCGTTCAACGAGTAGTCACCCCCTTGCTACCTTACCTTAGTTTGTTCTGCCTCGCCACGTAACCCTTCGTCTAGGTAGGTCAATTAGTCTACTGCCAGCTTAGCGAGAATACTCACTTAGTGAAAGCAGCTACCCTCATCGCCTCACACTGCAATGCCATGTGCCTTTTTTGTCAGTAGGTGCTGGAGAGCACCTTTCGGTCAGCAAGAAGACTTTTTCAGCAGCTGCTGTTTTCTTCAAAACCCCAGTTTTCACTCAAAATACTACTAATCCAAGATACCTTCTTAACACATATGAAAATATCATTCATTTAAACATATTTTTAAAAATAAGGCATCAAAAGTCGGGATGTTACACAATTAGCAAGTCGGAAAGTCAAGGACGAGAGAAATTTAAGCATGGAAGGAAAGCAGAAGGTAAGGGAAATCTTTGTATAATTAGTTTTTGCTTTCCATGAATTGTGTGTTGTTTGGTTGATGTGTGACTATTTGAATATTTTTGAGTTATAATCATGTATTTAAACATTAAATTTGTTTGACTGACAAAACAAGCTTAGTTACATATTATAATAGTTGTTGATACTTAAACGAATATTCTAGTTGTTTGAAGGTGTAAGCTTTGGTTATGAACCGATGCAATAATTAAAACGAGAAAATTGTTTTTGAACAACTAAAATAAACACTTGTTGACCTAGCACACGGAGACAATGGGAGGTATTATCTTGGAACTAGAATGGGGTGATTGTGCTAGTATCCTTTTTGGCCTAGCACAACGAGACTGTGGCTAGTGTTGGTGTAGTTACACGAGATACTCGGGCATTTGTGCATTGGCATGCATACTAATAACTACATATTGTAATATGTTGAGTGATGTTTTGTTCACATAACCATATGTTAAATAACACGATCTTGTGCAATACATTATTTTTGTGTTTATGTGGATAGCTAGTGATGAACACATGCAAGAAATATTTAATCTTGCTATTTATTTTTATGTTTATATTATGTACCTTGGTGACAACATCAGACAGTACCGGATGGTCCGCTGGAGTTAATGTTGAATAACAAGAACAGAGAAAGGAAAAGTGAAAAATCTTTATTGATCGTGAAAAATGAATTGATTACAAAAGTGAAGCTAGAGGCTTCTATAGCCATAAAAAGATTATTTTGATCTTAACCTAGATCTAACAAACTCTAACAAACTAACCCTAAAATCTAGATAAAATAAAATATCTTATTTTCAATTATTCTAATAATATCTAATAGTCCCCCACAAGCTAGAAGGTATTCACAACACTTCTAGCTTGACATGAACAATACAAGATACATCAAAACAAAAGAAAATTACAATGGGAGATGCCGGAAATACAACGGCGGAGATCAAAGCCATAAGGCTAATGCTTTAACTACTCGAAGGAAGCAACAATGCTATAACCACTCGAAGAAAGCGACAATGCTATAACAATTCAGAGGAAGCGACAATGCTATAACCAATCGGAGGAAGCGACAATGCTATAACCACTCGATGGAAGCCAAAGGACAAAATGAATGAAGATTCTGAGAGAAAGAGAAAATCGCAAAGAGAAGAGAGAAATCAACCTAATTAAGATTCTAAGAAATGGAACCCAATCCAAGTCCAGAGGAGACTCGAAGCAACAATTCAAAGCAACAATTCGAAAAAGAATCAAAATTAGGGAAAGATCGCAGATCAAAATCAAGATTGCGAGGTAGAAGGTTGAAACCAGAAATGATTATGGCATTTCTGAAGAGGGAGACAAAAATGTGATTTTCAGAGAGGAGAAAAATCAGAGTAATGGAAACCGGAAAAGTGAATGCAGCGGTAAAAAGGAAATAAACTGAAAAGGTGGTGCTGCCGACGGTAAATGCCGCCGGCAGCGGTGATGAAGCACAGAGACGAGGTCAGAAGATTAGAACCCGCTTTGATACCATGTTGAATAACAAGAACAGAGAAAGGAAAAGTGAAAAATCTTTATTGATCGTGGAAAATGAAGTGAAGCTAGAGGCTTATATAGCCATAAAAAGATTACTTTGATCTTAACCTAGATCTAACAAACTCTAACAAACTAACCCTAAAATTTAGATAAAATAAAATATCTTATTTTCAATTATTCTAATAATATCTAATAGTTAGCAAGAATTATAGTGGTCGAGTTCCACATGGGCAATAATGACCATTATTGGGAGGTTGATCCCACACTACAAACAAAACGCTTATTAGCGAGGGAATTAGCGAGGGAATTTTTAGTCCCTCGCTAATTCTGTCATTAGCGACGGATTTTTAGGTCCCTCTCTAATTAGCGACGGATTTTTCAGTCCCTCGCTAATTCCCTCGCTAATTTTTGACAGTTTTTAGATGATAGGACTTCGTGCAGGTGTTTAGCGACGGAATTGTCAGTCCCTCGCTAATTCCCTCGCTAAATTTTTGACTTTTTTCAGCTTATTTATCCTCTCAAACACACTCTTCTCTCCTACTCTCCTCCCACTCTTCTCTCTTCTTCTCTCCTCACACTCTTCTTCTCTCTTCACTCTTCCACCACCACACCAACACCACCACCTCCTCACACTCTTCTCTCACTCTATCTTCTCTCTCTACCCTAATACCCTTCACCACCACCACCACCACCACCACTCGTTTCTCTCTCTCTTTCTCTCCTTCTCCCTTACTATTCTCCTTCTCTCTCTACCATACTACCCTTCACCACCACCACCACCACGACCACCACCACACCACCACATAGCTCATTTCTCTCTCTCTCTCTCTCTCTACCCTAATACCCTTCCCCACCACCACCACCACTACAAGAAATTCGCTCGTTTCCGACGGAAAAATCCATGGCAAATGTAGAAAATTCCGTCGCAAATGGCTGTCTCCGACGGAATTTGCGACGGACAAAATTTCGTCGCAAAAACGCCCGTCGCAAAAACTTTGCGACGGATTTTTCCGTCACAAATATTTTCGTCGCAAATTCGTCTAAATCTGTCGCAAACGTTCGTCACAAATCCGTCGCAAATCCGTCGGAAAGTTTAAAAAAAAATTAAATCATTCATCCAACAGAATGATGCTGTTTCTTTGTACATAAGAAACACATTGACATCAAAAGAAGCAAATACATAATTCATGCATAAGATATACATTCAAATTCATAATCCATACACATCAAAAGAGAGAAATATAAATAGTCTTAAACACGAACGATGCTACATCAATCAGCACATTTACCAGTGGTGACATAAATGCATATAATAGATAGATAGATAGATAAACAGACTTATTCTACTGAAAAATCTATAGCTGGCTGCCTTGTGCCATAACTGCAAAATCCAAACCATTTTTATCAAACCAGCACAAAGTCACAAACCACTCAAAGATAATGCATCTTCAATGCCATCCACAGTTTTGTCAATTTGTATTCCTGCATTTAGCATAAGCGAAAAGAAGAATGAGTTACCGTAAGGAAGTGTGCAAAAATGATTTGTACATTCTTGATGCATATTCAGGAGAAAAAAATGATGTCATCTCTTATCTTTTTTGTCTAGAACATAAGCTAACATTGACAAGGTAACGAAACGTCACAACAAATACCAAATCCTCCAGCTGACAGGTAATACATTTGAAGGGTAGGAAGTCCTCAAGTAACAATTGAACTTGAAAACAAACAAAGCATGATAGAGATTTGCTAGGAATTTGATTTATGCTATGGCTAGAAAACTTACAGTATGGAAATATTTTCCATTGCTGGTAATCACCTTTGTTCCAATCGCAGAGGACTATAGCAGTGCCATCATGCACACCTCCAGAAAGCTTATCACCATGAAAAGCATCCACATTAAGTTTAACAATATTGACCATCCTTATAATTCTGTAGCCATCACCTAGGTCCCTGCTCTCAGTCCAGAGAATAGATTCATCGAGATAGCCTGGATTGTAATGTATCAGCCGAACCTACATAAGAATTATGAAATTTCTCATGTAAACAACAAACATGGACAAAAGAAGAGAATGGAGGATGATGAAAGAGGATGTCATATATCAGTGCTGGTTTTGCCAATCAAAGGATCTATTCTTTATAAGGCAGTTCCACACATGAAATAGAATAAAGGGAAAACCCCACTTCAACATGTAATGGCACACTATGCATCCAAATCATAAAATTTCAGAATACAATCAATACATTAGAATATGAAAAGTGCACTATTATAAGATAGAGAATGTGCAGTAACTGCTGTTAAATAGAGAATTAGAGAGAAACGGGAGATCATTCGGTTATTTTGAATCTGTTATTTCGAATCTGGTTGGTTGGGAGAGACTAGGCTCTCAAATTCCTAGAGGCTTCCTTAGAAGTTACTGACCAATTATATCGTATATCTTACAGATAATTATAAAAAAGAAAAACTTGACAAACATAGAGAAGCGAGAACCTCTTTTATTGTGAGAAGAAGATTTGCATCAGGGCCAACATTACAATCCATATTGGTTGATGGAGTGACTACATTAACTAATTTCCTTTGAATGACCTGCAATCCAGCAGCAAGAGTCATACCATAAAACAAAGCAGCCTGGTCAAAGGCATTAAAGAATCTGGCTACAATAGTAGACTAGGACAGATCTGAAGTCAGATCTAATAGTTTAGTCAGACAGGAAAGGAACAATTTCAAATGACAACTGTATGTCCAGCTAACTTTACAGGCTGCAATATCAATAAGGAACTTCCTCAAAAGCTACCTTTGTTAATAATTGGTATTAAAAAAACAACAAAAAAGAAAGAAGTTTAGAATGCTAACTGATTAAATAGAGACCTGGATAATCTCTAACGTAGATATAGGTAGTTTAGAATGCACAGCAAAGTAATACAAACATGTGCATTAACTTGGTAAAGCTAGGTAGATTTAGCAACCTTATATCTTACATAATGAAAACTACTGATTAAGTCTACAATAATTGACAAGGAAACCAATATATATTTATTATTGAGATTTTATGCAAGTACTCCAATCTATCTAGATTTAGCAACGATAATCTATATGATATACAAAACTTCACTTGTCATGCAAAAAATATAGTCATCATCATATCAACTAAACTTGTTACTTTGATATTTAATATAGTCATCATCATATCAACTAAACTTGTCATGCAAAAAATATAGTCATCATCATATACAAAACTTCACTTGTCATGCAAAACTTGTTACTTTGATATTTAATTATTTATTATCCCCAACCTCGAGATGCAATCACCAATTCCATTTCTAGAACACATGTGCATACCCGGTCACTGGGTCAATAATTTGAACATTGGAGGCATGAAGTGGGGCTTCAACTGTAAAGATACCGCCCTCATGACCTTGCCCTTGCTTGATATGCTTCTTTACCTATAAAGAGGAAATGAAAAAACATCGAGTGGGAAATCAGTCAGGCAAAGTTACCCAATTGCATACTCAATGTGACAAAAAAGATTCTAATGAAAGACACATTGTCATAATAAGCTATGGATTATGGTAGATTGGATGTTAGACAAATAGAAGGCCGAAATTCGCAAATTGTGCTTGTTTCTCACCAGATTTTTACCCTCAACAATGACACGGTTCTGAGAGCGAACAACGCGCTTAATATCCCCAGTTTCTCCCTTATCTTTTCCCCTCATTATCCCCACTAGATTTCCAGCAGACAGACGTATGTATATTTAGAAACACTAGTGGAAAAAGAGGATTCAAAGTCGGATATTTTGGACTTTTAAAGTCGGATGTTGGTCCGACTTCTATTAGGGCGACTTAGAATGTCAGAGAGATTTAAAGTCGGGTTACAGTCCGACTTAAAAAGTCCGATTTTAAGTCGGATCAAACAGCGTCCGACTTTAATAACATGTGTAAAGTCTAATGTAAATCACTTTTAACGTCGGATTGTTAGTTCCACCCGACTTTAAATCTTTCATTTTATTTTTAAAAGAAATCGTTATTTTGTGCTTCCACTGCTCTACAATCTCTAGCTAATATTACCTGTCAATATTGCATTTGATTAATTCTCATAACTAAGTAGATAGAATCATATATAGAAAGTAAAGATGTATGTAAAGGGAAATGACATACATACTATATAAGCACCTATTTAACCTGAAGGTAAGCAAACAAATAACAAACTATATAACCATTATAAACTTGCAATCATAAGCAAACAAATAACAAACTATATAACCATTCTAAATTACTTTTTCAATCTCACATATGTATTTAGTGGTTAAAACAAAGTAGTTTCATGCTGACCAGTCAGTGTGTGTCAGTCACTAGAGATAATGAATACAAAAGTAGTCTCAAGCATTTAAATAACATTTGGATAAGTAATTTCATCAGGGGTAAAGTTCGAATATTTGGATAAGTAACATTTGGATTCTATAAATGGTAAATGTTTGCAAACCAACTATGCTTCAAATGATGAATTTCATCAAACTAACAGTTGAGAATACAATATGAACATGTTATGAAAGATTATCATAAAGCTAGCTTACTGTCACACTCTCACCTTAAAGAAAATATGGTCATTATCTATTACCTATCAATGTATAAATGTAAGATCAACCTTAGTACTTCAAATTATAAAGGCATCACTACTTTTAATGCTATAGGACAGACAAATGTAACTCACCACTCCTATTAAACAAGACAGGTCATCGCCAGCACCTTGGAGCATGTCCTAAATTTGAGCATGTCATCCAATATACTACATTGACTTGTGCATTAGTCGCAACTTCTTTAGGACAACTTGTAAATAAGAGAGTGTTTATGGTTTGTTCAACATTGCTCCTTGCAGGGCTCATAGTGCAGATTATTGCAGTTCTAGCATTGCCTCCTAGAGAATATTGCAGTATCCGGGTTAGCTTTGAATCTTTGAAAGGAATATGTCCATTTCTTCCCTTGCTGCAACCGAATTCATTATTTTTAGCTATAAATAAATGAGAGAAATATTCACCCCTCCTCCCAAAATATAACTATAAAACTCATGTTTTGAATTTAGGCATATCACAAATATTGAAAGTTCGAAGCATAATCATCATAAGCTAACCTGAGTTTACGGATAACAGTTCCTAGAGTTAGTAAACTACGATTTATGTGGCAACCCTCTTTCAATCTTGTGCCGACTGAATTGGTTTGGGATGCCCTTTCACTTCCAGCAAGATCAATAAAATTCTGAAGGAGAAAAAATAATTATGATCTGATTTCCTATAGATGTTCTTTAACATGACAAACTGATACTCAAAATATATTGCTAAAAAATGAGCAAATCATTCATACCACTGAAGAAGCAGAAAGAGAGCTACACTTGTCATTTCCAAGGAATTCACGTGCAGAACTTTCAACTTTCTGAAGAACCATAGTTTATAGCAAATCTAAGAAAAAATGAGTCATAAAATGAACTGAAAACACTAACAATTTTGTCAAATGAACTGAAAACCAAGCTGCAGCGCCATACAATTAAAGCCCATGCTAATGGCCCCTATAATAGCAATTAAGAAAATTAAATAGGCGACAAATGAATCATTCTTCTAATATAAGATGTCAAATTACCAGGGATAATATGTTTACCTCACAAAATTATACTATAGTACCTTCATCTAGAAGTAGAATTCTTGGATTCTTCAAAATTGCTCTTGCAAACAGTTGAGATCCATGGTCACCAACCATTGTGTCTAATCCCTTGATACAAAGGAAAACAACTCAAGGTTACTTAACAAGAAATAGTTTTGACTTTGAGATTGAAGTGCTTTGGATAGAAGCTAAAACCTATGGAAGTTTATCAATGAACTTAGCAGCATTTGTTTCTCCTTCCTTTCCATGAGTAATATTATCCTTAATGCTAGATGCAAACCAAACCGGCTCTTGGCCGATGATGAAGGCCATGGCAGCACCGGACACAACACGAAGTGGAAGCGTGGACAACATGACAACGGTTGGAAGCCACCCTTTGATAAATGCTATCACAAATCCCCCCAATAAATGTTGCTATTAGCTGTAGAAACTTCCCAACCTATTTTTCAGAAAACAAAACAAAGGTTCAGCACTTTTACTAGATTATGCAGACATTAGTTTGGTTTGTTTCATTATCTTAAACAAGTTAATGTAACAAGACACAAATTGATCTGAATAGCATCTCATCACCTCAGCAATTTTAATAAGGAACTAATCTACTATGGAAATCAAATGGTACAAATAAAGAAACATACTAGCATTTGAAGGAGATTGGAACTTTAGACATCAGTTAGTAATCTAACACCAAAGTATAGGTAAGGACACACTTGAGATAAGGACACTAGTAACACACCTAATGTAACAGGGAGTCAAAACATAGCACACTAGTAATCTAACACCAAAGTATAGGTAAGGATCTGCATTGTGCTTAATTGTTCTGTTTCGTATGAACGTTGACAAGTAGTAACACGCTTAATGTTAGGATAAAAAGAACTTTGATATAGCCAGAGAATCAGTCAGCTAGTTACCAATCCTAGCTTAAAAACAAAATAAAAAAATGAAAAAATAGTTCCATGTGACAAATGACGCGGCATATATATCTCCATGTGTGTACATTAGTAATGACATACAAGCTCCAAACTATAGTTGAGACATATAAGATTTTAGTTGAAAAAAATGGAGGACATTACACTGTGACACTGTGTCAGTTATCATTTTAGAAATTGTTTTCAAAAACATGACACAACCTATCATCATGTCAAAGTAACAAGCCAGAAAGAAAATGCAAATATAAACTCTTCTACTCCTGTCTAACTTCCTACTTAATGATTTCAATTAAGATATCAATCCAAAAGTTCAGAGATAATCAGAATTCTAACAAAAGAGATAATCAGATATCTATTTGGGCAAATTCCCTCTCTATTTGGGCAAATTCTCTCTTCTACTCCTGTCTAACTTCCTACTTAATGATCTCGCATATCTGACTGGTCAATAAGTCCCTCTTCATGTATCATATTCGAACTTTACCATCTATATCTGAGTGGTTAAATAACACTGTTTACAGCATACCTTTGCTTGCCATTTATATAAGGAGCAGAGTTTGCAAGCATGATGGTTCTACTCGGCTTGATCAATCCATAGTGGTATGATCCCTGAGGGTTTGGTCTTGGTCCACTTGCTGTCAGGTTAGTCCTGGAATAATTAAAACATAAGTCATAATCACAATACATTAAATGGAGCATGTCATAAGGGTCATGAAAATTCCAATAGTGATAGACTTCAATAAGAGAATGAGCAATGAGTAAACAAAAGAGTACCGGATAGTTCTGGCCTGATAGATAGATGAAGTGATATCAAGGGTAGGCTCCGGAGGTGGAAGGCCGGATACCCGGTGCGTGAATTGCTGTAATGAAGAATGGAAGTTGTTGTGAGTACACGTATGGTGAATCTTGTAGAGACAACTACATAGTAATCGTTGGCAGGCTGATTAGCTGTGACCAGTATAGAATAGAACTGTCCAAGATGAATGTCAAGGGAAGAATAGCTGTTTTGAAGGGTGTGAGATCCTTCTACTGCCACAAGTATCAAACTGTGTCCTTGGATTCTGAAGTTGATGGAAGTTGTCAGCCCCACAGTTGATATCCTGAATCTATAAGTCTTACCTGAGAATTAAACAGCAAAACAATGATGTAATGAAAGAAGAGTATAATGAAGTTACATGTTCAGTTACATGTGCATTTGATGATTGGATAATAACAAAAAGGGTAGTTTACCATAAGTAAATTCTGCATCAATTAAATCAACAACAATTACCTAACTAAACAAATGATCATAAGTAGCCATAAGATTTCTTTGTCCAACAGTAGCACAAGCCTTGCCATCAAGTTCAACTTGTGGCTTCTGAAGGTCAGCAAAGCTGTGACACTCCCATGTAAAAGCAAACTAGATTATTATTTCAATTCAATCACCTCCAAAAAATTGAAAATTATTAAAAAAAAACTTTTACTTGCTTATATATACTGAAAGCAACAAAACAAATGTGTTAGACTAAAATTACATCTTACCTGAGATAGCGGCAAGAAGCTCCTGACCCCAAAACTGCTAAAGAGGAATACCGGATAGCGGGATAGCCGTTATTGCGAAGACTAGAAAACAATGTATAACTAAACATAAATACAAACTTCATACACATAAATACTCCAAAAAAGGAAAATACACATAAATACTTGACAATCATAATAAACCTCTGTCATTTGCCACTAACATTACAAAATCAAACCCCAATATAATTTAACTACTAATTAAATTGCTAAAAGTATTCAAACTAATTACAAGTGATTCTTTAAATAGAATCACTATCATATGCAGTTCCAAAAGTCAATTCAATTTGATACATTGTAACAACTTGGCGAATTGGGAATTTCTAATGGAATAACAAATATTATCAAGAACAGTTCTAAATTCCAAGACATTGGGGGAAATTGAGTAAGGAAAAGAATTAAGACTTCCAATGAAATACTGGCTACTTCATAGTAAGTTCAAAATAGAAGGGAAGATACATATCAACGCCTATTTCAACCTACAAATGACTTTTAATTCTGATTATTTTTCTTAAACCCAAAATCCCAAATTAAGTTTTAAAACCTCATAAATCCTAAATCCTCCACCTAAATTCATACAATCAATAAAAATTAAACACAGTAATAAACCCTAGATAGAGAGATCGATAGAGAGAGCAACAGAGAGAGAGAGAGAGACAGAGAGCGCGACAGAGAGAGAGAGATGAAATGGATACTTGCCTTGCGAAGGTCGGGTAGAGAGCGATGAAGATCGGGTAGAGAGCGATGAAGGTCGGGTAGAGAGCGATGAAGGTCGGGTAGAGAGAGGCGCTGCGCACGAGCTGAGGGAGGGAGAGAACGCGAACTGAGGGAGGGAGAGAACGCGTATGGTTTCTCAAAAGATGTTTTTGTGTTTAAAAAAAAGGCTTCTACTTTTAAAGGCTTCTACTGTTTTGGTTTTCACGTTTTAAGTCGGATATATTTATACCCGACTTAAAATGATGCGCGCATGCTATTTTTTTTATATTTAATCACAAGTTTGCCACCGCATCTACTTTTTAAGTCAGATATTTGAGCGTCCGACTTTAAAAGTCTAATTCTTTTCCTGATTTTCCACTAGTCAAATTAGAATATCCAGACACCGAGATAATTAACTAAAGAAAGATAAGCTCAAATAGTACCTATATTGTCAGCATCTGGTGCGGAATCTTCATTGAATGATCTGCAACAGGTTTGTGATGATTTAGGCCGGTCAAGAACACCGGTAGAAAGATAGTTGGTTAAACATGTCAAAACAATCTGCATATTAAGAATGGAAAGTGAGTATGAATTCATCTTTTGACCAATGGAAGTAATAGAACAAGAAGAGAAGCAGGCAAAATTACTGTAACAGGTAGTAGCCCCATCATCAAGCCATAGGCAAATTTTAAGCAGGTTACAGCATAAAATTTGGAAAGAAGGACTCCAAACAACAATGCTCCAGCTATCTGTAAATGAAAATTTTGTGAGTTTCCAAGATAGATACTACATTTGATGCTTAATAAGACAATTTTTTAATACATCTTTCTCTGAAACAGTGGATAGTCTCTATTTCACATAGAAATAAAATATGCAATGGAATCAACTTGATGAAAATATTAGAAAAAACAAAACAAAAAGCACCTCAGACAATAGATCAATTCGATTTAGAACAGCATTTGCATGTGAAAGTGCGACCGGCCTATTCACTCCAGTCAGCTGTAGAAACAAACCACTGAGTATCATATATATTTCAAATAACAAATTACATGTCAAGGAAAAAAAAAGGAAGTATTGAATGACATTACCAAAACAACCCAATCACGCTCATTTGCAACCCCGAATGCTACACCACATACACTACAAAAAAATTAGCCAATAGCCACGGACATTTCCCTCGCAAAATGACATAAAACCGTCGCTAATGGTCATTTGCGAGGGAATTAGCGAGGGACCAGTTCCCTCGCAGAATCCCTCCTCGCTATTGAGATTAGCGAGGGAATTTGGATCCCTCGCTAATTAGTGAGGGACTATGCCGTCGCTAGTTCCCTCGCTAATAACTGCAGTTTTTCAGGTGATGGGACTCAGTTGCAAGGGTTGGTAAATGCGCAGGAATTAGCGAGGGACAGTTCCCTCGTTAATTCCCTCGCTAATAACTGCAGTTTTCAAAAATAAAATGACACGTGTCCCGTACTGAATGGCTTGTTTTTATATATATATTTATTATTAATTAATGAATATTATATTATATTATTAATTTTGTGGGGATGTGTGGTGGTGGTGTGGTGGTGGTGGCGTGGTGGTGGTGGTGATGGGTGGTTTAGAGTAGAGAGAGAAGGAGAAGAGAGAGAGAGAGAGAGAGAGAGAGAGAGAGAGAGAGAGAGAGAGAGAGAAGTGAGAGTGGTGGTGGTGGTGGCGTGGTGGTGGTGTGGTGGTGTGGTGGTGGTGGTGGTGGTGATGGGTGGTTTAGAGTAGAGAGAGAAGGAGAAGAGTAAGAGAGAGAGAGAGAGAGAGAGAGAGAGAAGAGTGAGAGTGGTGGTGGTGGTGGGGTGGTGGTGGTGGTGAAGAGTAAGAGAGAGTGAGTGAGAGTGGTAGGAGGTATGTGGTGGTGGTGGTGTTGGAAGAGTGAAGAGAGAAGAAGAGTGTGAGAGGAGGTGGTGATGATGGTGGTGGTGGTTGTGTGGTGGTGGAGAGTAGAGGAAGAGGAAGGGAAGAGGAATGGGGAAGAGGAAGGGAAGAGGAAGGGTGAAGAGTGAGTGAGTGAGAAAGAAGAGGGAGTGTGTAAACGGTTTTAAAGAAAAAAAGAAAAAAAATTGCGAGGGAATTAGCGAGGGAACTGTCCCATCATCTGAAAAGTTAAATTTAGCGAGGGAATTAGCGAGCTAATTTCTGCACATTTACCAACCACTGTGCTGAGTCCCATCTTCTGAAACGGCAAATTTAGCGAGGGAATTAGCGAGGGACGTAAAATTAGCGAGGGCATTGCCGTCGCTAAAGCCGTCGCTAATCGCAAAAAAATTGACAGCCCTATGCCCTCGCTAAAGCCGTCGCTAATCGCAGTTTTTGCGAGGGACAACAAGTCCCTCGCTAATGGCCGTCGCTAATACCACTAATTTTTGTAGTGATAGCTTCTCAATAGCTCCGGCAAAAAACAATATGAAAAACCATGGACGCAGAAGCAGAGTTGACAGTGAAGGAGTGGGCATAGAATGGGCACGAATAATCATAGCTGCAGATATCAACTGAGCAGCTGCCTGAGAACAGAAAAAATGATTGTTTTTAGGAGAAAAAAGAACAAATCATGCCTGCCTTTATATAACTTGTTAAATAACTTGCCTGAACAACAGTTAAGCAATTATACGTAGGCACTCTAGGCAAATGGTCCATTGCTTTACCAACCAAGGGGCCACCAACAATTACAGCCACTTTAGTGAAGAAACCCGTCACAGCTACAGGGAAAAGGCTTGAATGAATCAAGGCAATAGCAAAAGGCCAAGCAAAACTCCAAAGCTGCTCCACAAAATTTGCAACGATGCAACTAGTATAGAAAGCTGAAAACATATAACCCTCGAGTTAAGAGCTGCTTAGATGAATAAACTGCACAGTCATCAATCAATGTACATGGCAAAAAGGCACATAATAAGATCAATGGACAAGACAACCACAGTCAAACAAAAGACACATAATAAGATCATTGGACAAACCAATTGGCAATTACCATCAAACAACTTTTGTAACAAATGACAACAAGATCACCCAGCTGGGCTCAACTCATGCTAAAAAAGAAAGCAGCCATAAACTATATTAGATCGTAATAATCAGGTAAATGAGAGCCTATTGAAATTAAAAAACAATCAAGCAAGCATTGCTAACAGAAGATTTTCAGCATTAAAAATTGGTATGAAATCATAAACTAGCCATGCAGATATCAATTAATTCCATATAGAGCAATTGATAGGCTTTTAAATGCTTGATTAAATTCCAAGAGTCAATTAGAGGACTGTGGAGTCTGGAACCTAGTGCTTCATCTTGAGGGTGGGGAAGAAAAGGTGAATCACAAAAAGTAAGACACATTTTTAAACTAGGATGTAGTAAAGTAGTGTTAGTTTGGTGTATGTTTATTTCACCCCAAAAGAAAACTCCAGTTGATTGAAGTAAATACAAGACAAAATAATGGAACTAAGACAACATTATCAAAAATGACTATATGTTATGGATAGAGTTGCTAAGGTTAAATAAGTGAAAAGACAAACTACGTTACCGGTGAAGAGAGTGAGATCGAACATGAAAAAGTGAGGGAGTGGAAATGAAAGAGAACAAAAAATCCTACCTTTTCGCTTCCGCCATGGATAGGCGATTTCCGGCGAGCTAGCTTCGGCGTCCTTCCTCCGTGTGTCGCGTCCGGTTCTCTGTTTCCCCTTTCATTTTTGTGACTCCATTTCTTGCGAGATTGAGGGTGGAGGCCGAAGTTAGGTTAGGGTTTGGGGAAATGTTAGGTTAGGGTTTCACAAGCTTAAGGAGAGAACAGGGGTGAGGTATGGTCACAGAGTGAGGGTAAGGGAGGCGCGATGGTGGAGGGTGTGGGTGGAGGCGCATCGGAGGTGAAGTGAGGAGAGTGAGAAGTGAAAGGGAGAGAACGAGAGTGGATGCGCGATGCTGGTGGGTGGAGGCGCGATGATGATGGTGTGGGTGGAGGCGTGATGATGATGGTGTGGGTAGAGGCGCGATGATGGTGGGTGTGGGTGGAGGTGAGGTTTGGTGATTGAGAGTGAGGGAACCGTAGGAAGGAGACGAGAGTGAGAATAGAAAGGGAGAGAACGAGAGTGGATGCGAGAACGAGAGTGGATGCGTTAATGAATTGGTATTGTTAATTTGCGACGGGCTTGCGACTAACCCTCCGTCGCAAATTAGCGACCAATATACTCTTCCGTAGCAAATTAGCGACCAACATGCCTTTCCATTGCAAATTATGAGCGGGATTTTTACGCCAATGCCCAATCTCACTCTTCGTCGCAAATCTGTCGCAAATTAGCGACGGATAGTTCTCCGTGGGAAACGTTCGTGGCAATATTGGCTTATTCTTGTAGTGCACCACCACCACCACCATAATAATAATAATAATAATAATAATAATAATAATAATAATAATAATAATAATAATAATAATAATAATAAAAATAATAAATAATAATAATAATTATATAAAAAAATAGGCTAATATAAAAAAACGTGGCTGTCAGAGTTAGCGACGGAATATTCCATCGCTAATGGGAATTAGCGACGGATTTGGGGCATTTAGCGAGGGAAAAATCCCTCGCTAATGGGCAATTTTTTTGTAGTGCCACCTCTTAGGTTGTGTATATAGGGGAAGTGATACAGACCTAGAGAAAGACTGACAGACGGCTGATTTGCACCATTTGACAAGAAGCGATGCATTTTATGTGACCATTCCTTGATAGCTATGAGAACCTTAGTCTTGGTGGAGAGTTTTCCTTCGAGCGTCCTAAAGTTGAGTGACCAACTCATAGGATGTTTTTTTGCGTTTCCTAACGATGTTTTGTTCATGGTGTAATTATCAAATTATTGTTTATTTATGTTGTGTATTTTGGGATGCCTCTGTCATTGGAGTCCATGTTTAGTGGTATGTGGGATTTCCTTGCCATACGTATTTGATCTCTGTAATAGGATACTCTAGACACTCTTTTGCATGCACCCACGTGTGTGGCTTTATGCATGTTGAATTGTTGACTATATATTATGTTGGTGATTAAAAAAACAACTCGCATTTGTATGTTTACATGATGGATGAGATTACGTAGCCCTCAAAAGTGGGGTATTACATTGTGGTATCATAGCAGGCTATGTCTTTCAGGACTTGTCGGGTTTAGTTCTACTACGTGAACTCTCTATTGTTGGTGGGTTGTTTCCTTGTAGAAACATTGAATGGTCCACCTAGGCTTCATGGACACCACACTCGAGAGAAAGTGTTATGAACTAAATTCAAGGACACAGCAAATTGAAGTGAAAAACGTGTACTGTGTTATTTATTCACTTCAATGATCAACTTTCCAGGAATGGGAAAGGCAATAGTACACTGCTCAATTGTATCAAATACAGAGAAAATAAGAAGGATGAAGTACAGGAATGAAGAGGAGAGGGAATCCAAGAGGAGAGCACACAAATCACATGATCCTCTCTCTTTCCTACCAGCTCACTCTATATAGTGCTGTGAGTCACAAAATCTTTCAGCAAGGAACTTGGGATTCTCTTTCTCTCTCCACGTCGTGGCAAATCTATCCCACTCACCTCAGATATTTCTTCTTTGCTGATATTTCCATTTTTGCCCATTACATCACCATCCCCATTAAAGGCAACCTTGTCCTCAAGGTTGAATGTTGGATAGTTGTTCTTCAGCTCTGTAACAGCTTCCCAGGTGGCTTCTTCTATTGGCAAATTCTCCCATTTCACCAGCACTTGAGAGATGAATTCGTTCCCTTGTTTCACAGACCTCCTTTGCAATATCTGTTCTGGTTGTATAACAGGTCCATTCTCAGTTACCGTGAGAGGTAATGGTAGATGTTGTTCAGAATTGTCCCCTTTAAAAGGCTTCAATTGTGACACATGAAATACGGGATGTATTTTTGCTGTCTCCGGTAACTTGAGCTTGTATGCTACAGCTCCAATCTTAGCTTCCACAGCAAATGGACCGAAATATCGCATACTCAACTTCTGGTTCTTTCTTAAGGCAACTGAGTGTTGTCTATAAGGTTGGAGCTTGACCAACACTAAGTCTCCCACCTGCAGTTGTAAATCAGATCTTTTCTTGTCAGCCTGGTGTTTCATTACCTTCTGTGCTCTCACCAAATTCTTCTTCAATTGCTCTAAGAGAACATCTCTATCCGCAAGTTGCTGTCTCACCTCAATTGGATCCTCTGTACTGGCCACGTATCTGAGTAATGAAGGTGGATCCCTGCCATAGACCACCTTGAAGGGTGTCATACCCATACTAGTGTGGAATGATGTATTATACCAATACTCAGCCCATGTAAGCATCTTATACCACCTTTTAGGATTGTTGAAAGTGAAGCATCGCAGGTACATTTCCAAGCACTTATTGAGAGCCTCAGATTGTCCATCGGATTGAGGATGATAAGCAGTACTCATGTTAAGCGTGGTGCCCTGCATTGCAAATAAATGCTTCCAAAAACTGCTTGTAAATACTTTGTCACGATCTGACACAATAGACCTTGGCATCCCATGAAGCTTCACTATATGATTCATGAATAAGTCTGCTACTGTCTTACTGTTAAAATCAGACTTGAGGGGAATAAAATGACCATATTTAGATAGCCTATCCACCACCACTAGGATAGCAGTGAACCCAAAAGAGAGTGGCAATCCAACTATAAAATCCATTGCAATATCCTCCCAAATTTGAGTTGGTATCGGTAATGGTTGCAATAGCCCCGCAGGCAATGTGTGAGCTGCCTTGGCTTGCTGGCAAATTGTGTAGTGAGCTATAAATTTCTGTACATCCTGTTTCATTGCTTTCCAATGAAACTGAGAACTTATTCTAGCCCTTGTGCGTGTCACACCAGCATGTCCACCAATTGGTGAGCTATGAAACTCCCTCAAGATTGTTTGTATCAAGTTCTCATTGTTTGGCACCACCAGTTTCTGTCTATACAGTAGCAGTCCTTCTTTTACTGAGTGTTGTGGCCAAGCAGCAGGTGTAGCTTCTACTTTCTTAAGCATTTCTTGTATCCAAGTGTCTTGTTTACACACCTCTTTGAATTCCTTCAAGAAATCAGGCTGCACTATCGAACACATCATCATGAAAACTCTTGAAAGAGAATCAGCAGCAATATTCTCTTTCCCTGGTTTATATTCAATAGTGAAATCATATCCCAGGAATTTATGTAACCACTCTTGTTGTTCCGGAGTTTGTAAGGATTGATCAAGCAAGCTCCTCAAACTCTTTTGATCCATTCTAATCACAAATTTGTGACCCAAGAGGCAATGTCTGAACTTTGCCAGTGCTTCAGTAATAGCTAGGAGTTCTCTGAAGTAAGCAGACTTCTTCTGCATCCTTGGGGCTAGCTTCTTAGAGAAATAAGCAACAGGGTGGCCATTTTGATGGAGAACTGCTCCCACTCCAGTGCCTGAAGCATCTGTCTCCAGTATAAACTGTTCCTTGAAGTTTGGCAATGATAGTACTGGTGCAGAAATCATGGCCTGTTTGAGCTGTTGAAAGGCAGTTTTTGTTACATCATTCCAATTGAAATTATCCTTCCTGAGAAGGTCAGTAAGTGGCTCTGCAAGCTTGGCATACGACTTAATAAACCTCCTATAGTAGCCTGTGAGGCCCAAGAACCCTCTAAGTTGCTTGATATTTGTAGGAGTAGGCCAATTCTTCACTGCTTGCACTTTACTATCCTCCATTGCCACACCACTGCCAGATACAATGTGACCAAGATACTCCACTTCTAACTGTCCAAATGAGCACTTTGACAGCTTGACAAATAAAGTGTGCTTCTGCAGAGTCTGTAACACAGTTTCTAGGTGTTGTAAATGAGCATGCCATGAGGAACTATACACCAAAATGTCGTCAAAAAACACCAATACAAATTTACGAAGTACAGACTGAAAAATCTCATTCATCAAGCATTGAAATGAGGCTGGAGCATTGGTTAATCCGAATGGCATCACCAACCATTCATAATGTCCATGATGTGTTCTAAATGCTGTCTTGCTTCTATCTTCAGGTTGGATAAGAATTTGATGATATCCTTACCTAAGATCAAGCTTAGAAAAAAACTTAGCACCATACAATTCATCTAGCAATTCATCAACCGTTGGCATAGGGAAGCTATCCTTAATAGTTATAGCATTTAAAGCTCTATAATTGGTGCAAAAACGCCAACTACCATCTTTTTTCTTTACTAATACAATAGGAGAAGAAAAAGGACTAGTGCTCGGTTGGATAATACCTTGGCTCAGCATTTCATGTACCATCTTCTCAATTTGTTCCTTCTGGCTGTGAGGATATCTGTATGGCCTGACTTTGACTGGTTTGGACCCTTTTATCAGTGGAATAGCATGATCTTGTGTTCTTTGTGGTGGAAGGCCAGTAGGTGTTTTGAATACAGCTCTGTAAGTATAAAGTAATGTTGCAAGTTCTGGTGCAATATCTTGTGGCATATCTTTCCGTGTATCCTCCTCTACTTCTGATGGAATGATTTGGACAGAGAAACATTCATCCACTGCTTTTGTATGTTGCAATCTTTTCAATTGATGGAATTGTGCAATTTTTGGTTGCTGGTTTCCCTCACCTTGCAATGTAATAAATTTCCCTTCATGATAAAATTTGATGCATAAGCCAGCATAGTCTGCTAAATGAGGCCCTAGTGTAGCAAGCCAGGCAGTTCCCAACACTAAATCCGCACCTGCAACAGGTAATAAGTACACTGGTATATAGAGATTATAGCCCTGCACATGAATAGGTAACCTCCTGATAAATCCATCAGCTGTCATGGATTGACCATTCCCTACTAATACTTTGAAAGCAGTGGCAGGTTCCACTGGTAAGTTGAGAAATTGAGCAATCCTTGGTTGCAAAAAATTGTTTGAGCTGCCACCATCCACTAGAATTTGAATTTCAGTGTTGCCAATTTTCCCTTGGAACCGAATAGTCCCTAAGCTATTAGCCCCCTTCATTGCATTAAGAGACAAATGATGCACTTGTGGTTGGATCTCACTCTGTTCTGTTACTGCATTCTCTGTTTGCTCAGTGTTTGTCTCTTGTACTTCACTGTTATCTGCATCATCTATTTGCAGTAGCATCATATGCTTATTTGGACACTTATGACCAAATGAAAACTTGTCATCACAGAAATAGCAAAGCCCTTTTTCTTTTCTAACTTGCATTTCAGCTGGGGAAATTCTTCTAATATTTGGGTTTCTTTGGTCATTAGGCATAGGTCTTGTGGGTGGAGTTGTGAGTATAGGTGGCTGAGATGGTTTGGATAAGAATGAGTTAGGCTTATTTGGATTGAAGGAAGGTCTAGTTTGGTTGTGTGGGTTGGTGTTTGGGCTCTTTACTGGTTTAGGTGGGTTATACTTTTCTTCATAGACTTTGGCAAGGGATAGGGCTTTGACAAGTGAATTAGGAGTGTGAATCATTACGTCCCTACGTATCTCTGCCTGAAGTCCACTAACAAAGCAATCTATCATAGCATCATTGCTCAATCCATACACACGGTTAGCTAAAGCAGTGAACTCAGTATAATACTCATAAACAGAACCATTCTGGGTTAGCTTGAATAATGAAGCTCTAGGGCACTCATATATGGAAGGGCCATAGTCTAATTCTAGTGCTCTAGTGAAATCTTTCCATGTTTTGAATGGTTGACTACGTTGCATTAGCTGAAACCAGGGCACTACGTCTTTCTCCAGATTAACAGAAGCTATAGTAAGCCTATCTTCATCCACCGTTCCATAATAATCAAAGAATTGTTCTGCTTTAAAGATCCAGTCCATCACTCTACTACCATCAAATCTAGGAAATTCGAGTTTTACACTTTTTACCTGAATTGGTTGCTTAGTACCAGAGTTGTTTGAGTTCAACGGACCATGGTGGGATGACACTTGCTCTTTCTGCTTCAGTAGCGACTCGAGCGTTGCGGCTATGTGAGAAATTTTGTCATCGAGAGCAACTTGAAAGGCTTCCACTCGCTTCACTCGATCTTCGTTCGTCACTTCGAATCGGTCAAATCTCGCAGCGATTTCAGCATGAGCTTCTGCATTTCTGCGAATGTCAGTAACCATTTCCTTCATTCGCGTATTATCCGCCATGGTTGAGATGAAAGCACCAGTTTGTTATGAACTAAATTCAAGGACACAGCAAATTGAAGTGAAAAACGTGTACTGTGTTATTTATTCACTTCAATGATCAACTTTCCAGGAATGGGAAAGGCAATAGTACACTGCTCAATTGTATCAAATACAGAGAAAATAAGAAGGATGAAGTACAGGAAAGAAGGGGAGAGGGAATCCAAGAGGAGAGCACACAAATCACATGATCCTCTCTCTTTCCTACCAGCTCACTCTATATAGTGCTGTGAGTCACAAAATCTTTCAGCAAGGAACTTGGGATTCTCTTTCTCTCTCCACGTCGTGGCAAATCTATCCCACTCACCTCAGATATTTCTTCTTTGCTGATATTTCCATTTTTGCCCATTACATCACCATCCCCATTAAAGGCAACCTTGTCCTCAAGGTTGAATGTTGGATAGTTGTTCTTCAGCTCTGTAACAGCTTCCCAGGTGGCTTCTTCTATTGGCAAATTCTCCCATTTCACCAGCACTTGAGAGATGAATTCGTTCCCTTGTTTCACATACCTCCTTTGCAATATCTTTTCTGGTTGTATAACAGGTCCATTCTCAGTTACCGTGAGAGGTAATGGTAGATGTTGTTCAGAATTGTCCCCTTTAAAAGGCTTCAATTGTGACACATGAAATACGGGATGTATTTTTGCTGTCTCCGGTAACTTGAGCTTGTATGCTACAGCTCCAATCTTAGCTTCCACAGCAAATGGACCGAAATATCGCATACTCAACTTCTGGTTCTTTCTTAAGGCAACTGAGTGTTGTCTATAAGGTTGGAGCTTGACCAACACTAAGTCTCCCACCTGCAGTTGTAAATCAGATCTTTTCTTGTCAGCCTGGTGTTTCATTACCTTCTGTGCTCTCACCAAATTCTTCTTCAATTGCTCTAAGAGAACATCTCTATCCGCAAGTTGCTGTCTCACCTCAACTGGATCCTCTGTACTGGCCACGTATCTGAGTAATGAAGGTGGATCCCTGCCATAGACCACCTTGAAGGGTGTCATACCCATACTAGTGTGGAATGATGTATTATACCAATACTCAGCCCATGTAAGCATCTTATACCACCTTTTAGGATTGTTGAAAGTGAAGCATCGCAGGTACATTTCCAAGCACTTATTGAGAGCCTCAGATTGTCCATCGGATTGAGGATGATAAGCAGTACTCATGTTAAGCGTGGTGCCCTGCATTGCAAATAAATGCTTCCAAAAACTGCTTGTAAATACTTTGTCACGATCTGACACAATAGACCTTGGCATCCCATGAAGCTTCACTATATGATTCATGAATAAGTCTGCTACTGTCTTACTGTTAAAATCAGACTTGAGGGGAATAAAATGACCATATTTAGATAGCCTATCCACCACCACTAGGATAGCAGTGAACCCAAAAGAGAGTGGCAATCCAACTATAAAATCCATTGCAATATCCTCCCAAATTTGAGTTGGTATCGGTAATGGTTGCAATAGCCCCGCAGGCAATGTGTGAGCTGCCTTGGCTTGCTGGCAAATTGTGTAGTGAGCTATAAATTTCTGTACATCCTGTTTCATTGCTTTCCAATGAAACTGAGAACTTATTCTAGCCCTTGTGCGTGTCACACCAGCATGTCCACCAATTGGTGAGCTATGAAACTCCCTCAAGATTGTTTGTATCAAGTTCTCATTGTTTGGCACCACCAGTTTCTGTCTATACAGGTAGCAGTCCTTCTTTTACTGAGTGTTGTGGCCAAGCAGCAGGTGTAGCTTCTACTTTCTTAAGCATTTCTTGTATCCAAGTGTCTTGTTTACACACCTCTTTGAATTCCTTCAAGAAATCAGGCTGCACTATCGAACACATCATCATGAAAACTCTTGAAAGAGAATCAGCAGCAATATTCTCTTTCCCTGGTTTATATTCAATAGTGAAATCATATCCCAGGAATTTATGTAACCACTCTTGTTGTTCCGGAGTTTGTAAGGATTGATCAAGCAAGCTCCTCAAACTCTTTTGATCCATTCTAATCACAAATTTGTGACCCAAGAGGCAATGTCTGAACTTTGCCAGTGCTTCAGTAATAGCTAGGAGTTCTCTGAAGTAAGCAGACTTCTTCTGCATCCTTGGGGCTAGCTTCTTAGAGAAATAAGCAACAGGGTGGCCATTTTGATGGAGAACTGCTCCCACTCCAGTGCCTGAAGCATCTGTCTCCAGTATAAACTGTTCCTTGAAGTTTGGCAATGATAGTACTGGTGCAGAAATCATGGCCTGTTTGAGCTGTTGAAAGGCAGTTTTTGTTACATCATTCCAATTGAAATTATCCTTCCTGAGAAGGTCAGTAAGTGGCTCTGCAAGCTTGGCATACGACTTAATAAACCTCCTATAGTAGCCTGTGAGGCCCAAGAACCCTCTAAGTTGCTTGATATTTGTAGGAGTAGGCCAATTCTTCACTGCTTGCACTTTACTATCCTCCATTGCCACACCACTGCCAGATACAATGTGACCAAGATACTCCACTTCTAACTGTCCAAATGAGCACTTTGACAGCTTGACAAATAAAGTGTGCTTCTGCAGAGTCTGTAACACAGTTTCTAGGTGTTGTAAATGAGCATGCCATGAGGAACTATACACCAAAATGTCGTCAAAAAACACCAATACAAATTTACGAAGTACAGACTGAAAAATCTCATTCATCAAGCATTGAAATGAGGCTGGAGCATTGGTTAATCCGAATGGCATCACCAACCATTCATAATGTCCATGATGTGTTCTAAATGCTGTCTTGCTTCTATCTTCAGGTTGGATAAGAATTTGATGATATCCTGACCTAAGATCAAGCTTAGAAAAAAACTTAGCACCATACAATTCATCTAGCAATTCATCAACCGTTGGCATAGGGAAGCTATCCTTAATAGTTATAGCATTTAAAGCTCTATAATTAGTGCAAAAACGCCAACTACCATCTTTTTTCTTTACTAATACAATAGGAGAAGAAAAAGGACTAGTGCTCGGTTGGATAATACCTTGGCTCAGCATTTCATGTACCATCTTCTCAATTTGTTCCTTCTGGCTGTGAGGATATCTGTATGGCCTGACTTTGACTGGTTTGGACCCTTTTATCAGTGGAATAGCATGATCTTGTGTTCTTTGTGGTGGAAGGCCAGTAGGTGTTTTGAATACAGCTCTGTAAGTATAAAGTAATGTTGCAAGTTCTGGTGCAATATCTTGTGGCATATCTTTCCGTGTATCCTCCTCTACTTCTGATGGAATGATTTGGACAGAGAAACATTCATCCACTGCTTTTGTATGTTGCAATCTTTTCAATTGATGGAATTGTGCAATTTTTGGTTGCTGGTTTCCCTCACCTTGCAATGTAATAAATTTCCCTTCATGATAAAATTTGATGCATAAGCCAGCATAGTCTGCTAAATGAGGCCCTAGTGTAGCAAGCCAGGCAGTTCCCAACACTAAATCCGCACCTGCAACAGGTAATAAGTACACTGGTATATAGAGATTATAGCCCTGCACATGAATAGGTAACCTCCTGATAAATCCATCAGCTGTCATGGATTGACCTTTCCCTACTAATACTTTGAAAGCAGCGGCAGGTTCCACTGGTAAGTTGAGAAATTGAGCAATCCTTGGTTGCAAAAAATTGTTTGAGCTGCCACCATCCACTAGAATTTGAATTTCAGTGTTGCCAATTTTCCCTTGGAACCGAATAGTCCCTAAGCTATTAGCCCCCTTCATTGCATTAAGAGACAAATGATGCACTTGTGGTTGGATCTCACTCTGTTCTGTTACTGCATTCTCTGTTTGCTCAGTGTTTGTCTCTTGTACTTCACTGTTATCTGCATCATCTATTTGCAGTAGCATCATATGCTTATATGGACACTTATGACCAAATGAAAACTTGTCATCACAGAAATAGCAAAGCCCTTTTTCTTTTCTAACTTGCATTTCAGCTGGGGAGATTCTTCTAATATTTGGGTTTCTTTGGTCATTATGCATAGGTCTTGTGGGTGGAGTTGTGAGTATAGGTGGCTGAGATGGTTTGGATAAGAATGAGTTAGGCTTATTTGGATTGAAGGAAGGTCTAGTTTGGTTGTGTGGGTTGGTGTTTGGGCTCTTTACTGGTTTAGGTGGGTTATACTTTTCTTCATAGACTTTGGCAAGGGATAGGGCTTTGACAAGTGAATTAGGAGTGTGAATCATTACGTCCCTACGTATCTCTGCCTGAAGTCCACTAACAAAGCAATCTATCATAGCATCATTGCTCAATCCATACACACGGTTAGCTAAAGCAGTGAACTCAGTATAATACTCATAAACAGAACCATTCTGGGTTAGCTTGAATAATGAAGCTCTAGGGCACTCATATATGGAAGGGCCATAGTCTAATTCTAGTGCTCTAGTGAAATCTTTCCATGTTTTGAATGGTTGACTACGTTGCACTAGCTGAAACCAGGGCACTACGTCTTTCTCCAGATTAACAGAAGCTATAGTAAGCCTATCTTCATCCACCGTTCCATAATAATCAAAGAATTGTTCTGCTTTAAAGATCCAGTCCATCACTCTACTACCATCAAATCTAGGAAATTCGAGTTTTACACTTTTTACCTGAATTGGTTGCTTAGTACCAGAGTTGTTTGAGTTCAACGGACCATGGTGGGATGACACTTGCTCTTTCTGCTTCAGTAGCGACTCGAGCGTTGCGGCTATGTGAGAAATTTTGTCATCGAGAGCAACTTGAAAGGCTTCCACTCGCTTCACTCGATCTTCGTTCGTCGCTTCGAATCGGTCAAATCTCGCAGCGATTTCAGCTTGAGCTTCTGCATTTCTGCGAATGTCAGTAACCATTTCCTTCATTCGCGTATTATCCGCCATGGTTGAGATGAAAGCACCAGTTTGTTATGAACTAAATTCAAGGACACAGCAAATTGAAGTGAAAAACGTGTACTGTGTTATTTATTCACTTCAATGATCAACTTTCCAGGAATGGGAAAGGCAATAGTACACTGCTCAATTGTATCAAATACAGAGAAAATAAGAAGGATGAAGTACAGGAAAGAAGGGGAGAGGGAATCCAAGAGGAGAGCACACAAATCACATGATCCTCTCTCTTTCCTACCAGCTCACTCTATATAGTGCTGTGAGTCACAAAATCTTTCAGCAAGGAACTTGGGATTCTCTTTCTCTCTCCACGTCGTGGCAAATCTATCCCACTCACCTCAGATATTTCTTCTTTGCTGATATTTCCATTTTTGCCCATTACATCACCATCCCCATTAAAGGCAACCTTGTCCTCAAGGTTGAATGTTGGATAGTTGTTCTTCAGCTCTGTAACAGCTTCCCAGGTGGCTTCTTCTATTGGCAAATTCTCCCATTTCACCAGCACTTGAGAGATGAATTCGTTCCCTTGTTTCACATACCTCCTTTGCAATATCTTTTCTGGTTGTATAACAGGTCCATTCTCAGTTACCGTGAGAGGTAATGGTAGATGTTGTTCAGAATTGTCCCCTTTAAAAGGCTTCAATTGTGACACATGAAATACGGGATGTATTTTTGCTGTCTCCGGTAACTTGAGCTTGTATGCTACAGCTCCAATCTTAGCTTCCACAGCAAATGGACCGAAATATCGCATACTCAACTTCTGGTTCTTTCTTAAGGCAACTGAGTGTTGTCTATAAGGTTGGAGCTTGACCAACACTAAGTCTCCCACCTGCAGTTGTAAATCAGATCTTTTCTTGTCAGCCTGGTGTTTCATTACCTTCTGTGCTCTCACCAAATTCTTCTTCAATTGCTCTAAGAGAACATCTCTATCCGCAAGTTGCTGTCTCACCTCAATTGGATCCTCTGTACTGGCCACGTATCTGAGTAATGAAGGTGGATCCCTGCCATAGACCACCTTGAAGGGTGTCATACCCATACTAGTGTGGAATGATGTATTATACCAATACTCAGCCCATGTAAGCATCTTATACCACCTTTTAGGATTGTTGAAAGTGAAGCATCGCAGGTACATTTCCAAGCACTTATTGAGAGCCTCAGATTGTCCATCGGATTGAGGATGATAAGCAGTACTCATGTTAAGCGTGGTGCCCTGCATTGCAAATAAATGCTTCCAAAAACTGCTTGTAAATACTTTGTCACGATCTGACACAATAGACCTTGGCATCCCATGAAGCTTCACTATATGATTCATGAATAAGTCTGCTACTGTCTTACTGTTAAAATCAGACTTGAGGGGAATAAAATGACCATATTTAGATAGCCTATCCACCACCACTAGGATAGCAGTGAACCCAAAAGAGAGTGACATAAGCCTATCCACCACCACTATTTATTCACTTCATATTTAGGTAGTGAAATGAGAAGTGAAATAAGTAATTATGTTTCATTGACTGAGTTATTTATATGTGTTCATGCATCACCAGAAAGTTATAGCTTATGTCCTCCATTGCTTGATGTTTTGTGATGAGAACTACACCACAAAAGATTTGGATGAGATGTGCGGACTCTACATTAAAAACCTATATAGCGAACCGTGTACTGTAGACCAAGTTGAAGTCTTTGTGCTCGCTAAACTCAGAAGTACTTACCAATTAGAAGGAACTCATGGTGGGATGAAACGATTAATGGAGTCCCTCGAGAATTATATTTTGATATATTTCCTTGATATATTGCAATTTTAGAATAAGCATAAGAGAGTTAAGAGTTGAATGATCAATTTAGTGATTGGCCATAGGGACAACATATGGATATTTGGAAACAATCAAAGAATATAGTAGGTTAATGATTAAGACCTGTGAATTACAGTTAGTTGTTGTACACCTTCGCATGAAAATAGGACTATGTGAATGAATTTTTGAATTTATAGTTGGATTCGTTTATTTTCTTTCAATTTTTGAGGAATTTTTTTTATGAGGGATATTAATGTAACCCCACAATTTCAGAAGTATCGTTAATCATCTTATTAATTATTTGATTTTCAATTTTCATTGTCATTTTAGTGTTAAGTCAAGTTAACTTGGTAATGTAAACTTACATACGACCTAATATAGGAGCTGCGAGATCGAAGTTAAGAAATGGACTCATGGTCATGTCTATGACAATAGTACGAGTTTTTGATCAGGTAAAAGTAAAACAAAAATGATTGAAAAAATAATATTGGTTTACAAAGTTTTCGCATTTTATTTTTATTAGTACAACAAGAAACTTATTTGATCAATTCTTCCACCGCCACCTAAGCTACCAGATCCGAGTTGTTGCGTAGTTGTCGTCGTGTTGGCCGCCAAAAAGCATAACTACAATTTGAGTCTAGCACTGTGGCGGATTGTTCGAGAATTCTTAATGGAGATGAAAATCTTCATTCCAATGTTGAGGTAATTCTTCCAATGTGCAATATTGTCACCAATACATTTAGATTTGTGTTTTTATTGAATGGATTTACCAGTAACATAACAATGCAGTATAGGAAGTTGTTATTTCACATTCTAGTGGCATTTCACAGATTGTGATTAGAGAGGCATTTCACAGTGTCTCCAATTTAGAGACAGACACATGTTTGGACAACAAAGTGCCAGGTGCAACTAGCTTCCTTGTAGTGATACTCCCAGTTGTGTATTTTAATGCATGGGACAGTATGGGGCAATATCATCTTGTTATAGTAGCAGTTATTGCAATATCATCTTGTGGTACTGCCACATGTAAAGGGTCAACTAAGTGAACATATTGATATGATTCTGAATCAGAATCAGAACTCTCTGTACTTAGAGATGGTGCAGGTCTAGATGGTAACACAGAATTTAAAGGTTGATAAAAATCAATCTCAGGTTATGTTTCAACTTCTTCAATTTAAACTTGTTTAGATACGGGTTGAGTTTGTTGAGGAGGTGGAGGTGTATCTGTGGTTGGTTCTGGTTATGGTAGAACAAAGGTGGCAAGTGTGAGCACAACAGATGGTGTTGTCTCAGGTTCGGAGCCCATGTTCCGTTGTAGGCTCCTGTTCTGTTTGTTGGTTTTTAGGTTTCCAAGCAAGTGAAGCAGAATTTCTCCTCTTGTACAGTTTGTAGGATATTTACAGGGATAAGGTCAGAGGGTGTTTTAGAATCATTAGCATTACCAAGTCCTATCAAACAGATCACAAACAGAATCCATTACCTTGGCTTTCCTTTGTGGTAGCTCTGCCAACTTAACCAAATTTCTTCTTTTCTTTGTAGCTTCTGATTGAGAAGATCCTCCATAAACTATCTTGGGCTCCAAATAAGTTTCTGCTTCTCTTGCAGCTATTTTAACCTCATTCAATTTTCTTACCCCAGCTTCAAACCCTTCCTTTTGTCTAACAGCAATTTGAGTCTGAAAAACAGCATTGTTTTCCGTTTGTTCCTCTGTCAACGTGGGAACAGAAGGCGCATTGGCCATAAGAGGCATCTGTGTATTCTTTGAACTAGAAGCTCCAAAGCAGCTTCTTGCCATCCTCTCAGTGGGACCAGAGAGCATCACTGATGATGCTGTCAACCTCCCCACCATCACATACTAAAATAATATTTTCAAATATAATTCCAAATTATGAAAATATTTTACAGGGATTGAATTTGCTGAATTTGGTGAGCGCAAAAAAATCCTCTTAAGAAAAGAATTCAAGCCGCCTCTCTATCTCGGGATACCCCTTGCGAGACATAACTGGTTTAACTTTGATCACTCCTCTATACCTCTTCCATATGCCATCTCTTATTCTCTCGTGCACCTCACCATTCAACAAGCCATCCTCTCCCGCCAAACGAAGCTTATCACAAACCAATCTATAAGTATACTCACGAGGTACCGATCCACCATCAACCATCTCAACTAAAAAACTCCAAGCATCAACAACTCTACCAGCTTCACAAAGTGCATGAATAATGGGCGTATAAGAACTTGAACTAGGTGTTCCATGATTCAACCTCTGCATATCCCTTAGAATCTCAATACCCTTATCAATCTCATTCACCGCACTATAATATCTAATAAAAGAATCATAAGTAACACGGTTAGGGACACAACCTCTTTTTTTCATATCCTCAAACAATTCCAATGCTCTCTCAACACGGTACGTTTTGCAACAACCATCTATCAAGGCATTGTAAGTGACAACGTCGGGAACAATCCCTTTAAAGATCATGAGACGGAAGAGACGACCGGCTTCGTATAACCTCCGTCGCGTGGCCTTCCGGCAACCGGTCTGAACGCCATATCTACAATAAAAACTTATCAAAATGGTATACGTAAAAGCATCAGGTGGGCAACGAAACCCGGGCAATTCCATTTGTTCAAGCAATGACCTTGCCTTGGTGAAATTCCCAACTCTACAATAGGCATATAGCAATGCGTTATATGCTTGAACATCAGGTTTGCAACGGAATTGTTTCATTCTATAAAACGTGAGTGAGGCTTCGTTTGCTAAACCTTGTTCACTTAGGAGTTTTATCAAACACGTGATGGTCGCAGTGGTAATGAGATTAAAGGTGGACATTTCCCTGAGGAAATCCCAGAGGGGTTTGATGGAGCTACCTCTAGCGAAAACACACGCCATCTCGCGACACGTGGATTCGTCGTGGGCGAAGTTGACCCAGCGGAAGAACTCGAGAGATTTGCGCAGTCCGAGGTTGGCCCAGTAAGGATCAATGTGGGCTGCGGGGCCCAAAAGGAGGATGTCGTGGCGGCTTTCGTGGTTGAGGTTGCGCTGTCGGAGTAAGGTGCGGTGACGGAAAGTGTTCTGGCGACCGATGGAGCGAGGGGAGTGGAAGGAGAAACGGGCGATGGATCGAAGGACTTCTGTGACGTAGTTGGTGGTCCATGAGGGAGAAGGCGGTGCGAGGTGGGCGTCGAATGGATGGTCTTTGATGAATAAGGTCAGTACTTGCTTTACCAGGTGTTTGTGATAAGGACGCAGAGGGTTTGGTGTTGTCGTCATGACAAACGGTTTCAGAGTGAGATTGATTGACTGCGATTCGGAAGTCGGAGAGATGTTCGGTTCCGACGAACTAAAGCACGAAAGCGCGAGCGAGGGTGTGTGCGGTTGTCATGGGACTATGTGAGTGAGAAGTGAGAATCGGTGTTTCTACGAGATTCGGGTTTTTCATGAGCAATCTTTCCGCCAAATTATGAATCTTTTTCCTCGGCTAGAAGTTTGAAAAGTTGATTTTGTTTTACACGGAAGAATGACCTTAGTTATGGATTCTCTAATTCCTTTTTTTTAGATAAGGATGGATTCTCTAATTCCTTGAAAGAGTGTTAAGTTTGGTGATCTTATTGATTATCTAATGGCTAACATAAACTTACGAGTAAATGAAAGTAAAAGACCCAAAAAAAGTAGACTTTAATTCATTGATGTGTACTACTCTTAGCTTACAATTTAACCACCATTGAATCGACTAAAGTCTGTCATACCCTAATTTTGTCTGATTGATCAAAAATCTCAAAAAAGAGTTTTGTTTCCCCGCTCTCTGGTTGAGCCACGTATCATTGTAAGCTCGCGCGCGCAATATTATTTTGATGTTTCGTTTTTGTTTTATGGGCCTATCGTTATTGGCATAAAATACAACAAAAACAAATTAAAAGTGTAATAATCTTTTCTTTTTGAAGCTGAACAATAACAAATATCCTTTATTATATAATCAGTTTCTTTTACACATATAAACAAAAAAGCGAAAAGAAGCAAATAGTACACTTTTTTTTTAAAAAAATATAATACAAAATTCAAAAAAAAAAAAGGAAAAGGGCGCAGCTTGCAGCTGCCTCATCTAGGGTTAGGGTTATCATTTTTCTTTCCTTGTTGCTGTCCTCCATTGCCAGCCCATTGCCACCTATTGTCCTTTGTCCTTTTGATTCCTCCCCAAATGCTGTCCTTTTTCTGCCCTAATTGTTGACTGTCCTTTTGTTTTTCCTTTGAATTCTGATGCTGTCCTTTTACCCAAAATCCTCCTCAGCCCTACATCACAGCAGCACTATAAATACCAAACAGTGACACACAGTGAAAAAAAGAGAAATACGCACTCAGTCGCTGAATATACACACTGAATATACACAGACAAAAAAAAATTCACAACAATCAGAATCCAAACTAGGGTTCTACACAAAAACCCTAAATCATAGAGCATTTGAAACCCTAATTGCAGACCAGAAAAAAACAGAACAGTCCAGAAAAGGAAATGGCAGGCAGCAGCTAAGGCAGAAAAGGGAAACGACTCCTCTGTTTCAACTCCTAGGGAACCATGGTCGATTTTTAAACTCTGTTTTTACTCAATGTTGCTCAGTTTTATTTACATAAAGTGATTTGTTCACCGGATTTTCGCAAAAAAAAAAAGCAAAAGAGTTTTTCCTTCTGTGAAATTTATTTCGGAATAAAAAAGGTAAGGTGTTTGAAAAAAAAAGGAAAGGAAACAGAACGTAGGGAGGGGGAGAAGATACTGTGAGGAGATATAGTGAGAAAGAGGGGAGTTCGTACCTTCGGCCACCGTTTACGGTGGCCACCGCCGTGGGCCGCCATGAGCCGCCGTGAGCCATCATTCCTCACTCCACATCACCAAACCGTAGCCACTAAAACAATATACCACTGAACCATCACCACGCTAACTCCCTACCGCACCTAACTCACCACCGACAGAACCTACCCCTCTCTCAACCGAACCCAACACCACGGTCGTCACCACACCAAACCCAACCACCCAACGACCAAACCCCCCCCCGCCGCCGTAAACCATCAACTGTAACCCGAAACACCACCGTCTCATCACCTCCTCACCACCGTCAACCACCCACTGTAACCCGAAGCACCATCAAATCACCACCCCTACAACCATCGCACGTCACCGTCCCTCGCCGTAGCCACCAAACACCACCGTACCACTCACGAACCACCGTGAGATCCGCCTTTCTGTTGCGAGACAAGCCCGGATCTAACAAGAGCCACTGCCGTAGACCACTTTTCTCTCTTTTGTTTCCTTTCCCCATATCTCTCACCTCTGTTTTTTAAAGAAAAAAAGAACGCATCGCGTTCGTTGAGGAAGGGAGAGAACAAGAACGAGGTTGATAAAATTGGTGAGGTGGAGAGAAACGGGAACCGAATTAGGATTGAGAGAGAGGGAGTTGGAACGGAGGAGAGGGAGCGCGACGAAGTTTGGGAAAGGGAGAGTGAAACGGCGTGGGGAAGGAGGAGAATGAAGAACAGGGTGGAGAGAAAAAAAGAGTGCGGCGCTAAGGAGAGAGAGAAGAAGATTAGGGTTAGAGAATAGGGGTGGGAGTGCGGCGCTGGGAAGGAAGGGTTAGAAATTAGGGTATTTTTTTTAGGTTTTGCTTTATATATGTGTTAGGTTTTGTTATTTTTAATTTTTTTTTTTTGATAAAACACCAGGTTGCTTTTCACACCCTTATATTTCATTATCGCAGCCTCCCTGAGAGGCCCATGATTCGTGGGTTGAGAAATTTGAAACTGAACTGGACTACTGTTGTTTACACCCGTTTTTTAAATACAGCCCTCTTGTTTTATTTTTTGGGTTTATCCCTGCACCCCCAGTTTCTGCTTCGCATACCCCTCTGAAAAGCCCATGAATTTGTGGGCTGGCAGAACTAACAGTAGACTGCTTTACGCACCCCCAGTTTTTAAAATACAACCCTTATTTCTAATTACAACCTTTTTTAAAAAATACACCCTCTGCTCCTTTTCCCACCCGTTTTTTTAAAAAATACAAACCCATGTAGCTAATGACAACCCAGTTTACCATTACACCCTTTTTTTTCGTTCCTTTTTTTCTTTTTCTACAAATAAATAATTTCTTTCACAAATCCATTTTTCTCTATGAAAATAGACATTTCTTTTTTCAAAAAAATATAAATAGGGGACTAAGTCGACTGTACAGTCGGGTTAGTCTGCTTTTTAGGTCACTAATGAGCCGTTACGGATCATGTCCTAAAATCCCTATTTAAAACAAACAATTTCTAAACTAAAAAAATACAAACACATCAATTTCATTTCAAAAATAAAAAATCTTATTTTTAAAAAAGGGATTAAGTCGGTCGTACGGACGGGTTAGTCATCGTTTTAGGATAAGTGAACTGTGGTCCTTCAGAGCCCCAGCGCTCCTTCAGACCCCTAGTGGTCCTTCAACACAGATCACGCAGTCCTAAAACCCCTATATTAAATAAATACCAACCAACAACCATTTTCTACCCTAAAACTACGTAGCTTTGACTTCTCCATCGCACCTGGAGATACGTAGGAGTGGGGGCCCACTCCTGTCAAGCACAAAAAACTAAAATTTTTTATTAAGTCTTTTTCTTTCAATAAAAGGGTAAGAATTAACATTTTCAAAATTAACATTTTTTCCTACAACTAGTTAGCAGGTAACCTTCATTAGGAAGGATGTCGTGGGGTGCTAATACGTTCCCCACGCATAACCGACTCCCGAACCCTTACCTGGTCTCAAGGACCCTTATCCATTCCAAAAGGGATTTTCCAATGTTTTCCCTTAAACTAAACTTTGGTGGCGGCTTCATTTTTGAACCTTCGAGGAATCCTCACCCGGATTTTTCGGTCGCTACAGCTGGCGACTTCACTGGGGATTTTTTTTAGAGAGTCAAACCTAGTCTAATTAGTTGTAGGAGTAGTTGTTAATTTAATGCTTTATTTTTGCCCTACTTTGTCTTTTATTTTTTTATTGCATATTATATTCTCTTTGATGTGATATGTAAACATTAGGATAGAAGACCACTTTTTGTATATGTGCTTGCTGGTTTTGCAGCTTGGGGATATATCTGTCATTTTGCTCCTACACACACTGCACTACTACACTTTTGCACACACGTGAGAATAGTCCTATACCCGGACTGGAGCATAAACTAAGTTAGAACGAGACTGCGTAGTAATGGCCCTCTGGATGTACGTCCAGCTCGGTGGTTACGAAAGTCTCACCTAGAGTTTGGTCCCTTCGAGGGTGCTATCACTTCTAATAGCTTGCCTATTGTTGTGGCTAGCGTTCTCGAACGGGGTCGTTGGCTCTAGGAACCTTATTTAGGACTCTATAGAGACTACCCCTTGGAAGGTTCACTTAATAGAACAGCTTTAGAACATCTCTCAAGGAGCCTCTTTAGGACACAAAGGAGCATCATACCCCTTGCATTCAAATAAACCTAGTACTTTTCTTTTTTCAAAATTTCTCAAAAAAAAAACAAGAGAAAACGCTTTTTAAAATTTATCCCAAGAAAATGCCTCATGTGTTCCTTTTTTCTTTCGCATGACACAAAAAATATATACATCGACATCTCATTTCGCATGCATTTTTATGACTGCCAGGGAATTGTAAAACCTTTTCGGCAAGGAAAGATGGATCGGGCCATAAAATTAAAAGGAACCATGCATTTGAAAGTCAAACAACCAAACTTGAGAAATCTGCGGGACTTTGGCAATGAAATGCCAGCATGGCGTCGTGACTTATTCACTGTCAAGTATGGGAATCTCCTGAGCCTCCTGGACGTTAAGGCACCAGCTGAAGCTATCACTGCACTGGGCCAGTATTTTGATCCACCGTTACGGTGTTTCACTTTCCAAGATTATCAGCTGGCTCCAACATTGGAAGAGTTTGAAAATGTTTTGCGTTTCCCTCCCGAGAATAAGAAGCCTTATCGGTACGTAGAGCATTATCCCCTACCTGAAAATTTATCCAAGATATTGAAGGTTCCAACGTCAGAATTAGCTACAAAGATAGTGGAAATAGGTGGCAAAAAGGGTTTGACCAGAAAGTACCTAGAGAAGGAAGCTTCACTCTTGGCCAAAAAGAAAGATTAGGCAACTTTCATGGATGTCTTTGCTCTCCTCATCTATGGGATTGTTCTTTTCCCAAATGACAAAGATTTTGTTGAAGACACCGCAATTGATGTCTTTCTAGCCTTCAAGCTCCGAGGACAAAACCTTGCCTCAGTCGTTCTGGCTGATGTTTATTTTTCTCTCTGGGAACGTCATGAGAAAAGAGCAGGTGTGATATGGTGTTGTTTGCCTGTGTTGTACCGTTGGCTAACCTCTCATATATTCAAAAGAAGTCATCATATGGAAGTTAGGGGTAAGACTGAGTGGGCCCAGTACCTCGCTGGCCTAACAGGGAGCGACATCTCGTGGGTATTCTCGAGATCAAACCATCGATGAATTTGTTTATCACTGTTGAGACTTTCCAAATGTCCCCCTCATAGGAACAAAAGGTTGCATCAGTTACAATCCAGCCATTGCTTTAAGGCAATTCGGTTATCCCATGATGAATCCACCTCCAGGAGAATCCCTATCCACATTTGAGCTAGAGTGCAGAGGCTCTAAAAATCTTGACATGTTAAGAAGGGTTAGCTTAGCCTGGGACAGAATAGTCAAAAAGGGACGTGAACTAGGCCCTAGAGCTATTGATCCTGGGGAAAATTATCTTCAATGGGTTGCACTTAGGGTCCGGGAGGTCGGGCTACCTTTTCGCCTCGCACTTCCCGCCGACCATGAAATCCCTGAACCCGGTTCCCGTCCTCAATGAAGAAGTAGAAGAAGTCAAAGTTGCCTTAACCAAATATGAACAAGAAACGACTGAGCTGCAAGCCCAGCTGGAAAGAGCACTTCAAGAAAACGCAGGCCTGAGGCGAGAAAATATCATCAACGGTAAACACATTGCAGAATGCGAAGAAAGGTTAGAGGTCGGGAAGGCTATGTTTCTTCGTGTGCAAGAAAGCCTTAGAGGGGCCAATGAAGAGCTTCAAGTACGTAACAGAGACCGAGATAGGGCCATTGACAATGCTTATATATGGAAGAGTCAGTTGATAGAAGCTGTGGAGAAGGAAAAAGGATCTTCAAACTCAGCTCCAAAGTTTGAGGGCGCAGTTGAAAGAAAAGATCGATGAGTATGAAGGTAGGCTTGCAACCGAAAGAGAAGCCAGAGGGGTGATACTAGGAAGACTCGAAGAATGTCAAGCAGCACTCCAAAAGGAGTTCAGAAATGCGAACGAATTGAAAGAATTCGCTGATTACCAGAAGAACCTCTATGAAACAACCGAGAAAGAGCACGCATATCTAAAAGAGGAATACATGAAGCTTTATGATCATTGTCATTACCTCCAGGACAGGTTCTCAAATCTAGCCAAACTATGCAATGAAGCCATCATAGATGTCCCAGATCATTTGAAGGATGATGATATCGTCATGTCTAGGGAGAATACCCCAGTCGAAGTCTTCAAATTTGTTCAGTATATGAAAGAGCTTATTGCCTTCTTAAAGATTAAGGCAACGTGGCCCGGTGTGAAAAAAAGAAAGATGGCTTGGATGGCGTAGTCACGTGAGTTTAAATTGCTGTAGTTTCCGTTGTAATCCCTGAAGAACTCGTTTGGTTGTACTTTCTTTTATCAATAAAAAATTCATTTGGTTTAAATCTCGATCCTAGTTTATCCTTCACTTGTCGAATGAGTGGTTTACAATTCCACAGGCTCGATGCGAGAAACATGCATATGCATCTCATGCACACTCATTCATTCATTCATTCATTCATTCATTCATTCATTCATTCATTCATTCATTCATTCATTCATTCATGAACTTATGCTAAAATTTTTGAAAAAACAGAACGAAAATGACTAAGAATCATCGCTACCGTACTCGCTTGCAAGCCGGGAAAATGACTAAGAATCAAGACAACCAAGCGTTGAGAGATGATATCGAGCAGCTGAAGGAGAAAATGAACGAGATGATGGCCATGAAGGAGCACATGACCGATATTATGAAACTTCTTGAAAAGAGAGTTGCAGACGAAAACACCTCAGTAGGAAATACCGGAAATATTGCTACAAGCCTTCCTCCGCCGCACAACTCTGGTTTTGATGGTCAGGGCCAATACTGGCCCCTTATGGACTTCCAGCCGGCTACACACCTCCTACGATGGACGCCACTTTAGAGGGTGGCCCTACGGGGGTCATGAATCCGAATCACAATATGCCTCAAGCACTGAATGAAACACCGCAAGTCCAGATCCCTACGACCATGCCGCAGGCTGTGTTATAGAATTATACTCCGCCGTTAGTGACGAGTCATCAGACTCCTGTGCAAAATACCAGGAACTCCTCCCACTTATATATCCCAGATGTGAGCTCAGCTGCTGTTCCAATGGTCCATCCTTATAACTACCCAACATGGGACCCTCAATCCAGGGACAGATATCAAATGCTCGAAGAACGGTTAAGGGCCATAGAGGGAACTAATACTGGGGCAAGAAATGCACATGATTTATGTCTCGTTCCCAACGTGGTTATTCCCAACAGAGGAGCAACATGTCCGGCAAGCCACCTAACTATGTACTGCAGGAAAATGGTTGCATTCGCAAATGACGATAAGCTGCTTATCCACTACTTCCAAGACAGCTTAGCTGGGGCAGCTTCAAGTTGGTATATGCAGTTGACACCCACTCACATCCGGTGTTGGAAGGATCTCGCTGATGCTTTCCTTAAGCAGTATAAGTACAACACGGATATGGCTCCTGATAGGACTCAGCTACAAAACATGGCTAAAAGAGATAATGAGTCCTTCAAGGAATATGCTCAGCGTTTTAGAGGACTAACAGCTCAGGTAGCACCACCTATGTTTGAGACGGAAATGGTATCTATGTTCATGGAAACCCTTCCTTCATCCTTCTATGAAAAATTGATTGGGAGTGTATCGTCAAGTTTCTCGGAAATGGTCGTTATTGGGGAGAGGCTAGAGAACGGAATGAGGAATGGGAAAATCGCTTATACTCCTCCCACTAACCAGAGAAAGCCTGTAACACCCCGGTATATTTAACTTGTAAAAATACCAAAGCGTGCCAAAATATAAACATCAGAGATAATAATTTCCTGCTTAGACACTGAATACCATTATAAAATTTTGCTGAAATACAACATAACCATCTTATACACAAATAAGATCGTACGGTACTCAGACCATAACTGTCAGCAACTGTGGTAATCAGAGTCATACAAGAAAGCGGAAAAGGATAAACAAAACACTAATGCCATAGTGTTGTAATACATAGGCAACAGAGGGAAAATAAACTTGAACATAAAGCTAAGTCATCTTTCTCCTCCCGGGGCCACCTACTCGTGCCTCTGAGGTTTCTTCTGTCCCTGTTTATCTGTAAAACAACAACATTTAAACAGTGAGATACAATCTCAGTGAGTTCTACTGAGACCCCTACTAACGCTCTCGGTCCAGTTAAAACATTGTTAACTCAACACGGCATCGACTGCGCGAACGCTAACTCCCGATGTACCGCATTATTTTACTTTATAAATTATATTCTTTTAATTTAGCACGACACCGACCCCAGCTTTGGTAATCCCGGTGACTCGTACTAGTCAACATAGTATGATACCAGCCCCAGCTTTGGTAATCCCGGTAACCATACCATTGATATATTTAGAATGACACCGACCCCAGCTTTGGTAATCCCGGCGACCATTCTTTCTAATTTTAACACGGTACCGGCCCCAGCTTTGGTAATCCCGGTAACCCGCTTCATAACTTTATTACAGCACCGACCCCAGCTTTGGTAATCCCGGTGAACTGTTCTATAACTGTGACATAACACCGACCCCAGCTTTGGTAATCCCGGTGAACCCCTTTACCAATAGTACTTTCCCTAATGGCTTACGGGCCTAGGGTAAGGGATCATGACTTCCCCGCCTAGTATGTCAACCTCATGGGTCGTCACCCAAACTCGATCTAGTATATATATATATCCACCCACATTTGGGCTAACTCCTATATTCGATATAATTTATATATCGTGAGTCCTAGACCGTTTTAGATGATTTAACAATCATCACGTGTCATTTATACAATATCACATAGGACTCATAGTCCGCTTTCTATTCGATAAAAACATTAAGTCCACATTCGCTCTCGCATACTAACTCGACACTTTTCAACATAATTTACAATATCAAAAACAGTTCATTTTGCCTTAAAAATAGAATATTCAGTTAGGCCTCTGAATAAGCTTTCCAACGCATCTTAGAACACCTCAATCGGGTTCCCGGATCAAAAGATATCGCGAAAACAAAAACAGTGAAAAACTGTTGAAAATCTGCAAAGCGTCGCGACGCGATACGAAACCGTCGCGACGCGGAAAATGACAGAAATATTTTCGTTGCAAACTGAAGCATGGTCGCGACGCGAAGGAGGGAGGTCGCGACGCGATGGGGACATGATGCTGCAGAATTTTGGCGGTTTCGCGCGAAAACTGTAACACCCCTTTTTTCTACCCAACGGTTTATTAAGAAAAAATATCAGAGTTCTTCGCGCCAAAAGAGTGTCACATTTTTCGAACCGGAAAACCACTTCGCAAACAGAGTACTTTAATTATAACTAACTTCTTTTCAAAAACATGCAGCGGAAATAAAAGGTTTAACTTGGCTATCATACTTCAAAAGGTTTACAACTTAGAAAGGCATATACATAACACATAAGGAAAGACACAAGGACAACCCTCCCGAGTGCTACGTATCAGAGCCGACTCGACCATACTAGAAGAAGAATCTCTAGCCACCTTCAGTCACCGTCACCTGCAGGTTGCCGACATACGAGGCAACACGACGCAGTAGGGTGAGTCTCAATACATAGATAATAATAGATAAAACAAGAAACACAGTATAATAGGCACACCAGGGATACCATCAATTTACTACACCAATAATACAGTTACACCAAATCCAGTTACGCCGAATACTGTTACACCGAGTACCGTCACACCAAATACAGTTACACCCAGAATACAGTTACACCATTAGTTCAAGAAGACGCAATCAAACACAGGACGTGTATGCAATGTATGAAATGCAACCCCTCCGGGCATATGCATGCGGTACCGATCTCGTAAAGGCCACGACGGGCGCAACTCGTAATAAACCTCGTGTTGTAGCATCACAGCTACCTCGTAAGAATGCATATGACAATGTGACTCATGACTCATGCACCAATTACACCAACTCAAAGCATTCAATTAATAAATACTATATCACCATATCTCGTTATAAATCATTTCATATAAATACCACGTGTTGTAGCATCACAGCTACCTCGTCACATAACCACAACAAAGCACGTAACAAATACTATACCACATTAACAACTATCTCGTATTGTAGCATCACAGCAATATAAACAGCAGCATAAAATCCCACAAAATTCGGAGCAACAAATCCCACAAAATTCGGAGCAACAAATCCCACAAAATTCGGACAGAATTATTAGTCATTTTCAAAACAAATCTTCTCCCTCATTTCTCAATGAAATTTAGCGAAATCAGTGCCTATTCAGTAGGAAATTAAGTCTACTTTCCAACAAAACAAACCCCATAATTTTTAGACGAATAGAACACTCACGACCATAGATTTACTGAACCTATATCCAGATTGTTTCCAGAATCTTACCCTAACTTGTGAAATTCATATCTCGAGCTACACAACTCTAAACGCAACCAAACCAGTGCCAAATTAACAAGCATTAAGTCTATTTTCCAGAACAGTAAACCACATAATTTTTCAGTCAACACAACGTTCCCAGTTACCGAAATACTGAACCTCTACCCAAATCGTTCCCGGAATTTTAACCTAACTTGTTTCACCTATAAATCAAGTTTTACAACTCCAAATGCAACCAAATCAACGCCAAATTAACAAGGATTCAATCAAGTTTTCGAAATGACAAACCACATAATTTTTCAATTAGTAAAACGTTCTCAGTCACTGAAATACTAAACCTATGTCAGAACATCTCAAAACAGTGAATTCAACAACACAAACAACCATCACACTTCAGCCACATATAGATATTATAAACATCAACAGAAATTTAAACAACTACTCCTAACACCTAGTCCCCATGATTTCGTGGTTTATAAATTATTAACTATGAACGAGAGCCCCCTTACCTCATAATCGAAGAACACCTATCTCTTGGTGAGCAAGCTACCATCAAAATTCAGCAACTAAGATCCTCCTCTCCCTCCTTGGTGCATGCGAAAACTTCCTCTCTCTCTCCTCTAGGGTTTTGCGCCCTTCTTCTTTCATCTCTCTCTTATGGTTTCACGCCTCTCCTCTCTCCAAGCCGTCCCACTCTCTCTATTTTTTTCTAAAGTGTTGGAATGAATCACCAAACCCTAAGATTGGCATCTTATAGGCGCCTAGCTTAATGGACATGGGCTTCCACTTAATGACCTAATCATGGGCTTCTCCTAATCCACTTCAACTCGCCACCACCATCTAAAACTAACCCTAGGTCCAATTAAACAATTCTATTTATTTAACTCTCAAAACCCTAAATAATTAATTAAATCGATTAATTAATTATCTCCTACCACCTAAACCTCATTTAATTAACTAGAAAATTAATCTACTATTTTCGGGCTGTTACAACTCTCCCCCCCTAAAAAGAATTTCGCCCTCGAAATTTACCCGCTAAAACTAACACTCTCCCACTAACAATCACACACAGTTCACACAGCAGGGAAGGTCAAAAACAAACCAGACAACAGCACATAGGGATACACAAAAACACATAACACTAGTAGGGATGTCTCCCCCACTAGATCACTTACCATTGGCAACTTTTGATGTACCTGCAACGCAAACATTGGTTAGCACTAAAAAGACAACAGTTGGTCGCTAATCGACACAACGACTCGATGACTTGGCCGGACGGACCAACCATTGCTCTGATACCACTTATGTAACACCCCTTTTTTCTACCCAACGGTTTATTAAGAAAAAATATCAGAGTTCTTCGCGCCAAAAGAGTGTCACATTTTTCGAACCGGAAAACCACTTCGCAAACAGAGTACTTTAATTATAACTAACTTCTTTTCAAAAACATGCAGCGGAAATAAAAGGTTTAACTTGGCTATCATACTTCAAAAGGTTTACAACTTAGAAAGGCATATACATAACACATAAGGAAAGACACAAGGACAACCCTCCCGAGTGCTACGTATCAGAGCCGACTCGACCATACTAGAAGAAGAATCTCTAGCCACCTTCAGTCACCGTCACCTGCAGGTTGCCGACATACGAGGCAACACGACGCAGTAGGGTGAGTCTCAATACATAGATAATAATAGATAAAACAAGAAACACAGTATAATAGGCACACCAGGGATACCATCAATTTACTACACCAATAATACAGTTACACCAAATCCAGTTACGCCGAATACTGTTACACCGAGTACCGTCACACCAAATACAGTTACACCCAGAATACAGTTACACCATTAGTTCAAGAAGACGCAATCAAACACAGGACGTGTATGCAATGTATGAAATGCAACCCCTCCGGGCATATGCATGCGGTACCGATCTCGTAAAGGCCACGACGGGCGCAACTCGTAATAAACCTCGTGTTGTAGCATCACAGCTACCTCGTAAGAATGCATATGACAATGTGACTCATGACTCATGCACCAATTACACCAACTCAAAGCATTCAATTAATAAATACTATATCACCATATCTCGTTATAAATCATTTCATATAAATACCACGTGTTGTAGCATCACAGCTACCTCGTCACATAACCACAACAAAGCACGTAACAAATACTATACCACATTAACAACTATCTCGTATTGTAGCATCACAGCAATATAAACAGCAGCATAAAATCCCACAAAATTCGGAGCAACAAATCCCACAAAATTCGGAGCAACAAATCCCACAAAATTCGGACAGAATTATTAGTCATTTTCAAAACAAATCTTCTCCCTCATTTCTCAATGAAATTTAGCGAAATCAGTGCCTATTCAGTAGGAAATTAAGTCTACTTTCCAACAAAACAAACCCCATAATTTTTAGACGAATAGAACACTCACGACCATAGATTTACTGAACCTATATCCAGATTGTTTCCAGAATCTTACCCTAACTTGTGAAATTCATATCTCGAGCTACACAACTCTAAACGCAACCAAACCAGTGCCAAATTAACAAGCATTAAGTCTATTTTCCAGAACAGTAAACCACATAATTTTTCAGTCAACACAACGTTCCCAGTTACCGAAATACTGAACCTCTACCCAAATCGTTCCCGGAATTTTAACCTAACTTGTTTCACCTATAAATCAAGTTTTACAACTCCAAATGCAACCAAATCAACGCCAAATTAACAAGGATTCAATCAAGTTTTCGAAATGACAAACCACATAATTTTTCAATTAGTAAAACGTTCTCAGTCACTGAAATACTAAACCTATGTCAGAACATCTCAAAACAGTGAATTCAACAACACAAACAACCATCACACTTCAGCCACATATAGATATTATAAACATCAACAGAAATTTAAACAACTACTCCTAACACCTAGTCCCCATGATTTCGTGGTTTATAAATTATTAACTATGAACGAGAGCCCCCTTACCTCATAATCGAAGAACACCTATCTCTTGGTGAGCAAGCTACCATCAAAATTCAGCAACTAAGATCCTCCTCTCCCTCCTTGGTGCATGCGAAAACTTCCTCTCTCTCTCCTCTAGGGTTTTGCGCCCTTCTTCTTTCATCTCTCTCTTATGGTTTCACGCCTCTCCTCTCTCCAAGCCGTCCCACTCTCTCTATTTTTTTCTAAAGTGTTGGAATGAATCACCAAACCCTAAGATTGGCATCTTATAGGCGCCTAGCTTAATGGACATGGGCTTCCACTTAATGACCTAATCATGGGCTTCTCCTAATCCACTTCAACTCGCCACCACCATCTAAAACTAACCCTAGGTCCAATTAAACAATTCTATTTATTTAACTCTCAAAACCCTAAATAATTAATTAAATCGATTAATTAATTATCTCCTACCACCTAAACCTCATTTAATTAACTAGAAAATTAATCTACTATTTTCGGGCTGTTACAAAAACCGCTATTCCGCTCAATTCCGATTCTCGTTCTGATCGAAAACAGTTTTGACAACCAATACAATAGACCCAATACAAACCACACAATCAATCAATCCAATCAAAAACTCAATCAAAACGAATTTTACCAAAATACGACATATTCCGAAATAACGGTTTTTGACCCAAAAGTTCTCGAACGATTCTCGTTCCGACCGAAAACAGATTTGACGACCATAAAAACAGTCTCAATCAAAGTCACACAATCAAACAAATCAATCAAAAACTCATTGTAATCGAATTGTATCAAAACGCGACATATTTTCAAATAACGGTTTTCAACCCAAAATCTCTCAAACTCGATTATCAAATAATATTCCAGTCCAGCGAAAGCGATAAAACAGTTTATCAATTAATTCGAAAAACAAAAATCCTAAACGTGAGTAGAACTCACCCTCGAAGCGAGAGCCGATATCGAGCCGAAATCACCGAGACACCAAAAATCCCCAATCGAACCCTAGGATCTCCAATCCGCTCCAAACTTTGAATTTAGCCTCAATCCGCTTACAATCGTTGGTGGGCTTTCTGCTGGACACGATTCAACCATCAAAATCAACTCAAATTCGGATTCCCCCACAAAACCCTAAGAAAACGAAATGCAAAAAGGGAGAGGAAAATGGAACCTTAGCTTACCTAGCTTGAAAGGGTGGGAGGGGAAGCAAAAATGATGATGAAGATGATAGTTTGGGATGATGGGTGGAGCTCCTCTTCTTCTTCTTCTCTTCCTCTTTCTCTTCCTTTCTCCTTTTCTCTTCTTTTCTCCCTTTTTCTTCTCTGCTTCTCTTCTTTCCTTCTTTCTCTCTTTCTTTTAATTTTTCTTTTCTTCCCTCACATACACATACATACACGTATACTTATATATTTATTTAATATATAATTGGTAACGCGGTCAAATTACCACATTGATCTAAATCTCTTATTTCGATTCCGAAACTTCCTTGATCCGTATTATCCGGTTAACGATCCGATGACAACCAATAAATAATTTTAGCACTCGATAGATTTACCAGTCAAGTACTAAATTAATTCAATTGGGTTAACATCCAAGTAATTCGGTTAATTATTTTGAGGATGTTACATTCTCCCCAACTTAAAAGAATTTTGTCCTCAAAATTTCGTTAAGTCTTTCATCTGACTAACCGAGAATCGACATTCTCAGAAAGATCTTAAGTTGCTGGAGCACAATCTTGAATTAACGAAATGAGGGTAGGAACTCTTCCCAAGTTGGTACATCAATCTCCAAGTATGATCCACTACTACCTTGATACGAACTCTCTGGCCACGCATCTACACGAGAAACTCATCATTCGCCTTCATCAGCTCGGCACCGCGTTTGAAAACACTTCCGAAGCTTCATTCCAATTACCCTTGTTTACTCCCCAACTTTGATTAATCTAAATCAAAGGTGTAATATAAGACACTTGATAGATATACAGGTTGAAAATGAGATCCACAAATTGGTACTCCACGGTAGAGATAAGTACAAACATGATTTTCTCGAAGGGTGTAAACACGTTCTTCGCAAATTCTCTAAAAATCCATAACAGTTCCCATACACATTGAAAAAGGGTGACGGAAAGGTCATCTGTGAAACTTCCTGACTCACCCTTGGGATTTCGAGATAGAACTCTTCAAAAAGATGGAATGAGGATTTACCAGAAACGTTTATCTTAAACGTAGAAGTAAACCGTGGGAACATCAATTAATTTCGGAAGTAATGAAAATCACATCAGTTGTTCTCCAAACAACTATCAAACAGAACTCAGAGCTCCTTTCCGAATTAGTCAATAGCGTTGAGAGCTTCCCCTCAACCTAAGTAATCCTCCTAGGATTTTTCCTCCTCAATCATATTCTATTAGCCTCTTAATTCGTTCCCAAAATTAACTTTAGCATGCGGGTTTTCACAAAACGATTATTCAAAACTATTACACCGCACGCCAAGCTTCACTTCGGAAATTCATGTCACTTATAAGCAGATCCATCAATTAATCCTTTGATGGTTGTTCGCAACGTGAAAACAGTCAGCAGTTACCTCATTTACATATTCGTATTCACGTTCGACTTGTCAAACGGAATCTCATGATACTATCTCATTGTTAACCTTCACAAAGGAGAGGTTAACAAACTAATACCTCGCCACTAATACATCTGCTTTATATTCTGTACACCCAGGAACAGAATATAAACTTCGGTGTGCTTCCTCTAACACTTGCCTTTTTATTGCTCTCATCATCGGGCGCACAGATTCTACCGTTGAAACAACTGACTCCATCACTATCCATAGTAAAATCTGGAAATACCTTTTGTGATTGTAGCTTCACATCAACTTCCTATGCTAAGCGTATAGAATCCCTTAGGAAATTAGAGATCCTCATATGGCTCAACACTAACAGGTTCCTCTCGATCTTGAATTCAGATTTAAGTCTCTAAAAGACTCCGATGATTCCATCTCATGCATCAATAAACTCAGCTATGTGGATGGACTTCCTACTCAGTGCATCAGTTACAACACTGACCTCTCTTGAATCTACATCAGCACAAATTCATAATCCTCCAGAATCTCAACACACTTCTCTGCCTGCTATTCAGTTCTTTCTGATCAAACAGATACGTTAAACTTTTGTGATCACTAAAGACTTCGAAACGAGACCCATACAGGTAACGTCTTCAAACCTTCAGTGCATACACAATAGGTATTAACTCCAATTCATGAGTTGGATAATTCCCCTTATGAGCCTTCAATTTCCTGAATGCATAAGCTACTTCTTGTTGATTCTGCACGAGAACACCTCCTAAACCCTTCCCTGAAGCATCGCTGCATATTTGGAATTCCAAAGGCGGATCCGAAAGAATCAGGATCGGAGCAGAGGTTAACCTAACTTTCAACTCTTGAAAAGACTCCTCTCAATCGGCATCCCATGTAAACGTACCCGGTCGAATGAATTTCTTTGATATCAATTCTTTAAGTTGGGATTTCAATTCCTTTAATTCCAAGGGAGACATTCGACAAGGAACTATAGAGATTGACCCGACACTCGGAATCCATGCTATGGAGGATTTTACCTCTCACTATGGAAGTACGGAAGGAACTTCATCCTTCAAAACATACAGAAATTCATTCACCAGTTGAATAGACGATCACCATAAATACAGAAAGATGTTCATACTTCTCTTAGGCAAACAAATAGATTCTACCACAAAATTTCTATCTCGTATGACATGTAGATAATTTTTGACACTATGCTTGGGCTATAAAACAATGGGTTGCACTCGAATCATATAATATACTGACAGAGTTATTGAAAAGAGATGTCATACCCCTCAGTAGATTGTCCTTAGGTGTGGTTGTCTGGGCATCCAAAGTGTTGATTCGTCCCTGCCTAGGAGCATTTGGTGTTCCTTGCAAACTCTTCTTCGTTGGGCACTCATTTGCATAGTGGCCCTCTTCATTACAATGATAGCACCGGTTTGGCTTTTGCCAACAATCGCCTTGATGACGTTTTCCACAGTTGCCACACCTGCGGACCTTTGAAGAATCAAACGATTGCACCTGTTTCCCCTTATAACCATCTTCCTTGAATTGCCTGCTTGGAGTAGAAGATTCGGCAACCTTCTTTTTACCCTTCCAATAATCTTTTCTTTCAGCATACATTTTCCTCAGATCCTCTTCAGCCACATAGGCTTGTTGCACTAAGGCAGGATAATTAACCAGAGTGTAAGAACTGAGTCCTTGACTTACATCAGCTCGGAGACCTTCTTTGAACATTTGCATCTTCCACATATCATTTGGGGCATACCTCCCCAACTCATAGAACTGAGACAGTCTTTCAAATTTCGCAGCATATTCCCCAACTGACAAATCACCTTGTTTGAGAGTCACAAACTCTGCTTGCTTGCTTAGTTTCTTCACTGAAGGGAAATATTGCTTTAGAAACAATTCCTTGAAGTTGTCCCAAGTGAGGGGAGTTCCTTGGAGTTCCATCATTTGCCTTGCATTACACCACCAGGTGTGGGCATCTTCATTGAGTACATTGGCCGCACATAATACCTTCTCTTCTTCTCCACATTGGAGGGTGTGAAAGATCTTCTCCATTGAGTCTATCCAATAATAGGCAGTCATTGGATCCGGTCCACCCTTATAAGTCGGCGGCTTCATCTTTTGAAATCGGAAATATGTCCGGTGAGGATCTTCTTGATGAGGTTGGGAATTGGGCTGTTGTAGACCCATTTGGTCATGCTGCATTTGCAACATATCCTGCATCATCTTCTGCTGATTCTCAATGACATTCTGCATCCATTCGAATTGTGGATCAACAGGAGGAGGAACGCCTCTACCTCTTCTGGCCATGATTCTGCGAAATATGCACAAAGTATTAAGTTGATCAAGCTCAATGTCTAATAGCATACTAAGAAAATCACGACTGGAGAAAGCAAAGACCCTAAAAGCTAAGTCCGACTTGGTCGAACCGCTCTGATACCAAATGTAACACCCCGGTATATTTAACTTGTAAAAATACCAAAGCGTGCCAAAATATAAACATCAGAGATAATAATTTCCTGCTTAGACACTGAATACCATTATAAAATTTTGCTGAAATACAACATAACCATCTTATACACAAATAAGATCATACGGTACTCAGACCATAACTGTCAGCAACTGTGGTAATCAGAGTCATACAAGAAAGTGGAAAAGGATAAACAAAACACTAATGCCATAGTGTTGTAATACATAGGCAACAGAAGGAAAATAAACTTGAACATAAAGCTAAGTCATCTTTCTCCTCCCGGGGCCACCTACTCGTGCCTCTGAGGTTTCTTCTGTCCCTGTTTATCTGTAAAACAACAACATTTAAACAGTGAGATACAATCTCAGTGAGTTCTACCGAGACCCCTACTAACGCTCTCGGTCCAGTTAAAACATTGTTAACTCAACACGGCATCGACTGCGCGAACGCTAACTCCCGATGTACCGCATTATTTTACTTTATAAATTATATTCTTTTAATTTAGCACGACACCGACCCCAGCTTTGGTAATCCCGGTAACTCGTACTAGTCAACATAGTATGATACCAGCCCCAGCTTTGGTAATCCCGGTAACCATACCATTGATATATTTAGAATGACACCGACCCCAGCTTTGGTAATCCCGGCGACCATTCTTTCTAATTTTAACACGGTACCGGCCCCAGCTTTGGTAATCCCGGTAACCCGCTTCATAACTTTATTACAGCACCGACCCCAGCTTTGGTAATCCCGGTGAACTGTTCTATAACTGTGACATAACACCGACCCCAGCTTTGGTAATCCCGGTGAACCCCTTTACCAATAGTACTTTCCCTAATGGCTTACGGGCCTAGGGTAAGGGATCATGACTTCCCCGCCTAGTATGTCAACCTCATGGGTCGTCACCCAAACTCGATCTAGTATATATATATATATATCCACCCACATTTGGGCTAACTCCTATATTCGATATAATTTATATATCGTGAGTCCTAGACCGTTTTAGATGATTTAACAATCATCACGTGTCATTTATACAATATCACATAGGACTCATAGTCCACTTTCTATTCGATAAAAACATTAAGTCCACATTCGCTCTCGCATACTAACTCGACACTTTTCAACATAATTTACAATATCAAAAACAGTTCATTTTGCCTTAAAAATATAATATTCAGTTAGGCCTCTGAATAAGCTTTCCAACGCATCTTAGAACACCTCAATCGGGTTCCCGGATCAAAAGATATCGCGAAAACAAAAACAGTGAAAAACTGTTGAAAATCTGCAAAGCGTCGCGACGCGATACGGAACCGTCGCGACGCGGAAAATGACAGAAATATTTTCGTTGCAAACAGAAGCATGGTCGCGACGCGAAGGAGGGAGGTCGCGACGCGATGGGGACCTGATGCTGCAGAATTTTGGCGGTTTCGCGCGAAAACCGCTATTCCGCTCAATTCCGATTCTCGTTCTGATCGAAAACAGTTTTGACAACCAATACAATAGACCCAATACAAACCACACAATCAATCAATCCAATCAAAAACTCAATCAAAACGAATTTTACCAAAATACGACATATTCCGAAATAACGGTTTTTGACCCAAGAGTTCTCGAACGATTCTCGTTCCGACCGAAAACAGATTTGACGACCATAAAAACAGTCTCAATCAAAGTCACACAATCAAACAAATCAATCAAAAACTCATTGTAATCGAATTGTATCAAAACGCGACATATTTTCAAATAACGGTTTTCAACCCAAAATCTCTCAAACTCGATTATCAAATAATATTCCAGTCCAGCGAAAGCGATAAAACAGTTTATCAATTAATTCGAAAAACAAAAATCCTAAACGTGAGTAGAACTCACCCTCGAAGCGAGAGCCGATATCGAGCCGAAATCACCGAGACACCAAAAATCCCCAATCGAACCCTAGGATCTCCAATCCGCTCCAAACTTTGAATTTAGCCTCAATCCGCTTACAATCGTTGGTGGGCTTTCTGCTGGACACGATTCAACCATCAAAATCAACTCAAATTCGGATTCCCCCACAAAACCCTAAGAAAACGAAATGCAAAAAGGGAGAGGAAAATGGAACCTTAGCTTACCTAGCTTGAAAGGGTGGGAGGGGAAGCAAAAATGATGATGAAGATGATAGTTTGGGATGATGGATGGAGCTCCTCTTCTTCTTCTTCTCTTCCTCTTTCTCTTCCTTTCTCCTTTTCTCTTCTTTTCTCCCTTTTTCTTCTCTGCTTCTCTTCTTTCCTTCTTTCTCTCTTTCTTTTAATTTTTCTTTTCTTCCCTCACATACACATACATACACGTATACTTATATATTTATTTAATATATAATTGGTAACGCGGTCAAATTACCACATTGATCTAAATCTCTTATTTCGATTCCGAAACTTCCTTGATCCGTATTATCCGGTTAACGATCCGATGACAACCAATAAATAATTTTAGCACTCGATAGATTTACCAGTCAAGTACTAAATTAATTCAATTGGGTTAACATCCAAGTAATTCGGTTAATTATTTTGAGGATGTTACAAAGCCCTTCTCCGGATTTCCAAAAAAGAAGGAAGGAGAAGCCAACGCCATCACAAGAACCGGAAAAAATTCCTACTCCAATCCCTCTCACACCAATCCGTTCTCAGCACAAACACTATCTACCCCACCTGCCCGAAACAACCAAGGCCATAAACCACAAAACTACTCAGACGGAAAGTTCGTCCAGTTTGATCCAATCCCTATGTCATACTCCGACCTATTTCGCCACCTGCTTAGCCATAACTTAATCACCACCCGCCCAATGAGGCAGATCCAGCCCCCTTTTCCTAGAGGCTTCGACCCAAACACCACATGTGAATTTCATTCAGGAACGGTCGGCCATTCCATAGAAAACTGTAAAGCATTGAAGTATGTTGTCCAAGATCTAATCGCCTCGGGCTGGTTGAATTTCAAGGAAAATGGTCCTAATGTGGCTACCAACCCATTACCAGGACATGGGATGCCCTCGACTAATGCAATTGAGGATTCTGCAGAGCAGTCCCTAATCAGGAGGGTAGAATGCATCCAGACACCCCTGGAAGCGATTCATGCTAATTTGTGTTCCTTTGGGATTATTAAGAAAGAATGCACTGGAAAGAATCCACGCAATGACCATCACTGCATTGGAAACCGTGAGGCGTTCAAACAAGTTCTTCAGGACCTGCTGGACCGGCACATAATACAAATAGGCTCTCTAAAGAAAGAAGAAGACGTATCAACCATTCAGTCAAACAGGGGCAGGAACACAGATACTCGACAGTCGCTAGAGATTCTCTATAGCAAAGACTCAAGGATGGCCCTTGCTGCACCAAAGGCAATAACCATCCGGGTACCGACTCTGTTCCCTTTCAAAGACAGGAATGCAGTCCCGTGGAATTACAGTGCGAAAGTTCAGAGCAATCCTGATGTCACCAACATCTCGGGAGGCAGCGGAATGACTCGGAGCGGGCGCGTCTATGCCCCTGAAGGACCCGGGGAAAGAAAATCAAATGAAAGAGAAAAGATTGATAAAGGAAAAAACATAGAGGGAGAGCCATCTGACAAAAATACAGGCAAGAAAGCACTATCTGAACAAGAAGCCAGTGAGTTTCTAAAGATTATGAGACAGAGTGAGTATAAGGTAGTGGATCAGCTGAATCAGACCCCCGCTAAGATATCCCTGCTATCACTATTACTCAATTCTGAAGCCCACCGCGCAACACTAATGAAAGTGCTGTGTGAAGCTCATGTCACTCACGACATCACAGTTGGTCAGTTTGATGGGATCGTCGGAAATATCGTTGCAAACGACTACCTCACCTTCACAGATGACGAGATCCCCGTTGAGGGAAGAGGGCACAATAAGGCTTTGCATATCTCCGTGAAATGTGGAGAATACTCTCTAGCCCGGGTACTTATCGATAACGGATCGTCCCTGAATGTACTACCCAAATCAACCATGAACAAGCTAGACGTAGATTGTTCATACATGAAACCCAGTTCTACACTGGTCAGGGCATTCGATGGGTCTAAAAGAGAGGTCATCGGAGAGATGGAGTTACCTGTACAGGTAGGTCCAGAGGTCTTCATAGTGAGTTTCCAAGTAATGGACATCAATCCGTCTTACAGTTGTCTTCTGGGAAGACCTTGGATCCATTCCGCAGGGGCTGTGCCCTCTTCTCTACATCAAAAGCTCAAGTTCATAGTCAACAACAAGTTGGTGGTCGTTTCGGGGGAAGAAGAGTTGCTAGTTAATAAACCGTTTCCTATCCGCTATGTTGAGGCTGCAGAAGAATATTTCGAGACCGCCTTCCAAGCACTAGAAATTGCAAATGCTATCTTTGTGGGGGACGGGGCCCCATCGCTAAAACCAAAGCTGTCCAAAGCTGCATTGATGATCGCTAAAGTCATGACAAGCAAGGGTTATCAAGCTGGAAGTGGGTTAGGGAAGAATGAACAAGGGATCCTAACGCACATACAGTTGCATTAAAACAAAGACAGACGTGGGATAGGGTACTGGCCTAGTCGCGCTGACAAAGGAAGGATCGTCGCGGAAAAGAAGGAGCGGAGGTTGGCCAAACTTGAAGGTCGGGAGCCAGATATGAAGAAGATTTTCATCTGCGACATAAAGCAAAGCTTTCAGAGCGCAGGAATACTAGATCCTAACCAGGTTGCAGCTATTGAAGATGATTCAAGTGCCGAAAATGGCGGTGTCGGTCTTGTGCGCCGTTGTCCTGCCAATGAAAAGCTCAAGAATTGGGAGATTGTTGATTTTCCTATAGTTTTTAGTACAAAGTAATTTCCTGTAATGCAATCCTATGGCTCTGCCCAAGGCCTTAGGACATCTCATAAGGGCACGCATGTTCCGTTTCAATATCAGTATCAATAAAATAGCATTTTGAATTCTCTAATAAACTTCATTTCGCCTTGTTCTTTCTCTTTTATTTTGTTTTCATTCCGTAAATTTTCGCTAATGCAGATCTAAAAATATCATCTTTGAAAATAACAACGCCAATCATTCATACGATAACTTTGATCACCCCATTAATCAAACCGAGGAGGATGTTGACGATCATTGGGAGGCCCCTCCAGAGTTAATGAGAATGATGGAACAAGAGGAAAAGGCAATCCAACCTCACGAGGAATCTACTGAAATGATTAACTTGGGCATAGAAGAAGATAAGAAGGAAGTTAAAGTGGGCACCACAATGAAGGAGAGTGAACGGGAGAAATTGATTCAACTCTTATTCGACTATGTCGACGTCTTTGCATGGACATACCAAGACATGCCAGGGCTAGACACAAACATAGTTGAACACAAGTTACCAGAAAAGCCTGAATGCCCGCTAGTGAAACAGAAGCTAAGAAGGATGAAGCCAGACATGTCACTGAAAATTCGAGATGAGGTTAAAAAGCAGTTTGATGCCGGATTCTTAGCAGTAGCAAAGTATCCTGAATGGGTAGCCAACATTGTCCCGGTTCCAAAGAAGGATGGGAAGGTCAGAATGTGCGTCGATTATCGAGACCTGAACAGAGCAAGTCCTAAAGATGATTTCCCTTTGCCCCACATTGATGTCCTGGTGGATAGCACAGCGCAACACTCTTTATTTTCCTTCATGGATGGATATTCCGGATATATTCAAATCAAGATGGCCCCCGAGGATATGGAGAAAACCACCTTCATCACTCTATGGGGAACCTTCTGTTACAAAGTAATGCCATTCGGATTGAAGAACGCTGGTGCAACATACCAAAGGGCGATGGTAGCTTTATTCCATGATATGATGCACAAAGAAATAGAGGTATACGTGGATGATATGATTGCCAAGTCCAAGACTGAGGAAGAGCATATTGTCAATCTGCGGAAACTCTTTGAACGTCTAAGGAAGTTCAAACTCAGATTAAACCCTGCTAAATGCACCTTCGGTGTAAGATCAAGAAAGCTGTTGGGGTTTGTAGTCTGTCAGAAGGGAATAGAGGTAGATCCAGACAAGGTACGAGCAATTCTTGAAATTCCAGCGCCTAAAACTGAAAAAGAAGTCCATGGGTTTCTGGGAAGATTGAACTACATCTCTAGATTCATATCCCAATTAACGTCGACCTGTGAGCCTATCTTCAAATTGTTGTGCAAGAATCAAGAAACCAAATGGAACGATAACTGCCAAGAAGTTTTCGAAAAGATTAAGAGGTACCTCCAAAACCCTCCGATTCTGATGCCACCTGTATCAGACAGACCTCTCATCCTATACTTAACAGTGCTAGACAAATCGATGGGTTGCGTGTTGGGGAAACATGACGAATCCGAAAGGAAAGAACATGCCATCTATTACTTGAGTAAGAAGTTTACTGAGTGCGAGACAAGGTACTCGTTGTTAGAAAGAACATGTTGCGCTCTAGCCTGGGCTGCGCGTCGTCTGAGGCAGTATATGCTAAGCCACACGACTTGGTTGGTATCTAAGATGGATCCGATCAAGTATATCTTTGAAAAACCCGCACTCACAGGAAGAATTGCTCGATGGCAGATGCTACTATCAGAGTATGATTTCTTATATGTTACGCAGAAAGCAATCAAGGGTAGTGCATTGGCTGAATACTTAGCACACCAACCAGTCGAGGATTACCAATCAATGCAATACGACTTCCCAGACGAAGATATAATGGCTCTATTCGAAGAAGGAAAGTCTCAAGATGATGAAAGATGGAGGATGTTATTTGATGGCGCTTCCAATGTGTGGGGGCACGGGGTCGGACCTATATTAATCTCCCCGGATAATCGCTTCATACCGTTTACCGCTAATTGAGCTTCTATTGCACCAACAACATTGCAGAATATGAAGCGTGCATTCTAGGCATCAAAACGGCCCTTGAATGGAAAGTTAAAAGACTCGATGTATATGGAGACTCAGCCTTGGTCATCCACCAAGTTAAGGGTGACTGGGAAGCTAGAGACTCCAAATTGATCCCTTATCGCGATCACATCCAAAAGATGATCAAGCCATTCGACGAGATCACTTTCCATCATCTCTCGCGTGAAGAAAACCAGTTGGCCGATGCCTTAGCAACTCTGTCCTCAATGTTCAATGTCAATTGCGACAAGAATCTGACATTCATCAGGATCCAACACCGACAATTACCAGCGCACCTTTATATGGCAATTGAAGAAGAGCCTGACAGTAAGCCTTGGTATTATGATATCAGGCATTATATCACAAGCAGAGAATACCCTCCTGGTGCTTCAGAGAACGACAAGAGAACACTTAGAAGGTTGTCGATGGGTTTCTTCTTAAATGGGGAAGTGCTTTACAAAAGAAATCATGATATGGTCCTCCTCAGATGTGTAGCAAAAGAGGAAGCGGAAAGAATTATGAAAGATATCCATGAAGGCTCGTTCGGAACTCATTCCAATGGGCATACCATGGCAAGAAAAATCCTAAGGACTGGCTACTACTGGTTGACAATGGAGGCTGATTGCTTTAACTATGTGAGGAAGTGTCACAAATGTCAAGTTTATCCTGACAACATTCATGTGCCACCAGCCTCCTTGAATGTCCTAATAGCACCATGACCGTTCTCAATGTGGGGGATGGATGTCATTGGTCCCATCGAACCTAAGGCGTCAAATGGGCATCGCTTCATTTTGGTTGCTATTGATTATTTCACCAAATGGGTCGAAGCTGCTTCCTATCCCAGTGTGACAAGATCTGTGGTTGTCAAGTTCATAAAAAGAGATTTGGTCTGCCGTTACGGCCTTCCAAATAAGATCATCACTAATAATGGGAGTAACTTGAATAACAAAATGATGAAAGAGCTGTGTGAAGACTTCAAAATTCAGCACCATAACTCCTCCTCATATCGTCCAAAAATGAATGGGGCAGTTGAAGCAGCAAACAAGAATATAAAAAAGATTGTGCAAAAGATGGTGGTGACCTTCAAAGACTGACATGAAATGCTCCCTTTTGCCTTGCATGGGTATCGGACCTCGGTTCGCACGTCAACAGGGGCAACTCCGTTCTCACTAGTATATGGGATGGAAGCAGTTCTTCCCATCGAAGTTGAAATACCCTCTCTACGAGTGCTAATGGAGACGAAATTAGACGAGGCAGAATGGGTTCGAACTCGTCAGGATCAGTTGAAACTCATAGAGGAAAAAAGGGTGGTTGCTTTGTGCCATGGGCAGCTATACCAACAAAGAATGAAGATGGCTTATGATAAGAAGGTTCGCCCTCGACAGTTCAAGAAGGAGACCTCGTGCTCAAGAAAATTTTACCTATCCAAAAAGATTCCCGGGAAAATGGACCCCAAAATACGAAGGACCTTATGTGATAAAGAAAGCATTCTCTGGAGGAGCTTTAATTCTCACAAAAATGGATGGTGAAGATCTCCCACTCCCGGTAAATTCAGATGTAGTTAAGAAGTATTATGCCTAAAGAAATATATGAAAAAAAGAAAAAGATGAGCCAAGCAAAATGAGCTCGCTAGGTTGAAAACCCGAAAGGGCAGCCTAGGCAAAAGTAAGAGCGACCCGGTGGATCGAAAACTCTAAAGAGCGGTCCAGGAAAAAATTAGGGTCAAAAAGTTGGACTTGGAAGAAATAAAAAGGCAGTCAACACTCCCAAAGGTGGGATGGTGGGTGGTCAAAATTATACGTATGAGTGATTGGCACCGTCATTTCAAAATACAAACAATCAACAGATCTGTTCTTTCCTTTTTCTCGTTTTTTAGTTTAAACTCTCAATGTAATTTTCAATCGGCGTGACCTTCTGTACGTTCGGTTTCCATATTAAACACTTTCTTTCTCCTGCTTGTTTTTCTTTCTTTGCTTTAAAGTGATGTTTTATGATAAATGATACTGAATTGTGGAACATGTGCATGAACTAAGGGGCATTACAATCTTTGCGAAATTTCTAAAAATCACAGAAATAAGACGATCTCTCATAAACAAATTTGCGATGAGGACGAGTATCTGCATGATCACTTCAAACAACAAATCATAATAAGTCTGCGCTGAATCTAGCAATACTGCTGCTCTGGACTACCCTCATGCCCCACGACTGAAACCTCGCAAGTTGATCGAACCAGTAAAAAGAAGCCAAAAGAGCAAAAGAGCAAAACTAAAAAAAAAAGAGCTAGAAGAGGGCAAAAGAACAAAGCAAAAAGCTAAAGTACAAAAGAAACAAAAAATCATTCAGCATTTCATTCATCATCTCACTCAAAATTAATCACCGCAGATGCATACATCGCATACATGTCATACACATATCATATGTGGTTTTTCGTATCGACTCCCCGTGTCGACACGTATCTACATCCAATTCTTAAGCCAGCGCGATTAGTGTTGAATCCTATACTGCACGTTAGATCTCAATGTTAGCAAAGTCTAGCATAGATCCTTCAGACCAAATCGGTCCTTCAGTTCAGTTTGAATTAGCGCGTCAAACGCTACTTCGAGCTGCACCTTCAGATCATAACGTTGCCACGGAGCGCGACAGATCCTTCAGACCCCCGGTGGTCCTTCAGATTAGCTGCGTCTGCCTAAGGCATAGCGTAAATCCTTTGTGGTCAACATATCAGTTCCGGATCTGATCTTGACCCTCACGACCGCCCCGACGTAGGTCACCCTCTGTTTGTTTTACTAGTGCCATAACTAGTTGCAGTCCATCAGATCATTTTTGGTCCATCAGGCTCAAGCAGCCCTTCAGACCTGTCGGTCCTTCAGTTTAATTCAAACCAGTGCACCAAGCATCGCCTGAGAATTCGACCTTCAGACTAATCAGTCCTTCAGAGCCCCAGTGCTCCTTCAGACCCCCAACGGTCCTTCTTTCTTTTTTTATCAAACAAAATTAGCGTCTGTTCGATCTTCATTTCCATTTCTACTACGAAAATCCAAGAATTTTCTAGTAAAATAAAATAAAGAGGGGCAGCTCTCATACCCTAATATTGTCCGATTAATCAAAAATCCCAAAAAAAGAGTTTTGTTTCCCCGCTCTCTGGTTGAACCACGTATCATTGTAAGCTCGCACGCGCAATATTATTTTGATGTTTCGTTTTTGTTTTATGGGCCTATCGTTATTGGCATAAAATACAACAAAAACAAATTAAAAGTGTGATAATCTTTTCTTTTTGAAGCTGAACAATAACAAATATCCTTTATTATATAATCAGTTTCTTTTACACATATAAACAAAAAAGCAAAAAGAAGCAAATAGTACAGTTTTTTTTTTTAAAACAATATAATACAAAATTCAAAAAAAAAGGAAAAGGGCGCAGCTTGTAGCTGCCCCATCTAGGGTTAGGGATATCAGTTTTCTTTCCTTGTTGCTGTCCTCCATTGCCAGCCCATTTCCACCTATTGTCCTTTTGATTCCTCCCCAAATGCTGTCCTTTTTCTGCCCTAATTGTTGACTGTCCTTTTGTTTTTCCTTTGAATTCTGATGCTGTCCTTTTACCCTAAATCCTCCCCAGCCCTACATCAGAGCAGCACTATAAATACCAAACAGTGACACACAGTGAAAAAAAAGAGAAATACACACTCAGTCACTGAATATACACACTGAATATTCACACAGACAAAAAAAAATTCACAACAATCAGAATCCAAACTAGGGTTCTACACCAAAACCCTAAATCATAGAGCATCTAAAACCCTAATTGCAGACAGAAATAAACAGAACAGTCCAGAAAAGGAAAAGGCAGGCAGCAGCTGAGGCATAAAAGGGAAACGACTCCTCTGTTTCAATTCCTAGGGAACCAGGGTCGATTTTTAAACTCTGTTTTTACTCAATGTTGCTCAGTTTTTTTTACATAATGTGATTTGTTCACTGGATTTTCGCAAAAAAAAAAAGCAAGAGTTTTTCCTTCTGTGAAATTTATTTCGGAATAAAAAAGGTAAGGTGTTTGAAAAAAAAAGGAAAGGAAACAGAACGTAGGGAGGGGGAGAAGATACTGTGAGGAGATACAGTGAGAAAGAGGTGAGTTCGTACCTTCGGCCACCGTTTACGGTGGCCACCGCCGTGAGCCGCCGTGAGCCATCATTCCTCACTCCACATCACCAAACCGTAGCCACTGAAACAAGATACCACCGAGCCATCACCACCCTAACTCCCTACCGCACCTAACTCACCACCGACAGAACCGACCCCTCTCTCAACCGATCCCAACACCACGGTCGTCACCACACCAAACGCAACGGCCAAACCCCCCCACGCCGCCGTAAACCATCAACTGTAACCCGAAACACCTCTGTCTCATCACCTCCTCACCACCGTCAACCACCCACTGTAACCCGAAGCACCATCTAATCACCACCCCTACAACCATCGCACGTCACCGTCCCTCGCCGTAGCCACCAAACACCACCGTACCACTCACGAACCACCGTGAGATCCGCCTTTCCGTTGCGAGACAAGCCCGGATCTAACAAGAGCCACCGCCGTAGACCACTTTTCTCTCTTTTGTTTCCTTTCCCCATATCTCTCACCTCTGCTTTTTAAAGAAAAAAATAACGCATCGCGTTCGTTGAAATAGGGAGAGAACAAGAACGAGGTTGATAAAATCGGTGAGGTGGAGAGAAACGGGAACAGAATTAGGATTGATAGAGAGAGTTGGAACGGAGGAGAGGGAGCGCGGCGATGTTTGTGAAAGGGAGAGTGAAACGACGTGGGGAAGGAGGAGAATGAGGGAGCGCGGCACTAAGGAGAGAGAGAAGAAGATTAGGGTTAGAGAATAGGGGTGGGAGTGCGGCGCTGGGAAGGAAGGGTTAGAAATTAGGGTATTTTTTTTAGGTTTTGCTTTATATATGTGTTAGGTTTTGTTATTTTTAATTTTATTTTTTTTAAAAAAAACACCAGGTTGCTTTTTACACCCTTATATTTCATTATCGCAGCCTCCATGAGAGGCCCATGATTCGTGGGTTGAGAAATCTGAAACTGAACTGGACTACTGCTGTTTACACCCGTTTTTTAAATACAGCCCCCTTGTTTTATTTTTCGGGTTTAACCCTGCACCCCCAGTTTCTGCTTCGCATGCCCCTGTGAAAAGCCCATGAATTTGTGGGCTGGCAGAACTAACAGTAGACTGCTTTACGCACCCCCAGTTTTTAAAATACAACCCCTATTTCTAATTACACCCTTTTTAAAAAAATACACCCTCCTTTTCACACCCGTTTTTTTAAAAAATACAAACCCCTGTAGCTAATGACAACCCATTTTACTGTTACACCCTTTTTTTTCGTTCCTTTTTTTCTTTTTCTACAAATAAATAATTTCTTTCACAAATCCATTTGTCTCTATGAAAATAGACATTTCTTTTTTCAAAAAAATATAAATAGGGGACTAAGTCGACTGTACAGTCGGGTTAGTCTGCTTTTTAGGTCACTAATGAGCCGTTACGGATCATGTCCTAAAATCCCTATTTAAAAGAAACAATTTCTAAATTAAAAAACTACAAACACATCAATTTCATTTCAAAAATAGAAATCTTATTTTTAAAATAGGGATTAAGTCGGTCGTACGGACGGGTTAGTCATCGTTTTAGGATAAGTGAACTGTGGTCCTTCAGACCAGCGCTCCTTCAGACCCCCAGTGGTCCTTCAACACAGATCACGCAGTCCTAAAACCCCTATATTAAAAAAATACCAACCAACAACCATTTTCTACCCAAGAACTACGTAGCTTTGACTTCTCCATCGCAGCTGGAGATACGTAGGAGCGGGGGCCCACTCCCGTCAAGTACAAAAAACTAAAATTTTTTTTATTAAGTCTTTTTCTTTCAATAAAAGGTTAAGAACTAACATTTTCAAAATTAACATTTTTTCCTACAACTAGTTAGCAGGTAACCTTCATTAGGAAGGATGTCGTGGGGTGCTAATACCTTCCCCATGCATAACCGACTCCCGAACCCTTACCTGGTCTCAAGGACCCTTATCCATTCCAAAAGGGATTTTCCAATGTTTGCCCTTAAACTAAACTTTGGTGGCGGCTTCATTTTTGAACCTTCGAGGAATCCTCACCCGGATTTTTCGGTCACTACAATGTCAACATACAACAATGTGCATGCATCCTAAAATCTAGGAGTCGTTCCACAACATTCAATAGCACGGTGAGTGGGGTAAAATATCTTCGCTCCAATTTCTGTGGCGCTTCTTCACGTTTTCTTCAACCGCTCTAGCGTTCCAAGTATCCAGGTGCATTGTATAGTTGCTTCCCACGCAAACTCTGCGCCTCGGCCAAAATATCCTTAGTTATTGCGAAAAATAGTAGATTAATTTGATTGATGTGTGTTTTTGAATGTACAATGCATGAGCTTTCGTTGGCCACTACTCGAGCCTACAACCGCTCACCGTTGTTGGATCAATTAAGATCAATGCCTCTAATTATCCCTAATCCCTAGAAACTTGGAGCCATTCCTCCACGGCCTCACTAGCACGGGTTAGTGGGGTAAAACCTAGTCGCTCATATTTCCACGACGTTCTTCTGTCCATTGACCTTAAACTCTTCAACGCTATGTCCACGTGCATCAAATACTTGCGCTCCAAGCAAGCATTCCTTGCCTCAGTTGCAGTCTACCTTGGTCACGTCTATTCCTCGACCTTCGGCCGTTGGCGCCTTAGCTGAGTTACCCTACAGCAGAAGCACCCTCAAATCGAGTCTTATCGTACCTCGGTATCTTTTATCATTCCCTCGGGGAGTAAGCCCTTTTGATATATCTATTATGTTTTTAAATTAAGCCTTCCCACATAATCATTCATCTAGCAAGTACTATCTTGTCCAAGCCCTAATGTCTTTATAGCTTGCCTCGGTTTGACGCCAACCTCGGCTAACAACTTAGATTTTTTTGGGTGTCAACACACCCTATTGAAGTGCTTTCCATTGATGTGAGCCTAGATATACAAAGGATTCAAGTGTGTAATCATATCCAGGGTTGGATTTTCAAATAACATGCCTTATGTTATCTGGTTGTCTGGTTCGACTAAGGTAGCCCATTCGGCCTCCTCAGAATTTTTTTTCATCCAACTCCTCGTGATGTCCCTCAGTCCCCACAACTCCACAGGCAGCAATCCAACCATCTCTATATCTACAAAAAGGCCCTCACCTTCTTCATTAAAGATGTATGCTAGGATTGAGTCACTGAATGGTTCCTTTATAAGGTTATGTAGAACAGTGGGTCTATTAAGGCCACCACTTACCTCTAGGATCATAGGGATATCCACCAACTACATCGACTCAACAGTGGCACTAGACTTTGCTGAGTTGGCAGAACTACAAAGCACTTGGGATTTTTTAGGGCTATGAGGACCATAGAGGCAATTCATAACGGCTGATGTGATTGGGCTATTGGTTATCTCGAATGCCCCAATCATGTTGTTAAACTCGGCTTCCTCTTCTGTAATGGTGTTGAGTTTGGGTGTTTACACTACATCCTCTACTAGGATGCTAACCGCGGTTAGCATTTGCAAAGTGTTCTTCATCTTTTGAATCGACCTAGCCATTTGCAACCTCCTCTTCTGCGTGCGTGTCAGATGAGGTCCCTTGGGAGTTGGTTCTTTGAACACCTTATTTTTCATCCATTGGTCCTGAGGTACTGCCGACGGTGGCTTGACTGTCCCGATGACCCGCAATTCTTTGTCATTTATGACTGTGATCTCAAGGAAATCCACTCCTTATTCCATTGTGACCTTCGCCATTCTCCTCTTTCCTTTTGGGATACATTCATTATTGAGTCTGGCAAGGTAGTATGCCTGATGTCTCCATCGGGTGACAGTCCTTACCCCCCAGGCAGGAGGTGTTTAGGCCATGATTTTGGCTCCTTAGGCCATGATCTCTTAACTTCAAGTTTTTTCATGGACATATAAAGGCCTGTTAGTTCCTAAGTCAGCCTTCCTGGCCTGGGTGGATTTTTAGACCTCTTAACCCCTTGACTTGATCCTGCCTTGGCTAGCCTTTTCTTAGGCATGCCCAAGCGGTCAAATACTGAGGAGCTTCTCCTATATGTTTCTGGCCGAGTGAATATAGGTTGCATGTCATGTACAACAACCTCTTCTTTTGGTACCTAAGCCATTTGGTACTTCTTTTCGCCCTTCACATTATCAGCTCCTGAAAAGGATACCATATTGATCCCCATTGCAGGGAAGGGGTTTGTGTCTACTGTCATCTCGGCTATGCCCTTATCAGCCAGTTTGGACCTTCCCTCTTTTATAGCCTTTTGAATGGCATTTGTCAAGACTGTGCAATTAGATGTGGCATGATTGTATGAGTTGTCAAGTATTTGGTCTGCCTTAGAGATATCAAAAGAGTATTGCACTTGCCCTCAACATTCTCAGTTTCCTCACCTTTTTCAAGCTTCAAAGCAGGACAAGTGTACACTTTACTCTTAACTATCTCGGCTGACATGATGTCTGTCGTGGGATCAGCTTAGTCATCATAATCTAAGTCATCTTCAACAATTATAGTGGATACTATATGTGGGCCTCTGCCTTGGTTAGCCCTTCTCTTTTCTTTCTTTTGTATGAACTGCTCAATTTGAACAACTCTTGAGGCTAGGCTATTGAGGTTACCACAAGCTAGGCCATGGAAGTATATTGTGAGACAGGGAAATGTACTGAGCACTATCAGCCGTCTTTCTGAATATTTTAATGAAATTGGCTACTGGCTCATCAACCTTTTGTCTCAAGTTCATGAGATCGCTATTGTAACTTCTGGTTGTGGCAAGTAGAATCTATCATGGTAGCATATTTCCATGTCTGCCTAGGTTTGTATAGAGTTTGGTGAAAGGGAGGAATACCAAGTGAAGGCTATTCTTGTTAAGGATAAAGGGAACAAATGTAACTTCTAGTACTCATTTTGGTTCCTTCACCACATTGAATCATGAATCGGCTAATGTGTTCCACGGTAGATTTGTCATCTTTTCCAGAAAAGGTGGGAAAATCAAGAGTTTTAAATCCCCACTGCAGAGGCACCAGTCTTTCCACCCACTCAGGGTAAGGCTTCCTATAGACTGGACTATCTAGAGGCTTTAATTGCACACCATAAACACTTGAGGTGCTAGCTCAGTGGTAAGAGCTTAACCTTGTATCCTCAAGGTGCTGAGTTCAAATCCCCTCAGGAGCAGTTGTAAAATGGTCATTAGTTCCACTTGGATTAATAAAATTTCTCCCTTCCCCAATTTAAAAAAATTTGCACATCATTGAATTTATTAATGGTGTCTGCAATCATATTTGGGTCTAAGAATTGGGATCCAGAGTGCCTAGGATCGGCTAGGACAGGGTCATCCCATAGTTGGTCTGGGGGACCTTGCATTCATGGCTACCATGGAGCCATTTGGCCGAGGTTTGCATAGCCAGTTCCTCATACGAGGACCTGGCCACCATGGCAAGGTGGAATGGTATTCCATGTCTGCTCACTAGTATTACCAAACACCTATTGTGACAAAAGTAAACACACCGGAAGTTGGACAACTACTTTAGGGTAGGACTGGTTGTATAGTAGACTAGTCGAGCCAGGTGGGTTTGGAACCAATGTCTGCTTAGTCGAGTAGTAACCACAAGGTCTGCGGAGTCCTGCCTCTGAGCCGAAGGCTTGCCCTCTGCATAGGGTGGATTGTTAACCAATATAGGAGAACCATATGGCAGTCCTTGAAGCAAACCAATCTGTCATATGGCCTTGGGTGGCCTTCTGGCCTTTTATCCTATGACTTAGTTGTAACATTCTCCATAAACTTCCACTCATTGTTGGCATTGGAAAAATTACCAGGCTGAGGAAATACAAAGCTACGAGTTACCCCATGAAGATGCACCTGCTGAGGTCCTGCCATATTACGATATGGTGGAACCTGTTGTACATTCCCCATTGAATTCAGGGGTACTCCTTGTCCTTAGTCAGGGGTACCAAGAGTAGTCGAGCTACTGCCTTGAGCAGCCTTCCTGCCTTCTTGTTCTCTAGCCTATTACACTTTATTTTGCACTATAGGTTTAACTATGTCAGCTAGTTGCTGAGATAGTTGGTACATGATGTCATGTATCCACATGTCAATCTGTTGCTGGATGAAGGATGTGGTCATAACCACGGGCTGCTCCCCGTCAACAGGTTGAGTCTGATCACTAGTCGTAACTGGTGGGGGTACATCATGCACTATGAACCCTGATGTACCAGGTTGCTCATGGTTCTTAGACTTATTAGTAGGTACATACGCTATTGATAATCCAAATCAGGTGAATCAAACCTTGAGATCTATTTACTTATGTTGGTCCCACTAGGAGTGCCAATATTTGTTCTCAAACTTTGTCTCAGTCGAGGATCGACTATAGAAGCTTGAACCTTTTGATTTCCTTTTTTTCAAGTGATTACACTGAGGAGGGAACTCTGTTCTTCATTTATGGGTTCCCTAACTCCTCCAAAGAGTGTTAGGTTAGGTGAGAAGGGCGTGATGGATTATCTAGTGGCTAACATAAACTAAGAATGCGAGTGAAGGAAAGTAAAAGACTGGAAAAAAAGTAGATTTTGATTGATTGATGTGTGTTTATAACTGTACAGTCTACATATATATATATATATATATATATATATATATATATATATATATATATATATATATATACATCCACACACACACACACACATACAAGAATGCGCATGAGCCCTAAAATCTCGGAGAGTCATTCCACAACGTCCACTAGTACGGTGAGTGGGGTAAAATATCTTCGCTCCTATTTATGCGGCGCTTCTTCACATTTTCTTTAACCGCTCCATCGTTCCAAGTGTTCACATGCATTGAATACTTGCTTTCCCCGCAAACTCTTCGTCTGGTCTAGAACATCCTCAGCTATGCATTCCATTTTTCCCTTGGCCACTAACTCCTCAGCCAAGTTGTCTTCTAGCCAAGCTCTCCCTTGGCCGATTTGCTTCTGCTCAGCAAGCACTGTCACTGCTTTGGCGTTTTTGCCTATAAGTTGACTTTAAGGACATTAATCAGGCCTTTTGGACGAGCTCCTTTATCCCTGGCTATCTCTTGCCTTCCTCAGCAAGCATTTCTTCATTGTTTCTCCTAGCTAGCTCTACTATATTATTGTTCTCTTCGTAATTGATGGCTTCTTTCTAAAGAGAACTCTATGTTCAACACATACCCCTATCTCCTTGACCATACTCCATTAAGACTTCCACCATTAATAATGTGGTTGCTTTTACTAGAAAGAATAAGAAAGAGTTGGGAGAACAAGGTGAGTCAAGTACAATAGGCAACGTGCCCTCTTTCTTGCTCAACATTTGACTGCCTGAGGTTGATATCCACTCGGCCAAGTCTTTGCCTTGGCTAGATCCTTCCTCGGCCAACTACTTAACAAATTTTGGGTGTTAACACATTAAAATGGACTGGATACATTATTATACTTGACCATACAAAATATCATCATCATGTTTCACTTTTGGATCGGTATACCAGGAATCATTAGGAAGAGCAAGCTAGTGAGAATTTTTTGTAAGATAAAATGGGGTCAAGTAGAGCGACTAGCTAAACAATTTCAGAGTAGCTCGTACATGCAAAAAGAAAAAATCTGCACAGCCTTTAATGACTTATTTGAGAAGATTCTTACTTAATTTGATGGAGGTGGGTGTACAAATGGAGGTTGTTACAACGTTAGGATAGCTTGATGGTTAGAATAGGATAGAGACATAATAACACTATCATATTCTGTGTTTGATGCACAACACCTGATAAGATATAAGATAATATGTATTATTCTCTTTTTAGGTATAAAGATAACATGTTATTTTATTATCTATTTTAGATAAGCTAATAAATAATTATAATATATATATCTATATATATATATATATATATATTATGTAATGACAATACTACTCTTATGACAACTATATTTCATTTGTTTTTTTTACCATGCTATATTTCATTTGTTAAAAAATTAAATTATTTTTCTAATTTTACAATTTTTTTATAATAAATTTGTTTATAACTTATTTTAATTTTTAAATTTTTATTAGATTTTTTATTTTTTAGGTTATACAAAATTACCCTTATTATAAAACAAACATTTTTTTTGGTTACCAAGTCATTGGTGCGTAGTTTTCACTGGCTGGACACGAGTAGCTGGCTTTGTAACACCCCTTTTCTACCCTTCTATTACGCGTCATTTATCAGGGTAATCCCTTTCAAAAATATTATTTTCATTGATAGAAAAGAAATGCTACAACTTCATTAAAAACAAACTCATCAATTGCACTCTTCAAATTTTGCGCAACAAAACATCCTTCGTGGAAAATCAAATACTCAGAATTCACTTCACAGCGGAATAAACAACAACTCACCAATAACTCTCAACAAGTCTCAATGTATCAATAAGATCATTAAAATAACTAATTAAATCGTTTATCAAAATTCACCCACGCCCCCTAGGTGTTACAGTATCAGAGAGCGACACAAAATACATCCCAAGAGCTAAAAGGAAGGCAGCAGATCCTTCACTCGCGATTACCTGCAGCGTTGCCACAATAGAGCAACATTCCAAGCAGAAGGGGTGATAATTTTAACAAAACATAATCAAGCACATGATAGAGTAATGAAGACGAACAATCATACAACATCATTATTAACATCACACCTATCATCACCAAACACCAGCTCAAAACACAGTTTGCCAACCAGTCACAGTCATGATTATGCATGTAAATGCAACCCACACCTGGGTATATGAATGACGGTACCATAGTCATCACAATCAAGAGGCCGAAGCCTATTCTTCACCAGAGGCCGAGGCCTATTCTTCACGATATGCACATGCCATGAGACTCTATATACACATGTGCATTTCATCGAAAACACTCACCTGGAGTACTCATCATCATCATCATCATCAAAACACTCATAGAGTGTATTCGTCACAATTCATCTTAATCACATTACATCGTTATTAACGCCATACTCATAGAGTATATTCTTCACAATTCATCATAAATCATATTACATCATTATCACACATATCACTTTTGAGATTTTGGTGGCAACACATTTGGAGTTTAGAAAACATTCCGTTTCAATTTAATAAACACCACATCTTATTTGAAAGGACATCACATTTTAAATTTAAAGAAAACACCACATTTTTAATTGGGAAAAATTTCACATTTTGTGGAGAAACATCACATCTATATTGGAGAAAAACTTCACATTTAATAGTGGAAACATCGTATTTTTATTGGGAAAATATCACCTTTTTAATTGGAGAAAACTGTGTGAAAACAGCAGGAAAAACAGTGCACAGCGGTGGGAAACAGTGACTCGCGCTTGGGGCGCGAGTGGGGCACGATTCAACAGAAACTACACGCCCAGTGCAGCACGCCTTGCGCCTGGGGCGCGAGCGGGGCGCGAATCAACAGCAACAACAGCGCCCAGCGCAGTACGCCTTGCGCCTGGGGCGCGACCCGAGCGCGAGTGAGGCGCGAAAGGCCAGAAACAGCATCGCTTACAGGAATGTTCAGATTTTCAAAATTTTCATCCAGACATCATCCAATTCATCGAAACACAATTTCATCACACATTGTTCATCGCCCAATTCAACGCAATTTCATCAAAACATCATCAAATTCATCAAATAGTTCCTCACAACATTCATCAAAACAAACATCGAAATTCTCCGAAGGGAAACGTCAACAATTCATCAAACAAACCCTCAGCATTTCAAGTACACTACTACACCCAAAAATCCCACAAAACCCCAATCACATACTCGATTTGGTTGAATTAAAACGCTCACCCTTACCTCGAATTTTGCGTGTTCCGGAAGACAATGACGAAGAGTCACGAACAAAACCCAGCAACACAACGAACGAAGCTTCTCCTTCCTCCTTCGAAACCGTAGTCACGCCTACTTCTTGATCAAGGGGAAAATCAACACACGGAGATTAGGGCTTGAGAGTCACAACACTAAGAAGGAAGAAAAACGACAAGGAAGGATTGAGAACTCTTACCTAACGAAACCTCGAGAGAATTCCCTTCCTTCTTCTCCTTTAGCGCTGCGCAACTTCTCCCTTCTCACTCTCTCTAACTTTCGCAGCTCTCTCTCAATTTTGCGTAAATGAGAGAGTTGCGCTTAGACTCCTAGGGTTTAAGCCGTGGGCTCAGCGAGCGCTGGACCTCCTATGCCAACACCACCCTCTTTACTCGATCCACCCCTGAACATCACCTACCATACTAATTGATTTAACCACGCCTCCAATAAAATTAATAATTCAACTAATCAAATTAATTAAATTAATTAAATTACTTTTCGGGGTGTTACAACTCTCCCCTACTTAGGATTTTTCGTCCTCGAAAACATACCTGATTCAAATAACTCTGGATACGACTCTCGCATCCTGTCCTCCAGCTCCCAAGTCAGGCTTTCACCAGCTGCCCCAAACCAAACGACCTTCACCAGATTGATCTCCTTACCTCGCAAAGTCTTCACTTCACGATCCTCAATTCGTACAGGCATGGTCTCCACAGTGAGATTGTCCCGCACTTCTACATCATCTGGTTGAATCACATGAGACGGATCCGCAACATACTTCCGAAGCTGCGACACGTGAAACACGTCGTGCAAGTTCGAAAGGTTAGGTGGTAAGGCCACCCGATATGCAACATTTCCAACTCTCTCCGTAATCTGATACGGCCCGATGAATTGAGGAGTCAACTTCTTTGATTTCAGCGCACGCCCGACACCAGTCATAGGTGTGACCTTCAAGAACACGTGGTCACCCGCTTCGAACTCTAAATCTTTCCTTCTCTTATCATGGTAGCTCTTCTGTCTATTCTGCGACGCTTTCATTTTCTCTCGGATCATCTCACTTTCTCAGTAGTTTCTCTAACCAGCTTAGGTCCAAGTATTAAACTTTCCCCAGTCTCATACCAACATACCGGAGTCCTACACCTCCGACCATATAACGCTTCAAACGGTGCCATCCCAATACTGGAATGATAACTATTGTTGTAGGTGAACTCAATTAACGGGAGATGAGTATCCCACGCACCTCCCTGCTCCAGCACACATGATCTCAGCAGGTCTTCCAATGATTGGATTGTCCTTTCTGTCTGCCCATCAGTCTGAGGATGATAAGCTGAACTCAACCTCAATTTCGAACCCAACTCCTTCTGTAAACTACTCCAAAATTCCGAAGTAAACCTTGGGTCTCTATCAGACACAATGCACAAAGGAACCCCATGCAACTTCACAATCACCTGAATGTAGATTTCAGCCAATCTCGACACTGGATACCTAATGCCGATAGGAATAAAATGAGCCGACTTCGTCAACCTATCCACAACCACCCAAATTGAATCGTGCCCTCTCACCGTATTGGGTAACCCAGTCACAAAATCCATGGAGATACTATCCCACTTCCACTCTGGAACATTCAACGGTTGCATCATTCCCGCAGGCTTCTGATGCTCGACCTTCGATTTCTGACAGGTCAAACATGAATACACAAACTGCGCTACGTCGCGCTTCAGCCCAGGCCACCAGAACATCTTTTTCAGATCTTGATACATCTTTGTCGCTCCGGGATGGATACTCAACTTACTTTTGTGGCCTTCCTCGAGAATTGCCTTTCTCATTTCCTCATTTTCAGGAACACAAATTCTTCCACGATATCTCAATACATTCTGCGCATCTATCTCGAAGTCCTTATTCTCGGACTGATCAATCCCACCCATCAGATCAACCAATTTTACGTCTAACTTCTGCACTTCCCGGATACTGGCCATAAAATTGTTGCCAATTTTCAACATACCCAATCTGACACTCTGAGGTGTAACTTCACAAACTAAGCTCATGTCCCTGAATTGCTCAATCAACTCAAGCTCTCTAGCCATCAATGCCGACATATGCAAGGTCTTCCTACTCAGAGCATCTGCAACCACATTAGCTTTACCTGGGTGATAACTCAATTCAAAATCATAATCTTTTAATAGCTCTAACCACCGGCGCTGCCTCATATTCAACTCTTTCTGATCGAACAGATACCGAAGACTCTTGTGATCACTGAACACCTCAAATCTCGATCCATACAATTAATGTCTCCAAATTTTCAACGCAAACACCACAGCAGCAAGTTCTAAGTCATGAGTGGGGTAATTCTTCTCATGAATTCTCAATTGCCTCGACGCATAAGCGACCACTTTCCCATTCTGCATAAGCACACCACCCAAACCCATCTTGGAAGCATCACAGTATACTACAAACGGCTCAACCGGACTAGGTAGGGTCAACACTGGAGACGTAGTCAACCTCCTCTTCAGCTCATTGAAACTTTCTTCACATCGGTCATCCCAAACAAAAGCCTTGCCTTTGCAAGTTAATTGAGTCAATGGCAGAGCCAACTTCGAAAACCCCTCAATGAATCTTCTATAATAGCCAGCCAATCCCAGAAAACTCCTTATTTCGGTAACTGACTTTGGAGACTCCCATTGCAACACTGCGTCAACTTTGGAAGGATCCACCGCAATCCCCTCCCTAGAAATCACATGACCGAGAAAACTGACCTCTTTCAACCAAAACTCACACTTGGACAACTTGGCATATAACTTTCGACTCCTCAGAATTTCTAACACCAACCTCAGGTGTTCCGCATGCTCCTCTTCTGACTTAGAGTAAATCAGAATGTCATCAATGAAAACTACCACAAACTTGTCCAAGTACTCACGAAAGATTTGGATCATGTATCCCATGAATACCCCCGGTGCATTAGTCACACCGAAAGGCATAACGGAATACTCATAGTGCCCATATCTTGTCCTAAATGCCATCTTCTGGACATCTTCATCCTTGACCTTGATTTGATGATAACCAGACCTTAAGTCAATCTTGCTAAATACTTTAGCACCCACTAACTGATCCATCAAGTCATCAACTCTTGGCAACGGATACTTGTTCTTGATTGTAACTTTATTTAACTGTCGATAGTCTACACACAACCTCATACTACCATCTTTCTTTTTCACTAGAAACACTGGAGCTCCCCAGGGTGACACACTCGGTCTTACAAACTTCTTTTCTAATAAATCTTCAAGGTTCTTTTTCAATTCTGCCAACTCAGATGCAGACATCCTATATGGTGCCATAGACACAGGCTTAGTGCCGGGAACCAGATCAATAGCAAACTCCACCTCTCTCTCTGGTGGTACATCCGGAATCTCATCAGGGAACACCTCAGAAAACTCACGCACTACCGGCAACACATCAATCTTCGCTTGGCTCTCGGCAGACAACGACGCCAACAGAGAAAACAGCTGAACCTCTTCTCTCATCACTCTATGCAGCTGACCCGCAGATAACAAACCAGACTCCTCTTCAAGCGATTCAAAACTCACGGACCTCTCCCGACAGTTGATATGAACATGGTTATCAGCTAACCAGTCCATACCCAGAATGACATCCATTCCACTCAGCGGCAAACAGATCAAATCAATTAAGAATTCTCTACCATATATAGATACAGAACATTTGGCACAAACGGCGGAGGTAGTCACCGAACCCTTAGCTGGAGTATCGATAACCATCTCCCTCAACATATCAGATAAAACAAGGCTTAATTTCTCAACACAAGCAGCAGCAATAAAACTATGGGTAGCACCCGTATCAACAATAGCAACAAGAGGAAAATTATTGATATAGCACGTACCTCGAATCTCATTCACCACATCAGACTCAGCCAGAGCGAACACTTTTCCAAAGGACTTTTCCTTCTTGGGTTTTGAGCACTGTGTACTGATGTGACCACTCTCCTCACAGTTGAAGCATACTACATCTTTCTTATCACAGTTGAAAGACATGTGTCCTTCCTTCCCACACTTGTAGCATCTCTTCTTCTCCTTATTTGGGCAATCTGGACTCTTATGGCCTACTTTCCCACACGTGTAACAAGTAACACTGGCTGCAGCATCTCCCCCACTTCGCTTAGGCCCACCAACAAACTTACCTTTGCCCTTACCAGCAGGCGCCTCATATGGTTTACCGCGACCCGAAAAATTCTTTTGCTTTTCCCTCATAACTCTGGAGAAGGCATTATTGTCCTCCTCAAAAATTCTGGCGCTATTCACTAACAAGGGAAATACACGGATCTGTTGATACCCTATGGCTCTCTTGATATCAGCACGCAATCCGTTCTCAAATTTAATACATTTGGAGAACTCAGCACCCTCTCCATCATAATGCGGGTAAAACTTAGACAGCTCAGTAAACTTTGCAGCATACTCAGTTACAGTCATGTTACCTTGCTCAAGTCTCAGAAACTCAACCTCCTTCTTCCCGCGGACATCCTCCGGATAGTACTTTCTCTTGAGTTCCCTCTCAAACACAGCCCAAGTAACCCCCTCATTGGCGGCCGTCAACCCCTGACTAGTCGCCCTCCACCAGTCATAAGCCTCTTTCTTCAGCATATGTGTGCCATAGCGAACCTTCTGAGCATCGGTGCAATCCATGACGCGGAAGACCCGCTCCATCTCGCTTAGCCACTCAAGGGCACCATCAGGATTATACCCGCCTTCAAAAACAGGAGGGTTCTCACGCTGGAACGTAGCCAAACTACGCGTCCCATCACCAATAGCATTGGGTATGTTGCCCACAACCCCAACTATAGCCTGCAGAGCAGCAGCAAGTGCAGCATCGTTCCGTCCTGCCATTCTAGCACTGCAACAGAAAACAGAATTCAGAAACGAGTAACAAACTCAAATGTTACTCAGCTAGACTACTCAACCACCGGCCGGACAGACCGAACTGCTCTGATACCACTAATGTAACACCCCTTTTCTACCCTTCTATTACGCGTCATTTATCAGGGTAATCCCTTTCAAAAATATTATTTTCATTGATAGAAAAGAAATGCTACAACTTCATTAAAAACAAACTCATCAATTGCACTCTTCAAATTTTGCGCAACAAAACATCCTTCGTGGAAAATCAAATACTCAGAATTCACTTCACAGCGGAATAAACAACAACTCACCAATAACTCTCAACAAGTCTCAATGTATCAATAAGATCATTAAAATAACTAATTAAATCGTTTATCAAAATTCACCCACGCCCCCTAGGTGTTACAGTATCAGAGAGCGACACAAAATACATCCCAAGAGCTAAAAGGAAGGCAGCATATCCTTCACTCGCGATTACCTGCAGCGTTGCCACAATAGAGCAACATTCCAAGCAGAAGGGGTGATAATTTTAACAAAACATAATCAAGCACATGATAGAGTAGTGAAGACGAACAATCATACAACATCATTATTAACATCACACCTATCATCACCAAACACCAGCTCAAAACACAGTTTGCCAACCAGTCACAGTCATGATTATGCATGTAAATGCAACCCACACCTGGGTATATGAATGACGGTACCATAGTCATCACAATCAAGAGGCCGAAGCCTATTCTTCACCAGAGGCCGAGGCCTATTCTTCACGATATGCACATGCCATGAGACTCTATATACACATGTGCATTTCATCGAAAACACTCACCTGGAGTACTCATCATCATCATCATCATCAAAACACTCATAGAGTGTATTCGTCACAATTCATCTTAATCACATTACATCGTTATTAACGCCATACTCATAGAGTATATTCTTCACAATTCATCATAAATCATATTACATCATTATCACACATATCACTTTTGAGATTTTGGTGGCAACACATTTGGAGTTTAGAAAACATTCCGTTTCAATTTAATAAACACCACATCTTATTTGAAAGGACATCACATTTTAAATTTAAAGAAAACACCACATTTTTAATTGGGAAAAATTTCACATTTTGTGGAGAAACATCACATCTATATTGGAGAAAAACTTCACATTTAATAGTGGAAACATCGTGTTTTTATTGGGAAAATATCACCTTTTTAATTGGAGAAAACTGTGTGAAAACAGCAGGAAAAACAGTGCACAGCAGTGGGAAACAGTGACTCGCGCTTGGGGCGCGAGTGGGGCGCGATTCAACAGAAACTACACGCCCAGTGCAGCACGCCTTGCGCCTGGGGCGCGAGCGGGGCGCGAATCAACAGCAAGAACAGCGCCCAGCGCAGTACGCCTTGCGCCTGGGGCGCAACCCGAGCGCGAGTGAGGCGTGAAAGGCCAGAAACAGCATCGCTTACAGGATTGTTCAGATTTTCAAAATTTTCATCCAGACATCATCCAATTCATCGAAACACAATTTCATCACACATTGTTCATCGCCCAATTCAACGCAATTTCATCAAAACATCATCAAATTCATCAAATAGTTCCTCACAACATTCATCAAAACAAACATCGAAATTCTCCGAAGGGAAACGTCAACAATTCATCAAACAAACCCTCAGCATTTCAAGTACACTACTACACCCAAAAATCCCACAAAACCCCAATCACATACTCGATTTGGTTGAATTAAAACGCTCACCCTTACCTCGAATTTTGCGTGTTCCGGAAGACAATGACGAAGAGTCACGAACAAAACCCAGCAACACAACGAACGAAGCTTCTCCTTCCTCCTTCGAAACCGTAGTCACGCCTACTTCTTGATCAAGGGGAAAATCAACACACGGAGATTAGGGCTTGAGAGTCACAACACTAAGAAGGAAGAAAAACGACAAGGAAGGATTGAGAACTCTTACCTAACGAAACCTCGAGAGAATTCCCTTCCTTCTTCTCCTTTAGCGCTGCGCAACTTCTCCCTTCTCACTCTCTCTCAATTTTGCGTAAATGAGAGAGTTGTGCTTAGACTCCTAGGGTTTAAGCCGTGGGCTCAGCGAGCGCTGGGCCACCTACGCCAACACCACCCTCTTTACTCGATCCACCCCTGAACATCACCCACCATACTAATTGATTTAACCACGCCTCCAATAAAATTAATAATTCAACTAATCAAATTAATTAAATTAATTAATTTATTTTTCGGGGTGTTACAGGCTTTGCCAGCCCGTGTGGTTCTCCCCTCCCAACAGAGTTTTTGCCACACCCAATAGTCGAACCCAAGACCTTGGGGTGGGATCCAAGTCCAGTTACCACTCGGAGCAACCCTTGTTGGTATAAAACAAACATTTTTAAAAATTAAGTACTAATATTTTAATTTATAATCTAATATCAAATTTTATTTTTATATTTTAATATATTTCATATTCTTATATTTCAAAATATATATGTTTTAGAAGGGTAAATGAATAAATTATTTTCTTATCTTATCCTGCTGGTTTTTAACCCATCCTTCACTTTGATTCCATGAATGCTCTTGAACTGTCCTGGATACGGGTCTCGTCTCTGATTGTTGTGTCGAGATGCTACCAAGGTTGTTGTTCGGATCTGCTCAAGATGGGGATCCGTCGGATTGCTCCAGTAGAGGGGGTGGTACTTGCACACACTTTGACGCTCATGTCAGCTTAGAGAAAAGGTGTCAGACAATAATAAATGTGCATCGAATGCATTGATGGGATAACGTATTAATTGGGAACCGTGCCCATGATGTCACCGAGCTTAATTCTTGACCGTTCGATGAGGTGCTAAATGATATCTATCGATGATCTTATTATTAGGGCGTGCACGTCCTTCAGAGTTGGGGATATGGGTCGTTAGAACCAGCCCAATTAGTTTGGCCCAACGAAGTCTCCTCAGGTGGAGTGGCCTTGGCTTGATAGTTGAATAATTTTGTGAAGGACAAAGTGAATTCCTCAATCGGCGATCTCAGCCAGGTCGACCTGCCCCCTTTTGGCTCGAGGTGATGTACTGATCTGGTCATGTGATCCCCCCAAGCATGTCAAGGCGAACACATGAAGTCAGCTATATATTTTCCTCAGCTAGTAGGTCAAACTGAGGTCGTGGTTTTGAATTTTGATCTTCTGTTGATCTATGATGATCGATATACCTCCGTTGATGTCATTTGCGGACGATTGAGCTACCTTGGTTGATTGAAGAGCCTTGTCATTATGACTTTGTTTGAATGTCGTGGATGGACTCTTATATTCGGATGGCTATGTTTAGTGGGCGGCACTGGGAACTCAACAAGGATGGCTATGTTTAGTGGGCGGCACTGGGAATATTTTTTTCCCTCTGTTCCTTGATTTCGATAGGGACTTCAAGAATAAATATTATTATTTTCCTCCAAAGAACTGGGCTGCTACAGAGAAAGTCTGCGATTATAACGGTGATGGAAGGATAAGCGCCTTGAAATTTCCTTTCGCCTGGTCTCTAGATCACTTCCAAATTCCAGTTAACTCGTTTTCTCAGAAATCTTTGTAGTTAAGTGTGGTAGATTTAGCGAGCTTGGGGCTGCTTTGACAATGGACTTCCAAGTTCGCGGGGGAGCCATTGATAGATACCTAAGCCTTGGTCGTTGATCAGTGTATTTTAATGCACTATTTATAGCTTTGCACTTGGTGATTTTAATTTTGCTTTGTGCCTAATATTTAAGTCTTTGCACGTTTCTAGACTTTGGGTCTTAATTGAGCAATATAGCAATTTCTCGATTAATTCTTGTTTTTGTTCCATATTGACCCTCTGTCTACTATGTAGGCCAAAACTCTGGCTGTGCTTATCTGATTGATGCGTGCAAACATGCGTTGGAAAGCTAAGGAACAGATCTACAATTCTTCTGTTGAGCTCGAACCCAAATTCTGAAGTTTGGGAAGTTATAACTGCGAAATACCGAAGCAGTACTGTGTAAAACGGGTTTACGGGCCAATTTACTATTTTTATCGGGCTTTTATCATAGAACCCGTTTAAGGATTTAGGTATTTAGTTTTCTTTAAGACTAAATACACTTTTCAGAGCCGTCTTGGCTCTCTTACTCATTCCTACTTTCAATTTTACGTTTTGTACCCTAACCTCACGTTAGCCTGCATTTTCGACAGACTCAATTAAATGCAGTCAACGATGTTGATTTGTCATTTTAAAGAATAAATGTTGATATTTAACATTGAGAAGGCGTTTTGAAGAATATTTTCGACTATGCTCAAGACTTAATGAAACTGAGAGTTTAAAGTCAAAGTTTCGACGAGAAAGAAGTTAAAAAGATTGGTCGCAGGTTAAAGCCAAGGAGTTTGGTCGAAGACCAGAGCAATGATGCTGTCGAAGGCGTAGGAAGTTACATGGTCAAATTGTATATAGCAGTTATAGCTTTTGAATTTCTTAGCAGTTTTAGGCAGTTTATGTTTTCCTCCTTGTATATATATTAGTTTTCCATAAGGAAAACGGGTCACAAACTCATTACACAAATTCTCACGCTCTACTTCCAAGTTAAAGCGAAAAACGAGCCCAGAGAAGCAATGTATGATTGTGTACCACGTTTCTCTTTTTAATGCAATTTTACTTTGTTTATTTCCAATTCCTGCATTTTTTGCCTTCTTTGTTTTACGCAATTCTCTTCTTTTCTGGAATAATTCATTAATTTCGCAAGAAACATCGAATTTCTTTATTTTCTTTAACTTAACCCGTAAGAAACCCGTGTTTTCTAAACAACTTTTATGCAAACTGTCTTGGGGTTTACTAGTTGATCCCGCAAGTATACCAAACTGGAAACTAGCGGTGTTTACCAAAATCCACGGTAAACAAATTGGCACGCCCAGTGGGATAGTTTGTGCTAATTTTAAAAGTTGTTTTACAACATTTCTGGGTTTGTTGTTCTTGAATTTAAAAGCATAAAGTGATTTGTACATGCGTTTAAGGAGTGCTGGAAATCTCTCAGAGATGGCTCGCTCTAATAACAATGCTTCTTCATCTAATGCGCAAAATTCACCAAGGAATGCGTCAGTTAGTGATGCAAATGCTACAACCGCTATAGGAGTAACTGCTCTGTTGTCTCCTTCGACAACAATGGGTGTAACTGCAGTAATTGCTCCGTTGTCTTCTTCGACAGCCATGGGCATAACTGCTGTAACTGCTCCTGTAATTACTCCTGTGTCTATGATGACTACAGCAGCAGTAACACAACCCAATGCAATGGCTTATGTGCCGCCAGAATTAGGACCATCAAGTCCTTTCATGGCTAATCCCGTGAGTGGAAATATGCCATTTAATACTAAAAATGGTAGGATTTACCCTTATGGCATGCCAACAGCCTTAATGGCAGGCCTTCAAACCAATTCATCTACATTTGCAGACAATGCAATAGTAGGTTTCTCTCCTACTCACAGTTCTTCTGAGAACATTTATGGTCGAAATATTCAACCAGCCCTAACCACATCATCTGTGTTAGCATTAAGGCAACAAATGGATGATAGTAATCACGATATGGTTAACATGTTAACACAAAAAATTGGTACTGTATTCAATCCTCTGATACAAAATACCAATAATAGTTACCAAATGTTAACAACACAAATGGGAAGAATTACTGATTTCTTTGGCACTCCACCAGTGCATAACCAGCAAATTCCCCAAGTACAAAATGTTAGGCCTGTCAAAATCCCTTTGGAAAGGCCAAACAATGTAATTCCCATGAATCAGGGACAGCAACAACTGGTTGTCGAAGAGCCTCCAAGAGTAGAGGAAATACCGATGTTGTGTTAGTCAATAGAAATCAGAATACTGACGAAGTGGTTAGGCAAGTGCAACAAAATAATTTTGGAGTACAAAATAACTTGGCTAATATGGTCGGAACTATCTTAGCCCAGAATGGCCTTAACTTAGGTTTACACAGGCCTAATTTTGTATCACCATTATCTGACTACACATTGCAAACAGAGTTGCTTAGGGGATGGAAAATTCCCAAGTTCACAAAATTTGCTGGGGAAACCAGTGAATTGACTGTTGAACATATTGCTAGGTATTTATCTGAGGCCGGTGACTTAGCACATAATGAGAATTTAAGAATGAAATATTTCCCAAATTCTCTAACTTAGAATGCTTTCACTTGGTTCACCACTTTAGCCCCACATTCTATCTTTAATTGGGCTCAGTTAGAAAAGGCCTTTCATGAGCAATTTTACATGGGCCAATGTAAGCTTAGTCTTAAAGAATTGGCTAGTGTTCAACGTAAAGGGGCAGAGTCTATTGATGATTATCTCAATAGATTTAGACTTCTCAAGGCAAGGTTCTTTACTCAAGTACCTGAGCACGAGTTAGTCGAAATGGCTGCTGGTGGCCTAGACTACTCTATTAGGAAGAAGTTAGATACTTTGCACCTAAGAGATATGGCACAACCTGCTGATAGAGTTGGATAGGTCGAAAGGCTTAAAGCTGAAAAGGCTAGAACTAATAGGTTTAGTAATAATAAAAAAGAAAAGGTTGCCTATGTCAATGCTAATGACAATGACCAAGAACTCGACATATCTTATGAAAGTGTCGAAGAAGAGGTTAATATTGCTGAATTACAACCTGGACCTCCTTATAATTGTAAACTATTAAAGCCTTCAGATGGAAAAATTCCCGTCGAACCTAAAAATGATAAATTCGTTGCCAAAACATATACTTTTGATGTTTCTAAATGTGATGGAATATTTGATCTGTTAGTTGCTGATGGTCAAATTTTAGTGCCTAAAGGCCCAAAAAGACCACCATTGGAACAAAGACAGAAAAGAGGTTTTTGTAAATTTTATAACTTCTTGGGCCATAACACTGCTCGTTGTGTCCTTTTCAGGGATTTGGTTCAAAAAGCATTGAACGAAGGAAGGCTCAAATTTGGAGACAAGTCAAAACCTCCAATGAAGATTGATGCAGATCCTCTACCAACAAACGAAGCAATGTATGTCGAAGTTGACATTGCTATGGTCGAAGTTTCTACTGATACTGCAGGAAAGGGTAGTGTGAAAAGACCCACTATAAGCTCCAAGGTTGACGTCGAAATGGTCACTGAAGACCAATATGATGACAAAATGAAGGTGGTTTACCCTAAGACTGAAGAGGAATTGATCGATTTCCTCAAACGTTGCAAGATCAGCAACTCTGAGGTGATGCTATGTCCACGATGCAGTGCTGTTTTCGATAAGGAAGCTGCAAAGGATCTGGAAAGTTTCAAACCTCAACCCAAACGCAAGGGGAAATGGGCCGACAAGAGACCCAAGTTCAGTTTCAATGACAGAGGGCTATTTGTAGAGTTATTTATGCACTTCTATTCATAAATCATTGTGATTTTGTATGCTTAGACTAAGAATTGTGTAAATATTTGTGTTTAATTAGGAAAAAGGGAATCAAGATCTGAATTGGAATATATTTGGCACAAATGGTGCCCTTGTGAAATTTCTAATATTTTCTGTCTTGGTGCTATAGCATAAGGTGCTATAGCATCCTTGTGCGCAGCAGAACTGGGACCCACTTGAAGACAGCAGCAGAAAGCAGATTTGTAGTGAATCCTAGTCTGTCCAGTCAGCGCCTCCCTAGTTCCACAATCCATGCTGATGCAGCCACCCTCCTACCACTTGCACTTCACCACTTGTCCACCTTGGGAAGACAACACCTTTAGTTGCTGAAAAGAAGACCCATTTGTTCATCCACTTGCAAGTGTGGGGGGAAAACTCAACTATAAAAGGAAGCCTATCTTCTGCACTTGAAGAGACAATTCTGGAGCACGAAAATTCTCTGGTTTGAGAAGAAACATAGCACTGTCAGCACACCAGCACTGTCATTAAAGATCCTTCCTCAAACCACTTCATTGCACCCATTAAAGATCCTTCCTCAAACCACTTGAAGATTCTGCCAGGTTCATGCTATAGCACTGTCAGCACACCAGCACACGCGTGGAAGTTGAAGGAGTGTATCTTCTGGACATTCTTCTTTTATTTCTTGTCTTGGTGATATGAACACCTCTGTTTGTAAGTTGTTGACATTGTTTATCATGAGCTAAACACCTTTTGGTTGGATTGCTAAGCTATGTAATGACTTTCTAATGTGTTAATGATATAATATGTTGATGTATGCATTTTAATCTTTGTGTTTAAATATTTCCAAACCTGTTTTGGTATTGGCCAACTAAAATAGGTAGATTCATGAATTCAGACATGGTTCATGGAAAGATCTCAAGATTAATATGAGTGAGTGGTTGTTTTAAAGACATTTAGAACAATCCTTGCCCAAACTTAGACATAGGAGGGCTTAGTTCATAGAGTGAACACTATGGGTTATAGCATCAGATGCTATAGCATTAACACAGAAGAGAAACATACTAAGCAAAAGCAGTCCAACTAATCCTTTACCATTAAGGTTCCATATTTGTTTCTTAAGCAATTTATCTCCTTATTTCATTCTTCTCAATATTGTGACTTATTTTATACACTAAATTCCTGAGATATTCCAACTATAAATTAAGAACAATCCTTATTGGTTCGACCTTTCTTTCTACTATATTACTTGTGTGATTGCGTATACTTGCGTATATAAAATTCCACAACAAGTTTTTGGCGTCGTTGCCGGGGATTGAAATTAGTTTTACTGTTGAAATTCTTAGCATAATAGTGTAGCTTTTACTCTGGTGTTTGTTTCTGATGCTACAGCACAGGATGCTATAGCATATGCACGGGCTCAATTCACCAGAATTTCAATTTGATCCTGAAATAGAAAGGTGGTTCAGAGCATTGCGAAGGCAGCAAAGGTTACATCAGAGAACAGCCATGTCAGAACATAACTCTGGTAGAAGCTCCCTTAGAGGAGGAAGAGGTGGCAGAGGTAGAGGTTCCCAACATGGCACTCAAACTGAAATTTCTGCATTCACAGGGAGAGGACCAGTCACAGATTATTCAGGCCCTGTGCATGACCCAGAAGAATGGTACAGGCAACAATTCATTCAGATAGGACCAGAAGGTATGGTTAATGATAGGGACAGGCCAATGAGGGATTATGCTGTTTTTAACCCTCAAGCTATGCAAACTAGCATAGTGAGGCCTCAACTTAATACAGCTCATTTTGAATTTAAGCCTCTGATGTTTCAAATGCTTCAAACAACTGGTCAATATGGTGGAACCATAAATGATGATCCACACATGCACTTAAAACAATTTTTGGAGATATGTAGTAATTTCTCTTTTCCTGGAGTTTCTGATGATGTCTTTAGACTCAAACTTTTTCCCTATTCATTAAAGGACAGGGCAAAAGCTTGGCTGAACTCATTAGAACCTAATTCAATCCACACTTGGAATGAGTTAGCAAAAATTTTTTTGGCAAAATACTTTCCACCTAGCAAAAATGCGAAAATGAGAAATGAAATCACTTCATTCAAACAAATGGATAATGAATCATTGTATGAAGCATGGGAAAGATACAAAGAGCTGTTGAGAAAATGTCCTCACCATGGCATACCTGTCATTATCCAAATGGAGACATTTTACAATGGATTGGAGCCATAAATCAGATTGATGCTAGATGCCTTTTCTGGGGGAGTTTTGCTGAAGTCATCTTACAATGATGCTTGTGACCTTATTGATGAGATAGCAGCAAACAGTTACTCTTGGCCTACAGCTAGGGCCACACCTCAAAAGAAAGTTGGGATACTAGAAGTCAATGAGGTGACAAAGCTAACAGCTCAAGTAGCTTACCTCACCAACATGGTCAAAAATCTCACCACTTCCAATGCTATAGCATCTAATGCTATAGAATCTCCTCAGAAATGTGAGTCAACAGAAGCTGCTGCGACCATTGAACAAGCCCCTCCCGGTGAAACCAATTGTGTCTATTGTGGAGGAGGGCACATTTATGAAGAATGCCCAAGCAATCCTGTATCTGTGAACTATGTGGGATTCAATAAAAACAATAACCCCTAATCAAAATCCTACAATCCAGGGTGGAGAAACCATACCAACTTCAGATGGAACAATCATGCAGCAAGTTCATCTACTGCTGCAGCACCAAATGCACCACCAGGATTCCCTGTTCAGCAACAACAAAGGCAGAATAGTCAGCCTGTTGACAACTCCTTGGAGACCATATTGAAGGATTTTGAGAAGGATACCAAAGACTTCATGAAAGACACTAAGGCTTCAGTTCTATATCATGATGCTGCTATCAAAAACCTTGAAAATCAAGTGGGGCAGATTGCTACTGCTCTAACTCAGAGGCCTAGTGGAGCTTTTCCATCAACAACTGAGGCATCTACTTCACATGTCCATGGAAAGGAATTGGTAAAGGCTATTTCATTAAGGAGTGGTAAGGATTTGAAAGACTCATCAGAGGTTCCAGCTGATGAGACTTCAGAAACACAAAAAATGAAAAACTAGAAAAAGAGAAAAAGAATACTGATGCTACAGCACCTGAGGCTATAGCATCTGATGCTGCACATAGCTCTTCACAGAAAATTGTTCCTGAGTATCCACCTCTTCCTTTCCCACAAAGGCTGAGGAAGGCTCATGAGGACAAACAATTCAGTAAATTCCTAGAGGTGCTAAAACAATTGCACATCAATGTCCCTTTGGTGGAGGCACTTCAACGAATGCCAAACTATGCAAAATTCATGAAGGATGTCCTCACCAAAAGAAGAAGACTTGGTGAATTTGAAACCGTGGCAATGACTGGTGAATGTAGTTCAATTGTTCAAAATAAACTTCCAAGGAAACTCAAGGATCTTGGCAGTTTCACAATACCCTGCTCCATTGGAAAATTCTACAATGGCAGAGCTTTATGTGACTTAGGAGCAAGCATAAACTTGATGCCTAAGTCCATATACACTCAGTTGGGTATAGGAACTGCCAGACCTACTACTGTTACACTTCAATTAGCTGATAGATCTTTAGCTTATCCTGAAGGCATAATTGAAGATGGACTAATCAAAGTTGACAAGTTTGTTTTCCCTGTAGATTTTGTTGTTCTTGACTTTGATGCAGATAAGGAAGTTCCCATCATACCAGGCAGGCCATTCTTAGCCACTGGAAGGACCTTAATTGATGTGCAAAAAGGGGAATTGACTATGAGGGTCAATGACCAGGAAGAAAAGTTCAATGTTCTGAATGCTATGAAGTAACCAGATCCAAGTACAGAAGAATGATCCTTTGTTATCTCTCTTGATCAAGTGGTCCAGAAACACTTTCACAAGCAACAAGACCACTTGGGAAGAATTTTTAATGAAAATGAGAAGACAGAACTTGTAGAACAGGGAGCCATTCAACAGGAACCAAAATTCAGAGAAGCTTGGGTAAAAAAATATGAGTCACTAGATATTGAAAACTCAAGCCTCAAGAAGAATGTTCCCTCCATTAAACAACCACCCTCCTTGGAGCTTAAGGAATTACCTAAGCACCTCAAATATGCCTATTTAGGGGAAAATGACACTCTTCCAGTGATCATTGCTTCTGATCTCACACAAGGTCAGGAACTTGATCTCATCACTACCTTAAAGAAGCATAAGAAAGCTATAGCATGGCAGATGGCAGACATCAAAGGAATCAGTCCAACAATCTGCATGCACAGAATAGTTTTAGATGAAAATGCTAGAAATAGAATTGAGGGCCAAAGGAGACTCAATCCTATCATGAAGGAGGTGGTTAAAAAGGAAATTATCAAATGGTTGGATGCTGGCATCATCTATCCAATTTCTGACAGTGCTTGGGTGAGTCCAGTACAGTGTGTTCCCAAGAAGGGAGGAGTTAGTGTTATAGCAAATGATAAAAATGAGCTGATTCCAACAATAACAGTGACAGGATGGAGGATATGCATGGACTACAGGAAGCTTAATAAGGCTACCAAAAAGGATCACTTCCCTCTACCCTTCATTGATCAGATGCTAGACAGGCTTGTACGCAAAGAATTCTACTGCTTCTTAGATGGCTACTCTAGCTATAACCAAATAGCCATATTGCCTGGAGATCAAGAGAAAACAACATTCACATGTCCTTATGGGACATTTGCTTTCAGAAGAATGCCATTTTGGCTGTGCAATGCCCCTGCTACCTTTCAGAGATGCATGATGGCAACATTTTCAGACTTCATTGAAAAATCCATGGAGGTCTTCATGGATGACTTCTCTGTGTTTGGAGAAGACTTTCAAAACTGTCTGCTCAATCTAGAAGAAATTCTGGTGAGATGTGAAAAAACCAACTTGGTCTTGAATTGGGATAAATGCCATTTCATGGTCCAAAAAGGTATTGTTTTGGGTCACAAAATCTCCAAAAAAAGGATTGGAAGTAGATAAAGCCAAAATAGAGGTCATTGACAAGCTTCCTCCACCAGCAACTGTAAGAGTCTTGGGCCATGCTGGATTTTACAGAAGATTCATCAAGGATTTCTCCAAATTTTCAAAGCCATTGTGTCAGTTGCTACAGCATGACAAACCCTTTATCTTTGATGAATCATGTCAACAAGCATTCCAGAAACTGATGACAGCCTTGGTCACAGCACCAATCATTGTGACACTTGACTGGAACAAGCCTTTTGAGCTCATGTGTGATGCTAGTGATTATGCTGTAGGAGCAGTCCTAGGGCAAAGGTATGACAAGGTATTTCACTCTATCTATTATGCTAGCAAAACACTTGTAGAAGATCAATTAAATTATACAGCCACTGAGAAAGAATTGTTTGCTGTAGTGTTTGCATTTGATAAATTCAGATCATACTTGGTAGACACAAAGGTCATTGTTTATACAGACCATTCAGCCATCAAGTATTTAATTTCAAAAAAAGATGCAAAATCTGGGCTAATAAGATGGGTTCTCCTCCTCCAAGAATTTGAATTGGAAATTCGTGATAAAAAGGGGGTGGAGAACCAAGTTGCTGTCCATTTGTCTAGAATTGAAGGTGATAATACAGGTACACAAGGATCAGAGATCAAGGAGAACTTCCCTGATGAAAAGCTGCTGACTGTAAGTGTAACAACATCCAATGCTATAACATCTGATGCTATAGCACCATGGTTTGCAGATATAGTCAATTACCTTTTTAGCAGGATTGTGCCACCAAATCTGACTTACCAGCAAAGAAAGAAGTTTCTCCATGATATTAAAAAGTATTACTGGAATGAGCCCTTCCTTTATAAAGAATGTCCAGACCAACTAGTAAGAAGATGTCTTGCAGAAGAAGAGCAGCACCCAGTGCTACAGTAGTGTCATGCTCCACCTTATGGAGGACATTTTGGGGGACAAAGAACAGCTGCTAAGGTGCTCCAATCTGGATATTTCTTGCCCACTCTCTTCAAGGATGCTCATGAATTCGTAAAAAGGTGTGATAGATGCCAAAGAACTGGAAACATTTCCAACAAGCATGAAATGCCTCTGACTAACCTTTTAGAAATGGAGTTGTTTGATGTTTGGGGGATAGACTTCATGGGACCATTTCCACCTTGTCATGGCAATTCTTACATACTGGTTGCAGTAGACTATGTCTCCAAATGGGTTGAAGCAACTGCTTTACCTAACAATGATGCATAATCGGTGAGCAAGTTCATTCACTAGAACATCATTACTAGATTTGGCACACCAAGAGCTATAATTAGTGATGGTGGTTCTCACTTCTGCAACAAGCTCATTGAGCCAAGTATGGGGTGAAACATAAGGTTGCTACTGTAACACCCCTTTTTCTACCACTTTGTTTATTTGACGAAAAATCAGAGTACGCAAAAAAAAAAATCTTTTTCTTTTATTACACCAGAAGGAGTGTCGCATTTCATCCAAAAACCAATAACAATAAATAAATAAATAAAAACATTTAACAACCATAACATCCTAGCAAACTAATCAAATGGCCACAAATGACTCTATTGTCCAACCCCGAGTGCTACAAATCAGAGCAGACACCGACCCGACTACGTGAAGGTAAAATGTCTTCACTCAAACTCACCTGTAAACATACCACAGAAAGGGGGTGAGATATCTCACACATAATAGGAATAAATGATAGAGAATATATTAGGATATAGCCCTATGACTACCACATTAATCACAGACATCATTACAACATCAGGGGCAAACAGTCATTTCATCATCACAAACATCACCAAGGCACAGTCGCTAAGGTCATCACACATGTTATGAAATGCATGAGTGCAGCCCCAACAGTGGGCATAATGCATGTGGTACCACAACCTCCTTTAAACATGGGTCGAAGCCCCAACCTCCTTAAACATGGGCCGAAGCCCCAACCTCCTTAAACATGGGCCGAAGCCCCAACCTCCTTAAAACAATCATGCAAATGAAGTGTATGCAACACCATGCTAATGCACCAAAACACAACCAGCAACAACCGCCTTAAACATCATATCGACATCAAATAATACTAACAACATCGTCCGAGCACAACCTCCCATTACTCTAGGCCGAAGCCTCAACCTCCTTTAAATTCTAAGTACAACCTCCTATCACTCGATAACCTCCTTCAAATGCAAAACCTAAGACAACCACCCATTTATGATTCGGGAGGACCACCTCCTTTAACGACACCAAAAACAACCACCTTTAATGACTTCAAAAACAACCCCGACACCCGAACACCGGGACATCAATCACTAAATACCGGGAGTACCGAAAACCACCAGAGACACCCGACGACACCAGGGGCGTCAACACATCAAGACAGTACCAAGGACATCACTTTTTCAAAAGGGCAATTTCACCAAAATGCCGGAGACACGACAACGTTTCCCAAAACGACAACACACACTAGTTCACTCAAACCTCAGTAATTTTCCAGAAAAATAATACCTTCTGCCCAAAAATAGAATATTCAGATGGGCCTCTGAATAATCTTTCCAAAACATCTCGGAACGTCCCGATCGGACTCCCGAGTCAAAAGATATTTAGAAAACAAATTTGGGAACAACAGCGACACCCTGGGCTACGCGAACACGGCAGCCAGAATTCGGCGAATTAGTTAAAATAGTAAACGACATCGGATTTCAACAAACGACCCCTCTACGGAAACCTGAGAATGTCTAGTTCCTGACTATGGTTTTCTTTTTTCGAAACAATGAGCCAATTAGTACAGTTTCAACAAACAAGTATCAGGGTTCAGAAAACGGAACAGCCACCATGACCTAACTTGTGGCACCTCTAGAATGATCAAAACTCAACCAAAAGACATGGGGTTTGTGCCCAAACGAAGGAAATTGAATCTAGTTTTCAAAGAGACAGGAACCATTCAAAACGGAGTTCAGATGAAAACGTTATAACCGAAATACCAAACCTAGACACAGAATTACTCCAGGATATTTTCCTAAATTGTGATACCTATATCTCGAGCCACACGACTCCAATTTCAATCAAACCAGTGCCAAATTAAAGATAAATAAGTCTAGTTTCTAAAATAGTAAACCACACAATTTTTGGACAACCTGAACAGACGTAGCATCAAAAAGAACGAACCTGTATCCAGAATTTCCCAACAGTAAGTTTTAACACCATAATACACCAATTTTATATGTAATCCTCAAGAATTCTAGGAACCAATAAATCACCAATTATTTCCAGCCACACGTATTCAAGATCCACCCAAGAATCAATTTCAACAATCCAAATCAAGATCCATGAACATCATATACATAGCAAGGGTCCAATTAATTTTCAAGATTCAATAACATAACAACACATTATTTAACACCATCAATATATATTCAGCCACTTTAAACAAACATCAAACATGCAAGAAACATCATAGATCTATCCCCACATAGTACCCATCATGTAAGCCCATTAGGTTAGAGAATCCCCCCTTACCTCTTAGTTAGATGAGCACTAAACCTCTTTGATCAAGCACCAATGAAATTCGTAGCTCTCCTCCTTCTTAGACACCAACAAGTTCCTCTTCTCTTCTCCTTGAGCCACACGAACCCTCTCTCTTCCCTCTTCTTGAAGTTTCGCCTCCCTCTCTCAAGCTTGCCTCCCTCTTTCTAATTTCTCCTAAGCTACGTGAATGCCTACTCTAAAACCCTAGGTTGGCTTCATGTAACATGCCTATGTCATGGATCCATGATCCATGGGTTTTCCCTCATCACTTAACCCAATTGGATAGTTTAATGGTAGCACCTCCTAATTAACTAAGTGAACCCCTCCACTGAATAAATACCTCCTCAATTATATCTTCTACTAATTAAACCACCCATTATTATTCATATCACCCAAATCCTATTTTATTAATTAAATTCTACCACCTAAACCTCATTTAATTAATTAAATAAACAACCTAATATTTTTGGGCTGTTACAGCTACAGCATATCACCCCCAAACCAGTGGCGAGGCAGAAGTATCAAACAGAGAGATCAAGAGGATACTGGAGAAAATGGTTGGTCCAGCTAGGAAGGAATGGGCAGTACAACTAGATGATGCACTATGGGCTTACAGAACATCCTACAAGACTCCTTTGGGCATGTCTCCATATAGACTTGTTTATGGTAAGGCCTGTCACCTACCCGTGGAGCTGCAACACAAGTCACATTGGGCCATCAAGAAACTCAACTTTGATCATGGCAAGGCAGGAACAGCAAGATTGCTGCAACTGAATGACTTGGAAGAAATTAGGCACTTTGCCTATGAGAATGCTGAAATTTACAAAGAGAAAACCAAGGCATGGCATGATCAAAGAATCCAAAAGAGGGACCTCAAATAAGATGATCAAGTCTTGTTGTTCAATTCAAGACTTAAGCTATTCCCTGGAAAGCTCAAGTCAAGATGGTCTGGTCCATTTAAACTTGTCAAAATATACCCCCATGGGGCAATGGATCTGTATGGTGAGGCCACAAACACCACCTTCAAGGTCAATGGGCAAAGAGTCAAGCAATATTTTGGTGAACAAATTGAAAGGCAAAAGTTCACCATTGATCTTCAAGATCCTTAACAAACGTAGGAAAAGTCAGGCCGAGGACTCTTAAACTAAGCGCTTCTGGGAGGCAACCAACAATTTTGAAACTAAATCATTAGTTATTTGTCAATTGTTTTTATTATTGTTGCAGGAAATTTTGAAGCTGCAGAAATGCTATAGCCTTAGCTATAGCATGAGATGCTATAGCATTGCTCATAGCACTCATCAGAAAAAGCACAAGTCAAAGTGATGAGGTGGCTTGGGCAGTCCAATCTCAACTGCTCTGCACATATTTGAACAGCACGCAAACCTTCTCTCTCCTGCCTTGAATGCACAGTAACGGTCACTTCAAGCTTTCCCAACTCCCCACACCTCACCATGTTACACCTTAACTCATAACTGCCCACACCACACTTCATTCTTATCATTTTCAACCTCTCATCATCGTAACTTCCGCAAGCAAATCCCCTAAATTTTCATCTCATCTCTCAAACCCAGAAACACCTCACTCAAAACTCAAAAATGGTGAAGAAATCTGATGGAAACAAACCTCCCAGGGCAACAAAAACACAACCCGAGTCCAATTCCTCAAAAACTCAACCTCCCTCAAAAACTCAAAAATCACCATCAAAGCCTACAACACCTATTGGCCCAAACAAGAAATTTTGGAGCATGGACTTCATAGCTGAAAGAGGCTTCAAATCTGGGAAGCAATCCCCTTCTTTCGCATCAACCATTGAAGCACTTGGATGGGAGAACCTCACACAGCACCGTAAGTCATTTATTCCACCATTAGTGAGGGAATTCTATGCAGGAATCCTAGAACCTGCAGAAGGACATGCACCAACATACTCCGTCGTAAGAAATGTTAGGGTTCCCTTTGATGCTCATGCAATCAACGATTGGTACGGATTAGGGTACCATGGAACAACCTTTGAGAAAAAGGCCAAAATTTGGGGAAAGACAAAAGGTGGAACTGAAGAACAGGATATTTTTAAACAACTCACCATGGGAGAAATTTGGAACTGAGTTCAAGGTGAAAAAGAACTATCTTATTGATGAGGCAAGCATGTGGTTCAACTTTGTGAGGCACTCAATCTTGCCTACTGCCCACACAACCACAGTGGAGAAAGAGAGGTTGATCTTAATTGACACAATCATGAAAGGAGAGAATGTGGATATAGGAAGACTGATATCCAGGGAGATCCTTGCATGCAAGCTAAAACCAGTGGGTAATCTCTATTTCCCTTGTTTAATTACTGAATTGTGTATTAAGGCTGAAGTTGAGATTGAGAGAAAAGAGGAAAGAAGAACCCCTACCGGACCTTTCCCAACTGAATTCAAGGCAAGACAGAAGCCTGCTGCTATAGCATTAGGTGATGGCTCCATGTTACAGCACCTGAGGCTATAGCAGCAAGCTGTCTGGAAATTCATGAAGGAACCTTATGACTAAGAACATGCAATGTTTAAGGAACTGACCAAGGGGAAGAGGACTATGGATCCACCTCAGTTCCCTGAGCGGGTTCTGGAAGAAGAAACAGAACAAGAGACTGAAACATAAAAGTAGCCCACTGATGGAATGACCCCAGAAAAGAAGAAGTTCCTTATGAAGAAGCCCACTAAGAAGCCAATAGTTGAGGAAGAATCTGAGGAAACTGAGGAAGATGAGGAAGAAAGGAAAAGGATGAACAAGGAAGTAGTGAGTGAGGAGGAAAGTGAAAAAACTGAGATTGAAGAAATTGAGACTGAGAAAACTTTAGAAACAGACCACCCAGAACAAAACACACCAACACCCCCCACCCACACCATAATTACACCACCATCATCACCCAAAATCCCCACTCCACCACCCAAAGAACGTACACCAATCCCACAACCAGCAAATGAACCTACTTCCCCATTGCCAACCCCTCCACCTGGCCCTGCAACCACCACAAAGGCTATAGCAGCAGAGGCTATAGCATCTGAGGCTATAGCACCTCCCCACACAACCTGTAACGCCCTAAAATAATTTAATTTATTAATTAATTAAGTTATTTGAGGGATTACAATATTTATTTAAGTGGAATAATTAAAGTATAATTGTTTTATTTTAGGAGGTGAAAAGAATTAAGAAGGGTGGTGTAAAATGGGCCCAAGTCAATTAGTGACCCAAGCCCGTTCCTAAAACCCCCAAAACCCTATGGAGGGGTCTCATTGCGCATTCCACAGAAGAAACAAAAGAAACGAAAATCAGAGAGGGAGAGAGGAAGAAGTCGCGACGGCTAGCAAGGAAAGAGGGAAGGAGAATTGTTCATCTTGGCTTTAGGTAATGTGCTTCTTTGATCCTTCTCTTCGATTTTTCTTTCTCTTGCAAGTGTTGTAGTTTGAATCCCTCATTATCTATTGTTGTTGTCTTCTCCATGACCTTAGTGAGGCCACGGTTTGCGTAAGAGGAGGAGGAGGGGCTGCTGCGATTTTTGGTGACCTTGGCTCGTCGTGTTGCGGGGTTTTGTACGTGACTCATTCATCGTTGTTTCGGTCATACGAATTCGAGGTAAGGGTGAGCGTTTTCAATTTAATGTAATTGGGTGTATGGTGGGTTTGTGGGTTTTTGGTGGTGGTTGAATTCGAATTTGATAGGTTAAGAGGAATGATGGATTGAAATATTATTAATGATATGCGAATTGCCCTAGGAGATGAAATAGATGAATTGCGATTTTTTTTAGTGAATGGGGTGTGGATAAATTTGATGTTTGGTGAATTGTTGGTGTTGAATGGCAACTTTGATAAATTGAGGGGTATGTGTATGAATATTTGAATGATACCAAGAAATTAAAATTTCACTATGTTGCTGTTTTTTTTAATAGTTATGTTGCTGTTTTGCAGAACTTATGTTGCTGTTTTTCAAAATAGTTATGTTGCTGTTTTGCAGAATTTATATTGCTGTTTTTCAAATAGTCATGTGCTGTTATGCAGAATTTTATTGTTGCTGTTTTTCAAATAGTTATGTTGCTGTTATGCAGAATTTATGTTGCTGTTTTTTAAAATAGTTATGTTGCTGTTATGCAGAATTTATGTTGCTGTTTTTCAAATAGTCATGTGCTGTTATGCAGAATTTTATTGTTGCTGTTTTTCAAATAATTATGTTGCTGTTTTGCAGAATTTATATTGCTGTTTTTCTATAAAAATATATGTGCTGTTGCTGTTTTATTAAAATAAAAGAGGTGCTGTTTTTCCTCCACAAAAATCGTGAAGCCTTGCTGTTTTTCTTCAAAAATAAATATGTGTTGTTGCTGAAATTTCTACCAAGAAAGGGTGCTGTTTTTCTTTAAAATAAATACATGCTGTGGTTGCTGTTTTCTTCAAAAATAAATATGCGATTTTGCTGTTTCCTTCAAAAAGAAATTATGTGCTGTAATGCTGTTTTTCTTAGAAAATAAGGTGCTGTTTTTATGAAGTAATGGGCTGCTGTCATGCTGTTTTTCTACAAATAAATAATGCTGTTTTAATCGAGTAATGGTGCTGTTTTATAAATAAAATGATGTTGCTGTTGCTGTTTCTTTTGATTAAAAAGGCTGCCGTTTTATAAATAAGAAGTGTTGTTTCTCAAATTTTAAAGAAGTTGTTACATGAACTTTAAATATGATGTTTCATGATGATGTTGTGATAAATTGTGACGAACATGATGAGTTCACTTGATGAGTGTGTTTTATGATGACGATGACGAGTACTACAAGTGAGTGATTTTGGTGTTTTGCACATGTGTCCATAGTGTCTCATAGCATGTGCATCTTATGACGAATAGGCTTCGGCCTCTTAGTGACGGTGTGCCCATAGCGGCTTATTTATGACGAGAAAACAGTGACGGTGTGCCCATAGTGGCTTATTATGACGAGTATGGTACCATCATGCATATGCCCAGGTGTGGGTTGCATCTTCATGCGCATACATTTTTTTTTATGACGAGTGATGTGAATTGTGATTTTTTTTTTTGGTTTTGTGTGTAATGACGATGAAGTTGATATTAATGATGATGTTGTGTGATAGTTTGCTCATATTACTCTGCTGTATGCTTAATTATATTTTGTTGAAAATTCTCACCCCTTCTGCTTGGAATGTTGCTCTATTGTGGCAACGCTGCAGGTGACTCCGATTGAAGGACATGCTGCCTTCCTTTATAGCTGTTGAGATGTTTTGGGTCGCTCTCTGATATTGTAACACCTAGGGGGCGGGGTTGAAGTTGATAATTTATTTAACTAGCTGTTTAATGATTTTATGGATGTTTTGAGGCGTGTTTGAGTGACCTTTGTGAGTTATTGCTATTTCCGCTGTGATGAGATTATTTTGAAGTTTAACTTTTGCGATGACTGCGTTGGTGCATAAATTTTAATGGCGAAGGCGATGAGTTTTTATAAATGAAGATGTGACATTTCTTTCCTACTAATTAAATATTATTTTCGAAAATGAAAGTACTCTGATAATGACGTGCACATTAAGGGGTAGAAAAGGGGTGTTACATTAGTGGTATCAGAGCAGTTCGGTCTGTCCGGCCGGTGGTCAAGTTGTCAAGTTGAGTAGCATTTGAGTCTGGTTACTCGTATCTAAATTTTGTTTTCTGTTGCAGTACTAGAATGGCAGGACGGAACGATGCTGCACTTGCTGCTGCGTTGCAGGCTATAGCTGGAGTTGTGGGTAACATACCCAATGCTATTGGTGATGGGACGCGTAGTTTGGCTACGTTCCAGCGTGAGAACCCTCCTGCTTTTGAAGGCGTGTATAATCCTGATGGTGCCCTTGAGTGGCTAAGTGAGATGGAGCGGATCTTCCGCGTTATGGATTGCACCGATGCTCAGAAGGTTCGCTATGGCACACATATGTTGAAGAAAGAGGCTTATGATTGGTGGAGGACGACTAGTCAGGGGTTGACGGCTGCCAATGAGGAGATTACCTGGGCTGTGTTTGAGAGAGAATTCAAGAGAAAGTACTACCCGGAGGATGTCCGCGGGAAGAAGGAGGTTGAGTTTCTAAGACTTGAACAAGGTAACATGACTGTAACTGAGTATGCTGCAAAATTTACTGAGCTGTCTAAGTTTTACCCTCATTATGATAGAGAGGGTGCGGAGTTCTCCAAATGCATCAAATTTGAAAATGGGTTGCGTGCTGACATTAAGAGGGCCATAGGGTACCAGCAAATTCGTGTGTTTCCATTGTTGGTTAATAGCGCCAGAATTTTTGAGGAGGACAATAATTCTTTCTCCAGAGTCATGAAAGAAAAACAAAAGAATTTCTCAAGTCGTGGTAAGCCATATGAGGCGCCTGCTGGTAAGGGTAGGGCTTTTGTTTGGAATGACCGATGTGAGGAGAGCTTCAATGAGTTGAAGAAGAGGTTGACTACGTCTCCGGTGTTGACCCTGCCTAATCCGGTTGAACCGTTTGTGGTTTATTGTGATGCGTCTAAGATGGGATTGGGTGGTGTGCTTATGCAGAATGGGAAAGTGATCGCTTATGCGTCGAGGCAATTGAGAATTCATGAAAAGAATTACCCTACTCACGACTTAGAACTTGCTGCTGTGGTATTCGCATTGAAAATTTGGAGACATTACTTGTATGGATCGAGATTTGAGGTGTTCAGTGATCACAAGAGTTTACGGTATCTGTTCGACCAGAAAGAATTGAATATGAGGCAGCGCCGGTGGTTAGAGCTATTGAAAGATTATGATTTTGAATTGAGTTATCACCCGGGCAAAGCGAATGTGGTTGCGGATGCTCTGAGTCGGAAGACTTTGCACATGTCGGCATTGATGGCTAGAGAGCTTGAGTTAATTGAGCAATTCAGGGACATGAGTTTAGTGTGTGAAGTTACGCCTCAGAGTGTCAGGTTGGGTATGTTGAAAATTGGCAATGATTTTATGGCTGGTATCCGAGAGGCGCAGAAATTAGATGTGAAATTAGTTGATCTGATGAGTGGGATCGGTCAGTCTGAGAATGAAGACTTCGTGATAGATGCGCAAAATGTATTGAGGTATCGTGGAAGAATTTGTGTTCCCGAAGATGAGGAAATGAGAAAGGCAATTCTTGAGGAAGGGCATAAGAGTAAGTTGAGTATCCATCCTGGAGCGACGAAGATGTACCAAGATCTGAAGAAGATGTTCTGGTGGCCTGGGTTGAAGCGCGATGTGGCGCAGTTTGTGTATTCGTGCTTGACCTGTCAGAAATCGAAAGTCGAGCATCAGAAGCCTGCGGGAATGATGCAACCGTTGAATGTTCCAGAGTGGAAGTGGGATAGTATCTCCATGGATTTTGTGACCGGGTTACCCAATACGGTGAGAGGGCATGATTCAATTTGGGTGGTTGTGGATAGATTGACGAAGTCGGCTCATTTTATTCCTATCGGTATTAAGTATCCAGTGTCGAGATTGGCTGAAATCTACATTCAGGTGATTGTGAAGCTGCATGGGGTTCCTTTGTGCATTGTGTCTGATAGGGACCCAAGGTTCACTTCGGAATTTTGGAGTAGTTTACAGAAGGAGTTGGGGTCGAAATTGAGGTTGAGTTCAGCTTATCATCCTCAGATTGATGGGCAGACAGAAAGGACAATCCAATCATTGGAAGACCTGCTGAGATCATATGTACTAGAGCAGGGAGGTGCGTGGGATACTCATCTCCCGTTAATTGAGTTCACCTACAACAACAGCTATCATTCCAGTATCGGGATGGCGCCGTTTGAGGCGTTGTATGGTCGGAGGTGTAGGACTCCGGTGTGTTGGTACGAGACTGGGGAAAGTTTAGTACTTGGACCTGAGCTAGTCAGAGAGACTACTGAGAAGGTAAAGATGATCCGGGAGAAAATGAAAGCGTCGCAGAGTCGGCAGAAGAGCTACCATGATAAGAGAAGGAAAGATTTAGAATTTGAAGCCGGTGACCACGTATTCTTGAGGGTCACCCCTATGACTGGTGTTGGTCGAGCACTGAAATCTAAAAAGTTGACTCCTCGATTCATCGGGCCGTATCAGATTACGGAGAGAGTTGGAAATGTTGCATATCGGGTGGCCTTACCACCTAACCTTTCGAACTTGCACGACGTGTTTCACGTATCGCAGCTTCGGAAGTATGTTGCGGATCCTTCTCATGTGATTCAACTAGATGATGTAGAGGTGCGGGACAATCTCACCGTGGAGACTATGCCAGTTAGAATTGACGACCGTGAGGTTGTAACACCACGTTAATTTCTAACTTGTAGAAATTACCGAAGTGCACTACTGGCATACATCAGAGTAACTTCCTTTTTAAATACTGAACACATACTAAGACTCGATGCTAAAAGCCCATCAAGTTCGCTTACATAACTGAACATAATATACATAAAGCGGTCCTTACACCCTCAACTAGTGTTCAGTACTCAAAACCGAAAGTCTGCGGAAGCGATTTACAACTTAAAAACATAAGTCGTATCATCGTACATCTAAGAAACTGAATACAAAATACAGAGATACAAGGGAAACTGAAATACAAGACATAAAGAAATAAGGATAGCGGCTGCTCCTCATGCATCTTCATATCCGTGCCTCACGGTCTTCAATTTCCCCTGCTTAACTGAAAAACAACAACAATGGATTGGGTGAGACAACTTGTCTCAGTGAGTTCTATCGCGACCCCTTACTAAAAGCCTCTCGGTTCAATTATGCTTGATTCATTATTCTGATTCTAACTCATAGTCCTCAAAATTGACTATGTGGCTAACTAACTGAAGTTGTCCTTATAACCCTTAAGCCGGTTACAAGACGCAACTCATAAACTGAACTAAACGTTGTCCTCATAACCCTTAAGCCGGTTACAAGAAACAACGCATAAACTGAACTGATATTTTAGCGTGTCACCGGTCACTTGGCATAATAAGCTTCCGGTGAACCCGTCCCCACTAATCGGCTGGGTCCCTGATGGGGCCTAGGTTCATAGGGCTCATGACTTCCCCTCCCCTAGCACACTAAACTGAAATAGGGTCGTCACCCTAACTGAACTGATGTATATATTTTAATATACCTGAACTGAACTGAACAATGAACTTAACATAACAATAACTTAACAATAAACTGAACATAATCATGAACTCAACTTAACATGAACTGATCCTAACATAAACTTATTACTAACGTGATCTAATTACTAACTTAGTCTAATTATTAAGTGATCTCTCATGGATTACTAAGTTTGCTAACTTATCTTATCAATCTTACTAAACCAGTCAATCCAGCACAATACATCAAACACAAATTCATAACATGAAATCAATGATCAATCACATGAGCATTCACTTAACCTGAACGTAATCCAAACACAACCAATCATATGGTACTAACATAACTTAAATCCAATCACAGTCAATTACCACTCAATTCAGGGCAATTCAATTATATTAACATTGGGGAAGGTGGAAGGAAGGATTAGAAAGCAATTGGAATCGTTTGGAATGATTTAAAACGCTTTCTAAAAGAGGCAACCCGAAGACCACGCACGACCCGTGCGCCCATACACACGATCCGTGCGTGACTATCATTTATTGTATCATTCCGTTCCGATCCCGAATTACTTTCCGATCAACACTACCACTTCAGTCATACCAAACACGTAGAATTACAGTGTTCCCATCCTAGGGGAAACTTGGGGAGTGGATTAGAAGGGACTTAGGACCAATCGGAACGACTTAGAACGTATTTCAAAATGTTGCATCAGAGAGATACGCATGGTCCGTGCGCCTTGGCACACGACCCGTGCGCGTTTTCAAAAACAGCACCAGTGGTTCCAGAATCTCACGCACGACCCGTGCCCATAGGCACACGGTCCGTGCGTGACTAACAGTGTTTCAGAAAAACAGTTTTTTCGCGTTTTCTTTTCTATTCCGATCGTTCCCATGTCCATTCCGATTCACCTTCAAACTCAATAACACATGATTTAACAATCCTAGTGAGTATAGAACTCACCTCTTTGAAGACAGCAAACGATTCACACTGAGACTCAAGAACACGATCACTCGGCAACTCACGAACTCTTCTATGCGAAACCCAGATTTCCTAGTGTATGAATCAGAACCCAGAAACTGAATGGCTCCTAGGTTGCTTCCAATTCGTAATCAGGCTTCAGAATTTGGTTCTTATGCACTCTAATTGGACATGCAAGTGACAGACATGGTGTTTGGCCAAGTGGAGCTCAAGGTGGTCTTCAATGGTGGAATGTGGTGGAGGTGGAGGGTGGCCACGATTTTGGTAGCAGTAGAATGAGGAAGAGAATACGATTTTGTTGGTATGGTTAGATCACACATGCATTGCACATTTTTGGAATTCTCTTCTCTTCTCCTCCCTCACCCTCTCGCCCTCTCTCCTCTCCTTCTTGTTTCAGATTTTCTGGAAATGAAGAATGAGGTGATTCTATTCTTGGTTTCAGCTGGAGGTATATATATATATAGGCTAGGTAAAAGACTACTATATCCCTCACTTAAACTTTTCATTCCTCATGACTCCTCACCATTCTAATTACCCTACTTGACATAATTAATATCAGTTTAGCACACAATTTATATAGTAATTAAATCAAGCAATCCACTATCAATTTATTTTATTTCTAATCAAGAATAGAATTCACAAAATAATAATTCACACCAAATTATTTAAATAGTGAAAATTAGGGATATTACAATCACCCCAACTTTTAAAAATTTTGTCCTCAAAATTGGACTAAGAAATACCTTTCGCCGAACTGTCTTCAGCCTTGCCCTTCTGAGCGTCCAACACATAGATTCTTCCACGGGCGGGAGTAGAATTCTCCTCTCGATTCCTCTTCTTCGTCGGGCATTCGTTAGCATAATGCCCTTCTTCCTTACAGTAGTAACACACAGTGGATCCCAGACGACACTCTCCAGTGTGAGGCCTCCCGCATTTCGGACACTTACCGGACCTTAGTAGTTCGGATGCTGTAGCTTGCTTTCCTTTGTTGGAGTTACCTTTTGGCTCCTCACTTGGGGTTGGCAATTCCGATGCCTTTTTCTTTTCCTTCCGATATGCTTTCCTTTCCTCATACATCCTATTGAGATCTGCCTCTGTAACATAAGCTTGCTGCACCAATCCAGCGTAACTGGTCATAGCATAAGAGCTAAGACCTTGGGCCACATCAGCACGAAGACTTGCCCTATACATCTGCATCTTCCACTCATCATTCGGAGCATGCTTTGCCAACTGATAGAACTGCGACAACCTTTCGAACTTGGCGGTGAACTCACCCACCGACATCTCTCCTTGTCTCAGGTTGATAAACTCGGCTTGTTTACTTAACTTCATCACCGGAGGGAAGAAGTGACCAATAAACATCTCCTTGAAGTTAACCCAGGTAACAGGAGTTCCCTGATTCACCATCAATTCATGAGCATTGGTCCACCAGGTTTGAGCATCTTCCTCGAGCATATGGGCGGCAAAGAGAACCTTCTCTTCTTCGCTGCATTGAAGAGTCCTAAAAATCTTCTCCATCGAATCCAACCAGAAATGTGATACCATCACCTCAGGCCCTCCTTTGAAACTTTGGGGATTCATCTTCTGGAAACGAAAGTAAGCCCTATTCGGATCTTCCAGAGGAGGTTGTTGAACATTCGGTTGTTGTTGATCCATCCTCTCTTGATGCATCTGGGCCATTTGAGCCATCTGCTGCTGCTGCATTTGCATCATGTCATTCATCATCTTCTGTTGCGTCTCGATGACATTCTGTATCCATTCGGTATGAGGATCAATAGGGACGCTTCTCCTACTTCCACCAGCCATGATTCTGCGAAATATGCACAAAGTGTTTAGTTGATCAGGCTAAACGTCTAATAGCATACTAAGAGGAATCACACTTAGAGGACTTAAGAGACTCAAGATTCTAAGCCCGACTAGGTCGAACTGCTCTGATACCAATTGTAACACCCCGTTAATTTCTAACTTGTAGAAATTACCGAAGTGCACTACTGGCATACATCAGAGTAACTTCCTTTTTAAATACTGAACACATACTAAGACTCGATGCTAAAAGCCCATCAAGTTCGCTTACATAACTGAACATAATATACATAAAGCGGTCCTTACACCCTCAACTAGTGTTCAGTACTCAAAACCGAAAGTCTGCGGAAGCGATTTACAACTTAAAAACATAAGTCGTATCATCGTACATCTAAGAAACTGAATACAAAATACAGAGATACAAGGGAAACTGAAATACAAGACATAAAGAAATAAGGATAGCGGCTGCTCCTCATGCATCTTCATATCCGTGCCTCACGGTCTTCAACTTCCCCTGCTTAACTGAAAAACAACAACAATGGATTGGGTGAGACAACTTGTCTCAGTGAGTTCTATCGCGACCCCTTACTAAAAGCCTCTCGGTTCAATTATGCTTGATTCATTATTCTGATTCTAACTCATAGTCCTCAAAATTGACTATGTGGCTAACTAACTGAAGTTGTCCTTATAACCCTTAAGCCGGTTACAAGACGCAACTCATAAACTGAACTAAACGTTGTCCTCATAACCCTTAAGCCGGTTACAAGAAACAACACATAAACTGAACTGATATTTTAGCGTGTCACCGGTCACTTGGCATAATAAGCTTCCGGTGAACCCGTCCCCACTAATCGGCTGGGTCCCTGATGGGGCCTAGGTTCATAGGGCTCATGACTTCCCCTCCCCTAGCACACTAAACTGAAATAGGGTCGTCACCCTAACTGAACTGATGTATATATTTTAATATACCTGAACTGAACTGAACAATGAACTTAACATAACAATAACTTAACAATAAACTGAACATAATCATGAACTCAACTTAACATGAACTGATCCTAACATAAACTTATTACTAACGTGATCTAATTACTAACTTAGTCTAATTATTAAGTGATCTCTCATGGATTACTAAGTTTGCTAACTTATCTTATCAATCTTACTAAACCAGTCAATCCAGCACAATACATCAAACACAAATTCATAACATGAAATCAATGATCAATCACATGAGCATTCACTTAACCTGAACGTAATCCAAACACAACCAATCATATGGTACTAACATAACTTAAATCCAATCACAGTCAATTACCACTCAATTCAGGGCAATTCAATTATATTAACATTGGGGAAGGTGGAAGGAAGGATTAGAAAGCAATTGGAATCGTTTGGAATGATTTAAAACGCTTTCTAAAAGAGGCAACCCGAAGACCACGCACGACCCGTGCGCCCATACACACGATCCGTGCGTGACTATCATTTATTGTATCATTCCGTTCCGATCCCGAATTACTTTCCGATCAACACTACCACTTCAGTCATACCAAACACGTAGAATTACAGTGTTCCCATCCTAGGGGAAACTTGGGGAGTGGATTAGAAGGGACTTAGGACCAATCGGAACGACTTAGAACGTATTTCAAAATGTTGCATCAGAGAGATACGCACGGTCCGTGCGCCTTGGCACACGACCCGTGCGCGTTTTCAAAAACAGCACCAGTGGTTCCAGAATCTCACGCACGACCCGTGCCCATAGGCACACGGTCCGTGCGTGACTAACAGTGTTTCAGAAAAACAGTTTTTTCGCGTTTTCTTTTCTATTCCGATCGTTCCCATGTCCATTCCGATTCACCTTCAAACTCAATAACACATGATTTAACAATCCTAGTGAGTATAGAACTCACCTCTTTGAAGACAGCAAATGATTCACACTGAGACTCAAGAACACGATCACTCGGCAACTCACGAACTCTTCTATTTCGCTCCAAATGCACACTCATGCGAAACCCAGATTTCCTAGTGTATGAATCAGAACCCAGAAACTGAATGGCTCCTAGGTTGCTTCCAATTCGTAATCAGGCTTCAGAATTTGGTTCTTATGCACTCTAATTGGACATGCAAGTGACAGACATGGTGTTTGGCCAAGTGGAGCTCAAGGTGGTCTTCAATGGTGGAATGTGGTGGAGGTGGAGGGTGGCCACGATTTTGGTAGCAGTAGAATGAGGAAGAGAATACGATTTTGTTGGTATGGTTAGATCACACATGCATTGCACATTTTTGGAATTCTCTTCTCTTCTCCTCCCTCACCCTCTCGCCCTCTCTCCTCTCCTTCTTGTTTCAGATTTTCTGGAAATGAAGAATGAGGTGATTCTATTCTTGGTTTCAGCTGGAGGTATATATATATATAGGCTAGGTAAAAGACTACTATATCCCTCACTTAAACTTTTCATTCCTCATGACTCCTCACCATTCTAATTACCCTACTTGACATAATTAATATCAATTTAGCACACAATTTATATAGTAATTAAATCAAGCAATCCACTATCAATTTATTTTATTTCTAATCAAGAATAGAATTCACAAAATAATAATTCACACCAAATTATTTAAATAGTGAAAATTGGGGATATTACAGAGGTAAAAGTGTTAAGAGGCAAAGAGATTAATTTAGTGAAAGTGGTTTGGTTGGGAGCCGTGGGCGAGAGCATGACGTGGGAATTGGAAAGTAAGATGAAAGAAGCCTATCCAGAGTTATTTGATTCAGGTAATTTCGAGGACGAAACTCTCTAAGTGGGGGAGAGTTGTAACGCCCTAAAATAATTTAATTTATTAATTAATTAAGTTATTTGAGGGATTACAATATTTATTTAAGTGGAATAATTAAAGTATAATTGTTTTATTTTAGGAGGTGAAAAGAATTAAGAAGGGTGGTGTAAAATGGGCCCAAGTCAATTAGTGACCCAAGCCCGTTCCTAAAACCCCCAAAACCCTATGGAGGGGTCTCATTGCGCATTCCACAGAAGAAAGAAAAGAAACGAAAATCAGAGAGGGAGAGAGGAAGAAGTCGCGACGGCTAGCAAGGAAAGAGGGAAGGAGAATTGTTCATCTTGGCTTTAGGTAATGTGCTTCTTTGATCCTTCTCTTCGATTTTTCTTTCTCTTGCAAGTGTTGTAGTTTGAATCCCTCATTATCTATTGTTGTTGTCTTCTCCATGACCTTAGTGAGGCCACGGTTTGCGTAAGAGGAGGAGGAGGGGCTGCTGCGATTTTTGGTGACCTTGGCTCGTCGTGTTGCGGGGTTTTGTACGTGACTCATTCATCGTTGTTTCGGTCATACGAATTCGAGGTAAGGGTGAGCGTTTTCAATTTAATGTAATTGGGTGTATGGTGGGTTTGTGGGTTTTTGGTGGTGGTTGAATTCGAATTTGATAGGTTAAGAGGAATGATGGATTGAAATATTATTAATGATATGCGAATTGCCCTAGGAGATGAAATAGATGAATTGCGATTTTTTTTAGTGAATGGGGTGTGGATAAATTTGATGTTTGGGGAATTGTTGGTGTTGAAAGGCAACTTTGATAAATTGAGGGGTATGTGTATGAATATTTGAATGATACCAAGAAATTAAAATTTCACTATGTTGCTGTTTTTTTTAATAGTTATGTTGCTGTTTTGCAGAACTTATGTTGCTGTTTTTCAAAATAGTTATGTTGCTGTTTTACAGAATTTATATTGCTGTTTTTCAAATAGTCATGTGCTGTTATGCAGAATTTTATTGTTGCTGTTTTTCAAATAGTTATGTTGCTGTTATGCAGAATTTATGTTGCTGTTTTTCAAAATAGTTATGTTGCTGTTATGCAGAATTTATGTTGCTGTTTTTCAAATAGTCATGTGCTGTTATGCAGAATTTTATTGTTGCTGTTTTTCAAATAATTATGTTGCTGTTTTGCAGAATTTATATTGCTGTTTTTCTATAAAAATATATGTGCTGTTGCTGTTTTATTAAAATAAAAGAGGTGCTGTTTTTCCTCCACAAAAATCGTGAAGCCTTGCTGTTTTTCTTCAAAAATAAATATGTGTTGTTGCTGAAATTTCTACCAAGAAAGGGTGCTGTTTTTCTTAAAAATAAATACATGCTGTGGTTGCTGTTTTCTTCAAAAATAAATATGCGATGTTGCTGTTTCCTTCAAAAAGAAATTATGTGCTGTAATGCTGTTTTTCTTAGAAAATAAGGTGCTGTTTTTATGAAGTAATGGGCTGCTGTCATGCTGTTTTTCTACAAATAAATAATGCCGTTTTAATCGAGTAATGGTGCTGTTTTATAAATAAAATGATGTTGCTGTTGCTGTTTCTTTTGATTAAAAAGGCTGCCGTTTTATAAATAAGAAGTGTTGTTTCTCAAATTTTAAAGAAGTTGTTACGCGAACTTTAAATATGATGTTTCATGATGATGTTGTGATAAATTGTGACGAACATGACGAGTTCACTTGATGAGTGTGTTTTATGATGACGATGACGAGTACTACAAGTGAGTGATTTTGGTGTTTTGCACATGTGTCCATAGTGTCTCATAGCATGTGCATCTTATGACGAATAGGCTTCGGCCTCTTAGTGACGGTGTGCCCATAGCGGCTTATTTATGACGAGAAAACAGTGACGGTGTGCCCATAGTGGCTTATTATGACGAGTATGGTACCATCATGCATATGCCCAGGTGTGGGTTGCATCTTCATGCGCATACATTTTTTTTTATGACGAGTGATGTGAATTGTGATTTTTTTTTTGGTTTTGTGTGTAATGACGATGAAGTTGATATTAATGATGATGTTGTGTGATAGTTTGCTCATATTACTCTGCTGTATGCTTAATTATATTTTGTTGAAAATTCTCACCCCTTCTGCTAGGAATGTTGCTCTATTGTGGCAACGCTGCAGGTGACTTCGATTGAAGGACATGCTGCCTTCCTTTATAGCTGTTGAGATGTTTTGAGTCGCTCTCTGATACTGTAACACCTAGGGGGCGGGGTTGAAGTTGATAATTTATTTAACTAGCTGTTTAATGATTTTATGGATGTTTTGAGACGTGTTTGAGTGACCTTTGTGAGTTATTGCTATTTCCGCTGTGATGAGATTATTTTGAAGTTTAACTTTTGCGATGACTGCGTTGGTGCATAAATTTTAATGGCGAAGGCGATGAGTTTTTATAAATGAAGATGTGACATTTCTTTCCTACTAATTAAATATTATTTTCAAAAATGAAAGTACTCTCATAATGACGTGCACATTAAGGGGTAGAAAAGGGGTGTTACACAACCAATGACCAATCAGAAAGTGAAACAATAATTTCTGCAGGACAGGAGAAGGAGCAGGAAGCTGAAAAGAACCAAGAAATAGTAATGGAAGAAGCCACAGAAGAAGAATCCCAAGAAGAAGGTGCTGCTAAGAAGGCCTCAATAGCATCAGCTGAGTTGGCCCAGGAAACAACAGCTGAAGCAGAAACAGCAGCAGCAGGCAAGGACCAACAATTATCTGTGGAGCAAGTCTCCAAAAAGTTTGTAGAGGACACCCTTGCATCAATGGGATTGACAGAACAGGCAGAAAGACTGAAGAGAGAGAAGGAAGAGAAGGAAAAAGCTGATGCTGCAGCATCCAGTGCTACAACACCTACTGCAAAAGAGGAAGCACCCCAGCAACCAAAGAAGAAGAAGCAGAAGACAGAAAAGAAACCAGCCCAGAAGCCAAGCAGGATCAGTAGCAGGCTTAAAACTGGGTTAGCAAGAAAATGATCCCTTTTCCTTAGTCCTTTTTAAATTTATTGCTTTAAATAAACCTGTTGGGTGCTATAGCACATGTCCTGCACCCAACAGTTGTGTTAGTTTTAAATTCTGTCTTTGAATCATGCCAAGTATTTTCTATGTTTTGCTGAGATATTTTGCTTAACCCCCTCCCCTAATTCATTTTGAAGGCAGTGAGGACACTGCCAAGTCTTAAGTTTGGGGGAGGAACTTTAGTTATTTTAAATTTCTGTTGAATGTTTGTATGTTTTTTTGTGTCAAGTCAGTAACCCCCTTAGTGTTCACAAAATAATAAAAAAATCTGCATTTTGAATGGGTGAAAAATTTAATGATGATTGAGTGACTGTGTGAAGTAGCCTTGTTTGAATGATAACCAGTTTTATTGCTGCTCCCACACAAACTCTAAGCTTAGGAAGAAAGTTAGTCAGCTAGGAATGAGCTGATGCTAAAGTTAGTCTTGGTTGACCAAGAATGTGTCGAGTTTTCAATAAAAATTGAGAGTAGCATTAGAAGCTATTTTTGGGGGTGCATCGGTTATACTAAGGCTAGGCTTGAAGACTTAGGAAGGTCAGTGTAATTCAATTGTGCCAGAAATTGTAACATCAGTTGTATAACAATGTAGTGCTATAGCATCTCCTCACAAAAAAAATGCTGTGACTAAGCAATGGTTTAAGTTTGGGGGTGTGATAACTCTCCATTTGTAGAGTTATTTATGCACTTCTATTCATAAATCGTTGTGATTTTGCATGCTTAGACTAAGAATTGTGTAAATATTTGTGTTTAATTAGGAAAATGGGAATCAAGATCTGAATTGGAATATATTTGGCACAAATGGTGCCCTTGTGAAATTTCGAATCTTTTCTGTCTTAGTGCTATAGCATAAGGTGCAATAGCATCAGATGCTATAGCATCCTTGTGCGCAGCAGAACTGGGACACACCTGAAGACAGCAGCAGAAAGCAGATCTGCAGTGAATCCTAGTTTGTCCAGTCAGCGCCTCCCTAGTTCCACAATCCATGCTGATGCAGCCACCCTCCTACCACTTGCACTTCACCACTTGTCCACCTTGGGAAGACAACACCTTTAGTTGGTGAAAAGAAGACCCACTTGTTCATCCACTTGCAAGTGTGGGGGGAAAACTCAACTATAAAAGGAAGCCTATCTTCTGCACTTGAAGAGACAATTCTGGAGCACGAAAATTCTCTGGTTTGAGAATAAACATACAAGTAACAAAACTACTTCATTGCACCCATTAAAGATCCTTCCTCAAACCACTTGAAGATTCTGCCAGGTTCATGCTATAGCACTGTCAGCACACCAACACACGCGTGGAAGTTGAAGGAGTGTATCTTCTGGATATTCTTCTTCTATTTCTTGTCTTGGTAATATGAACACCTCTGTTTGTAAGTTGTTGACATTGTTTATCATGAGCTAAACACCTTTTGGTTGGATTGCTAAGCTATGTAATGACTTTCTAATGTGTTAATGATATAATATGTTGATGTATGCATTTTAATCTTTGTGTTTAAATATTTCCAAACCTGTTTTGGTACTGGCCAACTAAAATAGGTAGATTCATGAATTCAGACATGGTTCATGGAAAGATCTCAAGATTAATATGAGTGAGTGGTTGTTTTAAAGACATTTAGAACAATCCTTGCCCAAACCTAGACATAGGAGGGCTTAGTTCATAGAGTGAACACTATGGGTTCCTTAATATGCAAAGGTGAACTTACTTGAAGCCTAGACATAGGATCTTGTCACGAAACCTTGGTGAAAGTGACCGAAAGGCACGCAGCTTATGCTATAGCACTCAATGTTATAGCATCAGATGCTATAGCATTAACACAGAAGAGAAACATACTAAGCAAAAGCAGTCCAACTAATCCTTTACCATTAAGGTTCCATATTTGTTTCTTAAGCAATTTATCTCCTTATTTCATTATTCTCAATATTGTGACTTATTTTATACACTAAATTCCTGAGATATTCCAACTATAAATTAAGAACAATCCCTGTGGGTTCGACCTTTCTTTCTACTATATTACTTGTGTGACTGCGTATACTTGCGTATAAAATATCCACAACAGATACCTTACAAGGTTTCTTCGATTAAGAACCCCCACAAAGAAAAGGTTAGAACTTATGTTCCACCTTCTCAATCTCCTGTCGAGAAATGGGTTCATTCTGGTGGGAGAAGTACTGGGTATTATCCCATGTATTATGCTGGAAAGAACGCTGGCAACCAACAGAAGCCAGCAAAGATGGTTAAGGGTGGTGCTAGTGCTAGTACAATTACCCAAAATAAGGCATCAGAAGCAAATAAATATGCCTACCGTAATAATTACAAGGGTAAAAACCCTATGACCAGAACACAAATGGCGAAGATATCAACGCCAGAAGAAAGTTACTGCTGCTACAGGGACAACATTAAGTGCTGACAAGGGAAAAGGTAAAGAGTTACCTTCAGAATCTCTTGAAATGGCTAGAAAGCCAGCTACTGAAAGAATTTTTCCTCCACTTTCTGCACTCAAAGAAGGCCTAAACTTGGACGAAGACATGGATTCAGATTTCAATGATTCTAAGCCAGATTTCAACGTCTTATGTAATGTGTCTCTATCCTGCCTGTAGAGTATGATGTGGTTTCTGAGGTCAATGACGTCGAAGAAGACTTCGATGAAGGAACTACATACAAGCCAATTTCCTACTATGTGCTCAAAAATGGCTGCGTCGAAGAACAGCATGCAGTGTTCGAAAGACCAGACTGTGGGATCATGAATCATCTCAAACCTTTGTTCATTGAAGCCAAAGTGAGTAATATAGGCGTGAATAAAATCTTGGTCGTTGGAGGTGCTGCTGTGAACCTAATGCCTCAACATTTGCTAAGGAAAATTGGCAAATGTGATACTGATTTGAGGCCACACAACGTGGTTTTGACAAATTATGAAGGAAAAACTGGCCATTCACTTGGGGCCATAGAGGTCGAGCTTGCTGTGGGAAGCATCAAGAGATTATAATTTGCTACTAGGAAGGGAGTGGATCCATGGTGTGGGGGCAAATCCATCAATTGTCCATCAAAGATTGATCATATGGAGAGAGGATGGATTGGTCGAAAACATTGAAGGTGACTAGATTTACTTCAAAGCAGAAGTTAACGCTATAACCAAAAAGACCTTCGACAAACAATTGGCGAGTATTGCACCATGTTCTTCTTCTGACCTTGGTTATATAAACCAAGATAATGTTTTCTCTTCTGTCACACTCCACCCAAATTACGGTTTTGTTTGGGAGAGGGAGATTGTAGATGAAGATATCCACCCAAGAGGCTTTGTCAAGCCTACTGGTTGGGATGGATCTTAAATGGTTTGATGATTAAGCCCAGTACGTGGGATAGAATTACAGCTTATGTGGCCGAAAACAAAGAAAAAGCGGCTTTGGAAGCTGAATTAAATAAACAAATGGTTGCGGAAACCAGTGTAACCAGTGTAATCAATGAAAAAGATTTGGTCGAAGACCAAAGGCTTGATCGTGTATATGATGATGAGCCGTTAGGTTTTGAAAAGGACCCAATGGGTTCGACCAAAAGAATACAGGCACAAGATCCCTTGGAAGAAATTGACTTGGGAGATGGCTCTGTGAAGAGACTAACATATATCAGTGCGAAGATCGACAAGGAATTCAGAGTGCAAACTGTCGAACTGTTGAAAGAATTCAGAGATTGCGTTGCTTGGGACTATAATGAAATGCCAGGGTTGAGTCGAGAAGTAGTAGAACTGAAGCTACCTATTCGACCAGAAAAGAAGCCAATGAAGCAGACACCAAGAAGATTTGCGCCAGAGATCTTGTCGAAGATTAAAACAGAAATGGGAAGGCTACTAAAGAGCAAGTTCATCAGAACTGCCAGGTATGTTGATTGGTTAGCTAATATAGTCCCTGTTATTAAGAAAAATGGTACTCTTAGAGTTTGCATAAATTTTAGGGATTTAAATAATGCTACACCAAAAGACCAATACTCTATGCCTGTGGCAGAAATGCTAGTCGATTTAGCAGTAGGCTACGAATATTTAAGTATGCTTGATGGTTATTCTGGTTATAACCAAATTTTTATTGCTGAAGAAGACGTATCAAAAATAGCGTTTCGTTGCCCAGGGGCATTAGGTGTTTATGAATGGGTAGTTATGCCCTTTGGTCTTAAAAATGCTTGTCCTACATACCAAAGAGCAATGAATTTTATGTTTCATGATTTTATAGAAAACTTTATGCAAGTGTACATAGATGACATTGTTGTTAAGTCTTCATCAGAAAATGGTCATTTAGATCATCTTCGACAATCATTCGAAAGAATGAGAAAATATGGATTGAAAGTGAATCCAATCAAATGTGCCTTTTGTGTTCGTGAAGGTGATTTTTTAGGCTTTGTTGTGCACAAAAAAGGCATTGAAATCTATCAAAATAAGACGAAAGCTATTTTGGAAACAAAATCTCCTTCGACAAAGAAAGAATTACAGTCATTGCTAGGAAAGATTAATTTCCTTAGAAGGTTTATTTCAAATCTAAGTGGCAAGACTCGAATTTTCTCGCCATTACTTCGACTGAAGAAGGAAGATGTTTTCAGATGGGAACCAGAACATCAAAAAAATTTCGACGAGATCAAGACATATTTGATGAAGCCTCCTATTTTGTTACCTCCTATTAGAAATAAGGCAATGAAATTGTATGTAGCAGCATCAGATATGTCAATAGGTAGTATGTTAGCACAAGATGATGAAAATGGTGTTGAAAGAGCCATCTATTACCTTAGTAGAGTTTTAAATGATGCTGAAACTAGGTATCATCCAATAGAAAAATTGTGCTTATGTTTGTATTTTTCTTGTACAAAGTTAAACCAATATATAAAGCCTATTGATGTGTATGTTTACTCGCATTACGATATCATTAAACATATGCTGGCGAAACCAATACTACATAGTCGAATTGGTAAATGGACTTTGACTTTATCGGAATATTCATTAACTTATCAGCCTTTAAATGCCATTAAAGGACAAATTGTTGCTGATTTTATTGTCGATCACTCATTAGTCGAAGCAACATTAAATTTAGTGGATATTCGTCCTTGGAAGTTATATTTCGATGGTTCTAGTCATAAAAATGGTTCTGGAATTGGAATTCTAATTGTTTCTCCAATGAAAATACCAACGAAATATAAGTTTAAAATTAAAGAACTTTGCTCCAATAATGAGGTTGAGTATGAAGCCTTAATAACAGGACTTCAGATCTTGTTAGACTTGGGGGCAAAGAATGTCGAAATCCAAGGCGATTTTGAACTAGTTGTGAAGCAATTAACAAAAGAATATAAATGTATTAAAGAAAATTTCATTACATATTTTGTTGCTGCCAATGCTTTGTTAAAACACTTCGACTGTGTGAATATAAAGCATGTGCCTCGATTTGATAATCAAGAGGCAAATGAGTTGGCACAAATTGCTTCAGGTTATAAGGTATCCAAAGAGAAACTCGAAGAGTTAATAGAAATTAAAGAGAAATTGATTTCGACAGACTCTTTAGAGAAATTGTATTCACAAAAACTTGGGGGGGGGGGGCAGAAGAAACATTATTACCTCCAGTTTCTAAAAATAGTGATAGTGAAAATTTTAGTGAAGTTTTTGCTATTGACAATATGTTGAACGAAGACTGGCGAAAGCAGATTGTCGAATACTTGGAAAATCCAGAAGGAATAACTAATAGGAAAACAATGTATAGAGCCTTAAGCTATGTGATTATTGGAAATGAGTTGTTCAAAAAGACCCCTGAAGGAGTTTTACTCAAATGCCTTAGTGAAAGTGAGGCATACTTGGAAAACTTGTGGGTCCCATCAAATAGGTCACAAGATGAAATGGCTCTTATTTCGACGGGGTGTGTATTGGCTAACTATGCTGAAAGATTGCATAGAATTCGCCAAAGGTTGTCAAGAATGTCAAAAACATGCAGGAGTGCAACATGTACCTGCGAGTGAGTTACACTCAATAATAAAACCATGGCCATTTAGAGGATGGGCCTCAGACATAATTGGTGACATTAAACCAACGTCATCGAAAGGCCATCGTTTTATATTAGTTGGGATAGATTATTTTACCTAGTGGGTAGAAGCTATTCATTTGGCTAATGTTAATCAAGAAGAACTGATCAATTTTATTCAAAACCATATTTTATATAGGTTTGGAATTCCAGAAACAATTACCACACACCAAGGTTCAATGTTTATTGGTCAGAAAATGGTAGAATTTGCTGCTGAAAATGGTTACAAGTTGTTAGGTTCGACACTATACTATGCGCAAGCTAATGGGCAAGTCGAAGCAGCCAATAAAATTATCATTAATTTGATAAAGAAGCATATTGGGCAAAAGCCTAAGAATTGGCATAAAACTCTTGACCAAGTGTTATGGGCTTGTCGAAATTCTCCTAGGGAATCAATTAGTACTACTCCTTTTAGGCTCGTTTTTGGGCATGAGGCAGTTTTGCCAGTCGAAATTTGTCTACAATCAACCAGGATTCAAAGAAAATTTGAAATTCCATTTGATGATTATTGGGAAATGATGTTAGATGAATTGGTTGATCTAGACGAAGAAAGATTAACTGCCTTAGACGCGCTTACAAGGCAAAAAGAAAGAGTGGCTAAAGCCTACAATAAAAAGGTTAAGTCGAAATCTTTCTCTTTAGAAGACTTAGTTTGGAAAGTCATTTTGCCTATGGACAAAAAAGATAGAGTTTTGGGCAAGTGGTCACCAAATTGGGAAGGACCATTTAAAATTTCACAAGTCTTTTCTAATGGCGCTTATGAAATAGAAGAAATAGGCGCAGATGGTCGAATTATGCGTAAATGGCAAGTACTTAAAAAGGTATAAACCAATGCTACAAGAAGTTAAAATAACGCAAGATTTAAAAAAAAAGGGAGAGAAAAAGAAGAAAACCTTTGAGTTTTTCTTAAAGAGCAGTTAAGGAGTAATCATGTAATGAAGAGCTCCAATGAAAATGTGGCCCACTAAATATGAGATAATGGCGCCATAAAGTACATTTTTTGCTGAAACTGTATTTTCAATTCTGAAACGTGATGATGATGACATTAAGTGATTTGGTACAACTGTTTGGGAATGTTCTCAAAAAATGTCATTTTCTATCTTCGTTTATGCCTCAGTCGAAAACGACATTTTTGGGGGGCAATTTGTTAGCCTGCATTTACGACAGGCTCAATTAAATGCAGTCAACGATGTTGATTTGTCATTTTAAAGAAGAAATGTTGATATTTGACATTGAGAAGGCATTTTGAAGAATATTTTCGACTATGCCCAAGACTTAATGAAACTGAGAGTTTAAAGTCAAAGTTTTGACGGGAAAGAAGTTAAGAAGATTGGTCGCAGGTTAAAGCCAAGGAGTTTGGTCGAAGACCAGAGCAATGATACATGGTCGAATTGTATATAGCAGTTATAGTTTTTGAATTTCTTAGTAGTTTTAGGCAGTTTATGTTTTCCTCCTTGTATATATAGTAGTTTTCCAGAAGGAAAACGGGTCACAAACTCATTACACAAATTCTCACGCTCTACTTCCAAGTTAAAGCGAAAAACGAGCCCAGAGAAGCAATGTATGATTGTGTACCACTTTTCTCTTTTTAATGCAATTTTACTTTGTTTATTTCCAATTCCTGCATTTTTTGCCTTCTTTGTTTTACACAATTCTCTTCTTTTCTGGAAGAATTCATTAGTTTCGCAAGAAACATTGAATTTCTCTCTTTTCTTTAACTTAACCCGTAAGAAACCCGTGTTTTCTAAACAACTTTTATTCAAAATGTTTTGGGATTTACTAGTTGATCGCGCAAGTAAACCAAACTAGAAACTAGCGGAAATCCACGGTAAACACCTCCATGGAAGCTTAAAGCCCTAGATCAATCTATTGGTGAAGGGTGTTGCTGTAAGGATTTTGAGGTTCAGTGATTAATGTTTATTTTGTTTTTATGGTTTTAATTTTTTCTCTATCAATTTCATCTCCGTAATTCTTACTGCAAATTCAGTTTGTGTTTTGTTTAATTACTCAAACTCTGATTTGTCTATGTGATTCGTTTTATGATTCAGTTTTGCTTAATCACTTAATAATGATTCTGTTTTGCAACTTTCATTATACAAACTATTTTATCGCTTGTTTAATTTAGTTTGGATAGGAATTGATAGATGTTACGAAGTGGCTTCAGTCTCAAGAGGGGGGTGAATTGAGACTTTAAAACTTCTCCCCTTTTAACGACTTAGATTAATTTTCGTGCAGGTTTATGGAAGCGAAGGAAAAAGAAAATAAAGCAATAAAGCACACAGCAGATTTATACTGGTTTGGTCACCTCCCAGTGACCTACGTCCAGTCCTCATACCCTTGGGAGATTTTCCACTAACAGAACAAGGCTTACGGGTGCCTTGGAAACCTTTACAGAATCAGGCACTCTTCCCTAGAATAGCCCATCTATGAAGAGCCCTCAAATCTATTACAATAATAACAAGAGATACCCCACCCCTGTTACAACCAGCTGCCCCAGAAAGATACCCACTTCCTAGTACAAACAGCTACCCTAGAGAGATACCCCACTCCCTTGTACAAAATACAACAATAAAACAATTACAAATGTAAAGACCAAAATACCTCTTGTGTAGGCAGATATTACAACTTGAAGATTCCAACCCTGACTAACCCTTGCGAGAGATTAGCTCTGACGGACCAACAGTGCGTGAAGAGCAGAAATGAAAATGTAAAGGGTTTTTCAAATGATGCGATTGATCATGAAATGGGCTGTAAGAAATGTGAAGAATGAAGCCTCTATTTATAGGCTATGAGAAAAATATTAACGTTGAAACATTTATGGAAATGTCAGAATCAATTAGGTGCCTGAATGCACTAAAGATGATGATCGATTATGTGCCTGACATATTCTAAGATGATAATCGATTCTTGCTTGTTTGAAAATAGGTGCCAATCGATTCATGGCTTTAAGACAGGTAAGGAATCGGTTGTTTACTAAGTGAAAAACCATATGAATCGATTCTTTCTTTTTGAAAACAATTGTGAATCGATTATGTACTTAGTAAAAATAATATGAATCGATTATATACTTTTATATTGAGTTAAAAATCGATTTTGATGTTTAGTTTAAAGTAGTGTGAATCGATTTTATAGTTTCTCAAAATGCTTTTTATGATAACGTGTGCATGCATGCATTTCGAAAACTAGTGAAGGCGCGAGACTTTGAGAGATGAGCTGACCCTCGGAAGAGTTTACACTTTTTCCTAAGACAATCCCAAACCCTAAGGACTACCCTTATTTTTTGAGACATTGATTCTTTAGTCTTGATTGTCTTGGATTGTGACTTTGATATTTTGTCACTTTCATCAACTTTCACTTTCATCAACTTTTGCCTTTGGTCACTCTCATCAACTTTGGCCATCAACTTTGGCTTTGTCTTTTTCATCATCAAAACTTGACCTGCAATATAAGTTATCTGCAGTACAAGATATCCACATTCTCCCCCATTTTGATGATGACAAAACTTGACTCATCTTTAGGTGAGTGGTTAGTTCATCAAGGCAGAATGTTGCATATATGTGATACTCCTCCTAACTTGATGCTCCCCCTGTTTTATTGACTAGATGCAAAGTGATAATGCTATAACACTACACTACATTTCTCCCCCTTTTTGTCATGATCAAAAGGGTCGACATATCATAAAGTTTGCGAATCTAAACAGCATATGTTTCATTCAAATAGAAGAGGAGTCAATGATTCCAAGTTCTCTTCGAATGAAAAAGAAGCTTTCTTTTTGTAAAGGTTTAGTGAAAATATCAGCTAGCTGTTTTGACGATTCAAAAAATTCAATCACACAATCGCATTTTTGGACATGATCTCTAAGAAAATGATGTCTAATTTCTATATGCTTGGTCCTAGAGTGTTGAATGGGGTTCTTTGTAAGATTGATAGCGCTGGTGTTGTCGCATTTTATCGGGATATGATCTAGTTCTACAGCATAGTCAAGAAGTTGTTGCTTCATCCAGAGGATTTGTGCGCATGCAGCAACTTCCTGCTGCAACATATTCTGCTTCAGCAGTTGACAGTGCGACACCGACCTGTTTCTTACTGTGCCATGAAACTAGTGCACTACCTAGTATGTGACATGTTCCACTAGTGCTTTTTCTATCCAATTTACAACCTGCAAAATCAGAGTCCGAGTATCCAATAAGACTACATGTGGCGCCTTTGGGGTACCACAGACCATCATTTTGTGTGCCTACAAGATATCTCATTATTCTTTTGACAGCTACTAAATGCGACTCTTTTGGATTTGCTTGATATCTAGCACACACGCAAAAACTGAACATGATATCCGGTCTACTTGCAGTTAAATAGAGAAGAGAGCCAATCATACCTCGATATTCTCTAGGTATGTTGTCCCGACATTCTTCTCCCCAAAAGACACCACTTGTTAAAAATAATTTCCCTTGTAGGTCATGAATGCAATATTTTCTTGGTCGGCGGGATACATCAGTATCTAGTTGTATCCGGAATATGCATCCATAAAGGAAAGAAGTAGGAAGTTAGACGAGTGATACACCAATTTATCTACACTGGGAAGAGGAAAGGTGTCCATCGAGCAAGCCTTATAAAGATCAGTATAATCAACACACATGCTCCACTTCCCTGCAGTCTTCCTTATAAGCACAACGTATGACAACCAGGTGGTGGATTTGACTCCCTTAACGAAATCATCCTTTATGAGGTCCTTTACAGCTTTGAAGGCAGCCTGACCTTCTCATCTGATTGAGCCCTTCTGCGTTGTGCCACACACTTTGCCTTTGGATCCACAGCGAGGTGGTGGGAAGTGATATCAGTAGAGATTTCTGGTATATCGATCGTACTCCAAGAAAAGAGGTTAGCGTGGTTGTGGAGACATTTGATGAGCTCCTCTTTAACCTCTTCTGGTAGACCGGCACATATTTTAACGGTTTTCTGGGGATCCTCACCTAACTGGACACGTCTGAACTCTCCATCTGGCTATGGTCTCTTGATCTTCTTCTTTATCTTCTTGGTGAAAGTGTCATCGTCCTCATCTTCTGAGCTGTCGGAATCATAACGACCATGTAAGTCGGCAAGATTGACATTGGATCCCTTTCCATTTTCCTTTATCTTCGCCGCTTTGGGGGTGGATTCCTCTTGGTCTAATCACAAGGATAGAACATGGCATTTTTAAGCTGAATCGAAATCGGCGTTCAGCGTGATGGCCTCGTCTCTTAACGAGTAGAACGTCATCTTTAGGTGGACAGTAGAGGCCAATTTTTCCAAAGCAGTCTTCCACGGGAGGACGAGAAAAAGAGTTTTAATGGTTCGGGTAGGCGGCTCATCACCATAAGTCACTATGATTTCAATGAAATCTGAGAGGTTTCATCTTCAATCTGTCGAACCCAGGGAGGTACGTTCCCCTATAAGGAGTGAGGTCCTCCTCCGAGATCCCTATCTTAACTAGCAAGTCAAGAAACATTACATCCGCCGAGTTCCCTGATCCACCAGAATTTTTCTTACTTTGTAGTTCGCCATGATGGCTCAAATTATCAACGAAACATACTTGTTAGGTTTCTCATTAAGGAGATCCTCATCCCCAAAGGACAGGGGAGGTAGACTCGAATGAACTTCAGCTAACAAGGAGGGGGCAACATTCATCATTTCTTTCTATGTCCTCTTCATCGTTTTCGGCCTCTTAATCTAAATAATGAGACTTTGATTTTTTATATTCCCTTTCCTTTATGTTAATATACCAAAAAAAAACCATTTCGAGTGAAAGAAGAGCAAAGTTTTGTGGGGTTTTATTTTTAATAACCACAAAAAACTTAAAAATACTATAATACCACAACTGTGACATTATATCTGCCACACTTTTTAAAATAGCAGGGTGTTACGTGTACGTTTGATGTCAGAAGATCCCACATTGAATGTGTAATAGGCTTTCTTGTGTTTTTTTTTCCTATGTTAATGTTACTTAGTGAATTTAGGTGTTTTTTAGTGTTCGATAAAACAATTATGTATTCTAATATCCAAAATTTGTTTGTCAATAATTAGTTTGGGAGAAGACAAATTTAATTTCGTGACAAAATATGTAAAACGTGATGCTAATCAGCCAGTTTTGGGATGCCTTAGGGTTTCTAAAAATAATTAGCTCTTCAAATACCGGAAGTTCGATTCTTGATAACCAAATTAGGCAAAAAAAATTATTTTTGTGTTCAAAAATATAGTGTTAAATATGTTTTAGGTGCCTATAAAATTTGGATTTTTTGATTTTAGTTCTTGGAAAAAATTTCACCTGCTTTTGGTCCCTATAAATTTTGTTTTTTGGTTTTTAGTCCCTCATAACTTTTAATAGTGCTTCATAGCTTTTAATAGCGCTTATAAAAGGTCAAAAAAGCGCTATTAAAATTTTTAAGTATTATTAAACGTCGATAGGGACTAAAAATAAAAAAAATAAAATTTTATTGGGTCCAAAAGTAGGTGAATTTTTTTTAGGGACTAAAAACAAAAAACCACAAATTTTACATGGACCAAAAACATATTTGTCCCAAAAATATAAAGTGCGACACTAATTAGTGTGCTTTGGAGTACTCAGGGTCCGAAAAAAAATTTAGGTGTTCAGATATGCGAATTTATTCAATAACCGATTATTGAGGATCGAACTTTACGAATTTTAATAGTTAAGTTTTTTCCCAAACTCCAAAGTACCCCAAAACACACTAACTAACTTCGCACTTTACATATGTTGTCTCTAATTTAATTTTTTTGGCTAAACCAATTATTGAGGATCGAACTTCGCATATCTGAACAGATAAAATTTTTCGAAACCTAAACTACCCCAAAACAGACAGATTGCATTCTGTTTTACATATTTTGTAATGAAAATTAATTTTTCTTTTGGAACTTTGCGCGTTTGAACACCTAAAATTTTTTTAAACCCTAAAGTGCGGAAAAATATAGTAGGTAAATTTAATACAAAAAAAAAATCATGACATGGCGTATTGCACATTCAGTGTGTGATGGTCTGGCATCAAATATAAAAAAAAGGGTTAAATATGTTTTTGGTACTTATAAATATAGCAAATTTTCTTTTAGTTCCTCTAAAAGTTTTTGGGCACTTTTGGTCCCTTTAATATTTGTCGTTTGCACTTTTAGTCCATACTGTTCGTTTTCACTAACGACGCTGACATGACAAAGGTTATGTGGCTATTTTTGATGAGCTGAGAAACCATATCAGATTCCATGTCGTTAAATTCCTTCCACCTAAGTTAAATGATGTAAAACGAAAAAACAAAGTAAAATCTAAAAGAAACCCAAAATACTTCTGACCATATGGATCGGATATGCAGTTAAATTTAAAAACCGGCTCGGCCCGGTCGAACAGGGAACCGGTGGGGTAACCGAGCCGGTCAACCGTATGGATTGGATATGCAGTAAACCAGTGAAAACCGGTGTGACTCGGTCGGGTTTTTCAAAAACCGGTGAACCGGTGACCCGATTTGACTTGGACCGGTTTGTGAATTTAAATATATTTTTTTATCAAAACGACATCGTTTAATCTGTTTTTTTTTGCTCTTTTTCATTTTTTCTTTTCCATTATTGCATTATTAGCAAAAATAAACACAATATTTGTTAAGTACATATTAATTTGTGTGATCTAAAATAGATTAATATTATGTATGAATAAATTTAAAAATATTAATAAATTAAGATATTAATTTTTATATTTTAGTAAATATAAAATAAACATAGTTATTAATTTTACAGGTACAAACTTTATATTATATACTATATAAGTCTTGAAAATTCGCGAAATAGAGACCGGGTCCGAGTCATGCGGTCTCGGTTTTGGTCATGCGGTTCAACTGTCGACCCCTCGGTCCGACCCTTCACCCGGTGACCCGATACCTTCACCGAGTCGGTCACCGGTCCGAAACACTGCTTCCAGCATCTCTTCTCCACTGCAAGCATGTCACCACCACTGCGGGAAATATTTTTCCACTCTCTTCCCTTTCCATGGCTCTCACTCTCTCAATCTGCCTCTCTCTCTCCTCACCAAAACTCTTAGAATGTGGTTAAGGTCTAACTCAACCACACAAAACCGGCTTGTAAGGTGAGAGTTGCCACTCACTTATAAACTTTTTTGAGACCATATCTCTAGTCAATGTTGGACTTGGGTTTTTCCCAATACACCCCCTCACGCCCAACATTATTGGGCTTGCTGCGTGGATTATAATGCTGGATGGCCCGAAAGATCTAGGATAGGCTTTGATACCATCTTAGAATGTGGTTAAGGCCTAACTCAACCCCACAAAACCAGATTGTAAGGTGAGAGTTGCCACTCATTTATAAACTCTTTTGAGACCATATCTCTAGTCAATGTGAGACATGGGTTTTTCCCAATAAAAACCTACCATTTCAGATTTGAGAAATGGGAATTTTTTGGGTTTCTACATCATTTTCTTCCTTGTTTGTCCTTCATTTGTTTTCATCACCATATATATATATATATATATATATATATATATATATATATATATATTGATTTCACCGTGGAAATATTTCGTTATCCGAGTATTTCAGTCAGTTAAAGATAATGCGGGATGATTGATGAGTATTTTTATGTGAAGTCCCAATTCATGCTATCAAGGTTTCAAAAAATGGTCCGTTACGGCAAAAACGGCTGCGACAAAACGGTCACGGTGGCCACCGTCTCCGTTACGGACCGATATCGCGGAGTGATTAGAAATCACAGAAAAATCCGAGACAAAATGCCGCGACGGCCGCGATTGCCGCGAAAAAATGCCGTTACAGCCGCAACGGACGCGACAAACGCGACAAAGCCTTGCTAATCAGAAAAAAGTAAAAAAAAAAATCATTTCTTTCAACAAAACCAAAAGAATAGACACCTTTTCACTTTCAGTTTAGATTTTTATATCCAAACTCATGCTCTCTGAATCTCTTCTTTGCTTCAAATGCTTCTTACCTCCACTCCACTAGCATTCAGTAGCAGTGCAACACCACCACCAACAAGTTCAACCTTCTCTTGCCTTCAATCTTCATCTCCTCCTTCATGCGTTGTGTTGTGTTTTTTGTTGCTTGTGTGCTTTCTTCCTTTTGTTTGAGATGAGGTCGAGATTTGTAGAGAATGAAATATGAGATGAAATCATGAAATGATTTGGGATTTTGGGTTAAAAAGGAGGTGGTTTGATTTGGCTTAAAAAGATTGGAATGATACTAAATTATTCATATTTTTATTTTATTTCGACATCTTATAATAATGAAAACAACATTCATTTTCGTTAATATACATGATATGATAGTAGAAATAATTTTAAATATTTTTTTGCATTATTGTGGTTAATTCACACCGCGACGGCCGCAACACGTATCGCAACGGCCGAAACAGCCGAAACCGCGAAAGCCTTAACGCGACCGCGACCGCTATTTAGAACCCTGCATGCTATTTGATCCCCTGCCTTCTATCACAAAAGCATTCTTGACTGCCTTGAGAAGCTGGCGATAGATGTTAGCAGTTTGTAAGGCCTCCGATCTCATTTTTTTTCCTCAATATCCACAATCTATTTCCTGCAATAGATGGCATTTTTTAAATAAAACGCAGTTTAAGATCCTAGTTACCAGAGAGGAAAAGACATGGGAACTCAAAAAATGGGAGAAGAGTTTCTCTCTGCCTTTTTCTCTCCTATCCAAAACCTACCATTTCAAATCGGAGAAATGGGAATCTTTTGGGTTACTGTTTTGGACCGGGCTAAGAGGCCCATTCAGCAATTGAAGATGGATAAGCTCAATCACTTTGATCCATATCCACAATATACAAGCCCACTTATGACTCTCTTACTTAGATGACTCAGATCCACTCTAACCTTCGGCCAGACAGCAGGAAACCTACCAACTGCAGTCCACCCAGCACTGCAAGGTACATAACAGTTTCTATACCATCTTCTTCCATTTTTCATCACCATCTCTCGTTGCCAAGTCGATCGTGAATCACCAATACCCAACTGTTTCTCTGATTTCTCATCACTGTTTATCTCTCTTTTCTCTAGATTTAGGGATTTGTCGCGAGAGAGAGAAGCAACGTTTCTATTTTTTAATTTTGGTTTTATTTTGTTTTTTCATTTTACATCATTTAACTTAGGTGGCAGAAATTTAATGACATGGAATCTGATATGGCTTGCCAGCTCATCAAAAAGTGACACATAACCTTTGCCATGTCAGCGCCGTTAGTGAAAACGAACAGTATGGACGAAAAGTGCAAACGACAAATATTAAAGGGACCAAAAGTTCTTAAAAAAATTTAGAGGGACTAAAAACAAAATTCACTATATTTATAGATAACAAAAACATATTTAACCCTAAAGAAATAACGTTTTCTATAGGCTATGCACTTTCTACAAGCTACACCTCTAGTATTTTAAAAAGTGTGGCATTTAGGAAAATAATGTCACACTTATAGCATTTTAGTATTTTTATTTTTATTTTGTGGTTATTAAAAAAACTCCAAGTTAGGCGTCAAATTTAACATCAAATTTTGGCAAAGAAGCTTTAACATAAAAATATAAATTAAAAAAAAAACATTTTTGGGTTGCCATTTTAACAATTACGACAGTAATTGCAAAAAATGAATAATTACAAAGGTCCCACCAAAAGTCGAACCCAGGTTGCTGGATTCAAAGTCCAGAGTGCTAACCACTACAACATGGAACCAGGTCGCTGGTCCCACCTTTAGCTCTTATGCCCCCAAGTTTTCATTTGTTCCAACTTTACCTTCAATTAAATAATCAAAATTTAATCTAAATTTTTATTTTATATTTTTTGGATTTATGTGTTTAAAGGTAAATCCATAATAGTTTTTCAAAAACATTCCGAATTTATCTTTTAAGACATAAACCCGGAACCTATTTTTTTAATTTTGGATTTATTTTTCAAGAAATAAATCCGCAAGGTAAAGATTACATTCTGGAATTATGTTTTAAGACAAAAATCCGGAAGTACATATTTTTTTATTCCAGAATTATGTCCAAAACATAGATCCCACTGACACTTTTGACGGCTTCTGTTGACGCTGGAATCTGCACAACGGTGGCTCTCCTCCTGGTGAGGCGGCTGCTGCCTTCGAGTCTGCACGTCAGGAGAGCAAATATACATAGTTTTAAGGTCTGCATGTCTAAGTTAGTATTAGGGTTTTTTTAAAGAGGAGAGCAAATATACATAGTTTTTTGAATTGAATAGCTTCTGCCGTCTAGGGTTGTTGGAGGCCCAAGGAGTTAACCCTACCAGCTAGAGGCCAGTGTTGCTTGGAGCGTAAGTCACTACTAGTTAGGGAGATAATAATGATCGTGGTGAGATCCTCGGCCATTATAGAGCCATTGCTTGTTCAGCAAGTGGGGGGATTAGGGTTAGTTCTGACCCCTTCATGAGTGTGGATTCGGTCCCGAGGTACTACTCGGGCTAGACCGAGGAGACCGTCCCAGAAACCCGGTTTTGCTAACCATGACCATAACACAAGGCCACTAAACTTCTATTTTGCTGAGAAACAGAAGTCTAAAGAATATCCAAGCTGTCCATTATTCGCGTTGTGCCTTAGTAATTGCTGGGACGTCTTGATACGACGTTTTGGTTGACGTGTGACGCCTCGTGTCTCGTCAGGTGCGAGTTTCAGAATTTGAATCGATGTGACCTCTCTTGATCTGGCCGATTTGGTGCGTTGCTTTCTGGATGCAATATGGATCGTTGGATCCTTAGTTTAAGGTAGGCACCCTTTGATCTTCAACGACTCGGATCTCCCCGAGGTTGAGGGTGTTGCCTATAAAAGGGAGAGAAGCCCTCCTTCTTCTTTCTGAATTCTTTGAGTTTCCATTGCAAAATTCCCGCAATTCCTCAAATTCTTGCTCTCCGAATGTAAGCCGAGTTTCAAGCTTTCTGAGTTTTCTGGGTTACTTTTCTCTTCCCTTTATTTACTCAGTTCATTTTTATTTATGGAGCCTGAAACCACACCCCTTTGTGTCATTTTTCCTGAGAAACCCACTATAGTTCTGTCTTCCTCATTTTTCTTCCCTGAGAAACCCACTATAGATCTGTAGAAACGATCGCTACGAGGGGAGAGTGCATTTTGATTTCTGCCTGCCCGACAAGAGGGTGTTTCATGTCTCTCCTGATTACCGCTCCGACCATGTGTACTTCAACGACACGATGCTGGATCGGATCGACGTTCAACTTCTGTTCACCGTCTTCGAGCAAGAGGTGCTCGACTGGCTCAATTGGCTCCCTCACAGCTTCATCCAAATAGTTGGGCGTTTATACGAGACTTTGAGCTCATGTGATTGTACTACGACATATTTGCCAAAGCCCTGCTCTTCTACTTTTTCAGTTGAAGGTGGGGTACCCTTTGAAATGGTGCTCGTTCATCCAAATGGTCGGTCGAGGCTTTTTGACACTTTTTAAGTCTTCCGCTAAAAATTGGAAAACCAGATTCCTCCGAGTCCAAGCAAAGGCTGGGAAGAAGCCCTTCTGGACTCCGGAGGGTGAAAAACAATGTCCCTTTTATTGGAATCGGTTTACCCAACCCATTAAGAAGTTTGAGTTTGATAGACTTTCTCCCGAGGACTAAGCTTTTATCAGGTGCGTCGAGGAGTTGCCCGAGATAGATACCAAGATTCTGATTGCTCTGTACCAGTTGTATGGCTGGATATCTTTTATAGTTGAGCCCCATTTGTTTTTGATTTTTCCAGCGTATTGCTTTGTTTGTGCAATTTTTTGATCTTTGCTTTGCCTCTTTGCAGATAAGTCCGTGGGGAATATGGATTGAGCCACTGTTACAGCCCGCCTGGAAGCTGCCAAGAGAGGAAAGGTTGTTGCGATCGGTTCTATCGCTCCGGGAAGGGTTGGCTCTAGAGGTCCGAGCTCTGCTCCGCCATCCCCAAAGAAAGCATCTGCGACTTGGGAGAGGACTCCGCAACCTAAGCCGAGGAAGAGTTCGACCCCTCCCACTAGTCGTCTTTCATCTCCCTTTGATGTCTGCCTTGCCTAGGTAGCTAAGAAGTCTCGGGAGTTTGTCAAGTTGAACATTTCCGACAGGTCCCATTATTCCGAGCACCTGAAGGAGTTCTCTAATACAAGGCCCTAGCCTAGTGATTCGCTGGGGAATTCATCTTTGAATGACAACTTCTTGGTTGAAAAAGTCATCAGCAAGAAAGACGACACCATGATTGAAATTGAGGGTGAGCTCGGAGTGTGCCGAGCTGCTATCTCTTTAGCTATTTGGGTGGCGGTCAGGGAGAGGGCTGAGCGTTTCGAGCTGATCCAGAAGGATTTGTCTCGCGACTTTGATGCAACTAGGCGGAAGCTGGGTGATTTCGATGAGAGCCTGAAGGTCGCTGGAGCAAGCAGAGATTCCTTGCTGGAGCTTCAGAGTCGGTGGAACTCGGAGAAAGAGGCGTTGTTAGCCAAGGTGGTCGAGCTTGAGGCCAAAGTTGTTAAGGTTGAGACTCCGGAAGTGTTCGCCTTCGAGGGAGGCTTTGAAGCTGCTCAGGCCCAGGTGACAGTCTTACCCCTTGAGTTCGATTTAACTCCCATGGATCTTTACAAGGTGGCTCGTGACGGCCAGACTGTGGAGGAGATAGTCAGGGATGTCGCTAAGCCATGCTAAGGAGGCAAGAAATGAGGATTCACCCAATACCATTACAGATGAAGGGGTTCGTGTGTTCGAGGCAGCTCCCAATGTTGCACCCGAGGTGGTGGTGTACTCTCAAGTTGATGAGGCTGAGGGGGTGCGTATGAATGAAGCAAGGATTTCGAGTATTTCTACTGCCTCCTTTACTTTCTTGCATTTCTTTTGTACTTCTCGTTTCGTACACATGTCAGTTTTAGAGTCAGTGTAACCCGAGGTCGTACTCCTTAATTAAAATTGTCTTTTAAGCACCTCAACGGCCTTTTATGCGTGTCAACAGGCTGACTGAACTACGTAAGATTTTTCTTTTAAATAGATGACAAAAAGGCTTTTTTAAAAGACTATTTAACTGAAAAAGATATAAGCAATCGAAAAATTCTTTTAAACCTACCAGACCGGCCTACTTAAGTAAATATAAATAGTATTTTTTTGACATTAATAAATAGTATTTCTTATTACTATTATTTAATATTAAATTTGTACTTTGTATTAAATCATAAATTTGCTAACATTTTTTGTTAATTTAAATATCCTTATCTTCATCAATTTTTGATATATTTAAAGGTATTATTATAAAGTAGAATTTAATAAAGTAGAGTTTAAATAGAATGTCCTATAACGATAATTCTCTAAAAGGTTTTGTTATATCTCAAAAATATTTGGACCAAATTCAAATATTTGGTAAAAGCATATAACGATAAAATATTGGAGGGACTAAAATCAAATCCTATCTGATTTTGGTCCTTCTTGCAATTCATGTTTTTCGTCCTTGCAAATCATCGTTTTTTTATAAGCAATGTTAGTGGAGGTGGTGGAATGTTAGTTTCTGGGGTTTGAATCCGGGACCTCCTTCTTGCACTCTTTTGGTGCACTCCTTCGATATCTCTTAGCTCGCCAACTGAGGTACCCTGCAAATTATCGTTATATGACATCCTAGTTTAATCCCTGTAATATGTAAAATATTTGATTTTGGTCCTTCTTGCCACTCATATTGGAGGGAATGTAATCAAATGTTTTACATAGTATTGGAACCAAACTTGATAAAATGTATATTTGCAAGAACGAAAAATTAAATTTTTATTTTTAAGGGACTAAACTCGATAAAACATATATTTTCAGGGACTAAAAATATATTTGAGCCTAAGAGAAACAAATTTCCACAACCATCCATTTACCAAATATATTGATAAGTGCATATACATTACCTAACAAAATAAGCATAAACATGAATATAAATTCTCACTAGCCACTTTAACAACTTAGAACACTACTAGGAAGAATCTAGAGAGGCTAGCAGAATACAGAAAGTCACTAGAAAATTCAGCCTAAAAATAATACGAAAATTAAAAATAAAAATGGAAAAACTTGGACGTAATCATTATCTAATCAGCCTAATATTGATAACCCACCAACCAACCCATGGATACTTTAGTCATCTGAATTTGGATTTTCCAAAGTGCAGCAGCTGAACATACTTCTTTGTAGGTCTCCTTCCACGTGCTCAAAAAACTCATGATCACATCACTTTGTTTCCTCTTCTTCCTTTTGCGATTCGGCCGCAGCCAAGTGTCTTTTTCTCCAATGCAGTTTCATTCCCCGTCACAGCCCATTAGCATGTGCTTCCGCATGACCAATCCCTCAAATCCAGTTGGCTCTTTCTTCCTTTCCGTCTTTTTCACTCATGCTCTTTGCACTTTCTCGTCTTTCTGGCTCGCAGTCAATGACGTAAGTTGCATCCTCATTGGCGCATCATGGGTTGCGGAGAACCCGTGCCTTAAACCTAGCTTGAATCCCTTCCCTCCCTGCACGTTTCTTGCTTCCCCTCTCCCCGAATCTGCCACAAACACACCACGTCTTGCATACCCAACATGTTCTTCTTATTCAACATGTTTCTTTATCGATAAAAGCAAATTTCTTAATGGGCAAAAGTTTCTTCAGGCGAGATAGATTCAGAGGGAGTCGCCGGTGAGAAGAGACGAAAGAGAAAGATAGGCAGAGAGGTAATCATGCTGCCTTGAGAAAATCACGTTTCAGAGCAGACGTAGAAAAGCAAAACCTCCCTCAACTCTGCCGCCCTTATCGACCTCCACACAGCTACAAACGTGACCCACATGCATCTCCTACTCCACTGCCTCCTCAATTACAAGATTTCCTAGCTTGTCAAGTTCATCCAGTTCCTAAATTTTTGTGCTTTCATTTTTCCCAAATCTTAATTCTTCAATTTTACCCAACCTTATGTCTTTAATTGCTTAAATTTATCAAGCCCTTGTTGTTAAGGTATTTAGTGCCGTGCTATATTAGTTGAGATATTTTCAAGTCACATAACTCTTTTTTTTTTCGTTTACTATTGTGAGACAAACGACCACAAAGCTGTTGGAACTAAGTGGATCCAGGAATAATGACCCTTAATTAATTTTGAAGATAACAAATATCATAAGAGAACAATTTTGCTCTAACATATTTTTCACACTAGTACATGAATGACATAAAAATTAGGGATTTAACGTTAGATGTAGGTAATGTTAGTGTTAAATATAAACCCGGTGACATTTTTGAAATTAAAGTGTTAACTTTCATATGAGCCTGTTACACGCAAGACTTTCCCACTAGGTATTTGTAAAACACTCGCCTGGTTTTGTTGCATGAATATATATTTTTAAAATCTTAATATGCCATGCCGATTCTTGTCAAACGCTTGGAGTGGCTTTTTTAAGAATGATTGCAAAATGTTACAATGCTAAACATTCCATGCCGAGAATTTGTTAAACACCAGTGTGGAATGTTTAGCAACACACTTTATGACTCTTATGATTCCACGCTTGTTGTTTATAAAGGACCGACATGGTTTCTTTAAAAAAGAAGCTATAACGTTACAACACTACACATTTAACGCCAGGTACTTTAAAATGAGCGGCATGGATTATTTTCAAGGTTACTTTTTCTTAAACATTGTATCATTTCCCTCGTACTTTCTTTTTGCTCCTGCAACAACACTCTATGTACTCTCTTCATTCTTGCTCTTCACTGTGCTATTTCTTTCACGCCCATCCTACTCAGTTGCTTGTAACATCCCATATTTCGATACTAGTTAACACCCAAAATAAATTAAGTTGTTGGCCGAGGGGAAAATGAAGAATCCAAGGCGAGGGTAAGGCCGGGGGGAAAATGAAGAATCCAAGACGAGGGTAAGGTCGAGGCAAGCTATAAAGACACCAGGGGCTGGTTAGTTCAATACTTGCCAAAAGAATGGCTATGAGGGATATTCAGTATGGAAGCATGAAGAGGCATATCAAGAAAACTGAGTCCCTGAGGGAATGATAAAGTACACCGAGGTAAGGTGAAACTCAGTTGGAGGATGCCTCGGTCATAGAATGACTCAGCTAAGACACCAATGGCCGAAGGCCATGGCCGAGGAAGGTTGTGGCTGAGACGAGGAATGCTTGCTTGGAGCGCGAGTATTCAATGCATGTGGACACAACGTTGAAGCGGTTAAGGTCAGCGAATATTAGAACGCCGTGGAAATAGGAGTGAAGCAGTTTGACCCCACTTACCCGTGCAAGTGAGGTCGTGGAAAATATCTCTGATTTTCTAGGGGTTTGGGCATTAGGAGCCGTTGATCTTGATTAATCCAATGGTGGGAAGTTGTAGGCTCGAATAATGGCCAACGAAGGCTCATGTATATATATATATATATATATAGTAGCACTTGTACAGTTCAAAAAACACACATTAATCAATCAATCTACTATTTTTTACGCAATTTACTTTTATCCTTTACTGTTTTCTTTTTGCTTTCAGTCTTTAGATAATCCAAGTCACACGTCCCTCTCACATAACCTAACACTCTTTGGAGGAGTTAGGGAACCCATATTCGAGGAACAAATTTTGCTTCCTCGATGCAATTGCTTGAAGAAAAAGAGAAATCACAAGAGTTCAAACCTCTGGCCGATCCCACGGCTAGGAATAAAGTGTTTGACAACAACAAAATTGGCACGCCCGGTGGGACAGACATAGGTAAACAAACATTTGTCTTTCATTCACCTGGCCTGGATTATCATTGGCGTATGTATCTACGCTCTGGTCGAAGCCTAAGCCTGGAGCAAAATTTTGCGTCCAAAAAGACCATTACGGCTAAGGCTAAGAATACGGAGCCAACGGGTACGTCGGGGGGCCGCGTCTCATACGGCTACCATGGAACTTAATGATCAATCGCAACTGATTGATGAAGAACCCGTGGTGATGACCACGTCGTTCATTCGACATGAGATAGACATGGGAATTCATGATATTATGTACCAAGTCTCCCAACAACAGGCTGACATAGTTACACCTATGGTACACAATGAAGTGCAACTGGCCAAAGAACAAAAAGACGTGCTACGCAAGCCGTGTGACCAGTCTTGGTTTCTCCGCTAACATCAGCGAGGATAGCCGAGTCCAATGGGGAATATGCAATAGATTCCATCATACGCTAACGTTGCAGGACCTTTGCAGGAACCTTCTCATATCCTAATGGGAAGTGTGCACCAGATTCCACCGTTTGCTAGTATGGTAGGACCTCAACAGACACCTTCTTCTGGGGTATATCCTAACCCTGTATTTCCTCAGCCTTGTAATTTTGCCAACGCCAACACTGGGGGGTAGTTTATGGCGAATGTTACTAACACAACTACTCTTCAACATGGACAGGTCCAGATGGCTACGAGATCGATACCGCAGGGATCATCTTATGGATGTCATTCAATGGCTAACCATCAAACCTATGCAGGGGGGCAAGCCTTTGGCCCTGAACTAGGGCTCGACAGGTCAGGCGGATACTACCCGAATCAACAGCCATGGGTCCCGAACCCACCTGGCTCGGTTAGTCTGCCACCTAGTCAGCCTTATCCTGAAGCATTTGTGCCAATTCCGGTGGGTTCACATCCATACTCGCAGATTGATGGGAACTCTGTCGAGCAGTCATGGAGTCAAATTCCACCTTGCCAGAGTGCTCAAACAACTGTTCAAGGAACTTGCCTTGCCAACCCCGATCAAGCGATGCCTGGAAGCCATGGGCTAATAGCTCACCTCAAGTACCCCTCCAATCGGGATTGCAAGGTCCCCCAAAAACACTGTGGCGACCAACTGTTCCAACCGAGATGAGGCCCTCGGGGTCCCAACGCTTGGACCCGAATCTCATAGCTGACACCATCAAGAAGTTCTTCTGTATGCAGTTGAAACCACTCGATAGGCCTTTGTACATGAAGTCTTACCCCGAGTGGGGTGGACAGATTGGTGCCTCTGCCTATAGGATTTTAAACGCTTGATTTTGCCACATTTTTCAGAGATGATGGCAAGTCTACTATGAAACACGTAGGCCGATTCCTTTTGTCATTGAAAGAGACCGCGTTTACTTGGTACACTTCCCTCACGCCTAATTCTATTCAAACCTGGGTAGACATGGAGAGGTGCTTCCATGACAGATTCTACTGGCTACAGCCCGAGGTTACCGTTGAAGATCTTATGAACTTACGGTAGAAGGTGGACGAGTCGGTAGTGGAGTTCATTGAAAGATTCAGAACAAAACCCAAAAAGTGCTCAGTTCAGTTCCCTGAGTCTTAGCTGACTTCCATGGCCATCTTTGGAATGCACCCATTGTTGAAGGAAAAGCTTGTAGGACAAGCTTGCTCTGACCTCAGTAACCTAGCATCTAGAGCTGTTCAGATAGAACAGTTTATTCAAGACAAAGAGAAAAAGAGAGCTGCTAGAGGTTGAGTGCCCCACTTGGTAGCGGTAGTCGATGCCGAGGATGACTCTGACTATGATGATTCAGCTGATCCCATGGTAGACATCTTGGCAGCCGAGATAGTTAAAGGAAATAGCTACTCGTGTCCATCGCTAAAGCCTCCCAAAGGTAAAGAGAAGGATGAGTCGTAGAATAAGACCGAGTACTCCTTCGATATATCTAAGGTTGATCAGATTTTTGACTACCTACCCACTCAAGGACAAGCAGATTCAGCTACTTGATGGCCATCAAATACCCCCTCCTGAGGAATTGAAAGGGAAAAAGTATTTCAAGTTGCATAACTCCTATAATCATTCCACTTCCAATTGCATCGTATTCCGAAGGGCTATACAAAAGGCAATCAAAGAAGGGAGGTTCAAGTTGGCCGATAAGGGCGTAGCTGAAATGACTGTTGATACTGAGCCTTTTCCCACAATGTGCATTAATTTGGTATCCTTCTCAGGAGCCGATAAGGGAAAGGGCAAGAAGAAGTATGTGTGGGTACCCAAGCGAGAAGGTCCCCTAGAGAGGACGCTATCGGCCTTTGACCGATTGGAAACTCTTGCCGAGGGGTCTATCGTGGAGGATCGTACGACTTACCTACAACGCAAGTTGGAAGTGGGAGAGCCAAGCGAGCTGAGGAAGTCCCATAAGAATCTGCCTAAGCCTGGAAGACTCACCCAGGAGTTAAGAGAGCTCCACTTATCTAAGTTAAACCCTGACACTACAAAAAACGGATAAAATAGCGGGGGTTTTATTGCGGAGGTTTTAAAAACCCCCTCAGTTTAACAATAAAAAAGGAACTCCTCGGTCAACAAGTTAAAAATGTTGTTTCAATTTACGGAGGTTTAAAAAACCCCCGCTGAGTGTCACGAAAAACCCCTCTAAATGTAAAATAAAAAAACAAAAAAAAACCTTCTAAACCCGTTTCCCTCTCTTCTGTTTCAGGTTCCCTCTTCTCACTTTCACTCTCTTCCCTATCCCTCGCGAAACCTAATTTCGCTGCTTCAGGTTCCCTCTTCTATTTCCTTCTCACAATTCACTGCTTCAGGTTCCCTCTCGCAACTCAGGAAATTAAAATTGAGCACACCGTTCGAAGGAAATAAGAACGCAAACACAGAACCCTCCCTCGCGAACCCCAGATTCTCCCTCTCGCAACTCACTCACAAACCCTCCCTCTCGAAACCCAGATTCTCCCTCTCGCAACTCAGTCACAAAACCTCCCTCGCAACTCAGTCACAAACCCCCTTACCAGAAACCCCCATTTCGTATGTTATTGTGTGTCTTTGGCAACGGAAAGGAACTTCGAATCTTGCACAACCTCCATTCGCAACAACCACCGCTCTACGCTCTACGACCATCGCTCTGTGAACCTGTTCGTCGCACCACCTGTCTCTCACCATCAGCATCTGTCTCACTTGCTCTCTGATAGGGTTATGGTAAGGTTTCTATCTGATTCCTTTCCTTCGTTTGATTTTGCTCTTATTCCTATATCTGATTCCTTTCCTTCATTTGATTTTGCTGAAACCCATTCACTGAACTTCAACTCATCGCTGAAATCGCTGAAACCTCATCGCTGAAACCCCATCGCTGAAACCCATCGCTGAAATCACCAACCCTCCAAGGAACCCTCTTCACAGAACTTCAACTCTCAGAACCCTCTTCGCTGACCCCTATTCGCGACAAACCATTTCACTCGTGAAACCCTTTCACTGGCAAAACCCTTTCACTTGCTGAAGCCCTTTGCAAGTTCGATTCACTCGCGAAACCTTTTCAATCATTGACAGCATCTCCTCCATCTCGTTGAAGCTCTGTTCTTCTCCCTCAGTTGCTTTCGTTGTTCTGTTTCTAGAAGGAGGAAGGAAAGGATTCTGGTCTATTGAGGAAAGCGTTATGTTCTTCTCCCTCAATCCTTTCTTCCATTTCTATAAGTGTGGTAAGCAATCCTTTCTATTTCTGTGCTTTATTATGAGTGCTAAATAGCAACTTCATTATTTAAAATGTAGTAATGTACTACCAGTTTAATCATTTCTTTCCGATATGTTTGCATAGGTTGTTGTTACTCAACTCTACTCAAAAACAGTGACAACTGTGTTGAAGGAGCAATGCATCATGATTGCCCCATTTGTTTTGAGGTAATATTTTTCAACTTTCATGATTTACAGCCATTTATATAAAAGGTTAGTAATTCATTTTTTATTTAAAGAGTTTCTTGTTTTACTTTTCTATAATATATAAAACCCCTATAGGCTATAAGTTGATAAAGTTTTCATATGCTAGGAGTTAATTGAAATTGAGTCTTACATATCACTATGACTGCTTTTTAATTTGATGGAGGCTGATTCAAGCATACAAAATTGATGATTACAGTTTTTGTTTGAAACAAGAAATGATGTCGCTGTTATGCTGTGTGGACATAGCATCCATAGGAGCTGTCTGAATGAAAGGGAAGAACATTTCAAGTGAGTGCTCAAAGAGCTCATAATAGTCTCTTTACTTCTCCATCTCTTTCTGGAAATTGTCCTGATTATTGTATTTGGTTGTACATCAGGTATGCATGCCCTCTCTGCTCGAAGTCAATCGTTGATATGTCAGAGGCTTGGGAGAAACTTGACATTGAGGTTGCTGCTACACCAATGCCTGAGCCATATCAAAATAAAATGGTCAGTTGCTGCCTTTTTGTCTATCTGATGCTCCTTGGTTGGTTTGTGCACACATAAGCAATTTTATTATATGTTCACTATTAAGGGTGGAAATGCAGTGTCAGTGATTGAAGCTACAGATAATTTTACTGAACCAAAATATGATCAGAGAGGAGAAGATAACAACAACATGCTTTCTTCTGTTGCAATAAGCATTCCTACTAGAGACCCTACAAATGTTAACCAAGAAGCAAGGACTTAATCATAATATTGGAATATTAGTAGGAAATTCCAACTAATCCATATAGAAAAGGGAATCATAATGTTTCTCTATCTGTTTTTGTTTCATGCTTGTTTGTTGGTATAGAATATGTGGAATTTCTTTCTTTGCATTTTAAATTTTTAATATTATTTTGGCACAATTGCTGAAGCCTGATTCAGACTCCACTCCTGGGAGTGGTTTGAGCTTTCTCATGTGATGTGTGTCAAATTACTTAGCATTGTTGAGAATCTCGCACCAAGTAAGTTTCATTCTATTATTGATAGTATTTAATAATTCTAAATTTAAGTGGATGCATCATTCTTAGTTCTGATAGCAGAGTGTTTGTATTAGTAGTCACAGTCGTGCTTTATTGCATTAATTATTGTTAATCATGATGTTGTTGGTAATTGAAACTAAATCTCTGTATTTTCTGGTGATGCTTTGTGTATATAGTTAATTGTAAGAATGTGGCTTTTAGTTTGTTTTCTCACTCTAAGCATTCTCTTTTATTAACACTTCCTAATACATTGATTCTAGGAATTCCAGTTATAAAAGCTATGTATAAGGATGAAGCAGTTGTTCTCCTAGCACAGATTATTTTGTTGCAGAGCATGATCTGGTACAGTTTACTCTTGTTTCTTTATGATTTTGATGCTGCTAAAACAAGGCATGTTGCAGCACCATCATAAGACACAGGTACTTATATTATATATATATCTCTTTCATAGCCTTTTTACAATAAATCTTTCCCTTTTTGGTTACAGGGATTTGTAGTAAGTATCATGATTGATATGGATACTGAATATGGTGATCTTTGAATCGCAGTTGATTAGGAAAAAGATGGTTAAAAGTGCTAAGGAAAGCATAAGGCAGGAAGGTAGCAGTTCTGAGATAGATGGGAAGATGCAAGCAATGTTTATTGAAATGGATAACAATCCGGATGAACTATCAGTGGTCAAGGAACTAGAGGATTTGAAGGTGTTTGTCTTGAATGGTGAAGAAAAAGAAGACAACAATAAGAGCACATTTGATCCTGAGAAACACATAGATACATATTTGCCTGTCAGGGTAAAAAAGCAAAGAGTACTGAGCAGTAGCAGCAGGGGTTAATGTTTTCTTTGAATCTTTGAGTATAAGATTGTTTTAAGATATTTTAGATTTTGAGTTGTGTTTTACATTGAATATTTGAACTACAAATGTTTCATTAGACAATGAAACTCCATATGTATGAAATACATTTATGTATTATATTTTAAATAAAGTTTTTAAGTACTTCGATTAAATTATCTTGGTTACAATGTTAATGAAGTTGAGTACTTTGATTAAATTTATTGAATTTTAATATTATATATAACACATGGGTGCTAGTAATATAAGCTATTAATGAGGTGAAGGGAAGACATACTCGATTACAAATAATAAGAGTATTTAAATTTTATATAGAACATTTAGAGTAGGTTTATAACCCCCTAAAAAAAATCCACTAATTGTGGGGGTTAAAAACCCCCGCAGTAAAACCCCTGCTAAAAGACAAGATACCAGCGTTTTCAAAAAAAACCCCCGTAGTTAGATTGCGGCACTTAAAACTCCGGCGTTTTTTAAAACCCCCGCTGATTACGCCGCGGGGGTTAAAAACCCCCCGCTAGTCGACAAAAAAACTGCCGCAATCTATACTGTTTTTTGTAGTGTGAGAGGCAAAAGCCCCAATCAAAAGGGAAAACGCCAGGGCTTGAACACGTCTCGCCTGGACGGCACGGTCGGTCTGCCGATGAGAGCATCGGGCGGACTGCCTTGCTGGTCCCCGGTGGGGAGTCTGTCCCAAAAAGAGAGAAGAGGGTGGCAAGAGTTACAATAGAGCAGAGAAGAGGGTGGCGAGAGTTACAATACAGTGATGAGTGATGTTGCACCCGAAAAATCCGGAGGATCTATCGTGTTTAATGAAGTCGCCACCAATATTTAGTTATAAGGGAAAACATTGAAAATCCCATTGAAAACGAAAATGGTCTTGAAAACCAGATTTTGAGTTCGGGAGTCGATTATGTGTGGGGAAGGTATTAGCACCCCACAACAATCTTTCGAAAAAGCTTACCTCTAATTAGTTTTGCAAAAACATATTAAACTTCAAAAATATTTATTTCCCTTTTTTTTGACGAAGTATTTATTTCCCTTTTATTATGACAAGAATTTAAAAAAAAAAAGACTAAATACAATTTATTTATTTTTGCATTTTTATTGAGAGCTAACAAAGAAGCCTTTTGGAAAAGACTAAAAATGATTTTTTTTATTATTTCACTTGATAGAGGTGGGCTCCCCTCTGCTCCTACGTATCTCCGGGTAGAGAATCAAAGGCTACATAGTTCTGGATAGAAAAAGTTTATGTATTGATAATTTTTAATTAATGTTTTATATTATTTTCATAGGGGTTCTAGAACTCCTAAGCTGTCCAGCTCATTAGCTCTAAAATACAGGTTAATCCGACTGTACAGTCGACTTAATTCTCTATCATTATTTGATAAGTTTGTGTTTTTTTAGTAGCAACTCTTGAGGCTTCTGAGTTGTACGACTCATACATCTCAAAAATATAATCAACTCGGTTGTACAAATGACTTAATTCGTAATCATTTTCAAAGAGATCGACTTATTGTGGTGTGCTAATCACTTGTGTAAATGTGTTGGTTTTGAGTATGAAAAGTTAAAATGTGAGCTAATTTAGAAATGAAGTGCGAAGGAAAAAGAAAAGAGTGTTAGTACACAGCTAGAAAAACAAAAATTAGTGACGCCAAAATTTCGTCGCTAAACAATGAAAATTCGTCACTAAACCTTTTAGCGACGAAAGTTGTGACGAAACCAGATCCGTAGCGAAATATGGCGTCACTAAATCATTTGTGAGGAATAATAAATTTCGTCGCTATTAGCGAGGAATAAATCCCTCACAAAATCCTAAAATTTCGTCGCCAAACAACAACACCAAATCAGATAAAAAAGACGCTTTTCGTCGCTAATAGTGAGGAACAAATTTCGTCGCTAATTGTGAGGAACAGTTTTCATCGCTAATTGTGAGGAAATGTTTTCGTCGCTAATAGTGAGGAACATATTTCGTCGCTAATTGTGAGGAACAATTTTCGTCACTAATAGTGAGGGAAATTATTCCTCCCAGTTAGTGACGAATTTTAAAACCAATTTTTTTAAATTTATCTAACACCAGTTTTTTTTTAATATATCCATTTCAACCTGTAATTGTGTGAAACCTTTATTCAAATTAAAGGATTAAAGGAGTAGTGCTTGAATACATAGGCTACAATTTTTTTTAAAAGTACACATTTCATATTACTAATAAAGCTAATAAGCATAGTTCATACAAACCAAAAGTAATGTTAATAAAAAAAAATACATAACCCTTACACATCATTGTTTGAAAAAAACAAAAAACACATCAACCATTTAGTTCATCATAATACTCATCATCATTTTGTTGGTCATCCTCGTTTGTAGGTCGAGGTGGAGGTGAAGGCGGACGTGGATGAGTTTGAGAAAAAGTCTCCATAAACTTAAGCATCTTCTCCTGTGTTGCACAAAGCCCACTCACTTGCTCCTTAAGACTTTGGTTTTCAGCAGTCAAGTTAGAAAAGTCAGCCTTCATTTGCATATATTCAGACTTTATTTGCACATATTCAGACTCAGAGATTCCAGTAGATCGTTTGGAAGAAGGAATGTAGTTTTCTCCTTCAGGACCCAAACCAAATATTCTTTTCTTCTTATCTACACCTCCAACAATCTCTAAGAAGATATTGTTGTCAGATTGCTCGCTAGACACGCTATCTCCTAGTGCCTCTTGTGAGTCTCTTTCAAGAATACGACTTTCATACTCATTCTGAAAAAATAATAATCAAACATGAGCATTTCCAAATAATAATCAAAATTAGCAAAATATAGAAGCTATCAGACCAAATTAATACTCATCATAGAAGTCAGGGGAAACTAAGTCAACAAAACCATCAACTTAGTCATTTTCTATTATGGTTATGTAAGTAACACTTCATGCTTTTAAGCTAATCATAAGCCTAATTTACACTCTACTGCTATGGAACCTTCACAATATGTATAAAAATATCCAAATCTGGAAAAGTTAAGGACACACAAGAAACAATAAAACACGTTTCTTTTATGCTACAACACCAACAACTTCAAAGAACATGTTTCTCTTCTGGTTTTTGGATTTTTCAATACTATAATTTTGGTTCAGGATTAGAATGTCTTTTTTGTAATTTTAAGTGCATTATAAACCAAATGCATAGATGAAATCAGCATGCAATGATTAGCTGGTACTAAAACCAAATGTTAAAAAACGAATGAATGGTAAGTAGAAAAGAGCTCTGATAGTAAATTGACAATAATAGGTCACAGGAAACAAAACAAGCACATCAATAATATGCTTAACCCCCTTATCATATTATTCAATAATTCAACAACCATGTGCTATTTTGCTAAGCTACTCATGTCAAGCTTACACAAATCTTCAAACCCTCATCATTGCGAGCGTATACAAAATACATCTTAGAATTACAGCATTTTTAGAGTATACAAAACACATCTTAGAATTACAGCACTTTTAAAATGCTACTTATTTTCCAGCCAAACATGATATTTTGAATCAATGTATTTTAATTTCTTTAAAAAATTACATTACCCTCTAAAATTACTCTATCCAAAAACACTCTACTTATTTTCTAGCCAAACACTCTAAAATGCTACTTATTTTCCAGCCAAACACTCTTAGGCAATTTAGCAGCAATGACATTAAAGTTAAACTGTTGAAAGACAGTTTGGTTGAATTTGTGGGGAAGGCTGCAAAAATCCGCATCTTTGGATTTTAGAGAGAAACTGAAAACACTCTTTGCATTTAATCTGGAAAAATAAAATTGTTACACAGTAAGATACATACAAACACAGACTAAACACACACAAACACAGCCATATCAAACAGAATTTAATGATCAAGTAAACAGTCCATAATATGAGAATATGTTAACCATCTTTTCATAGATACATACACATCCCGCACAAAGCAAGGCATGCAAGATAAACAAGACTAAACACACACAAACACAGCCATATCAAACAGAATTTACTCATTTATGAGGCCAAGTACTATATACCAACAAGCTAAAAACTACAAGTTTACTTATGCAAAACCTAAACCTCTGTAGTCAGTAGCTGTCCCTCTTTTATTTAGGCTTTTTGGTCAATTTTAGCAAACTGAAACAGTGAGCTTTGTGCCTCTATTCCTCTTTCCAATTTGTCTTTCTTGCATTGTTTCTCTTCTGCATTCATTATTTTGCATGTTTCATTCATCTATGCTGCAATTTGTGTTGTTTTTACGGTTTTTCCATTGCTATGATCAACTCAGTTACACAACCATTACTTTGTTTTCAATGTTTGTGTATTAATTTTGTGCATTCTTCTATTTTTGAGTTCTTAAAATTTTATGCAATAAAGACAACAATTGTGATTGGTGTTCTTTATATAACTTCTACATCTGTCTTGATCAATGAAATGGAATTCTGAACAAAGCATTTGGTTTATATATTATTCCTCTCTCAATCAAAATGCATTTTGTTCTATACTCTTCATTTTGATCAATGAAATGGAATTCTGAACAAAATGGAACAGTGAGATCAATGAAATGGAGGAATAGAGGCACAAAGCATTTTGATCCAAACAGTGAGCATGCAATGAAATAGAGCTTTGCAATGATTAGCTGGTAACAAAGCATTTTGATCAATGAAATGGAATTCTGAACAAAATGAAATGGAATTCTGAACAAAGCATTTTGGTTCAGGATTAGAATCTACATATGTCTTTTTCATATTGATTGAGAGACAATTAGAAACGAAACAATTTCATACTGATTGAGAGACAATTGGAATAACACTAAATTAGCTAGTACTTATAAAATAGTTATTTTGGCACTATGATGCCACTACTCAAAAAATCTGATACGTTAAATATATATATATATATATATATATATATATATATATATATATATATATATATATATATTGCTGCATTGTGGCACAGTAAACATATGAAAGAGTTGAAGGGCACTGGAAACATAAAGAGACAATATACTATGTTGGATCTCAGATGATTCTTAGATCAACTCCTGGAAAAGTAAGTATTTTATCAGATGGGTCAGTTGTTGTTGAAGTTGGGGGAATTGAAGTGGGTCAGGGTCTCTGGACAAAGGTGAAACAGATGGTTGCATTTGCTCTTAGTGCAATTAAATGTGATGGAACTGGAGGTCTCTTGGACAAAGTACGGGTTGTACAGGCTGATACCGTTAGCCTGATTCAAGGGGGATTCACTGCTGGGAGCACTACATCAGAGTCAAGCTGTGAAGCAGTTAGGCTTAGCTGCAATGTATTGGTTGACAGGTTAAAGCCTCTCAAGGAGAAGCTGTAGGAAGAAATGGGCTCTATCAAGTGGGAGACACTTATTGGTCAGGTAGCTACACTACTATATAAAGTAATAAAGCTTAATTCAAATATTGAGAAATTTTCCTCTTGAGGACAAAGTTCCATGGACTAAAATGTGGCAATGGAGTTGTGTGCAGAGATCTTTCTTCTTTTTCTACAATGTTGCTGACTCTTTATCAATTACAGGCATACATGCAATCGGTGAACCTATCAGCATCTTCATTTTATGTACCCGATAATAACTCCACGTCGTACCTTAATTACGGTGCCGCAGTAAGTGAGGTAAGCTTTTTTCCTATCTTATTCATATCTCAAATCATAATGGTATAAGTTCATTGAAAGCTAAATCTATTGAATGTGAAGTTCTTGGATTGTCACACGAGCCATATTACTGAAGTAACTGAGCCGAATTATTATGTATTGTTACTCTAAACAATGGAAATTATTTCTCAGGTAGAAATAGATCTTCTGACTGGAGAAACCAGATTTCTTCAAACAGATATTATCTATGATTGTGGACAGAGTCTGAACCCTGCTGTGGATTTGGGACAGGTAAGCTAACTGCATATTTGCTTTGCAAGAGTTGGAAACCCAATAATTGTTTTCATTAACATGGCCTCTCAATTTTACCTCTCAGTTTTATACAATATTTACTGTTATAAGGATATAATAAAAGTAAGGATGACATCCATTCCATATCTAATAAGAAATCAGTTGCAGAAACAAAAAACGAAAGAACAGAGGGAACAGAGGGAACAAAACGCGAATGGAAGGGATGATTTACCTTTAGCTTTGCAAGTTTCGCGAGCAAGAACGTTGATTCAGAGTGAGAGGGTGATTGGAAGCGACGGAGCGACGGAGCGACAGAGAGCTCGACGGAGCGACAGAGAGCTCGACGGAGTGACGGCACGACGGAGAGCGCGACGGAGAGATAGAACCTTTGATTCAGAGCGTGATTGGAAGAGAAACGCGAATGGAGGCTTGATGGGATGAGGAGGGTGATTCGGAGGGCGCGAATGGGAGGGTTTCACGAGGAGGTTGAGAAGTTGAAGAATACGGTGTCATCAAGGATGAAGTTGTGGGGGAGAGAAGAGAGCAAGAGGGGAAGGCTATGGTGTCATCGAGGATGAAGTTGTGAGGAGGATGAAGTTGTGGGATTTAGGGATTTAGGGATGAAGAATGGTAGGGTTTCAGCGAGAGCGAGACCGAGAGATTGATTTGAGAGTTTCTTTTGACTTAATTAAGTGACAAAAAAAAATTGCACTGGGAGTGAGTTAACGACGAATTTGGAATTCCTCACTATCAGTGAGGAACACTTTTCCTCCCAAACTGCGTCTCTAAATTCCTTATAGTTATTTTGTGACGAATTTAGTTACGAAATTTTTAGTGAGGGATATTTTCCATCTCTAAATTCGTCACAAAGTTACGAAATTTTTAGTGAGGAATATTTTTCATCTCTAAATTCGTCACAAACATAAGCCATGGGCGTCTCGCACAAGATTTATTTTTTCGTCACTAAATCCCTCACTAATAGTGAGGAATATTTATCCCTCTCTAAAATTCCTCTCTAAAAACAACTTTTTTAGTAGTGGTAGCAATACTAAATGTTAGTCACTTACATACAACATATGATTAAAAAGAAAGAAATAAATAAATAAATGAAAAAAAATCAGATTGGTAAAAGTAAAAGGGATGGTGGTTGCACCACACCACGTGATTGGTAAAAGTAAAAGTCAAAGTAAAAAATCTTAAAGAGTGTTAGTAGCAATACTAAATGATAGTCAATTACATACAATCATTTTTTATTTATAATATAATCTTGTTTATTTTACAATCATTTTTTATGTTGCACCACACCAACTTCTTTCCAAAGTGAGTATTGTTTGTTGCATTAATTTCCAGCCAATCATAAATATCCAAACCATAAAAGCTGGCTCTCAAAGATTCAGGAATAAAAGAGTTCCATACCTGCATTGCTAGAGGGCAGTCGCGCAGAACATGAGAGAAAGTTTCAACAGAATTACAGCTATGACACAATGTATTCCCCGGACACCAGCTACTACAATACGCCTTCGTTACCAACTTGCCATGCATTATCAGCCAGATGAAGTAGCGCACTCTCTCTGGCACTTGAAGCTTCCACACTCTCATCCAAACATAATCCCTCAAGTTAACATCCACATTCCGCAAACACTTGCAAGCTACGCCACTGAAAAGGCGTCTTAGCTATCCCCGTGCTAGTACCTAGCATCAGGTCCATCTTGATGTAAAGGAGAAGGGTGAGCCAAGATATTCAAAATAATGTTCTCTGGTAAAAAGTCACAAATTAAGTTTAAATTCCAAGTACCACCGTGATTAGCAATATGGCTAACCGTCCATTGTAACGCATCAGCTGGAACATTTGTTGCCACGTCCATCAAACGAGTATGGCCATCAATCCATTTATCCTTCCATAAGTTAATATTCAAACCATTACCCACTGCCAAAGCTTCAGTCTCCGCAATTATATCCCCGCAACGATGTAAAGCCTTCCGGAGCGTTGAATCGGTAGCCTTGACTACAATATTACCCAAAGCGAGTTGGCCTCTCCTATATTTTCCTTCAAGCACCTTGAAACACATCTTGTTCCTTTCAGTCCTCAAACCCCACGCCAACTGCATGAGGCACACCTGATTCATTGTCTTTAAATCACGAATCCCCAAGCCTACACTATCTCTAAGCAAATTTAAGGTGTCCCAATTAATAAGGTGCAGCTTCCTTTTATCTTCAGTATCTCCCCAAACAAACCCATGCTGAAGCCTCTGAATTTCATTTAAACAACTCATAGGAATCGGAGTTGTCATCATTGTATACACAGGGATAGCTTGAATAACTGACTTGGCAAGTGTAACCCTCCCAGCGAAAGATAGATGTTTGGCCTTCCAACCGGAGAGTCTGTCACAAACCTTATCTAGTAGGTAGTTAATATCCCTCTTCCTCGGGCATTTCCCCAAAAGAGGCACCACCAAATACTTGCCCATAGAATCACTAATTTTAAAACCAGAAATACGAGCCAAAGCAGTCTTGGTGGCTAGCGTGACATTTTTGGAAAATAACATAGAAGTTTTCTCCAAACTCACCATTTGCCCTGAGAGACTACAAAACATATTCAAAGTATTATACACACAAGACATGTTGTCTTCTATCGTCTTGCCAAACAATAGCAAATCATCAGCAAACATAAGATGAGATATATGAGGGTCGTTCCTCCCTGCTCTGATCGGACTCCAACTACCAATCTCCACCTGCTCAGCAATCAAGTAAGTTAACCTGTCCATACATAAAACAAACAAATATGGTGAAATGGAATCTTCTTGACGTATTCCGCTTGCGGAGTAAAGAACTCATAGCAGTTGCCATTCCACATAACATTCGTCTTCATAGTGGAGATAGCATAGCTGATAATATCAATAATATTGGCCGGAAGACCAATCTCCTGAAGCACCTCTTCAATAAAGCTCCACCTTATACGGTCATACGCCTTTGCTCAATCAACTTTGACTACAAAGAAGCCATTTCCCCCCTCATCTTGTTCATGCTGTGAAGGAGCTCTTGGGCCACAACAATATTCTCATGGATACTTCGAGTAGGAATAAAGCCTGTTTGAAAAGGAGACACAATATCGGGCATATGATGCTTGAGCGTATTGACAATTACCTTGGTAATCACCTTGTAGTTAACATTACACAAAGAAATTGGCCTGAATTAGGTAACAAACTCAGGCTTATTTATCTTGGGAATCAAACACACATCCGTGGAGTTGACCCTGTCAAGCTTGCAAGGCTCTCTCCACATTTCCTTAGCATGTGCGATAAAGTCTTGACCAACAAGGTCCCAATTGGCGTGATAAAACCCCGCCTGAAAGCGATCAGGCCCTGGAGCTTTCCACAGACTCGTATCAAATAGGGCTCACTCAATCTCCTCATTCTCAATCGGTCTACCCATGTGCCTGGTTGTCTCACCATCTAGCCTCTTGAAACCATATCGCATAGTGCAACTAGGCACTTCACCCTCTTCCTCTGTAAACAAAGTCTTAAAAAATTGAGTTACATGAGCCTTCGTTGCATTCTCATCATCGATCCATCTACCATTCTCACCTTTAATCATATGAATTCTATTCTTCCTCTTCCTATTAGCAGCTTTGATTTGGTAGTACTTTGTGTTTCGGTCCCCATCATGCAACCACTTGGTTCTAGACCGTTAATACCACATGAGCTCTTCTTTGTATAATTTAATTAAAATGAATAAAGCAAAAGTCCGAGCAAGCAAAAGTCTTTTTTGAAGCGAGAGAGAGAGAGAGAGAGAGAGAGAGAGAGAGAGAGAGAGAGAGGGAGAGGGAGAGAAGGTCCCTATTGGGGGACAAAATCTGACATGGGCCCACCTAGAGAGAGAGAGAGAGAGAGAGAGAGAGAGAGAGAGAGAGAGAGAGAGGGAGAGAGAGAGAGAGAGAGAGAGAGAGAGAATTGAGACCTATTTATTTAAAATAAAATAAAACATCAGAGACAATTGAGACCTATTTATTTAGAATAAAATAAAACATTTTTACTTCTATTTACAAAAAGTTACTAAAACTAATCAATTTAACTACTAATAATTGTCCCAAAAAAATTATACCACAAAGAATAATTCTAAAATAACATTTTTTAATAATTTAATTAAAATGATTAAATTAATATTAAATGATCTACAATTTACTATACTAAAACCAATAAAATTTAACCACTAACAATTGTCAAAAAAAAAAACCATTGTTAAAAATTTCAAAATAACTTCTTTTAATATAATTTAATTAAAATGAATAAATTTATATTAGATGATGTAGAATTTTTTAAAATGAATTAATAATCTGATTAAAATGATTAAATAAATATGAAATAATCTAGAAAAAAATATAAACAAGTAGCAATAGAGGCAACAAGAGATCGACAATATGAGAGAGCCTAAGGGAGCGCCAACTGGTGCATATGTTATGTTATCATAATTTCATCTATTTTGACTTCATAGCAATATATAAACAATACGGTGTCACCCGTGCGGATACACGGGTAAAATACTAGTGGTTAAAAAAACAAAGTAAAAAGTAAAGTGAAATTGATTAAATTGAAAATAAGATAAAAGAAATGCTTATAATAGACTAGTGAAACCCAGATTGTCAAAAAAAATAGACTAGTGAAACCCAGAATATGTAGAATAATAGGAAAAAAGACTAGTGAAACCCAGATTGTCAAAAAAATAGGCTAGTGAAACCCAAAATGTAAAACAACAAAGCTGCTGCTTGAAAAGGGAAGAGGCCATATGGCCATGAAATCAAAAGATGAGGGTGAGAAAGCAGACAGAGAGATTGACGGCATCAGGGATAGGCAAAGCATATGCAATAGGTGCTCATCGGAGATGGTGGGGTGGAGCACCGCCGTGGGAGGGCGGAGCACTGCCGTGGTGGTCCTCTCCCTCTATTATTCTACATATTCTCTTCTCTCTATTTTTTCCCTCTATTATTCTACATATTCTCTTCTCTCTATTTTTTCTGTTCTTCCTCTTAAACCTCACCTAACTTTGATTCTCCTTCCTACGGTTATTCTCTACGTACTTTCTCTAATTTTCACTCTATCTCTTTTTCATCTGTTTTTTCTTCTATTTCAGTTTCTCAGAATGATTTTTTCTCTCCCCTTAATCTGAGTTTGAAGGTTGTATTATAGGGAGATTTTACATTGTTTATAGTATAGAGTGGTCAATTTCCTCTGCATCACAGCTTTGTATTTTCTCAAAAAATTTCATGTTTTGGTGTATGCCTGAGCACAGTTTCTTCTTCTCTGCCTCATTCACGATTTTGTTGTGTTTGAGTCTTATTTAGTTTTAATTTTGCTGTGTAACAGGCTAGACAGGAGCTATGAAAGGGGTGGGAGAGCTGCTGTGGAGTGGGAAAGCATCACCTTGGTGAAAGAAAAGCAAAATATGATTAAAGACTCTAGAACTTGTAGCTCAAAATAGACATTCACATGCATCACTTACAATTATTTTTTTTAAAATCTGATTTCTAATTCTATTTTATATTGTAAAAATATTTAAAATTAAATACTAATAACATATATTTTTAATTAAGTTTTTTCTTGCCATAAAGGAAAATAAGTTCTACTAATAATAAAAAAAATGACGCAAAACCCCTAACGAGCACCAAAATGACATGTGTTAACGGTTAAAACCTCGAAATGCACAATAAACAACATTTTTGATTTTTCTAAGAGAATTTGAATTAGTCGGACAAAATTTGGGTACAACAAGTGATAAGGAGTTGAGGAGCACCAAAACGGTGAAAGCACCCTCAGAAACACCCTAGGATCAATGGATAGAATAGATGGTGTCCAAGGGACCACCACCCAAAGTAGTCTCTCAGACACGCACGCAGAGGAGAAGGCAACAGCTGGCGAGATCAATTCAGAAAATGAGGGGCATGATGCAAATGCTGACCGCGGCCAGGGAAAGAAATACTTAGGAGACCCTTGTGGGTTCTGTGGCCACCGCGTTGGAACAGACTTTTCCTAAACCTACCGAGGCCAGCGCAAATGAGGCACCCGCCGTGGTGACACCTACACTCGGTACCATTCCTGAAGAAGGAACTGAGTTCAACAATATGATCGGGGCAGTTGAGGTAATGGTAGTCCACTCACCGATGCTGTTATGAATTGCCTATATGGCCCCCACAGTCCCAAGAAGTCCCAGGCACTAGGGGTTGACACTGAAGCATCCTTTTCTAAAGGGAAACTAAATATGTTGGCTAAGAGCACAGTGGACATAGATATGGGTGACGAGGCAGAAGACTCGTTTGGGCCGCTTGTGTAACACCCATTTCTACCCGGTAATTTATAAGCGTAAAATCAGAGTTTTCAAAAACCATTTTCAACAAAGAAACGGATGTTACACTTCGACAACAGTTACATAACACTCTCACTAGAGGTGAACCGGCAAACCATATTTTGCGTCTTAAAAACAAATCAACTTTATTCAACATGCAGCGGAAAATTAAAAGGGTTCGTAACATCAATGAAACGACATATGTATATATTTAATATAGAAACAGCGGACATCCCACCCCGAGTGTTACGTATCAGAGCGACGACACCAAACTAATGAAGAGTTATAGTTTTCATTCGACATCACCTGCACGTTACCAACATAGGGGTAACCTTCAAACAGAAGGGGTGAGATATCACACTATATAATGAATCATATGAAAAGCAGCATATACTTAGGTCATGGCATCAAAATTATCACGGCACGTCAATCACGTCCCGACAGTCAATATTATCTCAATCAGCATCATCAACAAGATCAACAGCACAACAACAGCGACAACAACAACAATAGCCACACCAACGACAATAACGACAACATATAGCAACAACAGCAACAACACACAACAATGACAATAACATCAGTTACAATCACCAATGATCATCACCCATAAACGTCACCAATAGTCATCACCAAAACATCACCAAAATCATCACCAACAGTCATCACCTAAATCATGTGTAAATGAATGAATGCAACCCACACCAACGGGCATATGCATGTGGTACCAAATCACCAAAAGTTTTGCCTGTAAATAGAGGCGTCGCCAAGATTGAGAGCTTTCACACCCGGCTCACCAATTTAGAAAAATTGAGCTTTCACACCCGGCTCACTAGTTTTAGAAAGATTGGGCTTTCACACCCGGCTCACTAGTTTTAGAAAAAATTGAGCTTTCAGACCCAGCTCCAAGACCAAAGGCCTTCACCGAAATAAATGCGTATGCTGTATGCGACACCATGAATGCACACAGACAATCATCAAAATTAGTCACAATGTGACACACCAAAAACCAATCCGAATATCACCAAAATTGGGCTTTCACACCTAGCCGAACGACACCGAAACACCAAACTGCCCGAAACAATGGAATACCAAGATTTGGAGCCTTCACACCTAGCTCCAACAACACCAGGACACCGAGATGACAACAACTTTCCAAAACATTTGAGACGCGATGATTTTTCCCAACACCGGAGACAACGACAACTTCACAATACTAATGCTAACAACAATTATACGGCACCAATGACAACACCAATTTACAACACCAATAATAACGACCATCGAGACAGCCCCCCAGGCGCCCAGTCACCAACAATCACAGACAGGCAGCCCATCATGGCGCCTACGGCGCCCACTGCGCCAAACACCACGGGACAGCCACATGAGGCGCCCCAAGCCATCAGAAATTAACAACAACAATACCAATCACCAAGCTACATCAATTGACAACAACCCACAAAAATAGGAACAACCAACAACTGCCCATAAAAATAGGAACAGCCCACAAAAATAGGAACAACCAACAACTACCCAAAAAAATAGGAACAACCCACAAAAATAGGAACAACCAACAACTACCCAAAAAAATAGGAACAGCCCACAAAAATAGGAACAACACAACAATTTTCAGGAACAGTTTTCAGAAACAGCAACAATTTTCGGAGACAGTTTTCAGAAACAACAACAATTTTCGGAAACAGTTTTCAGAAACAGCAACAATAATTTTCAGCAAACATACCTCTACTTCGGTGAATTAATTAACCTATCAAATTGTATCGAAACTTAGCAAAGGACCCCTCTATGGAAATCTAAGAATGTCTAGTTCCTGATTATAATTTTTATTTTGCAAAATAATGGTCCAATTCGTACAGTTTCAGTAAATAAGAAACAAGGTTCAGAAAACAGGACAACCACCATGACCTAGATTGTGACACCTCTAAAATTATCAAAACTCAATCAAATGACATGGGACTTGAGCCTAACTCGAAAAAAATTGAGTGTAGTTTCCAATGAATCAAGAATCATTCAAAAAGGAGTTCAAACGAAAACGTTATACACGAAATACCGAACCTATATCCAGATTGTTTCCAGAATTTTAACCTAACTCGTGACACCTATAACTCGAGCTATACAACTCCAAATGCAACCAAAACAGTGCCAAATTAACAAGCATTAAGTCTAGTTTCTGAAAAGGTAAACCACATAGTTTTTGGACCGCTAGATTGTTCCCAGTTACTGTATAACCGAACCTATACCCAATTTTTCTTTGCGAATTAAAAACCCCAAATTGATTTCCAACCTCCACAACATATTCAAACATCAACAAGTGATCTCAAACAACAACAAAAAGGTTCAATCATCAACAATTGGTTCAACAAGGCAACACAAACATATAATCATACAAGTGATAAATCATCAAACCCTAACCCCCATACATACAACAATTCATAGAACCCATTAGATAGATAGAATCCCACCCTTACCTTAGCCTTAGATGACCACAAACCTTAGCTTCTTCTCTCTCCTCTTGAGCGCCACTTCTCTCTCCCCTTTCCTCTTGGTTCACGCTTTCTCTCTTTCTTTTCTTCTTATGCTAGCCGTCGCCCTCCTTCCTTCTTCTCACTTCTAATTCTATTTTTTTGATTCTTCTAAATGAGCAAAACCCTAACTAAGGCCTATTTATACTTAGTTGGTCTCATGGGCTTTTCTCGTTCACTTATGCGATTTAATCATGGCCCTTTCCTCTTAACACCTCTCATTTACTAACCCCAACAATAATAATAGGTCCACGTACTCTATTATATTTTATTCTATTTATTTTCTACCAAATAACTCCTAATAATTAATTAAACAAATAATCAATTATTTTTGGGGCGTTACAACTCTCCCCACTTAAGAGAATTTCCTCCTCGAAATTCAACTACCGATGCGAACACTCTTTCACCAACTAACTAACGTCATCTAGACAACTAGTGCTATCTATCATGCTGATCACTATTGCTTTGATTATCGGCGGTAAGTGATTAGGCGGCCGTCCCTCCTACTTGTTCAGCCAGGTAACTCAAGTAATAACAATCAGACTCACTCTCTAGTGGTTCCGTAAGGATCCCGCTGCGCTACTCTGATAAACTAACTTATATTCTGACTCACTCATCTACCCTCCTGGACAACCAAACATATCAACGCACACTAATAGTCTGCTAATGGTTTGGTTTCTATGACAACATCACAACAAGTTTACAGAGTGCATAACGATTGCAAAACAAGCCACATAATCAGAGTTTACAGGTACAGATTATATACATGGAAGTCATGAAACAATTCGCAAAAACAGAAGGTTCACAATATTGTATGTCGAGGGAAATTAGATGCATAGAACGAAACAAGGTTAAACGATTAACACAAGAATGTAGTTAACATTTAAAACCACATTACACCTAGTCAAATTAAATTAAATGGCCACATGAATATCTAACAATAAAAGTTAACTCAGTACCAGTGTCCAAAAATTCAGACAGCACAACAGTCACACAATTGGCATATCACTAAATGTGATACCCCTTTATCCCAAAAATATTTATAAGTGGAAGTGTGAAAAACGAGAAAAATTGTTTTTCAAACAAAATCAACATTTTATTTCTGGAAATAGTTTTTTGCAAGTAAAAGATGTCATTTCGTAACCAGGAAAGCTCGCCATATACGCATTGAGACCGTTGAGCAATTAGAACAAACAAAACAAAATATTTGCGATAATTATAACACAAAAATACAACCCACAATTAAAATCATTACAGCTAATTGTAAGCATCATGAAATACAAAAAAATAATAATTGTATCACTTAGTTAAGATTATTATAATTTTAAAGCATTATCACATTAAGGGTATAGCACCTAGGAACAATTAGGGAAACAACTCCACAAAACACTTAGACTAGAGTCTCAACACAAGAAATAAAACACGTTTTAGAAACCGACTTTATTGAGACTAAACTTTTAATGTAGCCACTTTAAGCAGTTACGTATGAGAGTATAGGACAACAAAGTTAATTTAATAGGAGTGAACCAGTAGTGTCAATGCACCCCGTTTAAACCTAAGGTTTCCAAAGCCACGTAACACAATAAAGATAAATAATGAAGTTAACAACAAGGACCAAATCATAAAATTCAGACCGTACATAGTGAGAGTCGAAAATCACATTACATAAAGTTGTTCAAAGACATAAGTACGTTACCACACTTGATTTTAAAAAAAAATAGTATAGGATCTAAACTATGCCTTTTCCGAAAACTAAGCATTTCCCCAAACAAGGAGAGAAATCAGAATCAAGTTCAATGATATTAGTCACCAATCATAAAGTTGTTTAATAGATGTTCAAAGGCGATCTCAGAAATCACTTTATTTTTCAGATTACAAAACCACAAACAAGAGACACAGGTTACACACAGAAAACATACTAAATCACACAAACAGTCCGGTTAGGACCGAACAACCCTAAAAAAGATTTACCTGATTCGAACAACCTGCAACGTAAACAATGGTTAGTACTAAAAGACAACAGTTGGTCGTTAACCAACACAACGACTTGACGACTTGGCCGGACGGACCAACCATTGATTTGATACCACTATTGTAACACCCATTTCTACCCGATAATTTATAAGCGTAAAATCAGAGTTTTCAAAAACCATTTTCAACAAAGAAACGGATGCTACACTTCGACAACAGTTACATAACACTCTCACTAGAGGTGAACCGGCAAACCATATTTTGCGTCTTAAAAACAAATCAACTTTATTCAACATGCAGCGGAAAATTAAAAGGGTTCGTAACATCAATGAAACGACATATGTATATATTTAATATAAAAACAGCGGACATCCCTCCCCGAGTGCTACGTATCAGAGCGACGACACCAAACTAATGAAGAGTTATAGTCTTCATTCGACATCACCTGCACGTTACCAACATAGGGGTAACATTCAAACAGAAGGGGTGAGATATAACACTATATAATGAATCGTATGAAAAGCAGTATATACTTAGGTCATGGCATCAAAATTATCACGGCACGTCAATCACGTCACGACAGTCAATATTATCTCAATCAGCATCATCAACAAGATCAACAGCACAACAACTGCGACAACAACAACATTAGCCACACCAACGACAATAACGACAACATATAGCAACAATAGCAACAACACACAACAACGACAATAACATCAATTACAATCACCAATAATCATCACCCATAAACGTCACCAATAGTCATCACCAAAACATCACCAAAATCATCACCAACAGTCATCACCTAAATCATGTGTAAATGAATGAATGCAACCCACACCATCGGGGATATGCATGTGGTACCAAATCACCGAAAGTTTTCCCTGTAAATAGAGGCGTCACCAAGATTGAGAGCTTTCACACCCGGCTCACCAATTTAGAAAAAATGAGCTTTCACACCCGGCTCACTAGTTTTAGAAAGATTGAGCTTTCACACCCGGCTCACTAGTTTTAGAAAGAATTGAGCTTTCCCACCCAGCTCCAAGAGCAAAGGCCTTCACCGAAATAAATGTGTATGCTGTATGCGACACCATGAATGCACACAGACAATCATCAAAATTAGTCACAATGTGACACACCAAAAACCAATCACCGAATATCACCAAAATTGGGCTTTCACACCTAGCCCAACGACAACGAAACACCAAACTACCCGAAACAACGGAACACCAAGATTTGGAGCCTTCACACCTAGCTCCAACAACACCAGGATACCTAGATGACAACAATTTTCCAAAACATTTGAGACGCGATGATTTTTCCCAACACCGGAGACAACGACAACTTCACAACACTAATGCTAACAACAATTATACGGCACCAATGACAACACCAGTTTACAACACCAATAACAACGACCACCGGGACAGCCACCCAGGCGCCCAGTCACCAACAATCACAGACAGGCAGCCCATCATGGCGCCTACGGTGCCCACTGCGCCAAACACCACGGGACAGCCACATGAGGCGCCCCAAGTCATCAGAAATTAACAACAACAATACCAAACACCAAGCTACAACAATTGACAACAACCCACAAAAATAGGAACAACAACTACCAAAAAAAATAGGAACAGCCCACAAAAATAGGAACAACCAACAACTACCCAAAAAAATAGGAACAGCCCACAAAAATAGGAACAACACAACAATTTTCAGGAACAGTTTTCAGAAACAGCAACAATTTTCGGAGACAGTTTTCATAAAAAGCAACAATTTTCGGAAACAGTTTTGAGAAACAGCAACAATAATTTTCAGCAAACATACCTCTACTTCGGTGAATTAATTAACCTATCAAACGGTATCGAAACTTAGCAAAGGATCCCTCTATGGATAGATAAGAATGTCTAGTTCCTGACTATAATTTATATTTTGCAAAATAATGGTCCAATTCATACAGTTTCAGTAAATAAGAGACAAGGTTCAGAAAACAGGACAGCCACCATGACCTAGCTTGTGACACCTCTAAAATTATCAAAACTCAATCAAACGACATGGGACTTGAGCCTAACCCGAAACAAATTGAGTGTAGTTTCCAATGAATCAAGAATCATTCAAAAAGGAGTTCAAACGAAAACGTTATACACGAAATACCGAACCTATATCCAGATTGTTTCCAGAATTTTAACCTAATTTGTGACACCTATAAATCGAGATATACAACTCCAAATGCAACCAAAACAGTGCCAAATTAACAAGCATTAAGTTTAGTTTCTAAAAAGCTAAACCACATAATTTTTGGACCGCTAGATTGTTCCCAGTTACTGTATAACCGAACCTATACCCAATTTTTCTTTGCGAATTAAAAACCCCAAATTGATTTCCAACCTCCACAACATATTCAAACATCAACAAGTGATCTCAAACATCAACAAATAGGTTCAATCATCAACAATTGGTTCAACAAGGCAACACAAACATATAATCATACAAGTGATAAATCATCAAACCCTAACCCCCATACATACAACAATTCATAGAACCCATTAGATAGATAGAATCCCACCCTTACCTTAGCCTTAGAAGACCACAAACCCTAGCTTCTTCTCTCTCCTCTTGAGCGCCACTTCTCTCTCCCCTTTCCTCTTGGTTAACGCTTTCTCTCTTTCTTTTCTTCTTATGCTAGCCGTCGCCCTCCTTCCTTCTTCTCACTTCTAATTCTAGTTTTTTGATTCTTCTAAATGAGCAAAACCCTAACTAAGGCCTATTTATACTTAGTTGGTCTCATGGGATTTTCTCGTTCACTTATGCGATTTAATCATGGCCCTTTCCTCTTAACACCTCTCATTTACTAACCCCAACAATCATAATAGGTCCACGTACTCTATTATATTTTATTCTATTTATTTTCTACCAAATAATTCCTAGTAATTAATTAAACAAATAATCAATTATTTTTGGGGCGTTACAACTCTCCCCCACTTAAAAGAATTTCGTCCTCGAAATTCAACTACCGATGCGAACACTCTTCTACCAACTAACTAACGTCATCTAGACAACTAGTGCTATCTATCATGCTGATCACTATTGCTTTGATTACCGGCGGTAAATGATTAGGCGGCCCGTCCCTCCTACTTGTTCAGCCAGGTAACTCAAGTAATAACAATCAGACTCACTCTCTAATGGTTCCGTAAGGATCCCGCTGCGCTACTCTGATAAACTAACTTATATTCTGACTCACTCATCTACCCTCCTGGACAACAAAACATATCAACGCACACTAATAGTCCGCTAATGGTTTGGTTTCTATGACAACATCACAACAAGTTTACAGAGTGCATAACGATTGCAAAACAAGCCACATAATCAGAGTTTACAGGTACAGATTATATACATGGAAGTCATGAAACAATTCGCAAAAACAGAAGGTTCACAATATTGTATGTCGAGGGAAATTAGCCGCATAGAACGAAACAAGGTTAAACGATTAACACAAGAATGTAGTTAACATTTAAAACCACATTACACCTAGTCAAATTAAATTAAATGGCCACATGAATATCTAACAATAAAAGTTAACTCAGTACCAGTGTCCAAAAATTCAGACAGCACAACAGTCACACAATTGGCATATCACTAAATGTGATACCCCTTTATCCCAAAAATATTTATAAGTGGAAGTGCGAAAAACGAGAAAAATTGTTTTTCAAACAAAATCAATAATTTATTTCTGGAAATAGTTTTTTGCAAGTAAAAGATGTCATTTCGTAACCAGGAAAGCTCGCCATATACGCATTGAGACCGTTGAGCAATTAGAACAAACAAAACAAAATATTTGCGATAATAATAACACAAAAATACAACCCACAATTAAAATCATTACAGCTAATTGTAAGCATCATGAAATACAAGAAAATAATAATTGTATCACTTTGTTAAGATTATTATAATTTTCAAGCATTATCACATTAAGAGTATAGCACCTAGGAACAATTAGGGAAACAACTCCACAAAACACTTAGACTAGAGTTTCAACACAAGAATTAAAACACGTTTTAGAAACCGACTTTATCGAGACTAAACTTTTAATGTAGCCACTTTAAGCAATTACGTATGAGAGTATAGGACAACAAAGTTAATTTAATAGGAGTGAACCAATAGTGTCAATGCACCCCTTTAAACCTAAGGTTTCCAAAGCCACGTAACACAATAAAAATAATAAAGTTAACAACAAGGACCAAATCATAAAATTCAGACCGTACATAGTGAGAGTCGAAAATCACATTACATAAAGTTGTTCAAAGACATAAGTACGTTACCACACTTGATTTTAAAAAAAAATAGTATAGGATCTAAACTATGCCTTTTCCGAAAACTAAGCATTTCCCCAAACAAGGAGAGAAATCAGAATCAAGTTCGATGATATTAGTCACCACTCATAAAATTGTTTAATAGATGTTCAAAGGCGATCTCAGAAATCACTTTATTTTTCAGATTACAATACCACAAACAAGAGACACAGGTTACACACAGAAAACATACTAAATCACACAAACAGTTCGGTTAGGACCGAACAACCCTCAAAAAGATTTACCTGTTTCGAACAACCTGCAACGTAAACAATGGTTAGTACTAAAAGACAACAGTTGGTCGTTAACCGACACAACGACTCGACGACTTAGCCGGACGGACCAACCATTGCTTTGATACCACTATTGTAACACCCATTTCTACCCGGTAATTTATAAGCGTAAAATCAGAGTTTTCAAAAACCATTTTCAATAAAGAAATGGATGCTACACTTCGACAACAGTTACATAACACTCTCACTAGAGGTGAACCGGCAAACCATATTTTGCGTCTTAAAAACAAATCAACTTTATTCAACATGCAGCGGAAAATTAAAAGGGTTCGTAACATCAATGAAACGACATATGTATATATTTAATATAAAAACAGCGGACATCCCTCCCCGAGTGCTACGTATCATAGCGACGACACCAAACTAATGAAGAGTTATAGTCTTCATTCGACATCACCTGCACGTTACCAACATAGGGGTAACATTCAAACAGAAGGGGTGAGATATAACACTATATAATGAATCGTATGAAAAGCAGTATATACTTAGGTCATGGCATCAAAATTATCACGGCACGTCAATCACGTCACGACAGTCAATATTATCTCAATCAGCATCATCAACAAGATCAACAGCACAACAACTGCGACAACAACAACATTAGCCACACCAACGACAATAACGACAACATATAGCAACAATAGCAACAACACACAACAACGACAATAACATCAATTACAATCACCAATAATCATCACCCATAAACGTCACCAATAGTCATCACAAAAACATCACCAAAATCATCACCAACAGTCATCACCTAAATCATGTGTAAATGAATGAATGCAACCCACACCAACGGGCATATGCATGTGGTTCCAAATCACCGAATGTTTTGCCTGTAAATAGAGGCGTCACCAAGATTGAGAGCTTTCACACCCGGCTCACCAGTTTAGAAAAATTGTTCTTTCACACCCGGCTCACTAGTTTTTGATAGATTGAGCTTTCACACCCGGCTCACTAGTTATAGAAAAAATTGAGCTTTCACACCCAGCTCCAAGACCAAAGGCCTTCACCGAAATAAATGTGTATGCTGTATGCGACACCATGAATGCACACAGACAATCATCAAAATTAGTCACAATGTGACACACCAAAAACCAATCCGAATATCACCAAAATTGGGCTTTCACACCTAGCCCAACGACACCGAAACACCAAACTACCCGAAACAACGGAACACCAAGATTTGGAGCCTTCACACCTAGCTCCAACAACACCAGGACACCGAGATGACAACAATTTTCCAAAACATTTGAGACGCGATGATTTTCCCAACACCGGAGACAACGACAACTTCACAACACTAATGCTAACAACAATTATACGGCACCAATGACAACACCAATTTACAACACCAATAACAACGACCACCGGGACAGCCACCCAGGCGCCCAGTCACCAACAATCATAGACAGGCAGCCCATCATGGCGCCTACGGCGCCCACTCCGCCAAACACCACGGGACAGCCACATGAGGCGCCCCAAGCCATCAGAAATTAACAAAAATTCCAAACACCAAGCTACAACAATTGACAACAACCCACAAAAATAGGAACAACCAACAACTACCCAAAAAAATAGGAACAGCCCCCAAAAATAGGAACAACCAACAACTACCCAAAAAAATAGGAACAACCCACAAAAATAGGGACAACCAACAACTACCCAAAAAAATAGGAACTGCCCACAAAAAATAGGAACAACACAACAATTTTCAGGAACAGTTTTCAGAAACAGCAACAATTTTCGGAGACAGTTGTCAGAAACAGCAACAATTTCCGAAACAGTTTTTAGAAACAGCAACAATAATTTTCAGCAAACATACATCTACTTCGGTGAATTAATTAACCTATCAAACGGTATCGAAACTTAGGAAAGGAACCTCTATGGAAAGCTAAGAATGTCTAGTTCCTGACTATAATTTTTATTTTGTAAACTAATGGTCGAATTCGTACTGTTTCAGTAAATAAGCAACAAGGTTCAGAAAATAGGACAGCCACCATGACCTAGCTTGTGAAACCTCTAAAATTATCAAAACTCAATCAAATGACATGGGACTTGAGCCTAACCAGAAACAAATTGAGTGTAGTTTCTAATGAATCAAGAATCATTCAAAAAGGAGTTCAAACGAAAACGTTATGCACGAAATACCGAACCTATATCCAGATTGTTTCCAGAATTTTAACCTAACTCGTGACACCTATAACTCGAGCTATACAACTCCAAATGCAACCAAAACAGTGCCAAATTAACAAGCATTAAGTCTAGTTTCTGAAAAGGTAAACCACATAGTTTTTGGACCGCTAGATTGTTCCCAGTTACTGTATAACCGAACCTATACCCAATTTTTCTTTGCGAATTAAAAACCCCAAATTGATTTCCAACCTCCACAACATATTCAAACATCAACAAGTGATCTCAAACAACAACAAAAAGGTTCAATCATCAACAATTGGTTCAACAAGGCAACACAAACATATAATCATACAAGTGATAAATCATCAAACCCTAACCCCCATACATACAACAATTCATAGAACCCATTAGATAGATAGAATCCCACCCTTACCTTAGCCTTAGATGACCACAAACCTTAGCTTCTTCTCTCTCCTCTTGAGCGCCACTTCTCTCTCCCCTTTCCTCTTGGTTCACGCTTTCTCTCTTTCTTTTCTTCTTATGCTAGCCGTCGCCCTCCTTCCTTCTTCTCACTTCTAATTCTATTTTTTTGATTCTTCTAAATGAGCAAAACCCTAACTAAGGCCTATTTATACTTAGTTGGTCTCATGGGCTTTTCTCGTTCACTTATGCGATTTAATCATGGCCCTTTCCTCTTAACACCTCTCATTTACTAACCCCAACAATAATAATAGGTCCACGTACTCTATTATATTTTATTCTATTTATTTTCTACCAAATAATTCCTAATAATTAATTAAACAAATAATCAATTTTTTTTGGGGCGTTACAGCTTGTCTTTGAAGATGAGCCGATAAGCGATTCCATCCTGGACAATATATTAAATGAGGAAAACGAGGGTTTCCTCAAATATATAGAGATGGTGGGATTGCTTCCACTTGAGTTCTGGGGAGCCGAGGGACAACCCAGGGAACTTGAGGGTGCTGTTTTTGCTGAGGAGGCCGAATGGGCTGCGTTAACAGAATCAGACAACCAAGTGACCGAGGGTATGTTATTTGAGAAGCGCACGGCAGAGGTGACACCCCTTTTCTACCCGGTAATTATTTAATAAAATCAGAGTTACAAAAATTTATTATTCCATACTTCGAAAAGAGATGTCACACATTCATCGATAACCAAAACGTCACATACGATATATAACACTTTGTCAAAAATACATCACCACGCAGTGGAAAGAGAAATAAGTTTCAAAACATAAAATCATAACATCCTGAATGGACTCCAAACAAATAAAATGCAACAGCCAAAGTCTAGCGTTCATTCCCCCCTGAGTGTTACATATCAAAGCAAAGGACACCGACTCAGACTAGCGAAGGTAGTGTCATACCCCAATTTTGTCCGGCTTAGGTCAAAACCCTAATTTTCCGCAAAAATAATAATTTAGAAGTGTGCCATTATTTTGAGAGGCGAGAAGAGATATGGGCATGCATTTTTAAGTCTCAAAAGTCATTCCAAAGTTCCCAAAATTATTTTAAAGTAGGAGTGCACTTCTGGGTAAATCAGGGTTTTGAGGTCCAAAGGGTATTTTGGTCATTTCACAATAAAAGGGATAATTCCTCAAGAAAATCATCATGCATTGCATTTTAAGCCCTAGAAGTCATTCCAAGGTCTTTAAAATTATTTTTAGGATTGGAATGCGCTTTCTAGGTAGATTAGGGTTTCAGGGTTGAAAAGGGCATTTTGGTCATTTTCCATAAAAGATGATTTTCTTGCCAAAAATGTATATTTACAAAAATTACATTTTTTATTTCATCAAGGATAATTTTTGTACATTTTGTAGAAACAACCCTAATCAAAAATAATTATAATCGCATTTTTCTCATTTTTAGTGCATAAATAAATAGAAAAGGCCATTAAATATTCCTCTATTATTATGTGACAATTTAATTGTCATAGATAGCTAGAGTGAATATTTGATGTGCCCAAAAAATGTGACATGATTTTAATAGTTGCATTGCATTTAGTTCCCATGCCCAAAAACTTGAAATGCAAACTCAAGTGAGGAAGTGTCTTCAAATAAGACAAAATGACCAAAAAATATTTTTTGTTCCCTCATTCCCCTTCAAGAATCACGCCACTCACACCCTCTCTCTCAAAAAAAAAAAAATCTTCTACACACTTCTTAAAGATTTGATTTGATCTTATTTTTTAGCCTTACCCTCTTTGGTAAAATCATCCATCCACTTACACTAACCCCACCTTCAAAAAAGCCAAATTTCCCTCTTTGGGAACAATTTATTCCAACAACACCCCTAACCCTACTTCTCCTAAATATCTCTTCCATAATTAGAATTTTCCATTTTATTTTCTCTTTTCTTTTATCCAATAATTTCGATTTCTCTTTCTCTCATTTTCACTCACATTTGTGTTTCTTTAATACCCCTAATCCTTGTGAGAGTCAATCCCAATCATTGATCAAAAATAAAGCTCAAATCCTAGAGCACCTAGAAATAAAAGGACACAAATACCCCTAACCCTAGAAAAAATCTATAAAAACCTTTCATTCCTTCACAAGAGGGGGGCTGGAATTCTCATTTGATCTCACTCTCAAAAATCACACAATTCTCCTCTCCTCTCCTCCTCCAAGAAACCGTAGCCTCTCCACCCCTAGACCACCTCCATTTTTCAATTTCCCTTAACCAATTCATCATCAAACTACCTCCAATCCATCAAGCACCTAATCCTTCTCCTCCTCTCCTCCAAGAAACCGTAGCTTCCCCTCATTTCCCTTTCATCTACTTCTTCAATTTTTCTTCCAATTTTAGAGATAAGGTAAAAACCCCAATATCCTAGCATCATCTTCAAACATTTTGCATCAAAACTCATCTTATCATCTTCATCTCATATTCTCTTCCTTATTTTTGTGCACTCATCATTTTCACTTTTTAAAAATGTAGATTGTTGTTGTTAGGGTGAGAAATGGCTTCTCACCTTTGAATAATGTAGCTTGTTGATTAATTTGTGTTGATCTTTGTTTTTTGAGTGAAATAAACATGTGATTTTCATTCTCTTATGTTTCGCATATTGTTGTTTTAAAATTATCTTGTGGTTTCTTTTCACTTGAGTATGTTTATTAGCGTTTAAAGTTTTGTGTTAAAAGTGATTTGTAGTCCTTGTGATGTTGATGATCTTACAATTTGATTCTCCCTTGTGTTTAGAACACTATGATTTAAGGGAGAAGATTGTAAGATAGGATTCAACTTTGTTCATGAATTTTTCATGTTTAATATTTTTTTTTTATTTTATTTTAGTTATTATTTGTTGATGATCTAGCCATATGAGTCTCCACTAGTGCCTAGTGCACTTTGATTTAAGTGGAGGAGATGGTTAGAAGGGATTCTACTTTATTTAGATGCTCTCTAATTTTCATATGATAATTTGCTAAACTAGCTTACTTGTTCATGTATCTTTACCCTAATCTAGTCCATTAGTTCACATGTTCCTTTAATTGGTTTTGGTTAGTTGTTGATGATTTAGCTATGTGAGTCTCCACTAGTGCCTAGTGCACTTTGATTTAAGTGGAGAGGATAGCTAGAGAAGATTCAACTTTCTCTTTTCGGTTTATGTGTTCTACTTTACTCATTGCTAGATGTTGATGATGGGGTAAGTGGATTTTCACTTGTGCCCATGGCACTTCAATCTAAGTGAAAAGATTACTCTATATGATTCAATTTTGTTTAATGCTTAAAGTGTAGGGTTATGCCTTATGTTCCTCTTGTATGCTAACTTATAAGGTTTTAGTATGAAATCGAAAATGAATTAATGCTTAAGATGCTTCGGCCAAGAGATAAAAAAATAATAATAGGGTTCATGTGTTGCTTGAATATTTGATGACTTGTAAGAATAACTTGATTTGGGGCTAGTTTGTTCTTTGGGTTTGAGGGCGAAATTTAGGGTTCCATGTTTTTTTTATTTTATTTTATTTATTCTTTTAATTGTTATGTTGAATAAAGGCATGTATTAATTTGATGTTTGTATAGTAATCTCATGTGTAGAATAGGGTTGCATCTTGTGATGTTTTTATGTGCTAGCTTGTGAATTCTAGTATGAAATTGATTTGATTTTTGCATGAGGAACATTCGGCCAAGGGCCATATTTTGTGCATATGTTGTGTTTGAAATTTTACCCCTTTGATCTATTTTGAGTAAAATAAAATTAGGTCATTGTTGTTCTTAGCTTTTTACCCTTTTGCATTTCGTTAAAACTTTCTTTTCTCTTTCATATAACTATTTTCTAAAACATAAGTTATTAGTGATAATCACCCATAACCTTGGTTAGTTTGATTATCATGAACGCTTTCAATTTTCAAAAACATCCTTTTAAACATAAGTTATTAGTGATAATCACTCATAACCTTGGTTAGTTTGATTATCATGAACACTTCGTTTCAAAACAATTGAAAACCTTTTTCGCAATCATAAAGCAAATCTTTTCATAAAACAAACAAAAATTATTTTCAAACCCATTGTTACTAATGGCTAATCAGAACTTTGGTTCGTCTAGTCATTGGTATCAATGGCTTTTCACAAAAAGAACAACAAAGTGGTGATCATCCATAACTTTGGTTAGTTTGATCATTTGCGCCAATTAACTTTTTTTCGAAAACCATTTTCAAAAGGTCAAATAAAAATGAGTCTTTACTAATGGTCAATCAGAACCTTGGTTCGTCTGACCAATGGTATTGACTCTCATTTTCAAGAGTACTTAGCCGTGATTACCCATAACTTTGGTTAGTTTAATCATTCGTTAAGTGTTCGTCCTATTTCGAAAATTCACTAAAAAAAAGGATAAAAAACAAAAACCCTTTTCATAACAAAGAAGAACTACGTAGCTTTGAGTTCTCCATCGCACCAGGAGATACGTAGGAGCGGGTCATGTCCCGTCAAGCACTTTTTTTCCAAAAAACTTTCTTTCCCTTCTCTATAATAAACAAAATTTTCATTAAGTCCTTTTTCAATGCATTTTCTAATAAAGAAATGAATAGGCAAATTAGGTATGTTTTCCAAATCAAACGTTGAAATCACACCTTTTAGTTAGAGGTTCCCTTTTGGTAGAAAGGACATGTGAGGTGCTAATACCTTCCTCATTTGTAATCGACCCCCGAACCTATGTCTCTAGTTTTCAAAGACCACCCGCCTTTTTGTAAAAGACTTTTTTTTCTAATGTTTTGGTCTAAAAACTAAAATATTGGTGGCGGCTTCACAATTTTCTACGTTGTACATTGAAGAACCCTAAACGGGATTTTTCGGGGTGCAACAGCTGGCGACTTCACTGGGAACCTTTTTTTTTCCAAAAAAGACGAGGGTCAAGCCTAACTAACTAAAACGTGTGGTTCAATGTATTGTGATTTGATTAATATCTTGTTTGCCTTTCTTTCTTATAATTAATTGTAAGCATAGGTATTTGTCTTCTTCTACTCCTCTTCTTTTATTTGCTTATGCTCATACATTCTTCCAATCCCCATGACCCCTTCTCCTTTGCTCCCTTTTCTTTAGTAAGTGCATGCATTTCCCCATATTCTCTCATGTCCCCTCTTCTTGGCTCCTCTTCTAAAGGTAAGCAATATCCTTGTTTGTAGGTATCTTAGGAATGAACCCTAGGGTAGGCAACTGGATATTGATTGCTGTTTTCTGGACTGGTCTGGTTTTCATTTGCAGGTGGGGTAGTGCTAGGGAAAATGCCCTTGACACACACTACACTTGTGCTTTATGATTACATATTCCGAGTGGGACCATAACCCAGGTCTGCGAAATTAGGAGAGTGGATTCGAGTAGTGAGAGCCCATCAGGACCTTTGTCCGTTTGGCTACTTGCGAAAGATTCAACCAGAGTTGTGCTCTTTCATGATGCCTCACACCTAGCAGTTTGCTGCATTTGTGGGGAGTTTTGTGAAAGAGACTGTGGCTCTGGTGGCCTTGTGAGGGAGTGAATAGAGCCATATGGGAGGATTACCCTTTAAATTGCCCTAGATCGTAGGTCTCACCTCTTTTTTAGGTCACAAGGGCTTTTCCAAATTGTGTGTTGCATTATCCCATTTAGCCAAGTTCTTTTCTTTCATTGATTTTCGAAAAAACAACAAAATATTTTCCCTTTCTTTCATAAATACCCATATGAGGTGGCATATGGTGTGAAATTTTCAAATTACCACCTGTAAATACCCTTATGCAAAAATACAAAAAACACCATTGCATCATTACATCATTACATCATCTGCATCACCTGCATTAAATAAAATCCAATTTAGAAAATCATTTGTCATGCATCCAAGTTGTTTGCCGGGATTTTAAAGTAACTTGGAATTTTGTCCTAGGCGGGAAAGATAAAGCAACATGGGATCAAGAAGCGAGATTGTACTTAATTCAAGGTTCCCGATCGTCAAGAAAATAGATGTAGAGAGTTTGAAAAAGTTTGTTTCCTTGATGGAGTCAGAAGAGAGAGATCTATTCCAGAAGGCTTATGGTAACCTCTTCAGATTGTTGCACTTAGATGTCCAAGAGAGTGCTATTATGGCCCTCAGCCAATTCTATGATCCAGACCTTCGATGTTTCATCTTCAAAGACTTTCAGTTATCACCAACTCTCGAAGAATATGAACAGATTCTAGGGTTTTCAAAGTCAGGGTTAGCACCTTACCAGTATCAGAAACATCAGTACTCAGACCAGAGACTTTCCTTGTTGTTACAAGTCAGTGTGAAGGAATTAGGGCTTCAGAAGGAAAAGAAGAACCGTATCAGGGGTTTCCCGCTAAGCTACTTCGAGGGTTTGTTGAAAGGTCATGCTCAGAATGTGAAGTGGGGTCCTTTCAAGCAGCTGCTAGCCCTAACTATTTTTGGGATAGTTCTTTTCCCTTCGGTCGAGAAGTTTATTGATGAGACCGCTATTGGGCTTTTTCTAGCATTCATAAGTAAAGAAAATTCGATCAACCCCGTGCCAGCAATTCTTGCAGATACCTACTATTCATTCACTCATCACCGTGTGTTAGGAAAGAAGAAGGTTGCTTGTTCTTTCCATGTTCTCTACACCTGGTTCCTCAACCATGTTGTCTCTCATAAGACGAAAGCTGCAGACTTACTAGAGTATGCCTTGTGTTGCGAGGTAGAAGCTAGAAGTGCACAAGAATGGGCGCACACTTTAGAGAATCTCAGTGCTCTCAAAGTCTGTTGGTTCAATCGTTCGTGTTGGGAAAATAGACCTTCAATATTGTTCCGGTGTGGCAATTTCCAGAATGTACCCTTAATGGGAACTCAGGGCATTATCAATTATAATCCTTCTCTTACCATCAGGCAGCTTGGGTATCCCATGAAGAATGCACCCGCTGAAGACATGGTGGCCCCGATTTTTCTCGATAATGAAGGCTCAAAGAACCAAGGCTTTCTCCAGAAAATTTCAAAGGCTTGGGAGGGTTTGGTTTACAAGAATGAAGAGGAGATCACAAAGAGAACGGGTAATGTTGCTTTCTACCAATGGTTCCACCAAAGAATTCAAAATGTTGGTCTGCCTCGTCAGAACCCAGTGTCAGTTGAGAAAGAGGTCCCAGAGCTCCACGTTCCAAGACCCGAAGAGCTAAGTGAGGTCAAGTCTGCCTTATCCAAAGCAGAGGAAGACAAAAAGGCACTGCAGGCAGAGTTGGAAAAGGTAACCCTGCAAAAGAAGAAGTTGGAGAAAGAGAATGAAATTAAGACGATGGCTATTGAGGAGAGTGTTCAGCAATTCCAAGCAGAAAAGAAGAGTAAGCTAGAGGCTCAGAAATATCTGCAGGGGGCTAGGGATGAACTCCAAAGGTACAAGCAAAAAACGAGAAAAGCCCTTGAAGAAGCCAGAGAGTGGAAGATGGTGGCAAGTGAGCCCAAACGAGAATCTCGCTTGGTGGTGGAGTTGAAGAATCAGCTGAAGAGCCTTGAACACGAAAGAAACTCCATTGGGTATGCTCTTAAGGAATATCAAGAAATGTTGGGGTATGAGCAAGAACGATCTGATGAGCTGAAAAGGCATTGCCGGTACTTAGAAGAGTCCTATATGCTGATGCGAGCTGAGAGTCAGCACTGGGAGCAGCGTTTCTTAGCTCTAATTGGCAAAATAGAAGAACAAGAGATTGTTAGAGAGCTAAGAGACGAGATTCAGCTGTGGAAGGGTAAGTTTTCAAGGTTGGCATGGCTAGCTAATCAGGCCGTAAAAGATGTTCCCAGAAGGCTAAGAAGGGCAGAAGCCGAGATGCTTCCCTTCAATACCCCGGTGCGTGTGTACGAATTTGTTAATTTTTGCAAAGCCCTGACCGAGGAGCTCATGGAGAAGGCCGAGGGAGCCGCTGCCGCAAGCAAGGAAAGAGAGAAGAAAAGAAAGTTGAAGGCCATATGTCAGTAGATCTCAGTACATTGTAATTTTCTTCTTAGAATGTTCACTAGGAAAGTGTAATTTTTCTTTTCTTAAAGAATGTTCTATTTTCCTTTTCGAAGCATTGTATTACAGACTCAAGGATATTGTATCTTGCTCTTCTATTGAAATAACTAAAGTTATGATGCTTGAATGAAGTACGCTCATCCCGCTTGTTGATCCCAGTCACGCTATGTTCTTAAGAAAAAATATTTGAATCTACACTTATGACAAGAGCAAGTTGCACTGTAACTCCCGGCAATAAACAACAAATAACATAAAAATAAAGGGTCATCTGCATTGCATTGCATTCATTAATTCTCTCCTTCATTTAATAAGAATGGTTTCAAACAGAAAAAGGCAAGCTGGTTCGTCCGCACCGTTACTTCACTCGTTTGCAAGCAAGACTGATGGCGTCCAACGGAGACAATTTGAGTCAGGATGAAGTGGTGATAGAGATCCTCAATCCTGAGCAGCTGGCTCAGGAAAATCAGGCTCTAAAAACAAAGATGGCAGCCATGGAAGCTCAAATGGCTGAGGTAATGAATATGCTGCAGAATTTGGGAAGTGGGGCCGCTGCTGGGGCCGCCGCTGTAGTGAATCCAGAAGGGGTCGTCACCTTTGTCCCTCCACCTGTATCAGCGGAAGTCGTGACTGTTTATCCTCTTTCCAGGCCAGAAGTTAGTCATTCTCCGGGCACAAGCAGTCAAGGGCCACCAAATGCACAAATATACCCTTGGGGGATGCCCATAAATTATACACCGTCCTTCGCTGAAGCCATTCCTTTGGCGACAAGTCAGCCTGCTGTGGTTACTTCTGTTGGAACTACGGGTGTGCCGCACATTCACATCCCAAGTCCCAGTGTTGTACCACCAAGAAGTTTTCCTGCTCTTGCTCCGGAGATTGCTGTGAATCCCCCAAGCGCCGCTTACCAAATGGGGAACCCCGCTCAGTATGGGGGTTACTACTTCAGTCCAGGGAGCTATCCTCAGGGCCAGATGGTTGAAAGTTCACAGCCGAAAGATAGATATCATTTGCTAGAGGAGCGACTGAGAGCAATGGAAGGGTCAAGTACAAGAGCAAAGGATGCACGAGACTTGTGTCTTGTCTCAGGAGTTGTTATACCTCCCAAGTTTAAAGCGCCAGATTTTGACAAGTACCGCGGTACCGGATGTCCCTCTAGCCACTTAACAATGTATGTCAGGAAGATGGCAGCGTATGCCCATGATGATAAAGTACTGATCCATTTCTTCCAAAACAGTCTGACTGGAGCGTCTCTAGACTGGTATATGCAGCTCCAGCCTTCTGATATCCATAGCTGGAAGGATCTTTCCGAGGCTTTTCTTAAACAATATCAGTACAATATGGATCTTGCCCCTGACAGATCTCAACTGCAACACATGAGCAAAAGTGATAGGGAGTCATTTAAAGAGTACGCTCAGAAGTGGAGAAGTATAGCAGCCCAGGTAAAACCACCATTGACGGAGAAAGAAATGGTGTATATGTTCATGGAGACTCTCCCGGGAATGTATTATGAGCGGTTGGTGGGTAGCGTTTCCTCTAATTTTTCTGATATGGTGATCATTGGGGAGCGTTTGGAACATGGTTTGCGAAGTGGAAAAATTGCCGGAGGATTTGGCAATTCCGGTGGGCAGAAGAAACCTTTTTTTCCCAAGAAGAAGGAGGGAGAAACTAATGTCATCACTGCAGGGGGAGGCCCATCATTCAATTCTCCACAGCAAGCAATGCCCGCTCCAGCTCAGACTCAGCAAGCTAATTCGGGTTATAGAGCCCAAAATTATCAAGAAAAGAGACGGGCTAATTTCGATCCAATCCCAATGACTTATACAGATTTGTTCAACCACCTCATCTCGAAGAACTTGATTAAAACTCGTCTCATGAAACCCATGCAACCTCCTTTTCCTAGAGGGTACAATGCTGAGGCTACCTGTGCTTTCCATAGTGGTATGGTTGGCCATACAGTGGAGGACTGCAAAGCTTTTAAGTACGTAGTCCAAGATTTAATTGATGCTAATTGGATTTCTTTCAAGCCAAATAGCCCAAGTACGACTACGAACCCCCTGCCAGGACATGGGATGCCCTCTGCCAATGCTATAGAGGATTCTGGGAGTCAGATCATGATAAAGAATGTTGAAAGTATCAAGACTCCTAGGGAAGACATATATGCTGAGTTACGTCGCTGGGGGGTGATTCAGAAAGGCTGTGTGTGTGCTGACCCGGAGTGTGCGGGTGCTTGTGAGGATTTTAAGGTTGTTTTACAAGATTTGATGGACCGCTATGTGGTCCGGCTGGAGGTAGTTGAGAAAGAAGAAAATGTGCTCATGCTACAGTTCAATGATGGCAAAGGGACCAGAAAACCAATTGAGATACTATACAATCCGAAGCCAGCTCAAGCTAGATCTCAGCCGTTGATCATTGAGGTGCCTGCTCCCTTCCCTTACGAGAAAAACAGTGCAGTACCGTGGAAGTACAGCAACTTGCCTCCAGTGGAAAATTCTCCAAGTGCTTCTGTTGTTACTAACATCACTGGGGCAAGTGGGATGACTAGAAGTGGCCGCATGTATATTCCCAAGGTCACCCAGGCTGAGTCATCTAAAGCGGTTGAAGACAGGGCACGAAAGGGGAAAGACAAAGAAATGGAGAATGCCCAGAAAGAAAAGGTGGCAGAGCAAGAAAAGGATGAGTTCTTGAAAATTGTAAGACAAAGTGATTACAAGGTAGTTGATCAAATGAGCCAGACCCCTGCGAAGATTTCTATGATGTCATTGCTGTTGAGCTCAGAAGCACATAGGGCTGCCCTGATGAAAGTGCTGAACGGGGCTCATGTTGCTCAAAACATCTCTGTGGGTCAATTTGATGAGGTGGTGGGGAATATTATGGCTGCAAACCATGTAACCTTTGCCGATGATGAACTTCCCCCAGAAGGGAGGAAACACAATTTAGCCCTCCATATCTCTGTCAAATGTGGGGACTTTGTGTTGGCCCGTGTGCTAATTGATAATGGCTCTTCTCTGAACGTTATGCCGAAGTCTACTTTGAACAAGTTGGATGTGGACTGCTCCTTCATGAAGCCTAGTTCAACACTGGTAAGGGCATTTGACGGATCAAAGAAGGAAGTAATAGGAGAAGTGGAGTTTCCTATTCAGATTGGGCCAGAGACCTTTTATGTGAATTTTCAAATCATGGACATCTCTTCATCTTACAGCTGTTTACTCGGGAGGCCATGGATTCATATGGCCGGGGCTGTTCCTTCCTCTTTGCATCAGAGGGTCAAATTTGTAGTGGATGATAAGATTGTGGTGGTGTTTGGAGAGGAGGAGATGCTAGTCAACAAGCCTTCTCCCTTTCGCTATGTAGAAGCGGCTGAAGAGTCGCTGGAAACTTCTTTTCAGTCCCTTGAGATTGCCAATGCCGTGTTTGAAGGGGGTAAGTTGCTGCCACCTGTAATGAAATTGTCAAAGGATGAGGAGGTGGTCGCAAAGATCATGATGGCCCAGGGATATCAGTTAGGACGCGGATTGGGAAAAGAAGGACAAGGAATCCGTGCTCCTATTCATTTGAAGGAGAACAAAGATCGTTTTGGTTTGGGATACTGCCCAACCGAAGCTGAAAGGAAGAAGGTGGCTGAAGAAAGAAGAGGAGGGAGGTTGGCCAAGTTAAGAGGTTGGAACCCAGAGCCAAAGAGAATTCCTATCTGTGACATTCGCCAAAGCTTTAAGAGTGCAGGGTTGCTGGACCCGGATCAAATCACTGCCATTGAGGATGGTTCAAAAGATGAAGAAGGCGGCGTCAGCTTGGTCCGTCGTTGTCAGGCGGGTGAAGAGCTCAAGAATTGGGAGGCTGTAGACTTGCCCATCAGTTTTAATTCAAAGTAATGATTTGTAATGCATTCCTTTAGCTCTGCCCAAGGCTTCAGGATAGTTTGTTAGGGCGGGCATGTTTTTATGTTCAGTGATATCACCATCAATAAAAACGCTTGTTTGAATTTCATCAATAAAATTTCTTTGTCTTCATTTATTTCTCTTTCTTTTCGCTTTATTTTGTTTGTTTCGCTTTTCATTCTACTTTCTGCTTATACGCATGCAGATCGAAAGTAATTGTTTCTGAAAGTAACAGTGCCAATAAGTCACATTATGATTTTGATCATCCAATTAACCAAACTGAAGGGGGTGTTGAGGAAAACTGGGAAACTCCTCCGGAACTAATGAGACTACTAGAGCAGGAGGAAAAGGTCATTCAGCCTCATGAAGAATCAGTTGAGGTAATCAATTTGGGTACAGAAGAGGATAAAAGAGAGGTTAAAGTTGGTACTGCCATGGAAGATGGTGAACGTAAAAAGCTGATTCAACTCTTGCGTGACTACGTTGATGTCTTTGCATGGTCATACAAGGACATGCCAGGGTTAGATACCGATATTGTCGAGCACAGATTGCCCGTGAAGCCAGAGTGTCCACCAGTCAAGCAAAAATTGAGAAGAATGAAGCCCGAGATGTCATTAAAGATCAGAGATGAGGTAAAAAAGCAGTTTGATGCGGGATTTCTGGCAGTGGCTAAGTATCCTCAATGGGTAGCAAATATCGTCCCTGTCCCGAAAAAGGACGGCAAGGTCAGGATGTGTGTTGATTACAGGGATCTGAACAGAGCTAGTCCCAAGGATGACTTCCCTCTACCTCACATTGATATACTGGTAGACAGTACGGCCCAGCATTCTTTATTCTCCTTTATGGATGGGTATTCAGGGTACAATCAGATCAAAATGGCTCCAGAAGATATGGAGAAAACCACCTTCATAACACTCTGGGGAACATTCTGCTACAAAGTGATGCCTTTTGGGCTCAAGAATGCTGGGGCAACCTATCAGAGGGCGATGGTGACATTGTTCCACGACATGATGCACAAAGAAATTGAGGTGTATGTAGATGATATGATTGCAAAATCCAGGACTGATAAAGAGCACATTGTTAATCTGCGGAAACTCTTCGAGCGTCTGCGGAAGTTCAAGCTCAGGCTAAACCCGGCCAAATGTACCTTCGGTGTGAGATCCGGAAAGCTGTTGGGATTTATCGTCAGTCAGAAAGGGATAGAAGTTGATCCAGATAAAGTCAAAGCAATCCTTGAAATGCCTGCGCCAAAGACTGAAAAGGAGGTCCGGGGTTTCCTCGGGAGACTGAACTACATCTCAAGGTTCATATCCCAATTGACCGCCACTTGTGAGCCTCTCTTCAAGCTGTTGTGCAAAAACCAAAGATTAGAGTGGAATGATGATTGCCAAAGAGCCTTTGAAAGAATTAAAGATTATCTTCAGAATCCACCAATCCTGATGCCGCCGGTGTCTGGGAGGCCGCTTATCCTGTATCTAACCGTGTTGGATAATTCAATGGGGTGTGTATTGGGGCAGCATGATGAATCTGGAAAGAAAGAGCATGCCATATACTACTTGAGTAAGAAATTCACTGACTGTGAGACGAGGTATTCAATACTGGAAAAGACGTGTTGTGCCTTAGCATGGGCTGCTCGTCGTTTAAGGCAGTACATGTTGAGTCATACAACCTGGTTGGTATCTAAAATGGATCCAATCAAATACATCTTCGAAAAACCAGCGCTCACAGGACGGATTGCTCGTTGGCAGATGTTGTTGTCAGAGTATGATATCTTGTATGTCACGCAGAAAGCAGTCAAGGGCAGTGCACTTGCCGAGTACTTAGCATGCCAGCCAATTCAAGATTACCAATCAATGCAGTATGATTTTCCTGATGAAGACATCATGGCACTGTTTGATGAGGGAAAGTCTCCAGAGGATGAAAGGTGGAGGATGATATTTGATGGGGCATCCAATGTGTGGGGACACGGAGCTGGGGCTGTGTTAATATCCCCAAATAACCGTTTTGTTCCAGTCACGGCCAGATTGAGCTTCTATGTTACTAACAACATCGCAGAATATGAAGCATGCATCTTGGGTATCCAAGCAGCCTTAGAATGGAAAGTTAAAAGGCTCGATGTGTATGGGGATTCAGCCCTGGTTATTCATCAAGTAAGAGGCGATTGGGAGACCAGAGATCCCAAATTAATCCCATATTGTGATTATGTGCGAGAATTGATAGAGTCTTTCGACGAAATTACTTTCCAGCACATCCCTCGAGATGAAAATCAGTTGGCCGATGCTTTGGCAACTCTGTCATCAATGTTCAATGTCAGCTGCGACAAAAACCTAACTCATATCAGAATCCAACATCGGGATCTCCCAGCGCATCATTACTGTACAGCCATAGATGAAGAGCCGGATGACAAGCCTTGGTATCATGACATCAAGCAGTACATTATCAGTAGAGAATACCCTCCTGGGGCATCTGAGAATGACAAGAGAACCCTTCGACGATTGTCAAGGAATTTCTTCCTCAGTGGTGAGGTTCTATACAAAAGGAATTATGACTCAGTCCTCTTGAGGTGTGTTGCCAAAGAAGAAGCTGAAAGAATCATGAGGGAGGTGCATGAGGGCTCATTCGGAACTCATTCTAGTGCACACACTATGGCTAGACAGATTTTAAGGGCAGGCTATTACTGGTTGCAGATGGAAGGTGACTGCTACAGCTTTACCCGAAAGTGCCACAAATGCCAAATTTATGCTGATCATATACATGTGCCGCCTGCTAGATTAAATGTTCTGACTGCGTCCTGGCCGTTTTCAATGTGGGGAATGGATGTCATTGGTCCTATTGAACCCAAAGCATCAAATGGACATCGCTTTATATTGGTTGCCATTGACTATTTCACGAAGTGGGTTGAAGCTGCCTCATATTCCAGTGTGACCAGTTCAGTGGTTGCCAAATTTGTGAAGAAAGATTTGATCTGCCGTTATGGCCTTCCTGATAAGATCATCACTGATAACGGCAGTAACCTAAATAGCAAAATGATGAAAGATCTGTGCGCAGAGTTCAAAATCCAGCATCATAATTCTTCTCCCTATCGACCCAAGATGAATGGGGCAGTCGAAGCAGCTAACAAGAACATCAAGAGGATAGTTCAGAAAATGGTGGTCACATACAAGGATTGGCATGAAATGCTTCCCTTTGCTCTACATGGCTACCGTACTTCAGTGCGTACCTCAACTGGGGCAACTCCTTTTTCTCTGGTGTACGGGACAGAAGCAGTCCTCCCTATCGAGGTTGAGATACCTTCTCTGCGAGTAATCATGGAAGCTAAGCTGGAAGAAGCAGAATGGGTACGGGCACGTCTGGATCAGTTAAATCTCATTGAGGAAAAGAGAATCGCAGCCTTGTGTCATGGGCAGCTATACCAGCAAAGGATGAGAACAGCTTTCGACAAGAAAGTCCGACGCCGTGAGTTCAATGAGGGAGACCTAGTGCTTAAGAAGATCTTGCCTATCCAGACTGATCCTCGAGGGAAATGGACACCCACTTATGATGGCCCCTATGTAGTCAAGAAAGCCTTTTCCGGAGGAGCGCTGATACTCACGAATATGGATGGAGAAGATTTAAAGAACCCAGCCAATTCCGATCAAGTGAAGAAGTATTATGCCTAAAAGAAATAGATGAAAAAGAGAAAGACAAGCCAAGTAAGAATTAGCTCGCTAGGTTGAAAACCCGCAAAGGGCGGCCTAGGCAAAATCAGAGCGACCCGGTGGATTGAAAACCCGCAAAGGGCGATCCAGGCAAAAATTAGGGTCAGAAAGCTTGGGCACAGAAAGTGAAGAAAGGCATACAACTCCCCTGAAGACTTGGATGAAAGGGTGATCAAAGTCGAAGACATAAATGTTGGCACTGTTCCACAGAGACGGACAGTCAGAAATTAGCTTCTCTCTATTTTCGTGTCTTTTTGTAGTTTAAATCTTCAAAATGTATTGAATAGTCGGCGTAACTTCTTGTGCGACCGATTTCCATATCAATAAAATTCAGTCTTTCTCATAGTTGTTTGTTTTTATATTTTTCTGCTTTTTCTGCTCAAATAAGTGTTTTATGATGATGGTAACACTGACCTGTAAAACATGTGCATAAATCGTAGAGCATTACAATCATTGCGAAAATAAAAAAGAGAGTCATGAGGAGGAAGTAACCGCTCAGAGAAAATTAAGTTCACAAAAGAATAACTGCACTCATAGACCATTTCAGATGGCAAAACGCAAAACAATTGGCACTCGGCTCATGCACCACCATAGTTCTAATCAGTCCCTCAGTCTCCACACAGGGTGGTCGGACCAGTAAAAGAAAGTAAGCCAAAAAAAAAGCAAGAGAGCAAAACAAAAACAAACGATCAGAAAAAAGAAAGCTGGTCGCACAAAATAAAAAAAAACAACAACAAAAATAAGAAAAACAAATAGTCAGAAAAAAGAAAGCTGACAAAAGAAAAGAAAATCAAGAAATAGCACTCTACCACATTCATCATCACCAAAATCATAACATTGCATGCACTTGCATAACATGCCCTTGCATGATAGGCCTGTGCATAACATGAATCCACACTTCATGCACCATACCTTGCATCAGCTGACGTATGCAGGTACCTCAATCAACCAATCAACAGGATTAGTGAATCCCTTCAGGACCCAGTGTCCCTTCAGGCCAGGTGCCAATCAATCAACAGGATTAGTGAATCCCTTCAGACTTCTCCCTGTATTCGAGCTACAGGTAAGTCCTTCAGACCTCGTTAGGTCCAGACGAAAAGGATAGTTGTGTCAGCCTAAGACATGGCGCAGTCCTAGGGAAATATCGAGATCGCGACTTGATAAAGTACCCTCCCCGGTCGCTCGCAAGACCACCTCATGCCCGAGGGCAAGCTCGGATCGTTCGCGATTCGTTAAAAGGCTTTAGGCAGCCTCCGGTGTCGGCTTACTGAGGGCCGATACCTTCTTTACTGTTTTCTTTATTGCTTTCTTTACTGCTTGCTTTTGCTGGCTTGCTGAGGGCTGGCACCAATTTATTGTTTTTTGTTATGTCGGCTTACTGAGGGTCGACAATTCATTTCTTGCTTTGGCTAGCTTACCGAGGGCTGGCGCCAATTTATTTCTTGTTTTGTTGGCTAACTGAGGGTCGACAATTTATTTTTTTTGTTTTGTCGGCTTACTGAGGGTCGACAATTCATTTTTTGCTTCTGTTGGCTTATTGAGGGTCGGCACCCATCTATGAAAAAATATATAATAGAGAAAGAAAAGGGGAAAATTCGGGTTTTCCTAAGTAGACAAAACTGGTATAATTTCTGAATTCTTTATTTCTATTTTGCCTCGGAATATGCTTCGGCCAATTCATATTCCTTGTCAAAATCCAAATAAAGAGGGGCAGCTGTCATACCCCAATTTTGTCCGGCTTAGGTCAAAACCCTAATTTTCCGCAAAAATAATAATTTAGAAGTGTGCCATTATTTTGAGAGGCGAGAAGAGATATGGGCATGCATTTTTAAGTCTCAAAAGTCATTCCAAAGTTCCCAAAATTATTTTAAAGTAGGAGTGCACTTCTGGGTAAATCAGGGTTTTGAGGTCCAAAGGGTATTTTGGTCATTTCACAATAAAAGGGATAATTCCTCAAGAAAATCATCATGCATTGCATTTTAAGCCCTAGAAGTCATTCCAAGGTCTTTAAAATTATTTTTAGGATTGGAATGCGCTTTCTAGGTAGATTAGGGTTTCAGGGTTGAAAAGGGCATTTTGGTCATTTTCCATAAAAGATGATTTTCTTGCCAAAAATGTATATTTACAAAAATTACATTTTTTATTTCATCAAGGATAATTTTTGTACATTTTGTAGAAACAACCCTAATCAAAAATAATTATAATCGCATTTTTCTCATTTTTAGTGCATAAATAAATAGAAAAGGCCATTAAATATTCCTCTATTATTATGTGACAATTTAATTGTCATAGATAGCTAGAGTGAATATTTGATGTGCCCAAAAAATGTGACATGATTTTAATAGTTGCATTGCATTTAGTTCCCATGCCCAAAAACTTGAAATGCAAACTCAAGTGAGGAAGTGTCTTCAAATAAGACAAAATGACCAAAAAATATTTTTTGTTCCCTCATTCCCCTTCAAGAATCACGCCACTCACACCCTCTCTCTCAAAAAAAAAAAAAATCTTCTACACACTTCTTAAAGATTTGATTTGATCTTATTTTTTAGCCTTACCCTCTTTGGTAAAATCATCCATCCACTTACACTAACCCCACCTTCAAAAAAGCCAAATTTCCCTCTTTGGGAACAATTTATTCCAACAACACCCCTAACCCTACTTCTCCTAAATATCTCTTCCATAATTAGAATTTTCCATTTTATTTTCTCTTTTCTTTTATCCAATAATTTCGATTTCTCTTTCTCTCATTTTCACTCACATTTGTGTTTCTTTAATACCCCTAATCCTTGTGAGAGTCAATCCCAATCATTGATCAAAAATAAAGCTCAAATCCTAGAGCACCTAGAAATAAAAGGACACAAATACCCCTAACCCTAGAAAAAATCTATAAAAACCTTTCATTCCTTCACAAGAGGGGGGCTGGAATTCTCATTTGATCTCACTCTCAAAAATCACACAATTCTCCTCTCCTCTCCTCCTCCAAGAAACCGTAGCCTCTCCACCCCTAGACCACCTCCATTTTTCAATTTCCCTTAACCAATTCATCATCAAACTACCTCCAATCCATCAAGCACCTAATCCTTCTCCTCCTCTCCTCCAAGAAACCGTAGCTTCCCCTCATTTCCCTTTCATCTACTTCTTCAATTTTTCTTCCAATTTTAGAGATAAGGTAAAAACCCCAATATCCTAGCATCATCTTCAAACATTTTGCATCAAAACTCATCTTATCATCTTCATCTCATATTCTCTTCCTTATTTTTGTGCACTCATCATTTTCACTTTTTAAAAATGTAGATTGTTGTTGTTAGGGTGAGAAATGGCTTCTCACCTTTGAATAATGTAGCTTGTTGATTAATTTGTGTTGATCTTTGTTTTTTGAGTGAAATAAACATGTGATTTTCATTCTCTTATGTTTCGCATATTGTTGTTTTAAAATTATCTTGTGGTTTCTTTTCACTTGAGTATGTTTATTAGCGTTTAAAGTTTTGTGTTAAAAGTGATTTGTAGTCCTTGTGATGTTGATGATCTTACAATTTGATTCTCCCTTGTGTTTAGAACACTATGATTTAAGGGAGAAGATTGTAAGATAGGATTCAACTTTGTTCATGAATTTTTCATGTTTAATATTTTTTTTTTTTTTATTTTAGTTATTATTTGTTGATGATCTAGCCATATGAGTCTCCACTAGTGCCTAGTGCACTTTGATTTAAGTGGAGGAGATGGTTAGAAGGGATTCTACTTTATTTAGATGCTCTCTAATTTTCATATGATAATTTGCTAAACTAGCTTACTTGTTCATGTATCTTTACCCTAATCTAGTCCATTAGTTCACATGTTCCTTTAATTGGTTTTGGTTAGTTGTTGATGATTTAGCTATGTGAGTCTCCACTAGTGCCTAGTGCACTTTGATTTAAGTGGAGAGGATAGCTAGAGAAGATTCAACTTTCTCTTTTCGGTTTATGTGTTCTACTTTACTCATTGCTAGATGTTGATGATGGGGTAAGTGGATTTTCACTTGTGCCCATGGCACTTCAATCTAAGTGAAAAGATTACTCTATATGATTCAATTTTGTTTAATGCTTAAAGTGTAGGGTTATGCCTTATGTTCCTCTTGTATGCTAACTTGTAAGGTTTTAGTATGAAATCGAAAATGAATTAATGCTTAAGATGCTTCGGCCAAGAGATAAAAAAATAATAATAGGGTTCATGTGTTGCTTGAATATTTGATGACTTGTAAGAATAACTTGATTTGGGGCTAGTTTGTTCTTTGGGTTTGAGGGCGAAATTTAGGGTTCCATGTTTTTTTTATTTTATTTTATTTATTCTTTTAATTGTTATGTTGAATAAAGGCATGTATTAATTTGATGTTTGTATAGTAATCTCATGTGTAGAATAGGGTTGCATCTTGTGATGTTTTTATGTGCTAGCTTGTGAATTCTAGTATGAAATTGATTTGATTTTTGCATGAGGAACATTCGGCCAAGGGCCATATTTTGTGCATATGTTGTGTTTGAAATTTTACCCCTTTGATCTATTTTGAGTAAAATAAAATTAGGTCATTGTTGTTCTTAGCTTTTTACCCTTTTGCATTTCGTTAAAACTTTCTTTTCTCTTTCATATAACTATTTTCTAAAACATAAGTTATTAGTGATAATCACCCATAACCTTGGTTAGTTTGATTATCATGAACGCTTTCAATTTTCAAAAACATCCTTTTAAACATAAGTTATTAGTGATAATCACTCATAACCTTGGTTAGTTTGATTATCATGAACACTTCGTTTCAAAACAATTGAAAACCTTTTTCGCAATCATAAAGCAAATCTTTTCATAAAACAAACAAAAATTATTTTCAAACCCATTGTTACTAATGGCTAATCAGAACTTTGGTTCGTCTAGTCATTGGTATCAATGGCTTTTCACAAAAAGAACAACAAAGTGGTGATCATCCATAACTTTGGTTAGTTTGATCATTTGCGTCAATTAACTTTTTTTCGAAAACCATTTTCAAAAGGTCAAATAAAAATGAGTCTTTACTAATGGTCAATCAGAACCTTGGTTCGTCTGACCAATGGTATTGACTCTCATTTTCAAGAGTACTTAGCCGTGATTACCCATAACTTTGGTTAGTTTAATCATTCGTTAAGTGTTCGTCCTATTTCGAAAATTCACTAAAAAAAAGGATAAAAAACAAAAACCCTTTTCATAACAAAGAAGAACTACGTAGCTTTGAGTTCTCCATCGCACCAGGAGATACGTAGGAGCGGGTCATGTCCCGTCAAGCACTTTTTTTCCAAAAAACTTTCTTTCCCTTCTCTATAATAAACAAAATTTTCATTAAGTCCTTTTTCAATGCATTTTCTAATAAAGAAATGAATAGGCAAATTAGGTATGTTTTCCAAATCAAACGTTGAAATCACACCTTTTAGTTAGAGGTTCCCTTTTGGTAGAAAGGACATGTGAGGTGCTAATACCTTCCTCATTTGTAATCGACCCCCGAACCTATGTCTCTAGTTTTCAAAGACCACCCGCCTTTTTGTAAAAGACTTTTTTTCTAACGTTTTGGTCTAAAAACTAAAATATTGGTGGCGGCTTCACAATTTTCTACGTTGTACATTGAAGAACCCTAAACGGGATTTTTCGGGGTGCAACAGGTAGCTAAGCCTTCACTCGCGATCACCTGCACGTTACCGCATAGGGGTAACATTCAAACAGAAGGGGTGAGATATCTTCACTATAATAGTGTAAATGATAGGAATTATGCTAGAATATGACAACTATATCTACCACTCCATTACACACATCGAATTATAAACACAAGTCAAATTGTAAACACCACAATCAGTCACCAAATGTCGTGATAATGCATGAATGCAACCCACACCGACGGGCATATGCATGTGGTACCAAATCACCGAAAGTTTTGCCTGTAAATAGAGGCGTCACCAAAATTGAGAGCTTTCACACCCGGCTCACATATTAGAAAAATTGAGCTTTCACACTCGGCTCACTAGTTTTAGAAAAAATTGAGCTTTCACACCCAGCTCCAAGACCAAAGGCCTTCACCGAAATAAATGCGTATGCTGTATGCGACACCATGAAGGCACACAGACAATCATCAAAAAGTAGTCACAATGTGACACACCAAAATCAATCACCGAATATCACCAAAATTGGGCTTTCACACCTAGCCCAACGACACCGAAACATCACAATACCCGAAACAATGGGACACCAAGATTTGGAGCCTTCACACCTAGCTCAAACAGCACCAAGACACCAAGATGACAACAATTTTTCAAAATATTTGGGACGACGACAATTTTCCAAAATATTTGAGACGCGACAATTTTTCTTTCAAGAACAACAACATTTAACGGTTAAGCCAACGGCAAACAATTTCCAGGAAAATAGATGACTTTGCCTCAAATTAGAATATTCAGCTAGGCCTCTGAATAAGCTTTCCAAAACATTTTGAAACGTCTCAATCGGACTCCCGGATCAAAAGATATTGCAAAAACAAAATCAGTAACAGTGACAGTGAAACAGTGACAGCAAAACCAAACAGTGCAGGAAATGGCTCCCTTGCCGCCCAGACAGCCCAGAACACAACAGAAAATGCAACATGGCATAGGAATTGGTGCCTTGGCGCCCAGGCACCTGCAGCACAAAACGCAACACAGAATAGGAACACGCACCAGACACGGGAACAGAGCCCATGGCTCCCATGGCGCCCCTGCGCCAAGACACAGCAACGCACACATGCACACAGGCACACGGCGCCCACACACAAGGCGCCAGAAACAGCAACAACAACAATCCTGGAAATGGCGCCCAGCACCAGGGCCCCAAAAACAGCATCACACCAAATTCATCAAAACACCACATATGCAATCATATCACCAATTTAGTTCATCAATTCTTAACCACCAATGTCAATTATCATGAATTGTCAATCACAATACCATACAACAATTAATCTAACACTTAGCATGCAATTCGTGATAACAACAATGAACACCAATTTTTAGAGTTACAACAACCACCAACAAGCCAATATTTCAATCAACATAGTTATGATTCAACTATCATCAAACCAAACATCAAAATCAAGCAAGAGGTATCATAGGACCTATTCCCACATAACCCCATCATAAAACCCCATTATAAGGAAGAACCCCACCCTTACCTGATATCAAAGTATATTCCAACAACGAATCGACGAAGAGAAGTCACGAGCTCCTGAACATGATATAATTCCAACAGGACTGTGTGTGACTCGAATGCATACCCTTATGTAACAACAACAACAAAGATGGTCCAAAAATCATATACTAAAAATACTAAATTATATAAAACATATATTATATATATACACCATCTTCAACAAAATACATTTTTTTCTTCAGTATAATATAATATATTTTTTTTTCCAAGAATACGGATACAGATAGCCATTCCATGCCATTCAAAATATTGTAAAAATATATGCCATAACAATAACATATTAATTATTGAAGAGCATGATTGTAATTATAATAACGATAAAGCAATGATATTATAGCATGCTCACCAAACTAAAACGTAAGCTTACATCTTTGACGCTATTGCTCCAAATTGATACTGGGTGAGCATGTTCTGAGGCGTAAACAAGAGAGCGTGGAAAGAGGTGTGGTTGCGGAAGCCCAATCTAGTTCGGAGCACAGATTGAAAGGGTTCATGGAGACGCTTGCGATGGAGAGAAGGGAACTCCCGGTGGTGTTTCGGTATAGCCAAAAATGGCGGATTAAAAACGCGACCACAATCGAAGAAACCGAGGCCATATTCGAAATCAGTGGTGGATTTCGAGTTGGACTGTGAAGTTTGTGACTTGGCCATGGCTTGGGTGTGGAGAACGAAAAGGATGAAGAAAGCCATAGGGGTTTTGCTGTTTCTGCGTAAAACAGCGCTTCTATGCTGAGGAAGGAGAAGAAAGAGCACTGGGTCGGGTCTGGGTCAAAATTTGTGGCCTGCGTGTTTTAATTGGGCTAGGCGCTGGGCTGCACTGCTGGAAGGGTTTTAAGTTGCAGGGGTGCGCAAGTAGCGAACAGAAGGGGTTGTATACGAGTAGTAAGACCCAAAATCAACTTTAAATCATTTTTAAAAGCTCAATTTAACTACAACTATTATTTTAGTACACTAATAGTCCAGAATAATTTTTAGAATACATAACTACTAAAATACTAGTATTTATAAAAATGAAATAATTATATAATAAAAACTATAAAATATCGGTAGCATATAAAAAAATACATTAAATAGGATTTCAACCAATTTTAATAACTCAAATACAAAATAATTTAATCTTATCAATTCAAGATAAATCATAAAACAAGCACATACTACACTAATCACAACGCACGAAAATCGGGGTGTTACAACTCAACCCCCCTAAAAAAAAAATTTCGTCCTCGAAATTTCCGTCAAAAATCAGTGAGATCGAAATTAAATCCAGTTCTTATTCCTAGTTGCCATTAAGGTCCTTTTGTATACCGAACAACAAACGACACACACACCTCTACCTTTTTACTCCTAAATCAATATTCTACTCTCAAGGTCCCTAAAGTTTTACTCGACTACCCAACCACGACAATCCACTATTAGGATACTATACTCTTAGTGACAATTGTTATGGGTTAACTCCACTAATTAATTCCAATATCTTAAAGGTTACTTTATCTCTCATACAAAAAAATTGATCTACTTCTCACAATAATAAATTATCCATACGAAACTTAATAAAAGCCGCATTTTCTTAAATCTTTCCAACAAAGGCGTGGTTTTGTTACTCTTGTGAGTCTCAACTTAAGGATCGAATTCTCACCTCTTACGTCCCTCAACTATTTACTTCGATTCTAAACACAAAACACTACTAGTGGTTCGGCAAGTACATGAGCACTAAATCTACAATTAAGATAAATTCCTATCTTAGAAGGCTACACATAGAATCACACATAAACATTCATAAAACGCATGATTATCTATAACTTAAGAGTCAACAAAAAGGTAATTATAGTGAAACTCGCAAATGACTCTTAGACAGCATATCATAATTAAATTCTCAGTTCATGCTAATTTAAACATTGTTCTAGAACCTAATGACCTAACCATGCTAACTGAGGCAACTCGGTAAAACAAACACGAAAGCAAGGAATTAAGCATGTAGGTATCGTTTTCAATCTTTCTATCCAAAAGACTTATCTAACATGTGTGTAATACCCTAATTTTGTCCTATCAAAAAAAAATGAGAAAATTTTATTTACTTTTGATAAAAATAATTATTTCCTTTTCATGTCATCATTTTATTTTTGTTGACACAAGTTTTTAACACAAAAAATATTTTTATTTAGAAGTGAGAAAACAAAAATAGACAAAGGAGGAAATAAGGGGGGTTTGTTAAAAAAAAAAAAGAGAATGGAGGTGCAATTGGATTGGGCCATCTAAAACCCAACCCAATTCCTAAACCCTAGCCCAATTCACCCTCACACTCCTCCACCCAACCCAACTCACCAAAACCCTAATTTCCCTCCTCTCCTAACCCTAATTCGGCCACCCCCCTTTACCCTAAAAAATGTCCACATCCAACTCCCCCCTAGCCCTAAATTGTGGCCAAATTCACTCCCCATTCTTTCCCTCCTTATTCGACCCACTCCCCACTTTCCATGCCTTGAAATTTGTATTTTCTTTCCTTTTCCCACACACTTCCCTCTTCCCCATATTTCTCTTTCCCTATTCCGCACACACGCAACCCTCTCTTTCTCTCTCCCTCCCAACGGCTCCATCCCTCTCTCTCCCCAATCTCACACTTCAATCACTTCACACAACACACACTTCACTTTCTTTCTTCCTCTTCCCTCCTACGACCTCACTCTCCCTCTCACACACTCAACCTTCATTTTCTCTTTCTTTCTCCATCACACACAACACAACACTTAACCTTCCTCTCCTCACTCACACACACCCACGGATCCCCCTTTCTTTCACCAAACACAAACCATCATTTCTCACCTTCTCCATGCCCATACCTTCGCATACTCTCCTCTCCCTTCATCTCACATGTTTTCATTTTTTATTTTCCCCTTCAACAACTACCCCCAAACCCCCATATCATGTCAGAAAATTACTGTGCAAGTTGATGAAGAAGGAAAACGAAGGAAGCAAATTTTTTGTATAAATAGGGGTCCTTACCTTAGAAGGGGCTACGGTTTTTTTGGGCTAGGGGGAAACGAAGAGGAAAAATGAAAAAAACGGCGGGGGAAAATTTCGTAGAACAAGTCATGGAAGTGTGAGAGCTTGAGAGTTTCATTTTTCTTGCTTCCTCTTCGTTTTTGTATTTTAAACACCTTCTTTAAGATTTTTTTTGTTGTCCATTATGTGAGGATTGGAGGAGGAAGATTCACTCTCCAGAAAAGTCATTGGTATTTTTCCATTATTGTTCAAGTCATTTTATGTGATGTAATTTTTGTAATTTCATATTGTTATTTTTTTCGTAATTCTGTTTTTTTTCATATATATTTATTTGTTTATTTTATATATTTGTTGTTGTTTTTATTTTCATATTTGTTGCTGTTTTTTTATATTTTTGCTGCTGTTTTTTATATATTTTTATTGCTGTTTTTATTGTTGCTTTTATATATTGATTTGTTGCTGTTTTTATATATTTTTATTGCTGTTTTTGATATTAATTGTTGCTGTTTTTAATTAAAATAGTTGCTGTTTTTCTTTCATTTATAAAAAATTGCTGTTTTTGTACATATTAAAAAATTGTTGTTTTATTTAAATATTGCTTATTTTCGGATTAAATAAAGCCCTTTTTTTTTAAAACACTAAAAAAAATGTTTTTTAAAGTAAATACTAATACCACTACCCTTTTCAAAAAATAATAACAATAAAAATAACAATCATTTTCCAGAAAAACAAAAGCACCCTTTTTTTAAAAAAACATAACCATGACAATGTTTCAAAAAAAAGGAAAACATTTCCTTACAAATTTACAAATCTTTTCTCACCAAACGCTTTCTTCTAACGTAGGCGAGAATCAAGTCAATCAAAACCGTTTTTTAAAATAAACAAACCAATTAGTCAAAGAAAATCAAGCAATCGTTTTTTGGCGTCAAAACGCTATTTGCACCCCCAGCACTCGTTTTGGCGTCAAAACGCTATTTGCACCCCCAACACTCGTTCTAGCGTCAAAACGCTGTTTTCACCCCCACCTTTTAGTAATACAGCTCTCCCCGCTTTCAGCCCAGTTTTCGCGCAAAGGCCCAAAAACCCAAACAATGTTATTGTGGGCTGATGTTAAGCACACCCCCATTTTTGATACAACACTCCTCTATTATTTGCACCCCCTTTTATCACCTATTCCGCTTTTATTCACAACGTGATGCTTCCAAACCGTTTTTTTTTTCTTTCTCTCGAATAATCGAATTCGCGTAAAAAAATAGGTTGTTACTAGTGGTCACTCTGAGCCTTGCTTGTTTGACCGTTAGGACGAACCTTCCTTTTTATCACAGTGGATTAGTAGCGGTGATCACTCTGAGGTTACTCGTTTGATCATCGCAAACATCCGCCTAAACTTCATTTTTTTTCAGTTAATAAAATACAAACATAATTCCGACTCCTTTTTTATCACGCTTCCCGGTAAGCACGTTTTCAAACGAGCCAACGCTCAATCACTAACCGGGTATTTACAACAGTCACTCTGGGCTCAGCTCGTTTGACAATGTGAATACTTTCTTTTTTCAAATGAAGCCGTTAGTGGTGAACACTCTGGATTTATCTGTTTGGTCACCGTGAACGGCCTCCCATTTTCGCAAAGTTTTCAATAATCAAAAAAAAAAACACCAACACACAAATTTTTCCTACCCAAGAACTACGTAGCTTTGATTTCTCCATCGCTCCCGGAGATACGTAGGAGCAGGGGCCCACTCCTGTCGAGCGCAAAAAACTAAAATTTTTATTAAGTCTTCCTTTCCGATTTTTCTTCGCAAACAATCAAAAATGGGTAAACAAAGTATTTTCATTTAAAACTAACTTTTTCTATACATTAAATTAAAAGGTAACCTTTTTAGGATGTTGCGGGGTGCTAGTACCTTCCCCGCACTTAACCGACCCCCGAACCCAAAAACAAAAGGTTTTTTCAATGTTTTCCAAAAAATAAATATTGATGGCGACTCAATTGTTCAAAAACAACGAAGAATCCCTCCTTTCGGATTTTTCGGTCGCCTACAGCTGGCGACTCCACTGGGGTCTATTTAAGAGGGTCAAGCCTAATTTAGTTAAATGTGTTGATATTTGTTAGTTTAGTACCTTTTGTTTACCCTTGGTCTTTCTATTAGCACGTCTATTTCATTTATCTGTTTATTTGCTTTATTGAACCTTAGGGTAGAAGACCTATGTACTATTATCTGTATTTCTTTTGCAGCATGGGAAGTTTAGGTTGCTTATATCACACACATCACCTATACAATTTGCACACCCTCTTGAGCGGGGCCCTATACCCGGGTCTAAAAAAAACCTAGGACGAGTAGAGACGATTAGTGTCAGTCATTCTGGATTTTATCTGTCTGACTCTCATGAAAGCCTCAACCAGAGTACGCTCTTTCGTGGTATCCCACACCAGGTAGCTCGCTATCGTTGTGGGTCATATCACGAAGGAGATTTCAGCTCTGGAGACCCTTGTGAGGAAGTGATTAGAGCCACCCGAGAGATTGATCACGCAAATGACTCTAGACCGTGACCTATGTATGAGACATCACCTGTTTGGGACACAAGGGCAATTCACCTACCCGCTGCATCATCACAGATTATTTTTTTTAGAAAAAAATCATCAAGCCATAAAAAAAAAATCATCTATCCCCTTTTCCTTTTTACGTGTATATGATGAGACATATAGTTAATGCTTTCTCAAAGTTGAATCACCAAAAAAACTTCTTTTATTTATTTATTTTTTTTACACGTGTAACATCATTCTTCTTTCATCCATCATACAAAATCATTATTTCAAAAAAAAATGATAAAAGTCCTTACATGCATTCATTTCATTAAGCATAAAACTCGTACACATGCATGTTCCCATTCATTCACTTGTCCATGCATTACTCATCTTCTCATCCATTCATATACTCATATCATGTACCCTATCAACAGAGAGTAAAAAAGAAAAGAAAGCAAGCTGGTGCGTCAACATCGCTATTGGACTCGTTCTCAGGCTAGAAACATGGAAGAAAATTAGGACAATCCGCCTCAAGATAACCTGGATCAAGGCAATCCACCTCAGGACCTAGGCAATCAAG